>CM045761.1:102136491-102736491 GCA_025200525.1 Camellia lanceoleosa | reverse complement strand
TAAACTAGACTTTAGTCTCGGAAATTCCAAACCTTTTGCGTTCTAGGCATCGCCATTCGAACTCTAGTTTCCATCGTCGCAGTTGGTCTCCTAGGAACTCATTGCAATCACAGGCAGGTGGCTATACCAAACCACCTGAAGTCGTTCGGGCACGACAAACACCATAGGAATTGCACCTTTAGAGGATTTAAGGTCTCCTAGACCGTGAAAGAAGAGGGTGCATCGCATACAAATGTGCATACCACACAAATGAGAGAAAAATGCATCGCATTCAAATATGCATACCACACAAATGAGAGAAAGGGTTGCATCGCATTCAAATGTGCATACCACACAAATGAAAGAGAGAGGGTTGCATCACATTCAAATGTGCATACCACGCAAATGAGAGAAGGGGTTGCATCGCATTCAAATGTGCATACCGCACAAATGAGAGAAGGGGTTACATCGCATTCAAATCTGCATACCACACAAATGAGAGAAAGGGTTGCATCGCATTCAAGTGTGCATACCACAAAAATGAGAGAGGGGGTTGCATCGCATTCAAATGTGCATACCACACAAATGAGAGAAAAGTGCATCGCATTCAAATGTGCATACCACACAAACGAGAGAAGGGGTTGCATCGCATTCAAATGTGCATACCACACAAATGAGAGAAGGGGTTGCATCGCATTCAAATGTGCATACCACACAAATGAGAGAGGGGGTTGCATCACATTCAAATGTGCATACCACACAAATGAAAGAAAAGTGCATCGCATTCAAATGTACATACCACACAAATGAGAGAAGGGGTTGCATCGCATTCAAATGTACATACCACACAAATGAGAGAAAAATGCATCGTATTCAAATGTGCATACCACACAAATGAGAGAAGGGTGCATCGCATTCAAATGTACATACCACACAAATGAGAGAAGGGGTTGCCTCGCATTCAAATGTGTATACCACACAAATGAGATAAGGGGTTGCATCGCATTCAAATGTGCATACCACACAAATGAGAGAAGGGGTTGTATGAACAGACAGGCACACCTAACTGTATTTGATAGACAATTTTCCCTATTCTCCAACGGGGTAACAAACTAGGTTGATTCAGTATCCAGAATTGAGGCGCATACATGCTACCTCAACCTATGGGGCTGCCATACAGATTTCAAGCCAGGGATACACCCTTGGATATTTAAACCAGACTTTAGTCTTGGAAATCCCAAACCTTTTGCATTCTAGGCCTCGGCCATTCGAACTCTAGTTTTTACCGTCGTAGTTGATCTCCTAGGAACTCATTGCAAACACAACCAAGATAATATACAAATATTTACATATAAATACACACATATATGTACATATGGTATACACATATGCATATACAGACAACATACAGACAGATATATATAGATATATACACGTATATATACATATATACCACGGATATATAATGCATTATACCTATACACAAACATATACGGATATATACACAGATATATACGGATATATCTTTTCTGAGCTTGTTGTTTTCTCTCTCTCTCTCTTTTTTTCCTTTTTTTTTTTTTTGTTTTTGGAGTCTCTGTAATCGGGGATATCATCCCCTGACTGTAACAAAATCAGTTTCTTTTTTGCTCATCAATGACATGACTGGCATATCACTTTGAGTTTGAAAATAATTTTGTTTTGATTGAATTTGAGAATGATTGAAATTTCAATTCTGAATTGGACATTGATCCATACTGACCTGAATAAAAATAAAACTAATTTAACACCAGAAAAACGAAGCCAAAATAATCCAAACACACTTCTATACGCCGACTAGTATGAATACCCTAAGGTCATGTTTGATTCACAAGATTAATAGTGAAGTATTAATAACCCTATTAAATTAGTGTGGTATTCACTATCCAATAGGATTTTTTTTTTTTTAATAATAATCCCCCCCCTACATCAAAAATAATCCTACAAATTTGTTGTTTTATTTATTATTAAAAAAAAAAAAAAAAAAAAAAAAAAAAAAACAAAACAAGGATAATTCCCATGGATTAATAATAAAAATAAATCCCATAAATCATCATCCAATCATCAAACATGCCCTAAGTGGTATAAATACACTAACTAGTATAAAAGGAACACACTTATATACACTGACTTGTATGAATACACACTTATATACACTGACTGGTATGAATACCCTAACTGGTATGAATACACACTTATATACACTGAATAGTTGACTCGAGCAGTAGAGAAGATAGAATCTCTAACTCGACTATGCCCCTAGTTCATTGCCTTGACCATTTTTTGTCTCTTGATTTTTTTATTTTTTTTATTTTTGTGAAAATGTTTTGATCAACATGAGAGTTAGATTAGTATATTTATTCCATTTTCTGTTTCAAATTATGTAAGCTAAACTGTGAGCATTGAAAATTTTCCCTTTTCAAATCCAAAGAATGGTCCAAGTTTTGCAAATATGGAACAATTTTTGAGAAAAATTAGTCAGCTTCATTCAAATAAATCAAAACCTATTTTTGCAAATGGCCACTACTCAACTAACATGGAATCAACCATTGGGGTGCATAGTCCCAAACCAGATAATCAAAGGTGATATCTGAACGAAGCCAATCGAACCAAGCCAATCCGAACAGAATGAAGTCGAGCAAAACTGGACCGGACCGAACCGAACCGAACCGCCAAATCGAATCGAACCGAACTGAACCAAGTTAAATCAAACCAATTGAACTGAGCAGAATGAAGATACACCAATCAAACAGGATAGGACAACCAAGTCGACTAAAGACACACCAAGCAAACATGGACGAGATGAATGAGTTGAAAAATTATTAGGGCCGAACTTCGAGATGAAGCTACCTACGTATCCCAAAGATAGGAATCAAGCCATCGTAGTTCGGGCTAAGATTCACTCAGGTACTGACACTCTCCTTTTGTGCTCTAACTTTTGCCAAAGTCGCCCTTTCGAGTTTTCAACTTTGCAAGCTTCTTTTTTTTTTTTTTTTCATTTTCATTTTTTTTATCATGTTTTTTTTAATTTTTTGTTTTTCTGTTCTAACTTTTGCCTGGGTCACCTTTCCGGGTTTTCCGCCCAGCGAGCCTCTCAAAGGTTTCAATTTAGCTTGTCCATGTTGATTGGGTGTGAGATCTCTAGGCCATCAAAATCTATAATAATGACTGCTACACTTGACTAGGAGACATGATGATGTAAGGAATAGGCTACTTGGGTCTGAATTTGCCCCTAGTGTTACCCCTAGTGTAGTGGATAGGAACTCGACTGTCCTTCAATAATAAAATTCATTCTCTCAGATTCTGGGTTTAGCCTTTCTAGGCGGTCTTCATTAGGAAACGATTCAGTTTTAACTCTTTGATCACATCTAACCTTTTGCCCCTAGTTCAAGGGCTGCTTCAAATCCAAATCACATCTGACCTTCTTGCCCCTAGTTCAAGGGTTGCTTCTAATCTGAATCACAGGCCCTACATAGTTTTGGCTAAGGTTCACTCGGGTATTTACACTCTCCTTTTACGCTCTAACTTTTGCTAAAGCCGCCCTTTCAGGTTTTCAACCTTGCGAGCTTTTCATTTTTCTTTTTATTTTTCCTTTTTTTTTTTTTTTTTGTGCTCTAACTTTTGCTTGGGTCACCTTTCCGGGTTTTCAACCCAACGAGCCTCTCAAGGGTGGTACCTTATTGCCCCTAGTTTAAGGGCTGCCTCCATTTCAGCTATGCAAGCCTCACACTTTTGCCCCTAGTTCAAGGGCTGTTTCAAATCTGAATCACATTCGACCTTTTTGCCCCTAGTTGAAGGGATGTTTCCAATCTGGATTACATCATTGCCCCTAGTTCAAGGGCTATTTCCAATCTAAATCATATTCGACCTTATTGCCCCTAGTTGAAGGGCTGCCTCCATTTGAATCACATCATGGCCCCTAGTTCAAGGGCTATTTCCAATTCGGCTATGCAAGACTTACACTTTGAATGATCATTGAATAATTTGAATCAAGGTTTGAAAGCTAAGGAGCTAAGGAGGTCGGACCACGAATCAAAAGGGATCCTATTATGTATAATCAATTCCAGGCATGTCTTTGTAGGACCATGCAAAAACAGTTTTTGAAATTTTTTAACAAAGTGACTAATCACCCGTACTCTTACGAAGATAAGATAGAACCAATTTGGACTAAGCCAGGATCCTTTTCAGTACCCACATTAGCAAAAATGATTTTATTCATCAAAGGCTTAGCACACCTCTCTTCCTCTCAGTTGATCAAAATTTGCAAATCCCGGAGAAATTCTTCCTCTTTGTTTTTATCAGAGTTTTGGAAAAAAAGTTTTGAAAAACTTTGGTCAATGCGATGAATTAAGGCACAGAGAAGTAGGCAGACTCTATGGCATTTTGTTTTTTTCTTTTTCTGTTTATTAAAAAGAGACTATCACTCAGCAATGACAACAGACTTTTGACAACATACTCAAAAGAAAATGACAAAGAAGACCTTGACAGGACAGAAATGTCTAGGTTAGCACTATCGAAATCAGCAAACTCTGACTCATTAGGTTGACTTGAGCCTGACTCTAACTCTACAAACTTGGTGGAGTCAAACTTAGACTCATTACTCAATTCAAAACTCAGACTAAAACCATTCTCAAATTGCCAGTCAAAGTGTGGGCCATCGATAACATTCAAAATAAAGCCTGTGCAATCAACAGGTGGTCACTCCCTAATCACAGAGATGGTCGACTTTGTGGGATATCGGCAATTTTTTTTTATATTTTTTTTGATTTTATGTTATTGTTATTTTATTTTTATTTTTATTTTTTTTGAAGTAATGGTGCTAAACTGAACAACCTGAACCACTCATTCGAATTTGAGAATCCCTGTATAGATCCAATACATTGCACATAAAGCAGGAAAGAGAACAAACACCCCTAAAGAGGGTGGGGTTATCCTGTCCTAGCTTGAAATGATCTAGGGTTTCACTATTCATACAAGCGGTATCATACATCCTAGAAATGAAAAAGCATCATGTCCTAATTTGAAAGATACTATAGCTCACTATATGTACAAGGTTAGCTCTACCCTAGGGGTTGAAGTCAAGGTGATGTTACCAAAGAGTTCTTTGGGTCATAACCAATAAAGATCCCAGGAAATCAAAAGAGTCAAATAGCATCTCTTCGGAGTCTGAAAACCTTAGATAGCAGAGCTAGATAGCAAAGCTACCCTTTTGACAAATCTCAAAAGGTTAAAACACAAGGCCTCTACAGTAACGTAGAGATAGGTGTAGTGTCACAAAAAGTATGCATGTGCTCCCACCAGTATCTAGGCAACACAGGAACTTTAAGTACACTAATGCATGCAATGTAATAAACATATAATTGAAAATAAAAGTCATATCATGGAGTTCGAGTCAAGGTTTCATAAAATCCCCAGCAGAGTCGCCAGAAACTTTAACATGCCCGGTGGGTACCCTCGCGCGTTAAACAGTTCGGACTCCCGAGATCTCTTTGATCTCAAGTTTCACAAGTGCAATGTGAAACGTAGATGAGAGTCCAGATTTGGCAACTTTTAGTGAAAATCCATTTTATTGCAATTTTTGTCAAAAATAGACTGCGTCATCAGATC
This sequence comes from Camellia lanceoleosa, assembly GCA_025200525.1. Taxonomy (NCBI): domain Eukaryota; kingdom Viridiplantae; phylum Streptophyta; class Magnoliopsida; order Ericales; family Theaceae; genus Camellia; species Camellia lanceoleosa. Next base: position 102,730,869 of record CM045761.1, on the reverse strand, counting down.
TCAGAGTCGCCACCTAATATTTTTGGAAAATTAGGAAACCCATGACTCAGTGCCAAGGCCACTGTTCGTCGTAACCAAGGATGCTTCGCTCAGAACCTTAGGTATGAGAGGGAAAGGTCAATAACGAGCACCCCCGCCCACCCGATCAAAAGATCGGCCTCTACTAAACCATGATATGACTTTTTTTTTCTTTATATGTTCATGTTCTGATTATTTTAGTAAATCCTAAAATTTACTATGTGAAGCATACAAGTATAGACTAGTTTGCTCAAATTGAAATGATTTAATTTCATGTTTGTTTGTTGAAATGGGTTTGAACTTGTCACTTGACAAAGTGGGCTTAATGTTTGTGAATTTGCCACTACAAGGTGGGTTTAAAACGTACAATCTTTGAATCATTCCAATTTAAGCAACAAGCCTTCATCCACAGGCATTCAAGCAGTTTATCAATTAAGCACTTAGCCTCATGGTAGGATGCTAAACAAAATAAGAAAATCACACACAAATGAGATGCTAAAGCATAAAAACTCACAGGAATATCGATGTCCCTCGAACAACTACAAAACAAAGTTAGTAAAACATACATGATCTTATATACAAAATCCTAATGCAATTCACTCATGAGATGCAACTAAAAATTCGGCTTCTAAGATATGACATATGAATCATCTCAAGAACATGAGGTAGCGCACATAATCACATAGGAATTGATTAAATCCACAAATGCAAACTTAGCCGAATCAAGATGCATGAAACATGGATGCAAAGCATGAATATGATGAAAAATAAATATGATGTTTATGTGCAAATAAAGAAAGCAAGTAAAAGAACGGGATAAAAAGAAGCGGGGCGGGGAATTATTACAACATTTTAAAGAATAATTACAAACCAAATTAGAGAGGGATGAGGAGAATATTACAACAAAATAAAAACCTCACAGTACACTCAAAATTAAAAAAATAAGTAAAATAAAAACTTCATGTTCTTTGGAACCGCCACCGGAAATTGGTCAACATTGGGAAATTACGCCATGTTGTCTGGAGGAAGCTAACCGATCGGCCAAATAGGCCGGCCAGCCAACTAGGCCAAGAAAAACCTATTTTGTTGCGAAACCAAGAAAAGGCACAAACAAAAAATATGTAGGTGGCTCAACTAACCACTACCGGTTAGATTAAAAACACGAAAACAAATATAAAATAAAATAAAAGGTGCAAACTTACAACCTAAACCTAAAACAATAAAACAAATATAAGATAGAATATGCAAGATTACAACAAAACTAATATGAGACTAATACAAGAAAAAAATAATTATAAGGTAGAACATGCAAGATTACAATAAAACTAATATGAAATTAAAACATGAGAATAAAAATAAATAAATGAATAAATAATTATGAGCTAAACAAACCACTAGGATTATAACAAAACACTATGAAATATAAAGTAAGAAAATAAATATGAGATAAACAAACCACTTAGATTATAACAAAACACAATGAAATAAGAAGCATGAAAATAAATATAAGATATAAAATATAAGAAAATGAAAGACTTACAATTCACCTTCCAAAGAAAGATTGAACTTTTTGATTTCCAAACTTCCTCTTGATCACCCTCAAGTGTAGGAAGTGTGTTCTCAAATCCTCAATTCGAAATTATGGAGGTTTTGGAGCTTGTGGTATAGAAAGTGACTAACTCTCTAGTTTTTCTCACTTTCAATCACTAAACACTCTTCCTTATAATCAAGGCAATTGATCTTTGGCTATATCAGAATTTTTGGAGTGGTTTTGGTGTATGGAAATGAGGAATTTCAGTAGTTATGGAATGTATGGAGTGTATATGGAAGATAGGAATATTTTTGGCTCAAAAACTCAATTTTTCTCTCTTTTTTCACTCTTTTCTCACTCCTTTCTCTTCAATTTCGTGGTCCTCTCTCTCTCTTACAATATGATCATTCTATATAGGCAATGAGGGAGAGTAAAGGTCAAAAAGAAGGTGGGAGACAAGGTGGGAGACAAGAGTGTGATAGGAGGGCAAATTTTCAATGTGGTTGCATGGGATACTCCTTTATGAATGCAAACAAAACCTCTTTTTGACAATGGGGAATGATTAGGTATAATGGAGGATGAGTGGATGCACTTGAATGGCTCAGAAAATAGGTAAATGGGTTGTCCCAACCGAACCAAAACTAAGAAAAAATGGGCTATTGTTGCTTTGGGCCGAGTCAACAAAATCTGCTTTTAAGTCCAACTTCAAATGGACATATCTCCCTCATATGGACTTGGTTTTAGGCGGTTCTTGGGTCCAAATTGAAGCCCCAGAAGTCTACTTTCCAATGGTGGTGGCCTCAAATTTAAATTCCAAGTGTACAAAGAGATATGCCTAATTTAGTAAAGGCTGTCTCGGGCTGGGTCAACAAAATCTGCTTTGAAGCCCAACTTCAAATCGGCATATCTCCCTTATTTGGACTTGGTCTAAGGTGGTTCTTGGGTCTAAATTGAAGCCCCGGAAGTCTACTTTCCAATGGTGGTGGCTTCACATTTAAATTCCAAGTGTACAAACAGAAATGCCTAATTTAGTGAAGGCTACTCATTTCCTTCTTAATGATTTGATACTCATTCTTTTCCTAAACCAGTTTTCTTTCATCCCCTCCTATTTCCTTCAACTCCAAACCTATAAAGAAGATGTTTTTAAATATTTTTCTAAAAAGTTCACCTCATTTCCATTTATTTCCACTTTGTCCTTACTCGGTTTACTAAAAAGTGTAATATTTTAATCAAAATGGGAGCCTCGGGACATTGTAGAAACATTTAAAAAAAACATATTTTGAAAAGAGGGTTTTAAGGTCTAAAATAGTTTGGCCAAAAAATAGGTGAAGGTTGGGATTAAAACTTAAATTCCATCTTTCTTACTGAGAATTTTGTGAGAAACACATTCTAATTGTCATCATCGGGTAATCAAAAGAAAGTGCCCAAGTCTTAGGGCCGGTCAAAATAGGGTGTCTACACTCAGGAACTTAGGTACGAGAGGGGAAGGTCATGAATTGAGCACCTCCACTCGCCCAATCAAAGATCGGCCTTTACTAATCATGATATGATATTTTATAAATATTATGTGCTCTTGTTCCGGTTATTAGGCTAGCATTACTATGTGATGCGCACGATCAAGTATAGACTAGTTTGCTCAATTTGGAACAATTCAACTCATGTTTGTTTGCGAAAATGGTTTGAATTTGCCACCTCAAGTGGGCTTAAGGTTTGCAAATTTGCTACCAAATATAGTGGGCTTAACACATGATTTGCCACTCAACAAAGTGGACTTAAAAAGCACATTTGTTGAATCGTTCTAATTCAAACAACAAGCCTTCATCCACAGGCATTCAAGCAATTTAGCATTTAAGCACATAGCCTTATAGAAAGCATGCTAAACATGGCAACATTTACATTCATGTGAGTATGTTAAAGCGTAAAAACTTACCTAATACTTCGAGCTAGAAAGATATAGGTTAGAAAACTATGCATGATTCCTAACTATACAAGATGCCTAATGCAACACATGTGATATGCAATTAATAAGCTCGGCTATTAATATGGCATATGAAGCAATTTAAACAACATATGGTTAAACACATATTTCAAAGAAGTATTGAAATGGCAATGTAGTTTGATTGATACGCCGAGTCTCGGTGCATGCAATACGAATGAATGGATGCAAGCATAAGGTATGCAAATTTGAAACATGATTCTCCTAATCTAGCCATTAAAAGCGGGTAAATAAAAGGGAGAAAGGCGTAGGGTTGGAAAAACATACACACACGTACGCACACTTATTACAACATTACGCCCTCGCGAAGGAGGATCCGAATGAATAAAAGCTAACTGTAGACGTCCCCGAACGCCCCGGGAGGGTTAAGTCCCGGTCCGTTCATATTGGGGTCACTACAGTTCAAGGACTCAAATGTCACGGTTCTTAATCTTGAACCAAAGAGTCCAAATCCGGCAAATCGTTTTGAGAAAACTGATTTTTGAAAGAAGTGCCAAACATGGATTGCTTTGCCAGATATAGAGTCGCCACCTAAATGTTTTTTAATGGGAAATTTAGGAAACCCTGACTCGGTGCCAAAGGCCACGTGTCCGTCATCACCAAAGTTGCCTCGGCTCGGGAACTTGGGTACGATTGGGGAAGGTCACTTCGTGAGCACCCCCGCTTGCCCGGTCAAAGACCGGCCTCTACTAACCGTGATATCAATTTTTGAAAACATTGTATGCTCTTATTCCGGTTATTAGCCTAGGTTACTATGTGATGAGCACAGCATACAAGTATAGACTGAGTCGTCTGAATTGGAACAAAACATTTCATGTTTGTTTTTTGAAAGATGGTTTGCTACCCGCAAGTAGGCTTAAAATGTAGATTTTTCCACCCTCAGGTGGGCATAGAAAATATGATTTTGCCACTGTCTAGTGGGCTTAAGACACACAGTCAATGATTTGTTCCAATCCAACTAACACAACCTCCACCCACAGGCATTCAAGGCAGTTATATCACATAAGCAATTAGCCTCATGGTAAGCATGCTATCATGGCAGTCACTCACGTGCATGCAAGGATGCTAAAGCATAAAAACTCACCGAGTACTCCAAGCCAAAACAGAAGCTCATTAGAAATCATGCATGATCCTAAGTATACAGAAATGCCTAATGCAACACATGCAAAGATGCAACTATAGCAGGCTCGGCTATTCTAAACATGGCATATGGAATGCTACAGCTAACATGTATTCAACTTGGAATTGAAATACAATGCAGTTAGTATGGTGCGCCGAGCCCGGTGCATGCAAAACAGATGAATGAATGCAAACATGCTATCATACTGCATGCTAATTGAAATATGCCCTAGTCTAACCATCATAAGCAGGTAAATAAAAGGGAAGAAAGACGTGGGGTTGGAAGACATACATCACACACACGCACACTTATTACAATTTTGCCCCCGCACAGAGGGTTCGAATAAATATACAGTCCCGAATAAAAGAATAGTACAGTCCCAATAATACAGTCCAAATAATGTACAAATTCCTAATTAATTGACAAATTAACTAAGAAAGCTGTAAAACTGGCATGCAAGCCAGGGACTGCCTTGATTCCGCTCCGACTGATGAATGATGCATGTTCGGGTTGCCTTTGTGCGGAAATCCATGACGATGCCCCAATTAGCCTCTGTTTACACTTGTTCTTGAAATGCGTGCCAAGCTCCAAAAAGTTGCTGATTCTTCATTTTGCTGCAACAGAGAGCAGGAAAGGGGCATGGCAATGTATTTTCACAAATGTATGCATGTCTCGATCCTCGTGCCACCAATCACGCGTATCAATGCATGATGGCCGAGGAGTCGAATTGCACAACTCAATATGGAATGAATGCATATGAACACTACAACAAAACCTAACTTCATCATGGATAATCCGGAGTGTCGGTGACTGGAGAATTGAGACACGTTCCGTCACTCGGAGTACGGAACACACCTCGTTTCCCGTACCCGGGCTAACTCCTATCCCGAACACAATGTGATATGCATGACATGCATGAATGCAAACTAAGATACAACCTAACATGCACAATGTTATGAAATGGCATACACGATGCACGAGGTAACACGGCATACACAATGCGCTAACATACAACCCTAGCATACACAACGCTATGGAATGAAATGGTATACACAATGCGATATGGACTTACACTAACACAAGTGGACCTCAACCACACTCACATAAGAGGCCATTAGATGAAAATGAGACAACTCGAAATACGTGCACGCGTGCACGCAAACCGAGGACCGAACCTACGGCACGGAATGCCACTCTAATGAGACATGGCAAGACATGGAATATGATATGCAAACATGAAAATTTCAGAGGCAAAATGACATGCAAAACAGCCCCGAAACATGGCGAAATGAAACCCGATGCATGGAACGAGTCCCGAAACATGGAATTAAGCACATGAAATGGCCTATAGCTATGCAATGCATGCATGATTCGTACATGAAGTGTGAAGAAAGAAGCTAGGAAGCCCCAAAAAAAGAATTTTTACAGTTCAAAGCATGGCCAAACAGTGGGTACAAATAGGGAAAAATTAGCATGCAAAAATGGGAGGCCAAGAGAGGTAATGAAGCAAGTCATAGATGCTGATCTCAAACACAGAAGGCCCCTTCTAAAATGTTGAAGAGGGACCAAAAATATGATGTTTTAAATTTTATGAAAACCCCCAAAAACATATACAAGTATGGCCAAATTAACATGCAAGAAATGGGCCAACAAAGGGGCAAAGAAGCAAGTGGTGCACGCTGGCTGCAAACAGGTTAGGGCCCTTCAACAATGTTGAAGAGGGGCCCAAAATATGGCTGTTTACAGCTTATGATCAGACCCAAAACAGAACACAAGCATGCTCAAAGTATGATGCAAGATGAGGCCACCAAGAGGGCTATAACATGAAGTATACCAAGGATGCTTCAAACAGCCCTAGACCCTTAATGAAACATGAAGATGGGGTCATTTTAGGGCCATTTTCAGTTTGGACCAAGGTCCAAAAACAGAAGCTCAATAAGCTAATAAATCATGCAAAAATGGGGACCAAAGAGGGGTACAATGGCAAGTGATACATGGAGGTCCCAAAAAGTGGTGAGCCCTTCTTCAATGTTGAATAAGGGCTCAAAATAAGCCTATCTACAGTTTACTTCATGCTCCAAAACAGATTATATATAGGCCAAAAATATCATGCAAAAAAAAATAGCATCCAAGAGGATAATGAAGCAAGTGGTAGTGGGAAGTCCCAAATAGGTAAGAACCCTTAATCAAATAGAAAAATGAGCTCAAAAAAAATGACAATTTTAGTTTTGGCCGGAGCTCAAAACAGCAAGCAAGAGGGACTAAGAAATAGGCCAAAAAAATGCAAGAAAAAGGGGAAAGTGGGACTCACCCTTGAAGACCAACCCTTAGCAACCTCTTGGACCAAGTTTGGGTGCTCCTTGCCTCTGGAAAACAGCTTCAAGCTGCTGGAATGGAATGAGGTGGAGTGGTGTTAGGGCTTGTAGGGAAAAGGGTGTAGGAACTTAAGGGTTTTTGAGAGTTGAAGTGTAGAAGGAGAGAGATACAATACAAGAGACTCAAAGCATTTTTTCTAACCCTCAAAACCAGACCTGGGGCTGCTGTTATATAGGCAAAATGGGTGGAAAAATGAGGCGAAAAAATGGAGGGAAAACAAGCCCAAGTTCCCCCCCAAAATGGCCAAACCCTCGGACATGGGTAAAGTGTAAAACAAAATACATGGTTGGAACACACTCCCAGGGGCAAAAATGGCCGGCTAGTTTAAAATGGCAAAAAAAATCATTCACCAAAAAAAGTGGCCGGCCGGCCAGAAAAAGTGGCCAGCCGGCCAGGCCAAAGGGGGAAAAGTGGCCGGCCACACCCTAGGATGAAACCGCAGAAGTTAGCTTTCCAATGCCGCAAACCTTGCATTAAAATTCCTTCTGTAGAAAAAGTTAGGCCAGTTTCCGTAAAGCCGCGCAGATTCGGTCCAACCGGACTTCAACCAACCATATCTCCTCCCCTCGGATTTGGAATTAGGAGATTCTTGAGTGAAAAATGAAGCCTCGGAAGTAAGCTTTCCAATGGTGGTGGCCTCATATCTTAATTCCTCTTGTGCAAAGAGTTACGCCCGTTTCGGTGAAGCCGCGCAGACTTTCTCCTTCCTGGATTCATGCTGAACCACTTTTGACCAAACAAAAAGTTGGTTGTCAGAACAATTGCTGGCCTCCCACCCTCCTACAAGCTTCCTAATAATGAAAATAAGGCCTCCACCAAAAATGAGCCCAAACCGATGCGAAATGAAGGTTCGGGGGTCAAACGCTAGCTCAGACCGGAAAATCGATCATAACCGGAGTGGTGTTCGACCACGGTTGGTCTCGACCCCAGTGTCCTCAAAAGGAGTAAATAAGATGCATGCCAAAAACCGAGCAAACGGAGGTAGTTAAGCGGCCTGACGGCTCCGAAAACTGGGAACCGGGCTCCGAAATGGGAAAAATGGCCTGTGACCACGAAACGTAGCCTATGGCCACTGAGAGATGATCTACGAGACCTCTCCCTCCCCTCAGGAAGAGAAAATAGAGAAAATCGAGCTTGGTTCGCAAACCAAGGCAAGGCACAAAAAAGTCCAGAAGTTCGGAGGCAAGGCTCACGGCCGAGACTCCACAACCTCAGAACGAGCACAGTATACAACATCACCAAGCACTCAATCGGTGACGTCTAAGTCTTAAGGTCGGTCAAAAATGGAGTGTCTACACTAACCAACTAGCTACACTAATTAAGCTAACTAATTATAAAACGAAATTGAAGAACTAGTTAAACTAACTAATTATTTACAACACTTAATTAGCTACAACTAATTAATTACAACACATATTTGATCTATTGCTAATTAAACTAATTAGCTAATCTCGGGAAGCGAGGGAGGCCCACGCATGCTCAGTTTCCACCTAAAAAGCCACTGCCTTGCTGCTGAATGCCTCTGTTTGCACATTGAACACCAACAATTCTGTCCACTTCCAGAACACCTCTGCTTCACCTTACCAACACACTGTGCAAATTTCACTGATAGCTGACAAAGGGTTAGTCGGCTACCACTGGTGGCCGGTCGGCTACTAGTGGTGGTTGTCGGTCACTGATAACCTAGACTTTCTTGTTGCAACAGAGAGCAAACAGGGCAAAATAATGTATTTCTCAAGGGTTGTTTGCACACTTTGCCTCTATTTTTTATGGGGAAATCATAGAATGGACAAAATTTGGTTCATAAACCATCAATCAAGCAATTTCATTGTTTGATGGCTACTGAAACCAATTGTGCAAGTTTAATAAATGCAAAATAAGACCAAAATGACCATCACCCTATCATGCATGATCAAGGGCAATGGAGACCTAAGAAAATAGCACATTTTATCACTTTTGAGTATGAAATGCCTCATTTTCCTTGTGTTCAAATTAACGTCCGATTTGAACACAAGCAATGCAACACAAAGAGATGTTTATCTTGTCACTTTTACTTGCCAATTTTGTTTATACATTTTTGTTACCAAATCATTCTTTAATCAATTTGTCCATTGGTGAGTGTCTTTTAAGATGAAAGAAGTGTCAACCAAGAGATAGTTTAAGGCATGAGAGAAGCTTCATGCCGTTGGTAATGAACCCTCAAAGGAGGATTAAACCATTAAGCATGAGCCTCAATCTCAAGCTTAAACAACCCTCAAAGAAAATGAAAAAGTGAAGAAATTATAAGTGCTGAAATTAGGTGAGAAAAAAAGCACTAAAACAGGCAATCAACTCAAACCAATGGTGGTTAAAGCCTTAAAACACCAAGCTAGTGAAAGGACTTACACTACAACTATGCAATACAAGACTCAAAAGTACCAAACAGCCAAAGCAGTGGCAAAACAGCTCAAAATAGAGTTCAAAACATGCTGGACTTGAGCCACAAAAAGCTAAAACATTAAGCTAATACATGGGGCTAACTAGGCATGCAAACAAGACACAAGGAGGGAAGGCTAACCCCTCCAATTTTCGACTTCAAAATGAGTTTTTTGCCACTAAAAAACCTCTGAAATTCAATGGTTAAAAGGCTCAAAAAAGTTGGTTTGAAAGTGGTGAACAAAGGTACAAAAGCTGTACAAGCAAAGAAACAAGAAGGGTGAACCACCCCTTAATTAAAAATGGCTTCAAACCACCACCTTTAGGCCACAAAAAAAAAGTTTTTGACAGTTCAAAACCAGCCCCAAAATAGTTGAAAAAGATGGCAAAGCAAGCGTGCAAAATAAGTATAAAAGGAGAGTGTTGTAGCTCTTGAAGGGAAGTCATAAATGAGGCAATAAACCAAGCCAAGACCACCTTCTAGAGCTCAAAGAGGGTCTCAAGCTACCTCAACCCAAAGATAAGAAACTTTGGTTAAGGGTTGATAGACAAAAGTGGAGTATATAAAAGCAACTATGCACAAAATTGCTAGAGAGAGAGAGAGAGAGAGAGAGAGAGAGAAATGTAGAGAGAGAGAGAGATAGAATTTTGTTCCAAAATTACTAACCCTCAAAAATGGGGGAGAAACCCCCCTGTATATAGAAAAACAAGCCTTGAGCTTAGAAACATCCTACCATACACGTGTAAGGAGATACAACTCAATGTACTAACAGCTGACACAACTATCAACAAATATTTAGAAAAAGACACTTGTGGCCGTCGACCACCACTAATGGCCGACCGGCCACACCAATGGTCGACAACCATGAGCCATGGCCGATAGCCTATGGTGGTGGCCGACAGGTCACCAAAAGTTCCAGACTCAAAACACCAAGCTTTTGGTCCAAAACAAAGACAAGCTTTAAAGGTTCAAAGACAGGGCGTTCCACCGAGGACTTCGGATACACAAAGCGAACAAATGCAATCGAAATCATCGAGTGCACAAGCGATGACATCTAAGTCTTGAGGTCGGTCAAAAATTGGGTGTCTACACTAGCAGAGGTTGTTTGACTCCTACATATATGATTTCTTTCCTCTTGCCTCTCTTTAAACGGCTACTAATAGAGCTAGAAATTGATAGGATGATAGTGTCACTACCCACCCCTGCTGACCCACACATTAGCCTTGTAGATGGAAAATGAAGTGCACCACTAGAGGGCCCAATGGGCGGCAAATCCAAATTGTAACGACCCCAAAACGCGCATAAGGAATTATCTTTATTTACCTATGAGTTAATGTGCTTTAATGTGATTATATCTTTTGAATTGAAACATTATCTGTTGAGTTACGACTTTAAAATTGAAATTGCCAACCTTTATGGGTTCAGAAATCAAAATTGAATAATTACATATGTTAATGGGAATTTTTAGAGCTACTTGGGAAAATTAATTGGAAATTTAATTCGTCTGATTCGTTAATGCATGTTTGGGTGGTTAACTTTGTACTGCAAATTGAAGGCCTTAGAGGCTTCAGAAACCAGAACAAAGGACATATTTATGATCAGCATAATTTTTAGAGTCATCTGGAAAGTTTAATTGAAATTTGATTTTGTGCGATTCGTAAGGGCGTGTTTGGCCCTCCGTACTTATGGACAGCTTTTATATATATATATGTCATATGAGTTGTTGAGCTTATCAAGTGGAGTCCAAACATATCTAAGGGAGGGGGAAAAGAACCGTGAGAGAGCGAAAAAGGGGACAAAGCTCCTCTAAGAGAGAGAGAGAGAGAGAGAGAGAGAGAGCTCACCATTTATGGGAGCTTGAAGATAAACTTGAAGAGGTTGAAGAGAGAGGAAGGAGATCAACCATGGAGGCTTGGGAAAATTGAAGAGAACTAAGACAAAGACAAAGACAAAGATTGAGCTAAGGTATAACAATCTATCTTGAATCCTTATGTTTAAAGCATCAATTTCATGAAATCACGATGATATGGAAAGATTTGAGACCCATTTGAGTTAGGGTTCTATGTGTGTATTTAATGGAACTCAATTTAAGATGTGAGACTTTGGGTTCTATGATTTTGGTTATGATTGGAACTCAACCTTCTAAATACCATATGAATGAACCCTAGATTTTCCATAGAATAAGGTTATGTAAGGATCAAGTGTGTTGTGAGTTATGATTTGGGAACTTGCAAATTATGAAAGATAAAGCATTGATCTTGAACTTGAGACAAAGATGATTTGTTTAAAATGGAATTACACTTGAATGATGATATTCTATCATGTTGTGGGACAATTTTACATGTTTTTGGGTGATTTGAGTTGGAAACCAAGCCTAGAAATGGAAAGAGCAAGAGTTAGAGTAAACAACATTTTCGAACAGCAAAACTGACCCAGAGCCGCACATGCGGCGGGTCTTTCCGTATGTGCGGCAATCTATTTCCATATTCTACTAAAAAAGCACGTGGTCCCGCACGTGCGGCTAAGTTTCCTGCACGTATGGGATAGCCTTGCTCAGCCAACTTCAAATAAGCATATCTTTTGCATCCGAACTCCGTTTTAAGTGATTCTTCAGCCTAAATTCAAGCCTCGGAAGTCTAGTTTCCAATGGCGGTGGCCTCACTCTCAAATTCTTAGTACACAAATAGATATGCCCAAAATAGTGACGATTGTTCACTTTCTGTCAACTGATTTTATACCATTTCTTCGTCTAAACCATTTTCATATCGATTCCTCTTATTTTCTAAGGCATGGATTTTAATCTATTGAGGACTAATGAGTTTAGAACCGATATGACTAATTGATTAAAGAGCAAAGAAAGAGATTGGTTATATTCACATATTGTGCTATGTGTATTGTGTTTGTAGGTCAAGACGTGGACATCGTCCCACTACTACCAAAAGTCCATCATTGTGAGTAATAGTAGTGTAACAATATGTTCTACTCACTTCTTGTGCTTATGATTTATATATCATTGTTTAAGAATGACATATACTACTGATATTGTGCTTGATTGAATTACTGGACATGATTGAATAATGGCATTGATATGGACCTAAGGTCATTCTGTCCCTATTAATAGAAGTGGGCCTGAGGCCAATATGATGTGAATTGTTTATGACTCATGGCCTAAGGCCGAGGGAGATGGAGAGATGTCGATATTCCATTTACCCTATAATGATATGAATTGTACATGACTAATGGCTCTACGCCAAGGGAGATGGAGACATGCCGATGTTCCATCTTCCCTATATTGCTCTGGACAGCTGTCGTTATGTTGGGCCCAAGGCCGTTTTGTATCATACGTGGGCCTGAGGCCGTTCTGTATTACATATAGGCCTAAGGCTGTTCTGTATTACATATGGGCCTAAGGCTGTTCTATATTACATGTGGGCCTGAGGCCGTTTTGAGATATGGTATGGATAAGACTATGGTTGGTTTATTATATGTATATTTATAGTCTCCAAGGCTAGGCTCATTCACTTAACCTCCTTATATTGCTATTACTCATTGAGCCTTGCTCATTCTGTTTTTATGTATATTTGTGTAGGTGGGCCATCGAGAACCGACACTAGAATGGTATTGAAATCCTCATGTCTACCAAGCCACTTGGGGTACGCCTCCCTGTTGAGGCCTTAATTTTGATTACTGGGAGTTATATAATTTATAAAGTCTTATATAAGTGTGTGTGTGTGTGTGTGTGTGTGTGTGAGATCTGTATAATTCTGGGATTATTGTAAATATGGAAATGTAATTAAAGAATTGCATTACTCTAAATTTTTCATGTATGCACAAGCTCAATGTGTAATTTATCTATGTTGATATTGATTCCGCTTAAGGCCCCGTATTTGGATAAGTATTGTTTGAAATTTCTGTTTTGAGGCCTAAGTATAGGCTGGTCATGGACCAAATTTTTAGGGACAGATTTGGATCGTAACACGAATGGACCAAGTTAATGGGCTATAGCCCAGTTGGGTTATGGCTAAAAGCTACCTTTAGACAAATACCAGATCTATTTTTTAGAGGTGGACTTAGGCTCTTGATAAAAACTGGAGTGAGGATTTGACCATCTACTATAGGGGCTACTACACCTTTTTGAGCTTCATGATTACACCCTACTCTCTACTGCAGACTTCCCACTAACTAAACTTCAACCCTTTTTTGAGCTTCATAAGTACACCTCTGCCTTTGCTGCAGGCTTTTCTCTGGCAAAGAGGACTCAACCACACATGCGCCCCCTTCATTTGAATTTCCCACACAATCTTTGGTCTCTTTTACTATTGATGCATAACTCCAACTGCCACCATTCCCTATAGCCACATCAGATTTTTTTTGCAACTTCATCTACCCTATCATCACCTTCTGTCACCAGATTGATTTCTACATGGAGTACCCCATTGATTTTGGAGCAAACATCTTGGGCTACCTCATTAGAAGTTATTCCTTTGCAACTGGTACTAACATCATCTATGATCTACTCCTCAAAGACTCTTATTGGATAAATTCTTCATTTACACTCCAGATTCAAGCTTATACTAATCGGATCCATGACATTGGTAACTATTTTGAACCTTCCACAATGAAAGGATTTAGGTGTGCAGACAACACCATCTAAAAGAACTATCTCTCCCCACAGTCTTCCTATCTTTCGAAATGTATCTAAGTTCCATAAATTAATGGGTACCCCATAGCAGTTGATCCAAACATACCTCTTCTAATGGAGATGCATAACTAGTCTCCATTCAGTGATATACTTACACCAGTCATGGAACCAATCCTTGAGCAGAGTCCTTTGGCTCCACATATCTTCCTTGGAATTAAATCCAATGATAACATCTCGCCCTCCTCCTACTCTTACCAACACATTCTGCACTCCTCTTTTTGTGAGTTCATTCTTCATATTCGGGACAGAGTAATCTATTTTGAGTCTCATACAGCCACCCATTTCCTAGCTCATCCATTTTGATAGTTATCGATGGTGGACATCTGGGCTCAGCTCTCTTAATGACCTCTGCAAACAACCGACCGTCGGTGTGTTGATGCCAAACCTATTTGGTTTCCATAGCACGTGCTTTTCTGACTTCAGCTTGTCTTGTTAGTGATGGTTTCTACCTCTGTCTATCTTCTATTCCTTTTTCATACTTTGCTATTTTGACCGACAAAGATTTGTCATCGACCCACAAACCATTGGCCATCTGTTCAACTACATTCGCTGCAATAGAACAGTCGTATCGCACGAACCTGAATCTTGTATTGGTTGATTTCCTTCATTTTTGTGGTATGTACACATCCTTAACCACTCCAAACTTGATGAACAGATCATACAAGTTTCTAGGTGAAAAGGATTCCGGCAAGTTATCCACAAATAATGTAATCAATGCTACCCTTCGGCCATCAGTCCACGAGTTAGGATGCACTTGCCTACCTCTATGCTTGATCACTAGGATCCAGCCGCCCCGTCCACCATTGTTGTCCACGATAATCCCGTACAAATACACACATTTAATCGCAATTGCTACAAAATTGTCAGATCTATTATTACTATCCACCCGAGTGTGAAATGTTCACACATGTAAACAAAATACATTATTCTATTGGTCAATTTTACACTTTTTGTGGGACATTCAATTGATTCATCCAATGGGAAAATGTCACACTATGTGAACAAATTCACACTCCTATTCACCCTCATGTCCTAAGAAACATCTTGAGCTCAATTATTATAACCTCATCCTTATCAATTACTCCGTCAACGTTTAGATTAACAACACCAATAGAACTGAAGATATAACAACTTTATTAGAAACTTCAAGGGATAGTTGAAGCGTAAAATATAAAACACCTTGTAAGGACTGCGAAAAATGGCCATGAAAATTGTCACCAAAGCATCTGTTTCAATGAGGCACACCTCACATTTTGAATTAAAAAAATAACAATCAAGGCTTCGTTACACTTTTCGAGGCTCACTCTTTTGTTGTCTCTAGTTTTTCTCAAAAATATATGGGGATGTACGAATTATCTAGTTGTGAATTCAATCTTTCAAGAATACCAAAATTGAGTGATTATTTGAATAAAAAAGAATTATTTATGCAAATTAAAATTGGCAACTGCCACCTCAATGTTGGATTTTAACTCAATTCGTTGAAAGACTTACTTAGTCAACTTATATTTGGTCTCAGGCTTCCTAAAACTTTGTTTTGTGTGTGTTTTGGATTGGATTGCAAAGAAATCAAATTTAAATTGGATTAGCTTTAGAAATGACCTTTTGACTATAAATATGTGAAGACTCTTACTCTTTTTGGGTTTTGTTGGTAGGCATTTAGGTCTTTGTATGCCCATTTAGGGTTTTGTTGGTATGCCTTTGGATCTGTGTTACATTTGGTCACTTTTTTTTCTTTTTTTTTTTATCGCAAAAGAAATCTTTATTGATGAGAACATAAAAAGTATGAAAAGTATATCAATAAAAAGGAGTTTGGAGCTAGCTCAAGCTCCAAGCTCTAGTTGGTGAGAAACCAAACCAACGTTACATTTGGTCACTTAATGCACCTTCTTGGTGGATCTTTGCTTGGTGTTTCCTCGTGACACTTGTTTGTTAGGGTCTCTTGTTAGTTTGTGATTATCTCTCTCTCTCTTGAATTTTCATAACTTAAATGGTTCTCTTACTCCATATTCAACACTCTATTATCTTGGTGTGGTTTAATTTTTCTAGGACTCACCGCACAACAATCAACTTACATAAAAGGGCATGAGAAAATTTATTTAAAATATTTTTTTCACTCTTACACTCCAAAACGTCTAATTCTAGTTGAAGTTGTAGCCTGAGTACAATATACTGTTTCTTGCAAATATGGACATCAAGTTTGAGTCCGGATCCCTTCCTTGTAATTCCTCCTTGCAATCCTCCTTGCAACGGCTGAGATCAGTTGTTGCAACATCTAACAGCTGAGATCAGCTGCTAAAGAAATTGAAATCAACCGTTGGATGTTGCAACTGCTGATCTCAGCCGTTGCAAGGTGGATTGCAAGAAGGAGTTGCAAGGAGGGGATCTCAACTCATCATGTTTGGCCAAACGATGTCCAGAAAAATTCTATATTTTTTAAAAACATTAATTTTGTTACAAGCACAAAAACGAAATGCTGAAATAAATATAGAATGTAAATGAATGAATACGATTTTTATTATATTTATTAAGTGATATATGTTTCTGTCTTCCGAAACTTATTCTATCAAATTTCACTAAAATCTCATGTCCCATAGTTTTATGGCTGGCAATGCGCGCATGCACTTGCTCAAGATCCAAATGGTACACTAGCCTATGCATGTATGTATATACAGCAACTTCAAGGGCTCCTCAGTTTAGTTGTCCTGTTGTCGAGTTGAATTTGGGAGCAAAACAAATGCAAATATCCCACTTATTGTAGCTGAAATGGCACCCATGACAAAGCCAGGCAAGTTACCACCTCCGAATGCAGCATCCAACGGCCCAATAATCAAAGCTACGATCATCTATTGCAACAATATTACATAACCAAAATGATGTTAAAAAAAAAAAAATTATTATTATTATTTGAGCACTCATTCAAAGTACTCATGCATGCACACACATAGAATTTGTAGCAGAATATCACCTGTGGAATACAAATCGAAATATTCAAAAGTCCCAAAGAAAGTCCTATGAAATTCAAAGATTAAGATTGTTTTAGGTGCATATTGTGTTAGGTGGATAAAAGGCTTAAATATTGCCCAATATTAGTTCAAAGTGGGTATAAAACTTACCTTGACCAGCTCCAGATGCGTTGGAAAATATTGAAGCTAGAGCAAATGGAATGCTAAAAGTAACCTGCACATAAGTGAGAAACACTAAATTTGATTCTCATAAAAAGAAAAAAAAAAAATGACATGCACTTTCAAGTTTTATTACATAATTTTTATTCAAAATTATACGATAGATAATTTTTAAGTCGATCCCAATGCATGACAGATATTTTGGTTTGAAACAAAAGAATAAAAAATTCATTATTAACAAAAAATTTATAGACGTTTAAATGGATATGTTTAAATGTTCAATTTACAAGTCTAAATGGTTTTGCTAAAATTTTAAAAACTCATATTGTTTGCATCATTTATTGAAATAATAAGTTTAGGAATATAGAAACAAAACACAATAAAAGTGACACATATATATTGATTGACATAATTTTTGAGATTTGACCCCAACAAATTTTGTAAAATCCTGTCCATCTGTCAGATTTTTTTGAATTCTGAAAATAAAATCTAGATATGCATGATGCGGGGTATAAAGCACTTGAGAAGAAACTAACTGCTTGTGGGATACCCAATACTGCAAAAATAGCTAATGCCAAGTTTTTGACATCAGAAGGAGGGGGCTTAGGGATGCTACCCCTAGCATTCTTAGCCATCTTAGTGACTACCAGTGTTAACAACAGGCAAGTTGCTAGTAGAAAGTTTCCAAGACCCCATACTCGTTTTACATCACCAAGGCAACGCGCCATAGGCTCGATGACCAGTGACATGAATCCTAGAGTCACTGCATACAACATTAGTCCTAATGATCCTATACTCACGCCTTTATCATACAACTTTGCTTCGATAGCTGTTCCATCAGCTTTTCCTCCATATATTTCTCTCCCCATCCAATCAGTATCATACAAGGTGAATGGAAACCAGCCAATCCAGTTCAAGCTTGTTACTGCGAGTAGAAGAATCATTGGTTTTGATATGTTTTTCAATGCTGACCCAAGCTGACTGAAAAATAATTTTGATTCCTCTCCTTCTAATTCCTTTCCATTCTTGTTTGCCTCTATTGACGAGAGTGGTGTCTCTTTCACTAAGGAGCAAGCCAATGTGGTTAGGATTGTTAATAAGAGAACGGAGAAAATGAAACAAGTCTTAAGGTTGGCACAATAAGGTTCGCAGGCTTTAGTTTTCGTGAATGGAAAAATGTGATATAGTT
The DNA here is from genome assembly GCA_025200525.1 of Camellia lanceoleosa. Taxonomy (NCBI): domain Eukaryota; kingdom Viridiplantae; phylum Streptophyta; class Magnoliopsida; order Ericales; family Theaceae; genus Camellia; species Camellia lanceoleosa. The sequence continues at coordinate 102,712,399 of CM045761.1, read as the reverse complement.
GAGGATATGATCCGGCAGCATAACCCAAGACATTCCCAACAGCCATGAAAAATGAAAAGAATGCATTTGCAGCGCTCATTTTGGAATGGTTATTCCCTGAGAGATCCGCTAAAAAAGCTCGACATGGACCTTGTAATGTATTGTTTGCAACATCTAATATCCAAAATCCTATCACGAATAAAACAACTGCTCTAGGTTTGGTTCTTTCTATTAGAGAGTCACCTAATATGTTGCCCATGTCAGCCGCAAAGCCAATGAGAATGACGGCAAAGGCGACGAGGACAGCACCTGAGACTATGTATGGACGGCGGCGACCATACTTGGAGGTGCAATGATCGCTGTAGTAGCCGACTATAGGTTGGATAAGCAAGCCAGATAGGGGGCCGCAAAGCCAGATGAAGCTTGACCATTGATGGGGGACACCTAAAACCTGTACATATGGTGTTAAAAGGGAAAGTTGTAAAGCCCAACCAAATTGCACTCCGGCAGCAATGGAGGAAACAAGAATTAATTTACTAATGGGACTTGACGGTGCATCTGGATCATGTTCAGAAGTTGTGCTGAATACAACTGCATGCTCCATACTTACATAGATTATCTACTATCCCTTTATCTCTTATTACTTGTGGTCCGAAGCCTTGTGAATCTTTATTATCTTATTTCAAAAATAAGATAGATTGTAGAAGTTGGTAGATGAGATGAAACCATTAGAGGACAACATTCAACATATATATAATGTACATGGTGGGAAGAGAGAGAGAGAGAGGTTGTGCGAGAGAGATGGACTACCATTCCCTTGGGAGAATTGATTGGTTGGTGCCACATCGCTTAGTTGGGTGTTGTCTAGTCCTTGGACGGCGCTCGATTCTTGCGCATGTTGGGGGATTAGAAACATTATCCAAACAATAGAAACAATAAGAATGTTTTTGGTGGTAGAAAGACAAGGAAGAGGGAGAGATTGGTGGAAAACCACAACGAGCGTATGAAGACCACATACACATGTGTACAAATTGATATGTTACTATCTTTATATATGATCCTTCCCATAACGACAATAGATAAGAACACAATAATTATACAGCAATGTTAGGTATCATGAAAAAATTTTCATGAAAATAATCATGAAAGTTTTGTGACCCTTGGATTATACTTAAAATAAAACACCGCACACTAATCAATGTAATTCAAGAATCATAAATTTTTCATGATCACTTTCATGAAAAAAATTTCATAATCCCTAACTTTTCCCATAATTATAATGGCACCACTTCTACTAGTTTTGGGTTTTCTTTAGAAATAGTATTTTCTAAGCTTTTCCTAGTTGGGAATTGTCACACCCCGATTTTTTTTTGAAAAGATAGTTAGGTTGAAACTTATTAATCTAAGTATGATTTATTGACCAAAAAAAAAAAAAAAAATCTACTTATATCACTTAATTATTTTCAAAATCTATTTACTTAGCCATTTTGCGTAGTTTGTCGAATTGCTAGTTGTTCAAAGGGGATTATTTTATTAAGGTCTCAAATGTGGTTCCATTTTTCTTTATTCACATTGTTTTGTGTCAAAATTCCAAACAAGGTGATTTTTATTTTAAAAATATAGTTTGCATTGGATAACATGCCTAATTTTATTTATGTTTAAATATAATCCTTCATTTAGGAAAATGACTTCTTTCATCTCATTTAAAGATATGAAATTCTCTCTTGCATGACACACCTTCACTAGTTGTACAATGGCCACAAGTAGATGGCATGGATGATGAAGTATAGAAATAAACACATAAATGAAGTACAACTTAAATAAATATATATTCTGTTTTTTTTTTTTTTTTTTCGTTTTTGGTTGCTCTTGATTGGCTCCTCACCAATTGTGAGTTAAGTGCTTGCAGATGATTGTACCTCCCTTGTGGTGCCAACATAGTTGGGATTGTGAAGAGTGGCTATGATATTTGATGCATTGCCCTGATTTGTTGATGTAAATTTGTATGTACTTTGCTTTTATCATCAATAAATCTCTCTTTTTGCTGATTAAAAAAAAAAACAAACAAACAAACAAACAAACTTACTTAAAGCTACTTAAACAAAATACAATCTTAAGAAAGGTAGAAGCCCAAATTAATCCAAAGTCTACTAATTAGGATAAACAAAATAGTAAATAATGGCAACATCGCGCAAATCAACGGTGATGTCGGTCATCCGTACCTAAAATGGTAGGGGTGAGCAACAAACTACAACCCACCAAATTATGAACAACTAAATGTATATAAGAATATTTGATTTATTAGGTAGTCTTGCTAGTAATTTTAATACTTCTATTTATTAAAATTGAGCTAGTGACCATTGATTCAGTCTTTTTTCAAGTACACTTAATGGTTTAGTTTTCAAATCATTGGTTTGTACACAGAGATAACGTATTTTGTAAATAGGATGAATGAAAATCTTATTAATGTCATAATGAGACTAAAGTTTGAAAAAGTCAACAAGATAAATCATAATTGTTGAGGATACTAACTCTGCAGATACTAACTCTGCAGCACTACCTACTCAGCTCAGCTCAGCTCAGACCCTAAACCTACTCAATTCAGTCGTCTATCTCTCCTTCAGCTCAATCAGTTCAAGAAGAGTTCTATCAGTTCAAGTTTACCATGCAACTCTATTGTTTTACTAACTACACTAATGGTGGTTAAAGAGTCTGTTAGAAGATCTATTACTAGTTGTTAACACACATGTAAATCAATTAGATTAGTTAGTTAAGTGATTAGATACATATCAATTGTATATGATAAGTTGTATAAATAAGTGATCTTGCATCACTGATATTTCAAGAAATGAGATATTGATATTTTTAACAATAATCAATGCTTTTGGTTTTTTGAAACCAAAACCAAGCCATCTCTTAAATACATCGGATCAAACCATTTGGTTTGGACAAGATGGGATCAGTTTATGAATTGACCATTTTTTTTTTTAACAAATCATTGGTAAATATGGTATGCTATCCACCCTCATTTGCTAGTCTTTCTAGTTGAGTCCTACTATTCCTATGTTAATATATACTCTTAAAAATGCTAAAGGTTCCAAAAATTTATCAAAAATTTGACCAAATATCTCAAATGAGTATGGGCCCCTCACTCATATGGAATCCTGCGGGACCATATCCATATGAGACATTTAGTCAAATATTTGGTAGAATTTTTGGTATATCTAACATAACTCTTATCCTCTTCCTCATCGATTGTTTCGTCAATGTTTTGTTCAACAATACCAATAGAATTGATGATAGTCCAACAATGCATTATGAAAGCTTTAGTTTGCTTAAACCCACAATAGTACAATGTTGAAGTAGCTAGGTTGTTTGTGAAGTGTAAAATATCAAATTTTTAGTGTGTAAAAATATATGGAGATGTATGATCATAGGAATCATATAAAGCTCCTTTGATATCAACTTATCAAGTTATAAGTTCAGTCTCACAAAAATATCAAAATTGAATAATTAATTGAATAAAAAATAATTATTTATGCAAATTAATATTGGAAATTGTCACATCAATTTACATGATAAGAGTATTGGAAAATTTATTAACATTAATTTTTTTCTTTAAAAATGAATAAACACTATACATGAATGAACAAAATTTTAAAATATTTATTAGTTGGGCCACATTTGAAAAATCTCATCCATCCATATACATTATATTCTATGCCTTTTTCAGTGATAAGGTTTTATGTTCCTAAATTTATTCTATGCAAGAAGCTTTAAGAGCTCATTACTTATTTTGTAGACGAGTTGAATTTGGGAGAATAGTAAATGCACATATCCCACTTATTGTTGTTGAAATGACTCCCATGACAAACCCAAGTAGGTTACCTCCTTCGAATGTGGCATCCAATGGTCCATTAATCAAAGCTACGATCATCTGTTTCAACAAATTTTTTTTTTTTTTTTTGGAGCAGCAAAGAAGACTAAAATTTTATTAAAACAAAAAAAATAAAAATTACACAATGCTTGGAAAGGAGTTGCATTATTGTCAAAACTGAGTATCCCAACTAGGTTGACACCCAAAACAAGACTAATCATGTGCACTTCCAAAGCCCTAGAGACAGTTAGAAAGATTCCAACTCAAGCCCTCAAAACACCGAAAACATTACAACATTACAATCTCCCTCCCATACAAAATCTAATTTGCACCAAATTATACATAAAATCAGTGATGGAGAAATGGAGATCCTTGGAGGTGGATTTCAGCTAGATTGCAAGCCTAACAATGATAGCTTCCTGTAACTCCTCCATCTTTGGTTGGATATCTTCAAAGAGGCATTCATTCATGTGCTTCCAAATGGACCAAAGAGCCACCAAAGGAATGGCATTTCAAATTCTCCTCTTAGCTTTCGTGAGACTGTTCCCTGCTCACCCCTGCAGAAGCCCTTCAACTGTTCTAGGCACTACCCATTGAACTCCCCACCATTGCAGAAGACCTGCCTACACTCTCCAAACCATAGGATATAAGATAAGCATATGCTCTGTTGATTCTTGGGCATCTTTGCAGAACTAACACACAGTAATAGCACTATCATCCAGCACTCCAATTCTTTGCAAGAATACTAAGGTTTTTACCTTGTGTTTCCATGCAAGCCACCCAAAAAATTGACCTTTAGGGGGAAGGAACTTGATCCACACCAATCTGCTAGAGCCCTTACATTCATCACACTCTAAATCATTGTGATTATAAAGAGTTAAGACAAAAGATTGCCCAGTTTTGGTTGCTAAGCAAACTGCCTTGTCCTCATCATTCTGGTTCAAAACAGGGGCTACTCGGATAGACTGATTAAGTGTGATAAGCTCTTCCTGTTCCCATTGGAATAAGGCCCTCCTAAAACTGAACACCTAGTTTTCAGATTTATCTCTTTTAACAGCACATGCCCTGAGTGACACATCCTTATCATTAGACAACCTAAAAAGTCTAGGAAATAACTCTTTGGAACTAACACCTCCATTCCAGCAGTTATGCTAGAAGCTCACTCTACAGCCATTTTCCACTCTAATTTGGAGATTAGTGACATAAAATTGCAGTAGGCCGGCCCTTTGATTTGCTGCTACCAAAATATCTCCCCAAATCTTGGAAAATTTGTTGCCTACTTGTAGATTTGGTAGCCATTTTCCACCATCAACTTTGTATTGCTGCAAATAACCTTTTTCCACAAAGCTGATTCGTCATTGGCAAACCTCCACCACCACTTCATTAATAAGCAAATATTCATGTCTCTGATTCTTCTAACACCCAGCTGCCCTTGCTTGATACTTTTTGTTACCTCTTCCCATTTCACTAGATGAATTTTCCTTTTTAACTCAGAACCACCCATAAGAATAAGGCTTGTAATTTATCAATTTCTTTTGCTATCCTCTCTGGCATCTTGTACAGTGAGAGGTAATACACTGGCAGCCTAGATAACACTGCTTTAATCAGAGTTAACCTGCCTGCAAAGGAAATGAATCTCCTCTTCCAACCAGCAAGCCTAAGTTTAATCTTCTAAATGACTGGTTTCCAAATCAACTTCCTACTAGGACTAGCACCTAATGGCAACCCAAGGTATTTCAATGGAACTTTTCGAGTTTTGCAATTTAACATGGTAGCAAACTCATTGAGCACAGATTCAAAGTTACCAAACCCACAGACCACACTTTTATGATAATTGATCATAAGCCCTGATACTACTTCAAAACACCTTAAGATCCTTTTTAAGTTTAGCACTTCTAACCATTCAGCATCACAAAACAATAATGAGTCATCAGCAAATTGTAGGTGAGAGACTACCACATCATTGTCACCAAAAACTACTCCTTTCAACAGCCCCAACTCCCTAGCTCTCACAAGTAATATATTTAAACCTTCTGCAACCAAGTTGAATAAGAAGGGAGATAAAGGGTCCGCTTGTTTGAGACCTTTTTGAAGACTAAACTCCTTAGTTGGTGAACCATTTACAAGAATTGATGTTCGAGTTGAAGAAAGACATTCTTTCATCCAAGAGATCCATTTTGAGCCAAAGCCAAAGTTAGATAGCATTAAGAATAAGAATTCCCAATTGATGGACTCATAAACCTTCTCAAAAACAATTTTGAATAACAGCCCTCTTTTCTTGGTTTTTTTTCCACCCATCCACAATTTCATTTGCAATCAATACCCCATCAAGTATATTTCTTCCTCCTAGGAATGCTGATTGTGCTTCACCAATTACCTCTGAAATAACTTTTTTTAGCCTACTTGCAAGAACCTTGGTGAGTATTTTATAAACTGACCCTACTAGACTAATAGGCCTATACTCATTCAAGTTAGCTGCAATGACTTTCTTAGGAATAAGGGTGATGAAAGAGCTCTTCAAATCACTTTCCAATCTGCCCCTATCATGGAAATCTTTCATAAAGAGCATCACATCCTCTTTGAGCACCTTCCAATTTTTCTAAAAAAAAAAAACATTAAATTGAAACCATCTGATCCCGAGCTTTGTTTCCATCACATTCTTTGACTACTTCCCAAATCTAAACTTCTGAAAATTCTGACTCTAGCATTTGAAATGAATCACTTTGCCTCACACTCTTGAACTTACCACCTAACACAGGTCTATTCCTCCACTCTTCTGAGAACTGCTTTCTATAGTGTAGCCACACCTCTTCCTTGACCTAGTTTGGCTCCTTAAGCACCACATCCCCAACTTCAATGGAGTTAAGGGCATTTCTATTTTGTCTACTAGTCGCCATGACATGAAAAAATCTTGTGTTCCTGTCTCCTTTCATATTCCAGTCCAACGTTGACTTTTGAAGCCATGTCCATTCCATCATCCTACTTAATCTCCACATTTCATTCATTGCCTCTCTTTGTTGTTTGACTTCAGCATCCACCAGTGGTCTAACTTCTGCCCTCAGATCTAAGGTATTCAGCTATTCTTCTATTGTTTTTAGTTGTGTTGCAACATTTCCATATACCTCTCTATTCCATTGTTTTAATGCCATCTTTAGAGCATGCAATTTCCTTTGCAAAATGTACCCAGCAAACCCTTGAAACTGTAATTCCTTCCAGGTGTTCTCCACAAAAGGTGTAAATTTTGAGTACAAGAGCCAAGCATTCAAGAATTTGAAAGGTTTGGGACTCCAATCCCTCTCATCCTCCATGAGCACTATTGGGCAATAATCTAAGACCATCCATGGCAGTCCCCACAGTTTGAATTTATATCTCTCAATCCACTCTGGACTAAGAAGAAATCTGTCAATTCTGCTCCACTTATTTCTAGCAAGGGCATTACACCAAGTGAATTTTCTCCCTGCGATTTGTGTATCAGCCACCTTACATCTATCTATCAATTCATTAAAATCTTTCATGCCCCTATCCCTACTTGAGTTTCCTATTCTTTCCCCTAGATTTCTGATCTCATTGAAATCACCACCAAGACACCATGGCTTTGGAAAGAGGGACTTGAAATTTAAAAGGGACTTCCATAATTTACCTCTCCTTATAATATCATTAGGAAACAATGCAGGCAAAGGAATTCAAAATGGTACCTGAGAGCAAGATGAAGTTTCTATTGCTACAGTAAGCTAAGAGTTGAAAGACATCAGAATCCCAGATGCACAACAGTCCACCAGCCACACCCATTGCATCAACGACCATGAATTCCATCTTTTCTCTTGGCCACAAACTCCTAACAGCCAAGCTAGACATGCTTGACTTTTTTGTTTCTTGAATCAGGGCTATATCAATTTTCCTATCAAACAGCAGATTCTTAATCTTTCTCTTCTTTTCACGTCTTCCAACCCCTCTAATATTCCAACTTAGTATCTTCATAACAATATTTTTGGCTCTGCATCCACCCAACATTGCTGATTGCATAGCTGCACCAATCCCCCTCCTATCCTCACCTTATCATTCTCCTCTAATTGTACAAATTTATTAATAGTTCATACATCCTGCCCCTTACAATCGAGCCCCAGACTTTTCCCCAGAATTAGTATTGCTTGAGCCTCTTGTAGTTTACCTAATTCAGAAGAGGTTTGATTGTTAACTGCCATTGATCTTTGCACTACTATTGATCTATCCATCAAGTTTTTCTGATATACCTTGCTTCTTCCTACTCTCACTTGTTTCTGCCCTAATCTTCTAGCCAGCCCAGAGAGCCCATCTGTTACTAGTGGATTTTTAGTCCCACATTTTCTAATCACTTTCCTAGTGCCTTTCTTAAGCTGGTTATTGATGGAACCACCATTAGAGACACTAATGGTATCACTAATCTTTGATTTAGAGCCCAACCCAATGTGTCCATCTCTTGTATTTGCCAGAGGTTGACTGAGTCCATTATTATTAAACTTGTACTGGACTAGCGTAACGGGCTGGGGCCTAGAATGTTCTTGGCCCAAATCAACCTCCAAACTAATTCCATGTCTTGCATTTTGGGTTTCACTTAAGCTGCTAATAAAGCCTGGAGTGACTACCTGCCCATCAACTTTTTGAACCTCAGCAACTTTCCCTAAATCATGATTGCACAGCTGCTGTTGCTGCTGCTGGTGCTTACTTTCCACTGCCATCATTGTATCACCCATGCCTGATCCTGCTTTATTTGATTTCCCCATGCACTCTTCAGTCTCTTTCAACACTGATGTTTGAAACCAATTGCCACCTACCTCTATCTCACATCCCTCCTTCAGCCTAGGTGTTGAATCACCTTTTGCCTTCTCATTTTTTCCTGCCACATCATCATCCACCCCAAAAGACACATCATCATCTTCTAGCTCCCTCTTACTGTTCTCAGCTAACTGTAACACCCCATTAACATTGGAGCTAACATCCTCTTCTTCATCATCAATGTTGAATCCTTTGCAATTGATCAGCACCTCCTTAATAATCTGCTCCTCACAGACTCTTATTGGGTAGATTCTTCCTTTGTATTCTAGATTCATACTGGTGTTTATCAGTTCCATAACAGTTGTGACTACTTTTACCTTTCCACAACGAAAAGATGTTGGTTCACAAACGTCTCGATCTAGTTGTATCACCTTCCCTCACAATCGACCAATCTTTTCTAAATGTATCTAAATTCCATAGATTCAATGGTACACCATAGCAGCTAATCCAAACATGTCTCTCCTGCTGAAGTTGCATTCCAGATTTCCATTATGTGATATATTCACACTAGTCCTGGAACCAAACATTAAGCATACTATTTGTACTTCTTAGAGCCTCACTAGAGCTGAATGATATGACTACATCACGCCCTCCTCTTTCTCCCACCATTACATTCTTCACTCCTTTTGCTTTGAGTTCTTTTTTTGCCTCCACAGCAGAGTAGTTGGGTTTGAGCCTCATAATCATGCTCTCATACAACCAACATTGCCTATTTCTTCTACCCTGATTGTGGTAGTTGTTTGACCTCTTGGTTAGACTCCTTGTGTGACCTCTACAAACGACTGTAGACAACCCATTTTTGACCGTCCATAAGACTTCGACGCGACTGATGGTTTACATGGTGGAGAAAGTTGTGCAGGGGAAAGGTGCAATTTCTTCGGCAAAGAGAGAGGAACAAATCCCAACTTCACGCCCCATTTTGCACCAAAGCTATTTTGAATGGTTTTTAGACCTTAAAACCCTCTCTTTCAAAACATTTTTGAAATAAAGTTTCTGCGATGTTCCGAGGCTCGCCTTTTGTCAAACGTCGCGTTTTTCGATAAACCGAGCAAGGACAAAGTGGAAATGAACGAAAGAAAGATGAAATCTTTGAAAAATCTTTCAAAACATCTTACTTAGGGGTTTGAATTTGAAGAAAAGAAGAGAAGAGGGAAGAAATCCAGTCGGGGGAGAAAATGGGCATGAACCGTTAAGAGAGAGTCGAGCAGCCCTCGCCGAATCGGGCCTATTCATTTGGATACTTGGAATCAAGCTATGAGGCCACCACCGTTGGAAAGCTTACTCCCGAGGCTTCATTTTTCACTCAAGAATCTCCTAAATTTAATTCCAGACGGGGGAGATATGGTTGATTGAAGTAGGGCATCACTCCGGTTGGACCGAAATCTGCGCGGCTTCACGGAAATGGGAATAACTTTTTCCACAAGAGAAATTTTGATGCAAGGTTTGCGCCATTGGAAAGCTAACTTCTGGGGCTTCAATTTGGACACTTGAATGGCCACCATTGGACTTCCCAATCACCCACCGGCCACTTTTCTTCCCGATAGCCTATTTTTCTTGCCCTGAAAGTAGCTGGCCGGCCACCCTTTTTGTGAAATGACATTTTTGCCCCTTTAAACTAGCCGGCCATGCCCCCCCTCCCCAAGGGTGTCCTAGATGTGAATTTTGTTTTCCACTACACCCATGTCCGAGGGTTTGGCCATTTTGGGGGGAAACTTGACTAGTTTTCCCCCCCTTTTTTCCCTCCATTTTTCCACCAATTTTGCCTACATATACACCACCTCAGGTCTGTTTTTAGGGTTAGAAAAAATTGTTGGAGGGTCTTGTATACACATCTCTCTCCCTCTATACTTCCAAGCTCAAAAACAACCAAGTTCCAACCCATTTCTTCATCACCACCAAGCACCACCACCACTACTCCATTTCCAGCATCTTGGGAGGCTTTCCAGAAGCTAAGAGGTAGCAAATTTGGTCCTAGAAGCAGCCAAGGTTTTGGTCTACAAGGGTGAGCACTCTTCTCCCTCTTTCTAGCTTATTTTTGCCACATTTTTCTAGCCTATTTTCTTGCTGTTTTGGGCTCTGACCCTAACTGAAAGGGTCATTTTTTTGAGTCATTCTTCATGTTTGTTTAAGGGCTCAACCCTGTTTGAGCCCCCCATTGTACACTTGCTTCAATACCCTCTTGTATGCCATTATTTTGCATGGTATTTTTAGCATATGTGTAATCTATTTTTGAGCATGATATAAACTGTATTTAGGCGAATTTTCATCCCCTCTTCAACATTGAAGAAGGGCTCAACCTTTTTTGGGACCTCCATGTATGACTTGCTTCATCGCCCCTCTTTGGTCCCTATTTTTGCATGCTTTGTTAGCTCATTTTAGCTTCTATTTTTGGCCATGATCAGAACTGAAAGTTGCCATATTTTGACCCCCTTGTCATGTTTCATTAAGGGTATTTGGCTATTTGATGAATGTTTTGTGTACTTCATGTTATACCCTCTTATGGCCTTAATCTTGCATTGCATTTTCAGCATGTTTTCATACTGATTTGGAGGCTGTCATAAATTGTAAATGTTCATATTTTTGGTCCCTCTTCAGTGTTGTAGAAGGATATTTTTATTTTTGGGAATTGCATGTACCACTTGCTTCATTGCCTCCCTTGCGGAGCCATTTTTGTATGCCATTTTTGCCTTACTTGTGATTGCTGTTTGGCCTTGATCTGAACTAAAAAAATGTGAGTTTTAGGGCTTCCTTGCTTCTGCTTTTTCATGTCATGTACCACTTATGCACGCTTCGTTAGCTGTAAGCCATTTTCATGTACCTAGTCTTGCATTTCGGGAGAAATTCCATGCATCGGGTGTCATTTCGCCTCGTTTCGGGGCTGTTTTGCCCCTCATTTCGCCACTGATTTTTGCTTGTTTGCATACCATATCCCGTGTCTTTTCCATGTCTCATTAGAGTGGCATTTTGGTGCCTGAGGGTCCGTCCTCGGTTTACGTGCACGCGGGCACGCATTTCGAGGTGTCTTGTTTTCATCTGATGGCCTCCTATGTGAGTGTGGCTGAGGCTCTCTCATGTTGGTGTAAGTCCATTATTGCATTGCGTATGCCATTTCACCCATAGCATTGTGTATGCCCGGTTGTGTATTACCTCGTGTAGCGTGTATGCCATTCCATAACATTGTGTATGTTAGGATTGTATATTAGTTGCATTTTATGCATGTCATGCATATCGCATCGTGTTCGGGATAGGAGTTAGCCCGGGCACGGGAAACGAGGTGCGTTTCGTACTCCGAGTGACGGAACATGTCTCAATTCCCAAGTCACCGACGCTCCGGATTATCCATGATGGAGTTAGGTTTTGTTGTAGTGTTCATATACATTCATTCTATATCGAGTTGTGCAATTCGGCTCCTCGGCCATCATGGAACGAGATGTGTGATTGGTGGCACGAGGATCGAGACATGCATACATTTGTGAAAATACATTGCTATGCCCCTTTCCTGCTCTTTATTGCAGCATATCAAGAATCAGCGGTCTTCCGAGGCTTGGCGCGCTTTTCAAGAATCATTGCAAAACAGAGGCTAATTGGGACATTCCAGTGGATTTCCGCACAAAGCAGCCCAAACATGCATCATTCTATCATCCGGAGCAGAATCAAGGCAGTCCCTGGCTTGCATGCCAGTTTTATTATTTTCTTTTCTTAGTTAATTTGTAAATTAATTAGGAATTTGTACATTATTTGGACTGTATCATTTGGACTGTATTATTCTTTCATTTGGGACTGTATTATTTATTCGGACCCTCTGCGCGAGGGCAAAATTGTAATAAGTGTGGGTGAGTGTGATGTATGTCTTCCAACCCCATGTCTTTCTTCTCTTTTATTTACCAGCTTACGATGGTTAGATATAGGGCATATTTCAATTAGCATACAGTATGACAGCATGTTTGCATCATTCATCTGTTTTGCACGCACCGGGCTCGGCGCATCATACAAACTGCATTTGTATTTCAATTCCAAATTGAATACATGTTAGCTGTAGCATTCCATATGCCATGTTTAGGATAGCCGAGCCTGCTATAGTTTGCATCTTTGCATGTGTTGCATTAGGCATTTCTGTATATTTAGGATCGTGCATAATTTCTAATGAACTTCTATTTTGGCTTGGAGTACTCGGTGAGTTTTATGCTTTAGCATCCTTGCATGCGTGTGAGTGACTGCCATGAATAGCATGCTTACCATGAGGCTATGTGCTTATGTGATATAACTGTCTTGAATGCCTGTGGGTGGAGGTTGGGTTACTTGGAGTGGGACAATTCATCAAATGTTTGTTTTAAACCCACTCGATAGTGGCAAAATCATGTTTTCTTAAGCCCACCCGAGGGTGGCAAATTCATGTCTTAGCCTACCTAAGGGTAGCACCATCAAACCATTTTCAAACAAACAAACATGAAATGTTTAGTTCCAATTCAGGCGACTCAGTCTATACTTGTTTGCTGCGAGCATCACATAGTAACCTAGGCTAATAACCGGAATAAGAACGCACAATGTCTTCAAAATCAGATATCATGGTTAGTAGAGGCCGGTCTTTGACGGCGCGAAATGCTCACGGTGACCTTCCCCAATCGTACCCAAGTTCCCGAGCCGAGGCAACTTTGGTGATGACGGACACGTGGCCTTTGGCACCGAGTCAGGGTTTCCTATATTTCCCATTAAAAAAACATTTAGGTGGCGACTCTGTATCTGGCAAAGCAGTCCATGTTTGGCACTTCTTTCAAAAATCAATTTTCTCAAAACGATTTGCCGGATTAGGACTCTTTGGTTCAAGATTAAGAACCGTGACATTTGAGTCCTTGAACTGTAGTGACCCCAATATGAACGGAACGGGACTTAACCCTCCCGGGGCGTTCGGGGCGTCTCTGATTTGGCGACTCTACTGGGGAGTTAGAGAACTTGACTCGAACTCATGATATCTGGTTTTGACTACACTTGTGTGTTTCTGTGCATTGCATTTGCATTTGTGCGCCTAGGACACCGTGTTTGCCATCTTCTATTCCTGAGCGGTTTGCCGGAGGCTTGTCTTGTCAAGGCATGTCCATAAGGCTAACCGGTTACGAGCTCTGTCAGCATGGGAACACAAACCCCGGTTTTACCGGGGCACCCTTTTTGACCATTCGACCTAGTGCATATTCGGATCCATAGTGGCCATTCCAAACAAAGACAGGTTGCTTACCCGATATATGTTGTTTGAAACCGCTGCATGCGTAGTGAAACCCTAGATCATGACAAAATAGGACAGGGAAACCTTACCCCAATATAGGGGTGTTTTGGCTCTCACTTATCTGTTATGTGCTTGTTAGAGTGCGTCTCTACAGGGAATGCATGTATCAGTTTATGAGTTTGGGCATCAGGCCTGCGAGCATCAGCGTTAGTGTTTTGGGGAATCAGTTTTACCAAAGGGTATCGGTTTATAGGCAAAATTTTGGGCAGAATTCAGTAGAGAGCACACTCATTCAGCTTTGCTCATATTGACTATGGTGAAATCAGGCTAAGATGCTGTCGGTTTTCTCTTTTGCTAGGTAGTCTCGGAACTATAGCTTCAGAAGGCTCCGATATCCCCTGGGTACATTAGACTAGTGCTGATAGACTTTGTCATGTCAGAAGTTCAATTCAAGGGCAATCAGTGGTAGGGTAAAAGGGCGATCGAGCACAAATCACCGATTCGGCCAGTTACGGATCGGGGCCCTTATCCACCCCACCAGTGAACAACAGTCGAGGTCTCGGTTTCTCTGCGAGGATAGATACCGGTCGATTAGATGGATCAACGAATCGTCGAGGTGAAGGCAATGATGCGTCGAGATCTGAGAAACTATGAAACTCATGCAAAGACGGCTGTCCATGGCGGAATTCTCCAAGCGGCGGTGCAATCATGGCTCGGCAGCGAGAGCTCATCACCCGGTTACTGCAACAAAGCGGGCGTCCGCTTCACAACAAGTTCCTTTCCCAGCAGGAGCTCCAGCACCTAGGGAGGCGCCAAATGTCCAGGAAGGTACGGACATTCCGGTGAACCGCCCTCAATTTTACCCCAACTATCCAAAACACCTACCAATCTCTGGGACTCTCCCTCGAGTTCGGGATCGACCCTGGCGTTGAAGTTGAGCAAGCTTGAAAAGTTGTTCAAGAAATCCCGGGGTAAAGTCCATCCGAACATTGAGGACGGGTACCGCAAGCCTTGTTGTGACTCTTGGGACAAGTTCAAGATGCCTCACATCGACCGTTTTGTGGTCGGGAGATCCCATGGTCCACGAGTTTGTTTTCAGATGTTCTGCGATGGGCTTGACAAGATCTGAAGCTTTCCTTTTTGGCGGGACCTGTCGGTATTGCGACCATCTGATGCCAAATTGGAGGATTGATGAAAGCAGGGAGGAGATGGTGAGGCCTTAGTCACACAATATTCATACAATACCCAAATCGAGATTACGACCCGTGATCTTGAGGCAGCAGCGAGGAGCCTAAGGAGAGCTTCTCGAGTCGTGGCCCATTTGGAGGCCAAGGCCTCAATGATGACCGTTAGGCCAGCGGATAAGGATCGAATCACGGATAGTTGTGCGCAACCTCGGCCCAAACTAATCTGAAAATGATCGTGCTCCCCTTCCCTACCTTTTTGATTTGCATGAGATGGGAGTCTGGTCGAGGATGCTATGAAACAGGCCTCATTGACTAGGAGAAGGAACGGCCAGAGGCGTTTACAGATTCGAATCGACCACCGACCACAGTAGCCTTGTTGCAAGATCTTCCGAAGTGGGCATGGTCGCCACCACCACACCAAGAGTAGCCACCCCCTTTGTTGGTGCATCCACTTCAAACCCCCGAACTTCAGACTATCTACCCCGAGGCAAAAGGGTTTTCACCCCACTCTATATGTCTTTGTCTAAAGCCCTGGGAGTCCTACTCAAGAAAGGACATCTGAAACCGTTTGAGCAACGGCCTCTACCCGATCCTCTCCCTCCAAAGCATGACCCGACTAAGTACTGTGCTTTCCATCAACAAACCGGTCATGACACCAACAGTTGCGTCCGTCTCCGCCATGAGATACAAAATTTGATTGACAACGGGGTCATCCCCGCACCAGGTCCTGCAAAGTCTATCGGCACTTGATCAGTGAACTTGTGGGGGATAATGTGATGTGATCAAGGGATGAACCACCTGCGGGCGGCGTTCAGTTTACTCCAGCTGTGGTGGATGTCATGCACTGTTTTGAGCAATGTACAAGTGCTGTTAATTTTGCATTCTGACTTGGGTATTGAGTCAGTCTTGTTGTTTTGTTTTGAGTCAGTCTCTTTTGTCTTGGGTTTGTCTTGTTGTATCGAGTCAGTCCTGTTATATAGGAGTCGGGTGATTCCAGGGGTGTTACCTCGGGCGTCACCATTTTGTTTTGCGTTTGTCTTTTCGTTTTGAGTCTGTTTCTGCCAGGGAGCCAGTAATGCCAACAGATTTGAATGAAACAGCATGATTTTCATGCTCTCGCGTTTATACGCCTTATGCGATTATCTTGGAAGTTACGAATGAGATGGCGATTTGACTAAGAACTCTGTCTTTTCTGTGCCTTGAAGTCATTGTATTGACCTAAGTTTTGCAAAACTTTTTTGAACACTGCGGTGAAAACGAAGAGGAAGGAATTCCTCGGGATTTGCAAAACTTTGATCAATTGAGAGAAAGAGAGGCGTGCTAAGCCATTAATGAATGAAATCATGGTTGTTAAGCGTGAGTCTTGAAGGACCACAGCTTGATCCAGGTGGTTTCACACTATCTTCGTAGCGACGATTTGTCGCTTTCTTAAAAATTTCAAAAACAAAATGTTTCTTGATCCTGCGACACATGTGGAATCGCTCTTGAGATTGTGCAACCTAGGATCGCTCTCAGCCTCGAGACTCATCCCCTTCGCTTCCAAACCTTGAACTTGAATTCAGAAGGTTCAACGGTCAACTACGATGTGAGGCCTGTGTGGCCAGATTTGAAGCAGCCCTCGAACAAGAGGCACCAAAGTTAGATCAAGAAGGTCAGATCTCATCAGAAGAAGCTTGTAAAGCTAGAACAGCAGTACCCTTCGAACTAGGGGCAAAGATGTCAAATGTGCTCGAAGAGCCTAAGATGGATCCTTCTGCAAATCAATACAACAGCCACTCTCTTGGATACGGATGGCTTCGAGATCCTAAAACCATTTGGCATGGACTTGTTACACTTTTACCCTTTGAGAGGCTCGCTGGGCCGAAAACCCGGAAAGGGCGACCCAGGCAAAAGTTAGAGCAAGAAAAGATATATACAAAAAGCAAAAAGAAAAAAAAAAGAAGAAAAGAGAAAAAAGAAGCAAAGCAAAAAAAGAAAAAAGAAGAAAAGAAAAAAAAAATAAAAGAAAAAAAAATAAAAGAAAAGAAATGAAAAAGAAAGAAGAACAAAGCTCACAAGGTCGAAAACCCGCGACGGGCGCCTTGGCAAAAGTTATAGCCTAAAAAGGAGAGGTTAATACCCGAGTGTACCTTAACCCCGAACTACGTAAGGCTTGATTCCCATGTTTGGGATACGTAGGCAACTTCATCCTGAAGTCCAGCCGTAAACACTTCAAATTCAATTGTGTCCATGTGATGGTTCTGGTCTTTGTCTTCACTGTATCCGAGAGTCTGGTTGTGTTCGTCGCTCTGAGGACTGACTACAATGCGTTGCGGTGCCATCCAAACAAGAGGCAATTTTCCGTTGCCATTCAACGCGCCGCGGTGCCGTTCAAACAAGGGGCAACTTTCCGTTGCCATGCAGTTCTCTTCAAGCACGAGGCAGTTTTCCTTTGGATCCGAGGTTGTGCATCCCAGGAGTAGGTTTCACGCTCGTTGAGCAAGTGGCCGTTTGCAAAAATAGTTTTTGAGAATTTTTACTGAGGTTGACTAATTTTCTCGAAAATTGTTCCATCTTTTCCAAAAACTAGACCACTTCTTGGACCCAAAAAAGGAAAATTTTCAGTGCTCATAACCTGACTTGCATGATTTCAAATCAAAAATTGAACAAGCATGTTAATCTAACTCTCATGTCGGTCAAAATTACTTTAGCAAAAGCTCAAAAAAAAAAATACAAAAAATGGTCAAAATGATGAACTAGGGGCGCAGTCGAATCAGGAGTTCTGTCTTTTCCCCTTTGTCAAAATACTTGCCAAGAAGAGCACTCTACCTGCCAGAAAAGGCACAACTGAAGGGCACAACAAAAGGCTAAAAGCTCTCACATCCTCCGAGCAACGAGATATCAAGCCAAGTGCGAAGCACGAACTGGAATGAGACCAAAGATTCCACTCCCTCATCTGGACAGATCTGATCACGTCCGAACTCCAAGCAGAGCATCATCAATCGATGTCAGCTACAGATTTGCTACACACCCAGTTGTAGCACAGCCCCTTTGTGGGAGAAACTCACTAGCTGCGTGCAGAAGAAGAAGAATCTAGCAGAATGCTAGGGGCATGAGCCCACAACTTGCTGTTTATCTATCAACCACCCAGGGGAGGGATGAAAAATGAGAGATTAAAGAATAGAGAGATGTGCGATGTGAGAAAAAGTGAGCAAAAGGGTTTTGAGAGAAAAATCGAGCCTGAGGGCCGAGTGATGTAAGAATCACAAATAAGAAAGGGTGGGAAACAATACCCGCAGAAAATGGCTCCTCATGCACCGAGAGGACTCTTGCCTTTGTAACACACCCGAGTGTTGTGTTTGTGTCTTTTTTTTTTTTTTTTTTGTCTCGATTCTTGTTTTGAGTCGTTTCGGGTGTTACTCGATGTGTCTAGGTTGTGTGCCTTTTATTTCCTTGATTAAGTTGTTTTGCTGTGTTCAGTCGTAGGCTCAATACCTGGTCGAAAACTCATCTCTCAATTTCAAAAAGATTCATTTTGTGCTCAGGAGTGCTGTGCTGTTCTCCACATTTGTGCAAAACAAGATTTGTTCTTTCACAAAACCGCAGGTTTCAACCCAGATCGTGTGAAAACAGTAAAACCAGGACCTATCTGAAGCTATGTGGGTTCCAGACTGCAAAGCAAAAGAAAAGAGGGAAAATCGAAGCATCTGAGCGTGTTTCACCTTCAGCAAATTCCGTGATTGTATTCCGGATGTACCTCTTCAGACCTTGTCAGTGTTCCGAAGAATGAGCGTGCCTCTATTCCAGGTGTAAGCCTGTTTCAAGTCAGAATGGTAATTAAAGCAGCAGCAGATGTTATCTCTCTCTATCTGGCGGTGCGCGCGTTTTTGAGCTGAATACATTGTGATCCCTCCGAGAGGTAAATCGGAGGTTGTGTTTGAATTGGTCTTGTTAAGGCTTGTATTCCCTTAGTCGGCATTTTGTTTCAAATATGCGTTGTGACGCACATTCCACTTGCATTGTTATGCACCCTTCCACCCGCATTGTTATGCACTTCTCAAGCTTGCATTGTGATGCACATTCCAATTGCATTGTTATGCACCTACTTCACTAGCATTGTTATGCTCATTCGTTACATCTATCTAGCATTGTTATGCTCATTCGTTACATCCATCTTGCATTGTTATGCACCTTTTCACTTGCAATTGTCATTCTTTCTCCTTGTGCGTGTGACGGGTTAGACCCTCTTCGGTTAAAAGTGTTCGGAATACGTTCCAATGCTTACACCATTCTGAAACACCGGGATACGTCCCTATGTGAAAGTGCACTTTTCATGCCAGAAAGTGCACTTTTCTTGAACTTTTTCAGGTCCCGGGAACTCCAATATTCCTCAAAATTTGCAGAGAGCTAGGTGAGCATGTGGGGAACACCACCGGCCAGTTTCTTTCCCCTGGGGAGGCCACCGGCCAGGTTTCAAAAAGAGAATGGCCGGCCAGCCGCCCAAATCCATGGGTAATTTTGTCTTTTCACCCTCTTTTCTTTAAATACACTCACCCAAACACTTTGAGTTCATAACTTCAGGTCCGAAATCATCTTCTTCTCCCTCCCAAACCATTTTCTTCTCCAGATTTGAGCTTTATACGCGTTTTCCAACCCCCCACGCAAGTTGTTTTCGCGAAAACTTTCAGTTTTAAACACTTTGAACCGATTAAATTTTGATTTCGGGGCTTCTTTTCTCATTTTCGCCACTTGAGGTAAGTTTGTCTCAACATTTGGAAGATTTTCTCGGGGGTTGACTTTTGTTGACTTTTTTCATTTCCCGAGAGTTGACTTTTGTTGACTTTTTCCAATTTTGGCTCATTTTGCTCATTATTGCTCCTTTTTGCATATTTTCTGAAATGCCCGGTCATTTTCCTCACAGCGGAGGTCCTCCGGGTGCCGGGGATGATTTTGATGTCATGACTCTGCCTCCAAGGGTTTGACCCTTCATTCCCAAGAGGTACGCCCGGCCGGCACACGTTCTTCCGCAGGCCGTTTTTCGTCACTTCACTGACTTTAATGAGCGAGCACCCGGAGATCTGCTTCTGCGGGAGCCAGAGTATCACCTCTCCCACGAGGCACGAGAGGTATTTACTTCGCTTTTTACCTTTTCTACAACATATTCTGTGTTTTTCACGCACTTCATGTCTTTGCCATGTTTGTCTGCTCATTTTGAGTAAGCAACTTATTTAGAATGTTTAGTTCATGACACCGCATCCTGTTTGCATTCTGAACACACAATTCAATCACTTGAATTTCTGAGCACTGGGCCCATAAATTGATTGTGGACGCACGGCACACATCGGTAGGGAATTGAACACACGGCCCAATACTTGAATTCTGAGATGCACACACACAGTCCATTCTTTGATGTCGAACACACAGTTCATTGTTGAGGTGAACACACGGCACACACTGATTGAGAGTTGAACACGTAGCCCAAACATTTGAGATGAACACACAGCCCATATTTTGATGTCGAACACACAGCTCGTCGTTAAGGTGAACACACGGCACACACTAATTGAGAATAGAACATGCAGCCCTAACTCGGATTTTCTAGAACACACAGCCCAAATTGAAGGTGAACACGCAACACACACTGATTGAGAGTAGAACACGCAGCCCTAACTCGGATCTTCTGAACACACAGTCCAAATTGAAGGTGAACACGCAACACACACTGATGTAGAGTAGAACACATAGCCCTAACTCGGATTTTCTGAACACACAGCCCAAATTGAAGGTGAACACGCAGCACACACTGATGTAGAGTAGAACACACAGCCCTAACTCGGATTTTCTGAACACACAGCCCAAATTGAAGGTGAACACGCAGCACACACTGATGTAGAGTAGAACACACAGCCCTAACTCGGATCTTCTGAACACACAGCCCAAATTGAAGGTGAACACGCAGCACACACTGATGTAGAGTAGAACACACAGCCCTAACTCGGATCTTCTGAACACACAGCCCAAATTGAAGGTGAACACGCAGCACACACTGATGTAGAGTAGAACACACAGCCCTAACTCGGATCTTCTGAACACACAGCCCAAATTGAAGGTGAACACGCAGCACACACTGATGTAGAGTAGAACACACAGTTCGCTTACTTTACTTCGCACGCAGCCTATTTACTTGCACATGGCTTATTCATTTCATTTGCACACAACTCATTCATTTTATACTGACACATGTATTCATTCTGAATGCAAGTTGGTTCTCGCACTGTGCGGGGATACGGCTCCACTGCTGCTAGAGATTGGTATGTTGAGCTCCCGGAGGCTGTCCGGGATTTAGTTGATTGTTCGGTTCTTGGCCTTGGGTTATCGTGTTGTTGTCTGCCGGGACACAATGGCGACTTTGGTGGAGAGATGGTGGGACACCACCAACTCCTTTCATTTTCATTTTCCGCCGGGATTTGACTATGACCCCGTTGGATTTTCTTTGTGTATTGGCACTTTGGACATAGGAGGTTGGCCCATTCCTTCTGACGAGGACATGGGCGAATGGGAGGCGCTTGGATACATTTCTTTGAGGGCCCGCCCGCTTTGTTGATGAGCTTCCGGGAGAGTCCGATACACCTGGTTCTCTTCCTATTTTCGGAGGGAGGGGATAGAGCCCGGGACTCCTGAGGAGGCAGAGTAATATGCCCGTGGTTTTCTTATGTTCCTCTTCGGGACTACTCTGTTCGCCGATAGAGGGAACACGGTTGGGCTGTATCTGTTGAGCGCTCTGGTGGACCTATCACAAGTCGGACGGTACGACTGGGGTGGCGCCGACTTGGCTACCCTTTACTGCTACATGAGCGCGACCTCCCGCGGGCAGGAAGACTTACTTGGCGGTTATTGGAGAGCCTGTGAGGTACTTTCTGTCCTCTTGATTTACATTTCTGCTCCTCATTACTTGTACATTGCACACACAACACACTTTACACTCTGTATTTTGCCCTCAGCACTTTGTATTTACATTCTACACTGCTTTCCTCAGTTATGGGTCTACGTATATTTCCCGACGTTAGCCCCAGAGTTGGTGGTGGCAGGGCCCCTCATGACCCCGTACTCACTGGTATTCGAGGGCCAGCACCGACCGAGACCCCGAGAGACTCTCTTTTATCTCTGGCGATATTTTGACCTTTGTCTGACGACGGAGGTATTTCAGAACTCTCAGTCCCTTCCATTTTCGTCTTTGATCTGCCCCGTATATTCCCGATTTCTTATTGGTTTATGCACTTGTTATCCATGATTACATGGCGACCTGGCGCCCTTGGGTGATGGTCTCGATTTCAAGATATCTGGGAGGATCGGGCACCTCCCAGATCTGAGATCTGCTTTCGAAGGACGGTTGGTAGAGCATGGTTTTACGGGAACGCTTTTGCGTCGGTATGGGGTACACTTCTCGGGACCCTCCCAGCACCCCGGTCGATATCTTGCGGACTGCTGATAGGCTCTCTTCTCAGGATGTTGTTAGTGCTATGCTGGGCACTGATGCTTTGCTACATCTTGAGGAGGGGGACTATGCCACTTATCGCCACGTATATCTGATGCCTCCCTTGATGGGAGTGCGTACTCCGTCACTGAGGCCTGTTGGTGTGCCATCTTCGAGTCAGGCTCGTGCTACAAATATCCCTTCCTCCAACAGGGCTGGTACGTCTAGAGGTGGGGGTGGGTCGGTTCCCCCAATCCCTCCTACTCTTCATCATCCTGGGTGGCCAGACATGCCGACCGAGTTAACAAGTTGGCGATTTGGGGTTCCTTACCAGGTCTCGCTGGAGCCTCCCCTTCCTGACCATAGATATGTCAGAGATCCTAATTCACCACCGGTATACTTTACAGCTTTGATTTATCAGTCAGATACTTGGACATTCATTCCTTTACTGATGGTTTTGCATTTGTATCTGCAGCCTCCTGTTGAGTACGTGGATGAGATGCTTGGAGTGATGGCCGCATTTGAGGGCATGATTCTGCGGAGGGAGGCACAGCTGGCCATTATGGGTGTGCAGGTACTGTTCATCTTTCTTGCATTTATCATATTTCTGATAACACGCTGGTTTTGAACATTCTACTGCATTGATAGGCTGTTTGTGTAGAACACATCTAACACACACCCCACTCATATACTGTACTTGCACCTGATTTTCATATTTGAACTGATGTATTAAACTCTTCACTTTCAGATGCCTCCTGTATATGCTCCGCCGCGGGTCGGGCCACCCGGGCCTTCTCAGGGAGGTCGATCGTCTGGACCTTTTCGGTATTTGGACCATCTGGGCCTTTTCGAGGCTGGGCCATCCGGGCCTTTCGAGGAGCTCGATGAGGGTCTTCTCATGAGGCACATATTATAGGCGGGCCGATGAGTATAAGGAGGAGGAGGTCATGAGACCGTCATCGAGACATCTGGCGAGGAGGATTCGGTCTTGGTCCGGAGTGGAGGCGGTGAGGGATCTGAGGATGGCAGCTCAGGCAGGATGATGGTGGTCAGAAGGTTGTCTCGCGAAGAGGATGAGGAGGGCCTCTCATTCCGTTCGAGGGTATTGATCTTTGTTTCCTGCTTTATTTTCCTTTTTACTAGTAGTTTGTAGCACTTTGCATATTGTTAGGCAGTTTGATTTTCTGTAAAACTTGTACCTTTATTTGTAAAAGGAAATATGATGGGGTAAAACAGCTTTTGAAAAAGTGTTGTATTTTTATGCTCTCAGCATTGCATCGCATCATTTTGCACAAAAATGGGATTGAATGGAAATGTGCACTTTGTATTTACCGGGTCAGGTAATGAACCGACGCAATAAATCAAGCAACTCGACTCACTAAGAAATAATAGAATCTTACCAAGTTTACAACTCGATAAGAAAAATACAACAATGCTAACGACTCGATAAACAAGACTTAACAAATTTGCGTAAACAAAGAGTAACAACTCAAAACACAAAATACAACAGCTCGACAAAACTTACAACTCGATAAACAAAACGACAACTCGATAAGCAAAGATTACGACTTGATAAACAAAACAACAACTCGATAAGCAAAGATTACAACTTGATAAACAAAACAAAGCGTACTTCGGACGATCTAGGCAACGGAATGCATCCGAAACAGAGGGACATGGAGGCCTTCGATACACCCGATGCTTGGAAATGCCTAGAACTTTCCTCTGGAGGGCAAAACAGGACCAAAGGCATACATTGGAGCATGGTCGGCCACTTTTTGGAGTTGGCCGGCCAGTTTTTTGTATCTGAGGGGAGAAATGTGGCCGGCCAGCTAGAAAAGGTGGCCGGCCGGCCACTTATTTCAGCAGCTGTCAAATTTTTGACACGTGTCCCTTGAATAGTGTCCCATCCTCTATAAAAGCTCCAACCTCGAGACTCATTCATTTCATCACTGCTTTGCACAAAAAAATGGAGGCATTTCTTATAGAAAATCTCACATCTTGGATCTCTTCTCTAGATGGCTCGGAAAAGTTGAATTTCTGAGGTTTCGGCTTGAACGCACTATTCCCACTGAGCCGTACTTCGCTGCACCTTCCTTTCCTCTATGCCGCAGCGAGGTTTTGGAACCCGGTGACGCACGTCTTCAGTTTTGGCGGGCAAGAGGTACGTCCAACTTTCAAAGATTTTCAAGTTTTAATGGAGTCCGAGCGTTCAGAAGAGATCTTGCCTCAACTTAATTTTGGCCATGCCCAAGCCTTAGAGCGGATATGTGGACTTACCGCTCATGATGCTCGGTCCCTGATTTGTGACGGAATGTTGGATACCCTGAGCCTGATTTATCGGTTCTCCGATGCTGGTGACCGCAGTGACCATCATTGGCAAGGTTTCCGGCGACATGCCCTCTATTTGTGCATGCTATCTCATTTTCTGTTTGCCTCAAGCTCTGGAGGATCCAGTGTTCATCTGATTGAAGTTACTCAAGGCTTGAAAGAAGGAAAGAACTGTATTGCCATGATATTGGCCGAGACACTGATGGGTCTGGATGCTATCTATCGCCAGGAGACGACCAGATTTGTTGGGAGTCCACTGCTGTTGCAGGTAATGTTTCCCACCCAACCTCACATATGTATTTGCTCACATCACTCGGCCCTCAGGCTCGGTTGTTCTCACAAAACCCTTCCTCACTTTTCTCTCGTCGTACATCTCTCTATTCTTTATTCTCTCATTTTTTTATCCCTCCCCAGGTATGGTTGATGGATAAATTGTAGGTTGTGGATTCTTGCCCAGCCTACTCAGCTCGAGGCTACTTCTTTCGACAGCGCCTAGTCGATGCCCTTGATGAAATGTGGTGGTTCGACTGGATGTGCAATTTGTCCGCGGATCACATTGCTTGGCGCTACCCTTGGCTCAATCTCCCAGCAATGAGTTACAGCATGTCCCGGCAGATCGGGATTCGATTGATTGGCTTGACTCATTGCGCATTCTATTTCCCCTTCCGTATCCTACGCCAGTTCGGTCATGATCAAACCTACCCACCAGAGGGGATAGAGTACCCGGCTACATTCCCGGTCCGAGGCGCACAGCTAGTTCGGCAGGCCGCAGCATGGGGAAATAGAGAGCTCCTGGCCCCCGCCCCCACTTTCAGTTGCATTTTGTCGGCGAGTCTTTGGGATTGGCTCAACGAGGAGGCCTGATTGGGCCCGACTTGGCATCGAGGCTTCGACTAGCTCTGGGAGGCGTGTGGGACACTGACTTGACTATGCCCCAGATTTATTGATTTATTAGTACTTTCAAGTTTTCATTATGAGTGTAATAAAAAGCAACTTCAATTGTATGCAAGAGCAGGAGAACTCTATTTTGAAATCAATGAAATTGAAGTTCGTGGTACTGAAAATTCTCCGCTTTGGTCCAAAATGGTCTTAGTTGTAAAAGATTAATTTGAACAAAGTCAACTTTTATTAAAACTTTTCAAAACTATTTTCAATATGGATCAGAACTGGACACGCTGAGATCATCCTTTGAGATGCACAACCGGATCCTATGGCGGAAAGTTGCCCCTAGTCTGAATAGTACCGCGGCACTGTGTGGCAATGGAAAGTTGCCCCTAGTCTGAATAGCACTGTACCGGAGATCACGATGGATGCTTATGGACAAAGATGACTGAGATGATCAATATGGACAAAGTTGATCGGGGAAAAGATTGTGGCTGAACTTCAGAATGAAGCTGCCTACGTATCCCAAGGATGGGAATCAAGCCTTACGTAGTTCAGGTTTAGGTTCGCTCGGGTATTTTCACTCTCCTTTTGCGCTCTAACTTTTGCCAAGGCCGCCCTTTGCGGGTTTTCAACCTTGCGAGCTCAGTTTTTATAATTTCAAATTTTTTGTGCTCTGAGTTTTGCCTAGGTCGCCCTTTCGGGTTTTCGGCCTAGCGAGCCTCTCATGGGTAATATTTCTTCAACTTGTCCATGTTGATCGGTTGGGAAAACTCTAAGCCATCTAGATCCATCAGAACCACAGCTCCACCTGACCAGATTGACTTGATGATGTAGGGACCAGTCCAATTGGGTCTGAACTTGCCCCTTGGGTCGTGGATGGGAGCTCGGTTGTATTTGAGTACCAAATCTCCTTCCTTTAAATTCCTGGACTTAACCTTCTTGTTGAAAGCCCGGGCGATTCTGCGTTGATAACCTTGGACATGGTACAGCGCTTTCAGTCTTCTTTCATCGAAAAGCATAAGTTCCTCAAATCGGCTTTGCTGCCAATCTGCCTCGACTATTTAACACTCGGCCAATACTCGTAATGACGGAACCTCAATCTCAATAGGTAGAACGGCCTCCATCCCATAAACCAATGAGTCTGAGTCGCCCGATGAAGTTCTTATTGAAGTCCGGTAGCCCCCAGAGCAAGCGGCGGCTTATCGGCAATCCGGTGAGTTTCCACCATCTTACGCAATATCGCTTGATATTCTTGTTGGCGGCCTCAACCGCTCCATTGGTTTCTTGGCGATGGGTAGATGACTTATGAAAAGCCACGTTGTATTTTTCCAACAAGTCTATCACTTCCTTCTTGAAGTGGGAACCATTATGCGAAATTATTTCGTTTGGGACCCGTGGCGACAAATGATGTTGTTTACGATAAATTTTGCGACGTCTTGAAGCCTTCAACACCGCATAAGATTGGGCCTCAACCCACTTTGTGAAATAATCTATCGCTACCAAGATAAACTCATGCCCATTCGACCCCTTGGCGTATGACTCGATTACATCAATTCCCCGGTGAAAATGGCCATGGCGAAGTCATGTTGTATGCAACTTTGTGGCGGAATGTTCATGCGATTTGCATGAATCGACATTTGTAGTATCGCCGGACGAAACCAATACAATCCTCCTCCATGGTGGACGATAATAACCTGTCGAGGATCTTCGTGCCAACATTACCCCATTCATGTGCACCACATTCTCCCGTGGATGGCTTCCATCGACGCTTTGACTCTTGGCATCAACGCCGCGGTTTATGCATTCCCAGTGACCCCTTTTATCTGATTTACCCCGGATGATGAACTGAACTGCCATTCTCCTGATTGCCCTTTTGTCTTTGGCGTTTACCCCTGGCGGGTATGCTTCTTTCTCTAAGAAGTTCCAGATGTCGTAATACCAGGGGTTTTCATCCTGAACTTCATCTATAGCGGCAATCGACTCGTAGGCAGGTGCAAATTTTTGGTCGATGATGACTGGACGCATCCGGACTCCACATGGGATGTCTATCATAGAAGATAGAGTTGCTAAAGAATCTGCGAACCTGTTGTTCTCTCTTAGTAGATGAGTAAAACTTAGCTTCTCAAATCGAGGAATCAGCAAATCCAAGGTCTGGTGATACATCATCATCTTTTCCTCTTTTACTTTCCAATCTCCTTTAGCTTGAGACACAACAAGGTTCGAGTCCCCAATGACGTCCAACCGTCTTGCCCCTAGTTCCAGGGCGACTTCTAGACCAGCAATACACGCCTCATATTCTGCTTCATTGTTCGAGACTTTGAATCGGAGCTTGAAGGCTAGAGGGATACGGGAATTGTCGGGTGCTATCAGCAACACTCTTATCCCATACCCGTATTGATTTGACGCTACGTCAAAGTACATTGTCCAAGTTTTGTCGCCGATGTGTAAAATGGCTTCATCTGGGAATAAATACTCGACTGCTCCACCCCCTTCCACTGGATGGTCGGCTAAAAATTCTGCCACTGCTCTGCCTTTGACCGACTTGCGTGTTACATACTTTAGATCAAATTCGGATATACTTGACAACCAACGAGCTAGCCTACCCGTAAGTCTTTGGTTTCTCGAAAAGATATTTGATGGGATCAAGTCGTGAAACCAACATTACAGTGAGCTAACGGTAGTGCATGACTTCACGGTAGCCCATACCAAGGCTAAGCAAGCCTTTTCCAGCGGAGTGTAACAGGTTTCGTACTATAGCATCTTCTTGCTTAGGTAGTAGATGGCTCTCTCCACCTTGTCTTCTGATTCTTGTGCAAGCATGCAGCCCATTGTAGTTTTAGTTACTGACAGATACAAAATCAACGGTTTCCACAGTTACGGTGGTGACAACAGGCGGAGTTACGTAAATATTCTTTAATCTGTTCAAATGCGACTTGACATCGGCCGTCCCATTGGAACTTCTTTCCTTTCTTGAGGAGGCCAAAAAGTGGTTCTAAGTCAAGGTTAATTTTGAGATAAACCGTCTTATGAATTGCACTTTACCGAAAGCTTCGCACCTCCTTTTTAGTCCTTGGTGGTGGCATTTCTAGGATGGCCTTGATTTTGGAAGAATTCGACCTCGATGCCTTTGTGTGTCGAAACCCTAGCATTTTTCATTTGTAACACCGAATGTACATTTACGAGGGTTTAGCATAGCAGAACTCCACGATCTTTTGGAAAAACTTGTGCAAGGCGGTGTAGTGGCCCTCTCTTTCCTTGGATTTGACAATCATGTCGTCCACATACACCTCAACCTCTTTGTGGATCATGTCATGTAATATTGTGGTCGCGACCCGTTGATAACTAGCTCCAGCATTCTTCAACCCAAACGGCATGACTCTATAGCGATATGTCCCCACGGGGTGGTGAATCTGATCTTTCCGATCTTACGGTGCCATTACTATCTGGTTGTAGCAGAAGCCATCCATAAATGAAAGCAATGTGTGCCTGTTTGTGAAATCCACCAACTCATCAATATGCGGTAAGGAAAGTCGTCGCCGGACTAGCTCTGTTCAAATCCACGAAGTCCGCATACTCGGATCCTGCCATCCTTCTTGACACGGAACAATGTTGGCCAACCAAGTCGGATATTACGATACGGCGGGAAAGCTGCGTCGATTTGTAGTGACCTCTTCCTTAATTTTGAGAGCCGGTCAGGCGGATCCTCTGAGTTTACTGTTGTGAGTCGGGCCTCGGGGTCAAGGGGATCCGATCTTTGTACAATCTCAGGATCGATTCCAGGCATGTCTTCGTAGGACCACGCGAAAACATCTTTGAAATCTTTTAATAAAGCGACTAAGCGCTCGCGTTCCTCCGAAGACAACATGGACCCGATCTGGACCAGCCGCGGGTCCTCCTCAGTACCAATGTTCACGGTAGTGATTTCGTCCACTAGGGGTTTAACAAATCTTTCCTGCTCTTGCTCAATTAATCGTTGCAAAACCAGAGGAACTTCGTCCTCGTCGTTTTCAAAATTTTGAAAGTCTGAATTAATGCAATAAATTAAGGGCACAGAAAAGTACTCAGAAACCACAGTTACTTGATTCTCATTAGGCTCATCCAAATCGTCCGATTCATTTACAACAGACTCAAATAAAAAGGAAAAAGACGACCTAGAACGAATTTGTGGCATCCGGGTTAACATCCCGAGTACCAGACTCGGACTCGGTCAGTGGAACGATTAGACTCACAAGACTTAGTGGAATCGATTAGGCTCACTACTGACCCGGTCTTCTTTGGACAAAAATCCTCCTCGTATTGCCAAGTGAGAGGGTGCGATATATGCATCAAGATAGGCTATTTGGTTGGCTCATGACCGTTTCATCCCCAATCATGGAAACCACGAAGTTATCCCCAAGCACTTATGGTCGTCGGAGGATCGAGAGTAGACATGCCGGCGCTACCCCATTTCAAATTCTGTGCCCTCGGGATTCCCCTTGCCTTTGCTCAACCTCGGTGATGGGTGCATGCGCTTTCGTGGCAACGTCATCCCCTGATAGTTGCAGGTCAAAGAAGATCTCGAAGCCTGGCACGCGCTTCTTCTCCGCGTTTATCCACAGCTCTGGGAAGCCGCAAAATGGAAAGTCCTCCCCCTCCCGGACAAAACGTCCATTTAGGGTACCCTGAATAGGCCTATGCATTAACTCAAAAGGCTTCCCAGCCTGCTTTGCTCTGGCTCTTCCGGCCATTTCTTTTCCCTTCCTCACCCAGTCCTCTTTGGTGGGCAGATAACCCAAGCCAAAGGTATGAGGGTTGTGTGGCACTTGACCAATCTTTGCGGCGCCTTTCTGCCGCTCCTTCCTAATCCCATCCGGGGATGTGTTGTAGCTTGTTCATAAGGTAGGCGGATTGAGCAGCAGCGTACACACCTTCATTCACAGCCATAATATTCTGCACCACCCGGGCCTCAGCCAAAGTGAACCCCGATAAGAACACATCCTCTGTGCCATGCTCGATTTCTAGAACTTGTGTAGACACTTCCGGCGGCGGATGGATGGATGAATTTCCGAAGACAATAGCCACCCCCTTCCCGTGAGGGTACTTCAACATCTGATGTAAAGTGGAAGAGACTGCCTTCACTTGGTGCAACCACGGCCGCCCCAAGAGTAGATTAAAGGTTGCAGGAACGTCCAAGACATGAAATTCAATGTAGTGTTATCCCGGACCAACCTGAGTTTGAATTTTGACAGTCCCCATCACTTCCCTGCTAGTATTATCATATGCCCTGATCACTTGAGTAGTCGGCACGAATTCCGCGGGCTTCAACCCAATTGCATCTGTTACATTTGGCGGAACATTGATGGCGAACCGGTATCAACAAGTACCACCGGTATCCACTTATCTCTACACTCCATGGAGACATAGAGGTTTGTTATGATTTGTGCCCTCGAGCGGTAGTTCTTTGTGCGAAAAAGGTTAATCTTGGGGAACCTCCTCCGGAAAGACCAACCGGTTTGCTCTGGTGTTGTATCTGTAGAGAGTTTGGCCTTGTCCATAGCAGATAGGACAGCCTGTCTGTGTACTCGCGACGCCATAAGCAGTCCCCAGATGGAGATGTCTGCTTGTATCTTCTTCAATCTGTTTCTCCTTCTGTTTCTCAGCTTCTTTGTCTTTCCCAGACGCCTCAGGTTGGTCTAAGTGCTAGGGCTTGAAATATCGCCCACTTCTAGTCATATGAGCAATCTCGTCAATATACCAGGTATCATCTGGTTGGTTACTTCCCCAATCCTCATCTGTGTGGGCAAGACATAAGTCATCGTCTTCCCACCACATCCCGTCGGTAGCTGACAGACACCTGTCCGGCTCCGGTATGATCGTCTTTCATGACACCTTGATCCTCATGCCCGCAACATTTCCTGTTCCCGCGTCCACAGCACTCTCGACCCCCACATGGGCCTTACCTTTTCTGATTCTCTCGGAATCCTCAAATCTTTGTTGTTCCAACTGCGTCAGTACAGCTGGTGGTTCAATACTCCCTGCATTTACAATCCCCAAATTCTGAGCGAAATTCTTAGTGCCGGCGCTCTCCGGCGGTGGATTCTGACTCTCGGCCTTTCCGGCCACCACTGATACTCTTGCCCCTGCCGGGCCCTGTTCTGGTCGATATTCTACGATGTCTGGTTGATCATCTAACCATCCGGTAACTTCTGCCGACTCCTCATATTCGAACCAGTTGATTGCTGTATCCCCTGATTCTTGGTCACTGAAGAACTGGAGGTTGGCAAAGTCCTCTCCCACAGCTGTTAGATCATCTGTTCCCCTTTCAAATCTGTCCCCCTGAATCACACATAATTCTGCTCTTTCTGGCAGCCCTGCACTCAGCTCAGACCGGCCCACTGATTGGATGTATTCACTCGGATCATAAGCTCCTTCAGCAAGATTCCCGGACTGTTCAATCTCAGACTCAGCAACTCCCTTTTCCTCTGAAATCTGCCCTATCCCATCTTCAGTGGTCACCACCATTGGCTTAGATTAGGTTGTGGAGATGTCCATCATGCACAAGTCAATGCAAACAGGAAGGATCACCTCCGGCTTAGGTAGGTCGGATGGGGTGATATAGATACTAGGATCGTAAGACACGACCCTAGTTTGGATGAAATTGATTATGTTGGGAGGAGGGGCTTGGTTATGTAGTGGGAGAGGATTTGTCGTGACGTTGGGTTTTTCGGGAGGCGCGATCACCTGCTTGTCAATAAGATCCTGGATCTTATGACGCAAACTGAAACAACGGTCGGTGTCATGACCGTGCTGTTGGTGATCTGTATGATATTTTCTGGGTCATAAGAGGAGGAGTGGATTTGGTAGCCTCGGCTCTAGGGCGTCAAATGCTTCTTCTGATCAATACCCCGAGCTTTGGACAGGGGCATATATAGGGGTGAAGGTTCTTTGGCCTCTAGGTTGATATTTAGTGCTTTGTATTGCTTCCGGATCTTGAGAAATCGTGGTATCGTGGGTCTTGGGGGGAGTGGTGGTGACCATGCTCACCTCCTCTGAAGCTCGCCACCTTGATTCGCCACTTTCGACTGCGTTATTGTTACGGTTGAAAGTCTTTATGGGTTGCTTCTTATCCTGGTCGATCAGACCTTGTTTTATGGCATCCTCAATCTGTACCCCCATCTCGTGTAAATCTGAGAAGGTGGAAAAGGGAAGTACGATCATCTTCTGCATCAATTTCGGTTGGAGATTGTGCACAATCATCCTGATTTGATCTTTGTCTGTAGGCCTTAAGGTCATCATCGATGCCTTTGCCCTCTAACGAGTTACAAAGTCTGAGAAAGTCTCCTTGGGTTCCTGCCTCGTTGTTTCGAGATCACGAGTTGTAATCTCGATCTGTGTATTGTACGAGTACTGTGCAACAAAGGCCTCAGCCATTTCATCCCAGCTTCTTTTGACCTCGTCTTCCAACTTCATACCGCATGCCGACATGGCCAAAGTTCGCCCAAACAGGAAAAGCTTTGTGGTCGGGTTAGGCCCATTGGCCGCAGAATGTCTGAGAATAGTCGAAGATGAACCATGGGGTCCCTGGACCCGTCGAAGCGGTCAATTTGTGGCATCTTGAAATTCAGTCAATTTGTGGCATCTTGAATGCTCGGCTACATCGGTGTACCCATCTTCGATGTCCGGAATGGCTTTTACCCCTTGTGATTTCTTGAAAAGCTTCTCAAGCTTGCTCAGTTTTAGGGCTGTATGGTCGATTTCGAACTCAAAGGGAGAGTCCGGGTGGTTGGGTGTATGAGTCTTGGACAGTTGAGATGGAAGCGGGGGCGGAGCTAGCCCCGTTGGAAGGTTTGTGTCCTCTTGGATATTCTGGACATTTGATACGGTGTTCTAGGTGTTTGGCAGAGCATTCTGAACAGTAGGAGCCTGCTCGGGTAATGGGGGCCCTGGTAGAGGAGGAACCTGATGAGAAGCAGATGCCGCATTCTGCTGTTGCAATCTAGTGATGAGCTCGGCCTGCTGGGCCATGACTGTGGCCTGTTGCTTAGAAAATTCCGCTTGGCGGATGGCATCCTCCCGCATCTGTCTTATACTCTCTTGCATTTGAGGCATCATTTCCTCTATCCCGGCCATATTCTGTTGGTCCAGCTGACTGACCAGTAAGTGTATTTCTATGGCGGAAACAGAAATCCCAACTCGATTGTTTCTTTCGCTAAAGTAGCCCATCGTCCAGAATCCTGCTCTGACACACTGCGCCTCCTTGGCCTTCTTCTAACAACTGGGGGTAGGGAGTGGAACACTGGATGTCCGTCAACCAGATCCTCAGATCGATTGAGTCGGCGACCTCGTGTCCAAAGTGCTTGGGGAATATCTACTGGTTCGGAAGCAATTGTGCTAAAAACCCTGCCCCTAGCAAAAAGATAAATAAAGCGAAAAGGAAATAAATAACCAGATAAACGGACAACATAGCCGCTTAAATTAAATACACAACACACGACTGGGCATAACAACACACGGCTGGTAAGCTGAATACACACTATCCTCAAACACTGATCAATATCCCTGAATCACTATCCCTAAAACTGAATCGGATACCCGCAGATAACTGATTCTCAAATACTGACTGATGCCCGCAAGCCTGATGCCCAAACTCATAAACTGATGCATGCATTCCTGTAGAGATGCACTCTAAAAGCACATAACAGATAAGTGAGAGCCAAAACACCCCTATGTTGGGGTAGGGTTTCCCTATCCTATTTTGTCAGGAGCTAGGGTTTTACTACGCACGCAGCGGTTTCAAACAACCTATAAACGGGTAAGCAACCTGTCCTAGTTTGGAATGGTCACTATGGCTCTGAATATGCACTAGGTCGAATGGTCAAAAGGGATGCCCCGGTAAAACCGGGGTTTGTGTTCCATTGTCGAGCCAGGCCAAATTCAGCCTTATGGTCATGCCTTGACAAGACAAGCCTCCGGCAAATTATTCGGGAATGGCAGATGGCAAACACGGGTCCTAGGCGCACCAATGCAAATGCAATGCAAAAAAACACACAAGTGTAGTCACAACCAGATATCATGAGTTCGAGTCAAGTTCTCTAACTCCCCAATAGTCGCCAGAAATCAGACGCCCCGAATGCCCGGAGGGTTAAGTCCTGCTCCTCATATTAGGGTCACTACGGTTCAAGGACTCAAATGTCACGGTTCTTAATCTTGAACCAAAGAGTCCAAATCCGCAAATCGATTTTGAAAACAGATTTTTGAAAAGAAGTGCCAAACATGGATCTTTGCGATACTGAGTCGCCACCTAAATGTTTTTAATGGGAAATTTAGGAAACCCCGACTCGGTGCCAAAGGCCACGTGTCCGTCATCACCAAAGTTGCCTCGGCTCGAACTTGGGTGGGACGATTGGGAAAGGTCACCTCAATGACCTCACCATTTCAGCTCAAGACCTCTACTAACCATGATATCTGATTTTGAAAACATTGTGCGTTCTTATTCCGGTTATTAGCCTAGGTTACTATGTGATGCGCACAACATACAAGTATAGACCGGGTCGCCTGAATTGGGACAAAACATTTCATGTTCATTTTTGAAAGATGGTTTGCTATCTGCAGGTAGGCTTAAAATGCAGATTTTGCCACCCTCAGGTGGGCTTAGAAAAGATGGTTTTGCCACTATCTAGTGGGCTTAAAACTCACAGTCAATGCATTGTCAAATAACCCAACCTCTACCCACAGGCATCCAAACAGGTATATCACATAAGCAGTTAGCCTCATGGTAAGCATGCTATTCATGGCAGTCACTCACACGCATGCAAGGATGCTAAAGCATAAAACTCACCGAGTACTCCAAGCCAAAACAGAAACTCATTAGAAATCATGCATGATCCTAAATATACAGGATTGCCTAATGCAACACATGCAAAAATGCAACTATAGCAGGCTCGACTATTCTAAACATGGCATATGGAATGCTACAGCTAACATGTATTCAACTTGGAATTGAAATACAAATGCAGTTAATATGATGGGCCGAGCCCGGTGCATGCAAAACAGATGAATGAATGCAAACATGCTATCATACTGTATGCTAATTGAAACATGCCCTAATCTAACCATCATAAGCAGGTAAATAAAAGGGAAGAAAGACGTGGGATTGGAAGACATACATCACACTCACCCACACTTATTACAATTTTGCTCTCGCATCCGAATAAAAGAATAGTACAGTCCAAATAATGTACAAATTCCTAATTAATTAACAAATTAACTAAGAAAGTCAGAAAGCGCATGCAAGCGATCGCCATGATTCCGCTCGGGTGATGAATGATGCATGTTCGGTTTTGTGCGTGCGAAATCCATGATGATGCCCCAATTAGCCTCTGTTTGCACTGTTCTTGAAATGCGCTAAGCTCAAAAGTTTCTTGATTCTTCATTTTGCTGCAACAGAGAACAGGAAAGGGGCATGGCAATGTATTTTCACAAATGCATGCATGTCTCGATCCTCGTGCCACCAATCACGCATATCGATGCATGATGGCCGAGGAGTCGAATTGCACAACTCAATATGAAATGAATGCACATGAAAACAGAACAAGACCTAACTCCATCATGGATGATCCAAAGTGTCGATGACTGGGAAATTGAGACACGTTAACAGAACGATATCTGCTTCGTGCCTAACTCCTATCCCGAACACGATGCAATATGCATGATATGCATGAAATGCAACTAAGATACAACCTAACATGCGAAAGGCTATGAAATGGCATACACAATGCACGAGGAAACATGACATATCCAATGCGCTAAAATATAACCTAGCATACACAATGCTATGGAATGAAATGGCATACACAATGCAATATGGGCTTACACCAACACAAGTGGACCTCGGCCACACTCACATAGGAGGCCATAATGATGAAAATGAGACAACTCGAGATGCGTGCATGCGTGCACGCAAACCGAGAACCGAACCTACGGCACGGAATGCCACTCTAACAAGACATGGCAAAACACAAAAAAAGGCATACTATCATGCAAAAATCAAAGGTAAAATGAGATGCAAAACAGCCCCGAAACCCGGTAAAATGAAACCCGATGCATGAAATGAGTCCCGAAACACGGGTTTTGGCGCATGAAATGGCCTATAACTATACAATGCATGCATAATTTGAATAGGAAATGAAAAGACAGAAGCAAGGCAGCCCCGAGACAAGAATTTTTACAGTTTAGAGTGAGGCCAAACAGTGGGCCCAGGTAGGGCTAAATTAGCATACAAAATTGGCTCCGCAAGGGAGGTAATGAAGCAAGTCACAAATTCTGGCCCCAAACAGAAAAGGGGCCTTCTAAAATATTTAAGAGGGGCCAAAAATATGATGTATTACAGTTTATGGAAAGCCCCAAAGACAGATACAAGTATGCTCAAAATGCTATGCAAGAAATAGTCCAACAAAGGGGCAAAGAAGCAAGTGGTGCATGGAGGTCTCAAACAAGTGAGGTCCCTTCAACAATGTTGAAGAGGAACCCAAAATAAGGCTTTTTACAGTTTAGCACCAGCCCCAAAACAGTATAAAAATAGGCTCAAAATACTATGCAAAATGAGGCCACCAAGAGGGCTATAACATGAAGTATACCAAGTATGTCTCAAACAGCCATATACCTTTAATGAAACATGAATAGGAGGTCAAAATAAGCCTCTTTTAAGTTCGGACCAAGGTCCAAAAACAGAAGATCAATAAGCTAATGAATCATGCAAAAATGGGGACCAAAGAGGGGTTCAATGGCAAGTGGTACATGGAGGTCCCAAACGGTGGTGAACCCTTCTTCAATGTTGAATAAGGGCTCAAAATAAGCTCAGTTACAGTTTATATCATGCCTCAAATCAGATTACACATAGGCCAAAAATACTATGCAAGATAATGGCATACAAAGGGATATTGAAGCAAGTGCAAGATGGGGGTCCCAAACAGGGTAAGACCCTTAATGAAATAGAAAAATGAGCTCAAAAAAATGACATTTTCAGTTTTGGTCGGAGCTCAAAACAGCAAGCAAAAAGGCCTAAGAAATGGTACAAGAATGAGCTAGGAAAGAGGGAAATGGTACTCACCCTTGAAGACCAAGCCTTGGCTGCCTCTTGGACTGCAAAATGGTGCCTCCTAGCCTCTGAGAAGACCTCCAAGCTGCTGGAAATGGAAGTGGTAGTGTGGTGCTAGGTGATGGTGAAGAAAGGGTGTAGGGACTTGGATGTTTTGAGCTTGGAAGTGGGAGATGAATGGAGGTATGTATGCAAGGCTTCAAAGGGATTTTTTTTCAACCCTTGGACCAATGCTGGAGGCTGGTTATATGGACCAAAGAGGGGGAGAAAAGGAGGGAAAAAAGGAGGGGGGAAAACAAGCCAAGTTTCCCCCCAAAAAGTTCCCCCCCCGGATACAGATTTTTGGAGAAAAAAGAGTATACAACTGTAATGTACTCACTGAGAGGAGCAAGGCCGGCCAGGTTTGAAGCTACAGGTGGCCGGCCGGCCACCTCCCATGGCTGGCCGGCCAGGGGTCAAAAAGGCCAAGTTGAATTAGTGGCCGGCCACCACCAATTGATGTCCTCTCAAGTGCCCTCAACACAACCCTGTGGTCCAAAATTGGCAACTGTGAACCAGGAGAGAGAACAACCCACTTTTCAAAGGGGTTCAAAAGGGTCAAATGGAATTACTGGCCGGCCACCACATATTGGTGGCCTCCCAAATGTGTACATCACAAATATGTGGTTTGGAGCTGAAGAAAGTGGTCTTAGGGTGGTCAACATTGACTTTGAAGTGAGAAAAACGGGCGTCGGAGGGCGATAATGGAATATAACTGGTCGCTGAAACAATTACTGGCCTCTCACCCTTCTATCACCTTTCTGGTGATGAAATAGAGGTCCCTGCCAAAAATGAACGAAAACCGATGCAAAATGAAGGTTCGGGGGTCAAACGATCGTTAGGCACCGGGAGTGGTGTTCGACCACGAAGTGGATCTCTCAGACCACAGTGTCCCTCAAAAGGGAGTAAAAAAGATGCATGCCAGAAACCGGAGCAAACGGAGGTAGTTAGGCAGTCCCAAACCGAGGCACACGGCCTGACGGCTCTGAAAACCGGGAACCAGGCTCCGAAATGGGCAAAATGGCCTACGGCCACGAAATGTAGCCCACGGCCACCGAGAGATGGTCTACGAGACCTCTCCCTCCCCTCAGGAAGAGAAAACAGAGAAAACAGAGCCTGGTTCGCAAACCGAAGCAAGGCACAGAAAAGCCCGGAAGTTCGGAGGCAGGGCTCACGGCCGAGACTCTGAAGCTTCTGAGCGAGCACGATATGCAACATCACCAAGCGCTCAATCGGTGACGTCTGAGTCTTAAGGTCGGTCAAAAATGGGATGTCTACAGCATCTACCTTCCTTCGACCACGCTTATTTTGCTTGTCTTCCTCTCTGTTTTACCATTGGAATCCATCATCCATCCATCCTTAATTGTGCATACAAGAAAAGGTAAGTCTTTCATAGACCATCTGTTTCAACACTATGATGTAACAAAATCATGTTCAACATTCTGATCAGTAATAGAAAGAACAACTCCTATTGAGTACCCATTCAAAGTACCTAGAAAATAAAAAGGCAAATTACACTTGGCATCCCTACACTTTACACATAATCTCATTTTGACCCCTGACCTTTAAAAAGTGAAAGTTAACCCCTCATACTGCCAATCATGTTCCAATCTACCCCTTTTTGTTAAATCCACCTTAATAAACTAGACAGAAATGAGATTCACAAGACCACCTTAAATCACTTGGTTTCCATCCAAGTTCCCTGCACTTTGTAATGCTTGTGTATATATATATATTCATTTCTTACACACACACACACAAAAAATAAATAAATAAAAATAAATAAATAAAAAAGAGTTTGTGAAAAGAAGAACAAAGGAAATTGATAATTAGAATTAGAAGCGTTTGTGTGGTTCGGTTCAGTTTCGGTTTACTATTGGCCCGTCAACGGAACCAAACATTTCGGGTTAGAAGTTTTCATATCTGTTATCGACCGATCTTCTTTTTGAAATTCACTGAATCAAATTTGGCAATCGTGTCAGTTAGTGTTGGTCGAATGCGCAAAAAAAAAAAAAAAAAAAAACGTAGCAATAAAGTGAAGAAAGACGTGAGAAAATTACATTATATAAAAAAAAGCATATCTAAAGCAAAAAAACCACATACAAAAACACATTTAAAGCAAGAAAAATAATATAGATCATATTTGAAGCAAAAATTGAGAGATATAAATATATAATTACAGATCTAAAACAAGGGATTGAGTGATATACATATATAACGAGTATACTCGTTTCTAACAATCTCTTCACAACCATGAAAGTTCAAACTCGTTATCCTCTGTAAATCATGAAATTCCATTTTCCAGCTTCATAGAAGTAGAAAAGTTACTGGTGATGGTAATGAGTGTTCGTCAGTGATAAGTTGAAGGAGGCATTTAGGAGATGGGAGATCAGTGAGGGGTGGTTGTATTGTAGCGGCATCACCGTTGTGAGGGATTGGAGAGCAATGCTAAAAGAGGAAGAATAAAGAAACAAAAGAGAGATGAAAAAGTCTCTGAAAATATATTCACTCCGTTTTAAAATAGGATAAATTGCACAAATAGTCTCTACAGTTTAGAGCTTGCATCACTTTGGTTCCTAACTTTTTAATTTTGACACATTTGACCCTGAATTTTGAATCTTGTTTCAAATAAGAACAATTGAAAATATCATTAGATTTTTCAAGGGTAAAATTGTCAATTTGATAAAATATAAACTAATTTGACAAAAATAAATGTCAAACAAATATTTTTGAATTTTAAAAAATTATTTCTACCTACTAAAAATAAAATTATGTAAAATTGATAAATCTTTTAGACATTTATTTATTTTTTTTACCAAATTAATTATTATTATGTATTTGGATGATGATCATGTAAAATTACTTTTAAAAAATTAATCATGTAATTTTTATTAATTTTATATAATTTTATCATTGGTAGATAAGAATAATTTTTAAAAAATTAAAATTATTTTTTTTTTGACATTTATTTTTGTTAAATTAGTTTATATTTTATCAAATTGATGATTTTACCTTTGAAAAATCTAATGATATTTTCAATTGTCCTTATTTGGAACAAGATTCAAAATTCAAGGACAAATGTGTTACAATTGAAAAGATATGGATCAAAGTGACACAAGTCCCAAACTATAGGGACTATTAGTGTAATTAACCCTTTAAAATATTAGTCATTTATTTTATTTTTTATTATCTTAAAATATTTTTTTAAAAAAAATAAAGGACAAAAATAATATAAATTTTTTATTTTATCATTCTTTTAAATTCATTAATACAAAAAATACAATCACATGTGGACCTCACACCTTACTACATCACTAGAGCTCTCTTTAGAATTTCAAAATTAAAACTATCAATGTTTATTCTTTTGAAAATTAATTTTTCAAAATATAATAATTGTATTATCAAAAAAAAGTTAAATTTTTTAAAAAAGACTATTATTTTGGAAGTGGGAGGGTAATGGATTACGTAGGAAGTAAGGCTATGTAGCGGATCCACTGACCTGCCAAATCCGTCAACCAGACCCGACTCGACCACTTTTGGATGGATACGTGACACGTGGCGGGTGGATGCAGGCCTAGATTTTATGTTTTTGCGGGTTCGAGTAGGGTTGCTGGTGATTCGCTCGCCAAATCCCTTTTTTTTTTCCTTAAGAATCTATTTCTCTTCTCATTCTTCGACAGACAAACACACACATACTCTCTCTCTCTCTCTTCCCTCCCCAAAACCCTACCCATCGTACGACGGCAACGATGATCTTCTTCATTGTCCGACCAGCAGCGAGCAACGATCTATACTAAATAGCAATCGGTTATCGTAGAGATGAGACTTCTTCTTCTCTTCTTCTCTTTTTCTCTCCTTCTTTCCTCTTCTTCTCTTCTTCTCCTCAATCTCTAATCTGTTTTGTATTTTCTTTTTTGGTTTTGTTCCAGTTCGAAAACTAGAGAGGTGGTGAGATTCAGAGTGTGAGGGTTCTACACAAATAAAGAGAGAGACTTTGAATTTGATTTTAGTAAAAGTTGATGTCCTTCCCTTTCTAATGGATCTATGCCCTGTAAGTTCAATCAATTCTCTCTCTCTCTCTCTCTCTCACCTATGTTGTGTGTGTGTGTGTGTCTATCTCTCTCTTTATATATATATATATATATGTACATGTGCATATTGTGTTTATC
This sequence comes from Camellia lanceoleosa, assembly GCA_025200525.1. NCBI lineage: Eukaryota > Viridiplantae > Streptophyta > Magnoliopsida > Ericales > Theaceae > Camellia > Camellia lanceoleosa. Next base: position 102,670,373 of record CM045761.1, on the reverse strand, counting down.
GAATTTGCGTGATTTCATTTCCTACAAATTGATTGCACTTTTACCTGATTTTATTTGAGTAAGAATGGTTAGGGTTAGCACAATTTGTTTTAATCTTCATATATCGGTGATTGTTAATGGTAAATCTTGTTTTCAATTTCGGCGTTTAGATATTTTGATTTTCGTTTGCATACTATAGATCTGTGCCTGAGATTGCTTTTTCGTTGTCCATTTGATACTTTGTTGACCTTGAATATGCTGCCCCTGAACTAGACTTTTTTTTTATTTTATTTTTTCATTTAGTGGGAATGAAATCATGATTGTATATAGAACTATGGAAACTGATAAGTAAGAAACAAGAAAATTCAGGAACAGTTGAAAGCAGTAGATATATATGCTGGTTGGTTTTTGTTTTGAAAAACAGATATAAATGTAACAATACAGAGGCATACAATCTCTACTATTGTTTTGTTCATAGTTTTGATGGTTTGAATTGTTTTTATATTTTAAGAGCACAATAATATGCAATAATTTTTGTGAATGAGTGTGATTGTAATATGTATATGAGACATGCAATAATTGTAATATTTTTTTAATTCATTGACTGTAATACCTTCTCTCTTTCTTTTTTTTGTTGAAGAAATGCGTATGTTGAATTATGTTGAAAATTTGTAAAATTTTAAACCGCCAAACCAATTCACATCCATCCGCCAATCTGTCAATCCACATCTGTCGAATTGGCGAACGGATACAGATTGATTTTCTCCAATCTGACGGACAGATAGCGAATTAGAGGTTTCATAGCCACAACTAACCCATGCCCATCCTTAGTAGGAAGGGGTGAAATGTCTTGAAAATATAAAATTAGCTAATTAGAGAGAGACAAGATAAAGAAAGAGATGAAGGGCTTGTTTGGTTTGTATCTCAAGATACAATTTTTGAGAAAAAATTTTAAAATTTTGCTTAGTTCAAATTTTTTGGAAAAAATTTTCAAAATCACTTTCTTTTTCCTACCCATCAATCAATTATTTTTTTCTCTCACACACATCTACTCAACTACAATAAAATATTAAATCATCCTAAACTCTAAAACTCTAAAACTATTTTTAAGATATATAACCAAACAAATCAAAAAAAATTCTAAATTCTCTTATCAATTTTTTTTTTTAAATATGTCTCAAAAAATAAACCAAACACAATCGAAAGTCTCTCAAAACATCAAATCAATTAATGAGAGAGGCAGTGACGGTAAAAGGGTAGGTACTTGTAAAATGAAAATAGAATAAAGCTTCAGAACCCCAATGAGGGTGCTAGGGGTCTACTGTGATTGGTGGAAAATTTGTTTTTGTTTTTTTTTTTTTTTTTGAGCCAATGACAGGCTGACACATCACTGGGGGTCTGACTGGGGGTCGGAAGCATTGCTCATTAAAATATGAGAAGATTTTTTTTTAAATATAATTCGATGAAATTAGGTTTGTTGGTTTCAAAAGTATCACACTCGCCACTCTAACCAGTACCCAAATGGAATCACTTCTCCAAACCGCACCAAACTACAACTAAGTTCGAAACCATTCGCAACCTTCACCGTTCAGTCAAGTCGGTCGAATACATTGGGTTGAGTGGATCCTTGTGTAGCCCTAGTTGGAATGAGTAAAATGCTTTATTTTTCTATGTTCATCAATATTGTGTTTGGTTTGAGAATTTAGGAAGTGATTTGGAAAGGAAAACAGAAAAAGTAAATGAAATATGAAAAAAATATACTTACATTTCACCTAATTTCACACACTTTTTTCCTTTCCATTTCTAAACCCCTTCTCAAGTCTCCCAACCAAACACAATAATTGTTTGAGATTGATTATTAGAATATTTTTTGTAGATTTTTTTTTTCCGTCTTTAGTAAAAAAAAAAAAATTAAAAATAAAAAGTTTTAGACTTTTATATTCTACTCAACTAGACAAACCAAAAAAGTAAAATAGATTTTAAAAATTGAAAAAAAAAAATTAAATAGTTACCTTTTTTTTCAATTTTTTTATGAATCGAAAAGGTTAAAAAAAATTGACAAAAATTGAAAAAAAAAAATCACTAAAAATAAAAAAAATTGAATTTTTTTTTTTTTTTTTTTTTGAAATTTTAGTTCAATGCTAAATAACAATGAAATGAAAACACACACACAAATATATATATATATATATATTGCAGGAGGTAGAACTTGGGTGGAAAACCAAGTGATAATATAGGGAAGTTATAAAAAAGGCCCCAAGGTTTAAACCTTGCAATAAAATAAATCTTAAATTTTTAATTTTATTACTCTAAATTCTAAACTCTTGATTTGTTTTCAGTATAAATTATTTATCTATTATCGTTAAGTAAAATCGATAGAAAAATGAGTATTTTAGTTATTAAACTCAATGAAAATTGTACTTTAGCTATTTTATATATATCTTTGATGACTAAAATACTCTTTTTTGTCGATTTTACTTAACGAAAGCATGTGAATGATTTAAATTGAAAAAAAAAAATTAGGGTTTAAACTTGACAAAATTGAAAGCTCCAAATTTATTTTGTTACAAAACTCAAACCTTGGGTTTTCTTTTTTCTTTTCTTTTTTTTAATTGTCCCTTTAATAACCCTTGGAGCTAGCTATGTGAATCTCATTTCCGTTTGGTTCGTTAACATAGGCTAATAAATGAGGTTGATTGGAAAGCTTGTGCTTCCACCATATTAGAGCCCATGACCGTCTATCCGCCCGAAGCCGAATAGCCATCCAGGATAACAGGTGACGAGCACGACTTAAGCGGACCAATGCATGAAATGCAATGAACATATTATTGAAAATAAAAGTCATATCATGGAATTTGAGTCGAGGTTTCAAAATATCCCTAGTGGAGTCACCAGAAATTGTAACTTCACTTGGGGGTACCCACGCGCGTTAAACAGTTCGAACCCTCAGTCTCTTTGATCTAGTCTCACAAGTGCAACGCAAAATGCATATGAGAGTCCAGATTTGACAACTTCATTGAAAATTCATTTTATTGCAAAGCATTGCCAAAAATGGACTGTCTCATTAGATTTCAGAGTTGTCACCTAATATTTTGAGAAAAATAGAAAACTTATGACTCGTGCCAAGGTCACTATTCGTCGTAACCAAGGATGCCTAGCTCGAAAACTTAAGTATAAAAGGGGAAGGTCATTAATTAAGCACCCCCACTCACCCGATCAAAAGATCGGCCTCTACTAAGCCATAATATTATTTTTATTAACTTTATATATTCATATTCCAATTATTTAGTAAATCTTAAAATTTACTATGTGAAGCAAACAAATATAGACTATGTCTTCCATTTTGGAATAGATTGATTTCATATGTAATCATGAAAATCAATTTTATTCCAAATTAAATAACACAACCTTCACCCACTGACATGCATAGAGTTATATCAAATAAGCACATAGCTACATGGTAGAATGTTAAACATAGTAAGAAAATCACACACAAGCTGTATGCTAAAGCACAAAAACTTACAAATTTACTTGCGTCCTGCAAATAGGCACAAAAGCAAAATTAGTAAACATGTATAATCCTGTATATAAGATCCTAATGCAATTCACTCATGAAATGCAACTACAAATCTGACCTCTAATATATATGACATGTGAAACATCTCAAGACTTGAGGTAGCGTACTAAATCACATAATAATCAATTAAACTCATAAATGCAAATTTAGTCAAATCTTAAGGCATAAAACATGCATACAAGACATGAATATGATGACAAGCATAAGATACTACATATTTATAGAATATGGAAAGCAAATGAAAGAACGAGATAAAAAGAAGCGAGGATGGGAAATTATTACATCGCTTTCAAATATTAGAAATCCAAATAACGGGGGAGAGGAAAAATATTAAAACAAAATTAAATCCTCACAAACACTCTCCAATTAAAAGAAAAACAATAAAAACAGAAGCTGCAGGGGGCCTCGGAGACCATCGGGGACTATTCTGATCATCACTGGAGGCCGCTGGGTTTTGTCCAAGAGAAAACTGACACGGCAGCCAAAAGATGATCTGGCCAGCCAAAAAGCTGGCCAGCTAGCCAATAAGGCCAAGTCAAAGGCTCTGTTTTATTTAAACACCAAAAAAACAAATGGAAAATATGCAAGTGGCTCAACTAACCACTTCTAGTTAGCTTGAAACAAATTTATAACATGAAATTGAAACAAGAAAAGCAATACAAGAAAGAAAAGCAAGAAAGTAAAACAAAATGAAAAGTGTGCAAAATTTACCTTCCAATGAAGGATTTGATTTCTAAACTTCCTTTTGATCACCTCGAGTTTAGGAAGTGTATTGTTAATTCTCAAGTTGAAATTTCAAAATTCTAGTTAAAATGGTGTTTTTGGGCTATTTAACAGTGTTTGTGGGGGAGTTATTCCAACTCTCTGTTTTTCTCTCAATTTCAACAACACTCACTCTTTTTTGATCAAGGCTCAAGAATATGGCTCTCATAAAGATTTATGGGTTTGGTTTGATATATTGAAAGATAGTATATCAATGTGTGTGGAAGTTTTGGCTCAAAACACACACTTCTCTCTTTTCTTCTCTAACTCTCAATTCATTCTCTCAATTCAATTCTATTCTCCTCCTCATTCTGATCCTCTCTACCTGTCTATATGGATAATCAATGGAATGCGAAGTCAAGGAGGTGGAAGCCAAGGTGAGAGATAAGGATGATAGTGATAATGGTGGTTCCCTTAGATGCTCATTTTTTGGGGTAGAAGACAATTTCCCTTTTGACAATGGAGGCTAATGGAGGATAATGAAGTGACTGGGTGTGTATCTCATGCATGAATCTGCCAAGAAATAGCTAGAATGGGCATGACTCACATGCATTCAACAAGAATTCTATCAAAATTGCCCTACTCCTGGGAAAATTAGTCGGCTGGCTAATAACCTTGGCATGGCCGACCAATTTCTTGGCTAGCTGGCCAATTAAGTTGGTCGGCAGGCCAAAATATTGGTTGTGGCTAATCATTTTGCATGAAACAAGATTTTTTGACAAAATTCTCGTCCATTACTCCTATTTCCACACTGTTCTTCACTCAATTTCTTGAGAAAATGTTTCATTTTGAAATTTAAAAGTGAGCCTCAGAACACTACGAAAATATTTAGAACAAAGTGTGGAAATAAAGTTTTGAAAGAGAGTTTTGAACGGGGCTTGAACACTTGGCCAAAATAGACTTAGGTTTGGAAATGAAGCACAAATTCCTTCTTTCTTACTGAGAATTTTGTGAGAAGCACATTCTTATTTCCACCATCAAGTAATCAAAAAGAAAACGCCAAAATCTTAGGGCCAGTCAAAATAGGGTATCTATAGTTGTCCCTCTTTGACAGAACTCGAAGTCATTTTCTTGACGTGAGTAAATATCAAAGTCTAAAGACAACCCATTTGACAAAGCCATAAGACTTGGGCAAGCAAACAACATGCAATAGAGTTGGTTGAACCCGAAGGTTGCCTACGTATCCCCTTGTAAGGAATCAAACCAGCGTAGTTGAGGGACAAAAAACAAATGATATGCTCAAAATACAATTGATAGCTGGACTTACATGCTTCACGAGGCTAGATGTTTTTGAACTACAATGCAATGCAACGGGTAATACATGATGAGGTAAGCCTCGTGCAAATGATATGAAGCATAACAAGGGATACAATCTAAACACATTCACGTAAGAGAACAACATGTAACCGATGAATAGTTTGAAACTACAACCCAAAATATGGGAGGTATTAATCGATGGATAGTTTTCAACTAACAGCCCAAGAAAAGAAAGGTAGTAACCGAATGTGGTTTGGATTGCTAACCAGAGAAAGGTATAGTTTTGTCATCCCGAAAAAGGGCCAATACAAATCGAGTGGTTTGAACCTACGACCTAAAAAAATGAGCCAACAATAATTGATGAAAAAAGTTATAATCAAATGTTGATGTGAATAAATTGTAGCCAAGTGATGCAACAGTGGCAGTTGTAACCATGCAAATAATATGCTGATACAATTGAAAGTTGAATTTTTTTTTTTCTTTTATTTTCTATTTTGAAAATGTAATATGATGGGTGGTGAGACAAGCCTCATGCAAATGAAGCAAAACAAAGGGGTACAATCTAAACACACTCACACGGGAGGAGAGAATGTAACTGATAAGTAGTTTTAACCTGCAACCCAAAACAGGGGAGGTATTAACCAATGGATAGTCTCAACTAACAATCCTAGAAAATGAAGGTATTAACCAATGGGGGTTTCGACTGCCAACCCGAGAAAAAGGATATTTTTTGTCATCCCGAAAAAGGGCTAGTACAAATTGAGTGGTTTGAACCTACAAGCCAAAACGGGAGCCAGTATTGACTGATGAAAAATGTTTGTTGATGTGAATGGATTGCAACCATGCATGACAAATATAATAGACAGTACAAGTGTGATCACTACACAAAGCTAGGTTTTTACAGCTTCACATCAATGGCATACAGTAAATGCAAGTCGTGGTTTCTCACTTTTACGACTTGCTTTTTTTGCATGTCACAAATAATTTCCCAACCACGACGTGTCTATCGCGTAGGTCGTGAATGCTAATAACGGTAATTTTTTTACAACTTGCAATGTCAGTCGTAAATAATAAAACTTTTTATGACGTGCATATGGCATGCCATTAATACATCAACTATACACGACACGCGTATACCAGCTATTAAAAATATTAAACATTTCACGTCGCACAAAAAGCTAGCCATTAAAAATTGCACTTTCCACGACGCATAAAAAGCCAGCTATTTAAAATATTGCACTTCCCACAGCACGCAATTGCTGTCGAGAAAAATATGACCGAAAAAAATTGCGCCAAAATAAGATTTTCAAGCACCAAACACCAAATAAATAAATAAGAACAATGTTTTTGCCTTTTGTTTGATCTCTCTCTACCACACTATCTCTCTATCTCTCTATGTTTTCATCATCTCCTTGCAAGAACATTAACATGGAAAATACTCTTCAAACCCTCTCTCTCTCTCTCTCTCTCTATCAAACCCTAAACCAAATCAACATCAAGAGCTCCAAGAAGCAAAAGTCTCTTCCAATTGAACACAATGGTGTGAAGCTATTGACTCAGACCTGATGTTCGATTTCTGATTCATCTCTTCCAGGAGTAACCATAACAACTAGTGAGAATGAGAAGAACGAATAAAGAAAAGACGCAAAGAGAGAACTCTGAGAAGAGAAGTATGAAGAGAGAGAGAGAGAGAGAGAGAGAGAGAGAGAGAGAGAAGTAACGATGAAGAGAACGCTTGAAGGAGACGGAAGAGACAAATGCATGCCACTCAGCGAAGAACAAAGCTTCTATCCATCAGTCAGGTTTGGAAATTCACACTAGGGTTTTGATTTGGGGATTTTCATTAACAAATTAGGGTTTTGATTGAGCAAATCAAAAATTAGAATTGTGTTTTAGGTTGTGAAATTATTATTTTATTTTTATTTTTTTTAAATTTCTTGAATGTGAGTTGCGGAAAATATCTGAATTTGAATTGGAAAAATTAAAACCTGAATGTGAAATTAGGTTCTTGGGTTGAACACAATTTTTTTTTTTTTTTTAAATTTGTTGAATCTAAAGAAATTGGGTTCTATTACGAAAATTAGGGTCCTATAGTTGTGATTGTACAAAAAAAATTAATTTATGGAATCTAAAACTAGAGAATCCTACAGGAACTCCAATGTTGCAAATGTTGTAAGCATGGCAGTAGTGATCTCTTGTGACTTAATGATGTTTAATAGTATGTTTGATTCTTTTTTTGTTAACAATAATGAACTATTTTATACATTATATTGGAAGATGTGCTTCTGGATTAAACTAATAAATGGAAACAGGATGACTTCTTCTGGGACTTTTTTATTCTAGTTATTATTTTCTTTCTTTTTGCCTTTTTGGATGGTGTAATGCTACTAGGTGATTGCCTTGTAGTATTTTAACCAGTTGAACTTTAAGGGGTAAATTGACTAAAACATAAAAAAGAATTATTTGTGTTTGGTTTATTTTGGTTTTATTTGACTAAGAAATTCTTCTTTGGAAGTAGGAAAACTTCTAGTGGACCAGCTTGGGGTGCCCATGAAAACAAATAATAAGACAAATGTATTCTTGGTTTTCAAAGTCCCAGCAACCGTTGTTAGAAAAAATAAGAGCTAAGGATTACTTAATTCATATCAAAACTAGTTGTGTGTGTCTGTTTTGGAGTCTAGATGTAGTGTGTAGTGTAACTTGGAATCTTCATTTTCTTCCATTGGATGATGCTCTGCTTAATGCATGAACTTTTCTACGAAGACTAGAGAAAGTTGGAACCCCTCAATTTTAAGTCTTCTTTCTGTGTCATTTTATGATACCAAAACGTAATCATGAACCAATTCATGTCTTTGGCCGATTCTACAGCTTCAATCAACACAGAATGACCTATTCTTTCGAAAATGATGCATGAATTTATTTATTATCTGTACTTGTTTTTGCACTCGCTTTGTGCAGTCAACAAAGGTTGCTTGCTAATCATTGTAAGGAAAATAATGTTTAGTGTCCCCATTCCCATGGAATAAGACAATCAATAAATTACTTTATTTTGCTTATTTTTGTTTCGCTCGCTAACAAATTTAAACTAATGAATTATTCCAAAGCGATAACCAAAACACCCTCCATTTGATACCCAAAGACATGCACCTTTATAAAAGCAACAACAACCCCATTTCTCAAATACACCCTTAGTTAGGAAGCTCTCAGTAATTTATTTGTAGCTTCTTCTCCATCTTTGCGTCATGGCATTAAAGTATCACCAGGGAGATGCATTGCAAGCAGAGCTGTGGTTCTTGCCATTGCCCTCCTTGTCTCCCTTTCACTTCACTTGGAAACAATTCATGCAGCTACTTTCACTATTGGTGATTCTTCAGGATGGGATTTTAGTGTTGGAAGTCAGACAAATGGAAAGCAATTCAAGGCCGGGGATATGCTAAGTAAGATGAAATACTCTGTTATTTGTAATTACTATTAGTCTTTCTTCTTCTTCTTCTTACCATTTTTTTTACCATTTTTATTAGTCTTTCTTTATGCAACTACTTACCAATATTGATTGTTTATACAACATATCATAAATGATATCATAATTGTAAATCAAAACTATTGGACAATTTAGGACACTATCTGTTAGAGAAAATACCAGAAAAATTATATTTTATTGATAAATAATGCAAAGAAAATGAAATACAAATAGATCAGGCTAAGGCACGGATATCTCGTTTTCTTTAAGGAGATCAAGCCTACTACGGTAGGAAGAACCCAAATACCGATGCAGCAATCACAAAACTATGACTTATCTCCTCCAAGATACAACAGCCTGACCACTTGTCGCATGGTTCAGGCCAACTCTGTACAAGATGGTGGACCCAAAGCTCCACCAAGAAAAAAAACGCTTCTTTGGCTAGTAATCTCTCAAGTATAAATAATAGTTGGTATAGAAAAGAGTAGATGAGATGAACTATTTATAGGCCACTAGAAGCTTTCAATTTAATAATTACCATTAAACTAGAGAAATGGAGAGTCTCCAAATATTAACTCATCACCAAGTTCATGAACTCCAATTAATCTCCATTTATGAACAAGACAAAAGGTCACCAAAACAATGAATCTTCATTCATGAACAAGATGAGATTCATGAACAAGACAAAAGAAGATTCATGAACAAAATATATATATAAATAAATAAAAGATATTAAAATGGTCCAATAATCCCCCATTCATTTTAATATCAACAAGGGCAAGAGAGATTACCAAACAAAGATAGACTAGTATGCATCATGAAAGTGTGCTCTGCATTGAACCTTCATTAGTGAAACAGCAACCTCTACTCCAGAGTCAACAGTGGTCTCAGACTTGAACTATAACTACGTAGGGGAAATAAAGTACTACTACTCACACATAATAATCCAGGTGTTGACATGAGCTTTTAATAGCTAGTACATTACGGCCTTGTGTTAATCCCAGTTTTCATGATCATATTTGAGAATAAGCCTTGTTCTTTATTCTCATAGAAAGCAGCCCCATTTTCATGCTCACATAAGTGAAATATGTCAAAGATGTTCCTGTAATTTACACACCTCACTTAAGAGCTACAGAATTTCATTAAGAGTATAAAAACTCAACCCTCCAACATTACAAGACAAATGCACTTACATCATAGGGATAGATAACTAAATATTAAAAAGTGCATTTTTTACAACCATCATAAGATCCGTTCTTCCCATTGAATCTAGTTATAGGATCTCTGGTCCCTAGGTTGGGCATCCTCATACATGGTTTATGATTTTATAGGCTTCAAACCTATCCCCTTTAATGTATTCCAGACCCTATCTCTCACCAAGGCCTTGGTTAATGGATTCACAAGATTATCACAAGATTTTACATAATTCATTGTTATGATGCCATTACTCAAATAAGATCTTACATTACTGTGTTTCCTTCAAATAGGTCTGGATTTACCATTATAAAAATGATTGTTCACTCTACCAATAGCAGCAATGCGATCACAACGAATTAACACATGAGGAATTGGTTTTTCCCAAAAAGGGATTTCATGTAATAAATCTCTCAACTAATTCGCTTCCTCACATGTTGAAGCTAACGCTATAAGCTCAACTTCCATAGTAGAATTAGCAATTATAGTCTATTTTTTAGACTTCCAACATATAGCACCACTACCCAAGGTAAAAATAAAACCCGAGGTAGAGAGAGAATCACCTAACAAAGTGGTCTAATCGGCATCACTATATCCCTCAAGTACCGCAGGATACTTGTTACAAAACAAATCATAATTTTTGGTACCAGATAAATATCTCATAATTCTTTCCATGGCTAGCCAATGATCTCAACTTGGCTTGCTAGTAAACCTGCTAAGTACTCCAACAGCATATGCAATGTCAGGTTTAGTAAAGTCAGTAGCATATCTCAAACAATCAATCATGCTAGCTTATTCATTTTGATTAATCACTTCTTTTTCATTTGTTACAACAGATAAATATATATTTGCATCAAAAGGAGTAGCAACATGTTTACAGTCTAGAAAGTTATATTTCTTTAAAAAAAAAATTCAACATAATTCGACTAATCAAGAAAAATGCCATCCTTAGTCTTAGTAATTTTAATTCCCAAAATAAAATTGGCTTCACTAAGATCTTTCATATCAAAGTGGTTATTAAGCATATTTTTAGTCTCATTTATAATATGCAAATTAGAGCAAAAAATAAGTAGATCATTCACATATAGACTAATAATCACATGTGCATTCTCACAAGTTTTATAATATATGCACTTATCACATTCATTAGTCTTATAGCCATTCTCAAGCATGTAGGAATCAAATTTCTCATGCCACTATTTAGGAGTTTGTTTTCAACCATAAAGAGATTTAGTTAGTGTACACATCGTGTTTTCTTAGCCAGTCTCCACAAAACCTTCGAGTTGGTCTATGTAAATCTCCTCATTTAGATTTCCATTTAGAAATGTTGTTTTTACATCCATTTGATGAATTTTTAAATCATGAATTGTAGCCACTGCTATCAATAGTCTAATGGATGTAACTCTAGTAATCGGAGAAAAAGTATCAAAGAAATCAAGATCAACTTGTTGCTTGAAACCTTTAGCGACAAGTCTCGCTTTATATTTATTTATAGTCCCATCCGGTTTAAATTTTTTACGAATGACCCATTTACACCTAATAGTTTTACAACCTGGAGGTAAATCCACTAGCTTCCATGTTTTATTTGAAAGTAATGAATCTATCTCATCATTTATAGCCTCTCTCCAGAAAATAGCATTAGATGATGATAAAGCTTCTTGTACCGTAAGAGAAATTTCTTCCACATAGTAAAGATAATAGTCAGGGCCAAAATCTTTTTCAACTCTAGCTCATTTACTCCTCCTTGATTGAATTTGAGAATTTTCTTGTTCTTGAAAAACTTGAGATAGAGTAGAAGAGCTAGACATGGATAAAATATTTTCAGAAAATATTTGACCCCCACTATTTCTAGATTTGAAAGAAAATTTATTTTCATGAAAAATAGCATCACCCGATTCAAAAATAATATTATTTTCCATATCAAAAAATCTATAAGTTGTACTATGCAACGCATACCTAAGAAAAGCACAAGTGGTAGGTTGTTCACCCAATTTAAGTCGTTTAGGATCTACAAGCCTCACAAAAGTTAAACAACCCCAAACTCTCAAATAACCTAGATTTGGTTTATGTCCTCGCAACAACTCATAAGGTACAATTTTAGTCTTTTTGTGTGGCACTCTATTTATCACATGGCAAGCTATCAAAATAGCCTCGCCCCAAAGATTTGAGGGAGCACTTGAATTAATAAACATAATATTCGTTAAGTCAATTAATGTTCTATTTTTTTCTTTCAACTACACCATTAGATGAAGGTGAATATGGTGGAGTAGTCTCATAAATAATTCCCAATGACAGAACAAAAGAGTTGAATCTAAGAGATTCATACTCCCAGCCTCTATCACTCTAATTCTTTTAATCTTTTTACCGAATTGATTTTCCGCTTCAAGAAGGAATTCTTTAAATTTCTCAAAAGTATCACTTTTATTTTTTTAATAAATATACGTTTGTGTATTTTGAAAAATTATCAATAAAGTGAGAAAATATCGGTTATCACCCCGAGTTAAAATTCCTTCAAACTCACACAAATCAGTATGAAATAATTCTAGCAATTTGGTATTTTTTTCAACACTTTTATGAGGCCTCTTGGTAATTTTTGCTTCACTGCAAACTTCACATTTCTCAAAACAATTTGTCACTTTAGGAATTAATCCTAAACTACTCATGATTCCCACATATTTACTGTTAATATGACACAAGCGAGCATGCCAAAAATTAATAGAAGACAACATATAAACCGAATTAGTAGATAATTCAATTTGAACATCCCATCACAAGTATAACCTTTACCCACAAAAATACCCTTCTTGGTAATCACATATTGATCAAATTCCATAGTTTGCTTAAAACTAGCCTTATTCAACAAATAACTTAACATCAAATTCTTCCTCATAGATGGTGTATAAAGCACATCTTTCAAAGTAAGCACACATCCAGAGGTGAACTTAAGGTCAACCTCACCACTCCCAAGTATCTTGGTTTGACTAAAGTCACCAACCATAATTGCTTTCTCATGATCAGAGGGAGTATACACCTTGAACCAAGCGTGATCATAACAAACATGTCTATTGGCACCAGAATCTATCCACCAACCGTCCACATAATTAACCATGCAAATGTTTGTAATCATCGCCACAAGTGGCTCCTCAATAACGTTAGCCTTTGGGGAAGATGCATGTTTTCGGAATTTACAAGTTCGAGCAATATGCCCACTTTTGCCACAGACAAATCATGTAAAATTTTGTGGAAGTGATGGACCTTGGTTCTTACTTGGATTAATCCATTTATTGTGAGGTTTACCATAATTCATCATATTCTTTTTATAAGGCTTCAAATAAGCATTCTTGGAATTGTGACCTTCGGGTAAGTTATTATTTGCTTAAACAAAGTTTACCTTTGTAGTAGAATTATCATTATTACCCTCTTGTGTTATTAATGCATCTTGGTCTTTAGCCTCCTCTTCAACTCGAATGCGAGTGATCAATGCCTCTAAGGAAGTCTCCTTTTGTTTGTGGCGCATGCTCTTTTGGAATTCTCTCCAAAATGGCAATAGCTTGTCAACAAGTCCTGCAACTACCATTTGGAAATCTTGTGTTTGCTCCATAACAGATTTTCCATCCACCATTTGGAAGCGAAAAAAGCGGCTAACTACATACTTTTTTGCTTCTGCCTCTTCAATATCATACTTAGTCTGTAAAGTTTTCCAAATTTTCTTTGCGGAAGTGTAAGTGGTATCATAGTAATCATAATATTGATCAGCAAGGCAATTTAAGAGATAAAAGCGACAATTATACTCATCTATATTGTAGAAAGACACTTTTGCTTCATGTGCCTCCTAGTTTTCATCATTTATCTCCTCGGTTGAGATTTTGTTTGAGTTCTTCCCAGTAAGAACATGTGCAACTTTCAAAAGACTGAGGCAAAAAAGAACTTTTCCTTCCCATCTCTTAAAATGAACTCCCTTGAACTTGAAAGGCTTGTTGAGATCTCCAATTTCATCATTAGTTTTTTCTGGTATTCGTTCCATGGTTGTTCTCCTTAAAATTTTTAGAGAAAATACTAGAAAAATTATATTTTATTGATAAATAATGCAAAGAAAATGAGATACAAATAGATCAAGTTGAGGCATGAATGTCTCGTTTTCTTTAAGGAGATCAAGCCCGCTGCGGTAGGAAGAACCCAAATACCGATGCAGCAGTCACAAAACTATGGCTTGTCCTCTCCAGGATACAATAGCCCGACCACTTGTCATATGGTGCAGGCCAACTCACCCAAAGCTCCACCAAGAAAAATACCCTTCTTTGGCTAGTAATCTCTCAAGTATAAATAATAGTTGGCGTAAAAAAGAGTAGATGAGAGGAACTATTTGTAGGCCACTATGACCTTACAATTTACACAAAAAAATAATAATGACCATTAACCTAGAGAAAATGGAGAGTCTCCAAATATTAACTCAACACCAAGTTCATGAACTCCAATTAATCTCCATTCATGAACAAGACAAAAGGTCACCAAAACGATGAATCTCCATTCATGAACAAGATGAGATTCATGAACAAGACAAGAGAAGATTCATGAACAAAATATATAAATAAATAAATAAAAGATATTAAAATGGTCCAACACTATCCAAGTGATATTATGTGTTGGCATAATTGTTCGTTATACAGTCATATCAGGTAATTTTTGTAGGGATTGCCTGATCCCATTGCATTTGCGATATAGATTATAAATTTTAATCTTAAATATGAATTTACTAAACATTTTGAATTACATTCAGTTTCCTAAGTTCATTATTGACTTGTGTTTATGTTTGGAATAATCTCAACTTCTGAATGAATCTAGGACCCTAATGGCTCTTGTGACACTCATCAAATGCTTGCAGTCCATTAAAGAATATGCTTTTGTTAAATCTCTATACCCTGTTATCGTAACTTTGGAGGACCACCTTACAGCGGACCTTCAAGCTCAGGTTGCAGAGGTTAGCTTTAATTCTTTCTCTTTTTTTTTTTCTTTTTACCTTCATGGATTTTAAATTACAAAAAGATGAATTGATTTCAATGTTTCTATTGTAATAAAAAGTAAATCTTCTTATAGATGGTCATTGAAACGTTTGGAGAACTATTATACTACCTTGCGTCAAGGTGTTTGGAAGAATTCCCTTCACCAGAAGCCTTAAAGCATTGAATTATTGTTTCAACCAAACCACCAAAAGAATATCTTGAATCTGAGGATCCAACAGAGAAGGATTCATCTACTGAAGTAGCATCGGGAAAGGAGTCACCAGACCTTGCAGCTAAGCTGGATCCTGATGACAGGGTGAGCTCAGAAATAAATTTATTTCATCAGCTTATAATCTAGAAATGAAATTTACTTCATTCTGTTATAAATTCTAAGGTGCTCAATTACTTTAACATGTTAAAATTTTGTCATGGTTAACAAGACAACACCGATCAGGATGATGAAGGTAGTGATGGTTGTGAGCAAAAATCATTCGAGCTAGGAGCATGTCAATACAAGCATCTGATCGCAATTCATGCTGGGAAACCAAAGAATGGATTCAAAGAGGCTTTAAGGACTGGAATTGGAAAAATTAAACGTCTTAGTTTGAGTGAAACAACACTTGAAAAGGCAGCAGAATCTTATGGAATTGACCTTGTGAGGTAATTAATGAAGTTCTATGTGCTTAATATCTCTAAGAATTATCTTAAAACATTTATATTTTCACTCCAGTGAATGATAAGATCTCTACTATTTTTATTAATCTTTTCTCTCTTGTCCCCCTTAGGTTCACACAAAAGAATATTCTGAGGGTATACCCAAAGGGGACCTGAGTCACCTCCTCAAATTTCAATCCACTTACTGAATGGAAGCATGGAGCTCAGATGGTTGCATTTAATCTGCAGGTTAGTTTTGAAGTCTTGTGTCTTCATAAAATCATGTTATTCATGTTTTTTTGGTGAGCTTTTGTAATATTTTCTCTATTTCTTAGTGTTGCGTGGTTTGATTAGTTATTGATGTAGAATGAAAGTTCAGTTCAGATATGGCTTAAATATATGGAGTGGGAAAATATTACTTTTTAGGATTGATTTCTAGTTTTTTATTCTATTTTTGCTATTGACATCTATGTAAAGATTCTATTATACACTACGGTCTCTGGATAGCCTGGAATTTTTCTAATTCTATCTTTTTCATTTTTTTAGTTCAATTTCATCCTATTGCAATGTAATGTAACAACATTGAAAATAAAAAATAAAAAAATGACTACATTGCAGCTTCTAGTAGTAGCATAATATCACATTAGTAGTAGCATCATATCACACAGAATGCCAAACTTGAGTCACATGACGTGATTTGTTTAATGTTAATATTCTTATAGAGGTTAATATTCAACCAATATCTTGGAAATCTGGCACAATCGTTTGTTTATTTCTTTTCTCTTTATTTTTTGCTTGCCCTATATATAGATTGACAGCAAGTCAAATGCAAGGTTCAAATTTGATGCCAGAGAATAGATAGATATCCTTATAAATAGATAGATCCAACTAATTCTCTTTATTTACTGTTTCAATATTTAGCATGTTACAGAGTTAGCTTATGAGAATCAATTTGTGATGAATACTCGAGAAGTCGAACATGGGACAATTACATACCTGGAGAAAGTCAAATTCCTACAAAGCAATTTGCTGGCAGTTAACAGTGTTTGGGTCACTGAAACTGAGGTAATTCTCCATGTTCATTCCATGGGACACCTTGGTATATATCCCAAAATAAATAAATAAATAATTCTCCTTGTTTATTCCATGTTGCATGTTATTAATACCAAGTCCAACCTGTTTAATCTTGCCTACTTGTGCAACCAGATTTAGAAAAAAAATTTAGAATAAGTCAAAATTTTCAAAAAAAAAAAGTGAAGCAGAATGTAGATTTGCTTTACACTTGTATGAGTGGTCATATGTGTGTAACTGTAGTTGACTTCTGACTACCAATCAACTCATCTAAGATTGTAGAATGGGAGTTTTCAAATTTGTCTTCTGTGTCAATAAGAAGAAGTGTGAGAACTTCTAAATTTTCTCATCTTGCTTGCTTTACATATTCTTGTTCTTGGAGTGAGTTGTGGTTCTTTGTACTACGCTGCATCTTTGATGATATCAGAAATTTTTGTAATTAATATATTTTAGACAAGTCAACGATGTCTGTCCAATGCTGGAGCTGATTGTGTATGAAAGAATACCCTACTACCCCTTTAGTTCGTTCTTATTTATTTATTTTTATTATTAAAAAAAAAATTGGATGGGGGTTGAATGTCCCACATTTTTAGAGCTCTATTAGAAAGTTTGACTTCACGTTATTCAGTTCATGTTAAGTGGATAGTGATATGGATATGTTTAGTCTCATGCTGTAATTTTTTTACGTTTAAGGATGAATCACTTGTTGCAGTGAAACTTGATAGCGATTATAGTTGCTTGATAGTGTCTTTTTTGTGCTTATGAATATTGTCGAGGAACTATATCTATTACCTTAAACTTGTTGGGAAAAATCGATAATTTTCACAAGTAAATCAATTAATGGGAATAAAAATTAATACGAAAAAATTAAATCAAATGCAACACAAGAATTTTTACGTGGTTCCCTCAATGTGAGGTACGTCCATGGGATCGAAATCCGATTCCACTATCAACCAAATAAGTTCCAAACGATTACAAACGAGACATTAATGGTCTCACAAAACCACCCTTAGGTGAATTTCAAATAATCACAAATAAACAAGAGGAAAGACCTCACCAAATAGATGAACCAAAATCTTCAGAATCAAAGTTGTAGAAGACCCAAAATAATAGACCAAATCAGCTTCACCAACCAACCCAATTTGATTCCACCAAATATGATGTAAACCTGCTGCTCATCCACCAAAACCAAAGTCACTAAATAATCAAAGTTTGTGTCTATAGCAGCCGCCCCTTTTTTCTTGTGAAAAATAACATCAATGATTATGTATTGTGAATCTAGGGTTTTGTAATCAAATCCTAATTGTATCCAAATTGGATTGGGCATCCACAAATATAATATATAAAAATATATTATACCTAAACCAAGTCAAATTAAACTATTTTTCCAAAACCAATTGGGTCTCACACTCCAATAAGGAGGTATACCCAACAATTCTCCCCCTACCGACTTAGGTAGAGACATCAACCATACCCACCAAAGTTCGACACTTTAAATGTTTGTCCCTCGACAAAGTCTTTGTCAACATATCCGAGATATTATCATTTGTGTGAACCTTTTCGAGTTGTAACAATTTCGAGTCTAACACATCACGAATCCAATGGTATCTCACATCAATGTGTTTCGATCTCGAATGAAAGGTATAATTTTTACTCAAGTAAATAGCACTTTGACTAGCACAATAAAGCACATACTTTTCTTGCTTCAAACCCAACTCTTGCAAAAATTTCTTCAACCATAACACCTCTTTGCAAGCTCCCATAATGGCAATAAATTCAGCTTCGGTAGTTGAGAGAGCAACACATTTTTGTAATTTAGATTGCCATGCCACAAAGTCATCAAATAAGTAGATTTTCTAGAATCAACATCACCACCATGTCGTAATCAGTGAACCCATCAAGCATCACCATCCCAAAACACAAACACACCTTCAAGTCCTCAAGATACTTTAGAATCCATTTTAATGTTCTTTACCCGATTAGAGAGAAAACGACTCACCACACCAACGGCGTGAGCAATATCCGCCTTGTACAAACCATATCAAAGAACCAAAGCATAAGGAACTTTCAACATCTCTTCTTTGTCTTTCTCACTTGTAGGACATTGATTCGAACTAAGTTTAAAGTGACCCGCAAGTGGACAACCAACCGGCTTTGCTTTATTCATGTTGAACCTCTCAAGAACTTTCTCAATGTAGCTTTCTTGAGACAACCAAATTAGTCCCTCTTTGCGATCACGAATAATTTTCATACCAAGAATTTGCTTTGCCGGTCCTAAATCTTTCATAGCAAAAGACTTGCTCAACTCCAATTTCAACCTGTTTATCATGGTAGAATCTTGACCCACAATTAACATGTCATCAACATAAAGCAAAAGAATAATAAATTTTCCATTCGGGAAATTTTTCACAAACACACAATGGTCCGAAGTGGTTTTAGAAAAACCATTATTCATCATGAAAGAGTCAAATTTTTTGTACCATTGCCGCGAGGCTTGCTTAAGACCATACAAACTTTTCTTCAATTTGCAAACAAATTTCTCTTTCCCTTTCTCTACAAAACCTTCCGGTTGCTCCATGTAAATTTCTTCTTCAAGATCACCATGAAGAAATGCGGTCTTCACATCAAGTTGCTCAACTTCAAGGTTCATACTTGCAGCCATGCCAAGTACAACCCGAATAGAAGACATCTTTACAACCGGTGAGAAAATCTCATCAAAGTCAATATCTTTCTTTTGCCCAAAGCCTTTCACTACATGACATGCTTTGTACCTCAAATTCTTCTTATCATTCTTCAATTTGAAAACCCACTTATTTTTCAGAATTTTCCTCCCCTTAGGCAACTTCACTAAGTCATAAGTATGATTTTCAAGTAAGGAATTCATCTCCTCTTCCATTGCCTTTTTCCAGTCATCTTTCTTTGCATGCTCAATTGCTTCTTGGTAGCTCTCTGGTTCCCCTTGATCAGAAATCAACACAAATTCATTGGAATGATACTTTCTTGAAAGTTGTCAGTCCCTTGTAGATTTCCTTAACTCAAGTTGTGGTGGCAGTTTTTGAGTTGGATGCTCTTCCTCAATTTCTGGCTCAACTTCATTAGGATTAGCATCATCCTCTACATCTTCAATAGGTGGCTGCATATCTCCCCCATTTTTATCATCAACTGGAGATGAAGGAGATGGATCCATATCAATGAGATCACTAGTTTTTGGCTCCGGTTGATCACCTTTGCCAAAGTCTTCAATTGTTTGGTCTTCAAGAAACACAACATCACGACTTCGAATGACTTTCTTGTCGACCGGATCCCACAATCTATACCCAAATTCATCACGCCCATAGCCAAGAAAAATACATTGTCTTGACTTACTATCAAGCTTGGACCTCTCATCCTTTGGAATGTGAACAAAAGCTCGGCAACCAAACACTCTCAAGTGCTCATAAGACACATCTTTGAAACTCTTTCAGGAACATCACCATTCAAAGGATAGCAAGGAGACAAATTGATCACGTCAACCGCTGTACTCATTGCCTCACCCCAAAAGGATCTTGGCAATTTAGCTTGTGAAAGCAAACACCTTATTCTTTCTACAATGGTGCGATTCATCCTCTCGGTAACACAATTTTGTTGAGGAGTCTTCTTAATTTGGTAATACCTTATACTCATCAAATGGCCCAATGTATTCACCACCATTGTCATGCACTTCAATTTTTTCAACCATGGCTTGAAAATGCTTAAATACTTCTAGAACTTGATCTTTAGTTTTTAGTAGATAAGCCCAAACTTTTCTTGAATAATCATCAATGAAAGTAACAAAATAAAGTGCACCACTATGTGTTCTAACTTTTAAAGGACCACAAACATCCGAATGAATCAACTCCAAAACCTTTTCTTTTCTAGAAGCAACATTTTTATGAAAAGAAACTCTATGTTGTTTACAAACAATGAACACAAGTTTTAAGATGTGTACCTTTCAAACCGGTAGAAGCTCTTTCTTGAACAAAACTTGTAGCCTTTCACTATATGGCGAAGTATCATCTTCAAGTGCATTGACAACACCTTTACAAATTTTTCCTTGCATCGAATAAAGTGTATTAGTCTTCTTGCACTTAGCCACCACCAAAGAACCTTTTGTGAGCTTCCATATTCTATCACCAAATTTGTTGTTGAAGCCTTCATCATCTAGCTTCCAGAGATCAAATTGAGGCGAATGTCGAACATGCCTCACATCTTTAAGCAACAATTTGCCAAATTTGTTTCCAAGCAAACATCACCTATGCCGATAATCTTGGACAAACCTTCATTATCCATTCAATCTTAGGTAGTGAAGAAATCAACTCGAGAAGTCACATGAAAAGAAGCACCGTAATCAATCACCCAAGGCCCACAAAATTGATACAATCATCTTCACAAACGACCATGAGTTCATCTGTGTCTTCTTGCTTCTTATCCACACTTTTGTCATGCCTTTTCTCCTTGTTCTTGAGCTTTCGGCATTCTCGCTTCATGTGCCCTTTCTCATGGCAATAATAACACTCAACGTCTTTCTTTGAAAGAGAACCATCTCTTGACTTGTTACGGCTTTGATCACGACCATGAGGAGTCTTACTCCTCCCCCTTGTTTTGCTTCGGCCTCTCACAACAAATGCTTCCGAATGAGAGGAACCGGCTGATTTTCTTCTAGTTTTTTCATTCAATAAGCTACTAGTGACTTGGCCCATTGTGACAACTCCATCATTACTAAACAACCAAAGTCTCCCAACTTTAACTAAGTAACATCAAAGCCAACTCATCATCAAAAATAATTTTCATAGAAGCAAGTTGGTTAACAATACTTTTATTTCATTCAGATGTTCCTAATATTTATATTTTAAATTAACCAACTTACAAGGCTTTATTTGTGGCTGATTTTCTATCATAAAGACTCTCTAATTTTTTTCATAAATCATGTGCCAAGTTTATATGATGAAACACACATCAATCCATTGACGGATAACACCAACGATTAAGCCTCTTCCACTCATCATCTTTCATATCAGCAGGTTTGCCACTATCACCCTCAATGGGTCCATACAAGTCTTTACAAAATAATAAGTCCTCCATTTTAGTTTTCCAAGTTACCCAATTGCTTCCATTGAAGCTAGACATATGACCCACATTCCCCTCCATTGATTTACACAAATAAATAAACCCCAATAAACCGTAAGCTCTTATACTAGTTGTTAGAGAAAATCGATGATTTCCACAAGTAAATCAATCAATGGGAATAAAAACTAATGCGGAAAAATTAAATCAAAGGCAACACAAGAATTTTTATGTGGTTCCCTCAATATGAGGTACGTCCATGGGATCGAAATCTGATTCCACTATCAACCAAATAAGTTCCAAACGATTACAAATGAGACACTAATGGTCTCATAAAACTACCCTTAGGTGAATTCCAAATAATTACAAATAAACAAGAGGAAAGACCTCACCAAATAGATGAACCAAAATCTTCAGAATCAGAGTTGTAGAAGACCCAAAATAATAGACCAAATCAGCTTCACCAACCAACCCAATTTGATTCCACCAAATATGATGTAAACCTGCTGCTCATCCACCAAAACCAAAGTCACCAAATAATCAAAGTTTGTGTCTATAGCAGCTGCCTCTTTTTTCTTGTGAAAAATAACATCAATGACTATGTATTGTGAATCTAGGGTTTTGTAATCAAACCCTAATTGTATCCAAATTGGATTGGGCCTCCACAAATATAATATATAAAAATATATTATACCTAAATCAAGTTAAATTAAACTCTTTTTCCAAAACCAATTGGGTCCCACACTCCAATAAGGAGGTATACCCAACAAAACTATTGTTTCAGATAAATTTTCTTTCAAAAGCTGGGGTAAAAGTATCCATTGTCTTGTTGTTGCAATGAGAATGCTTGGATTTGCACCCATAAAGGAAATGCTTGATGCTAACATTTGTGTCTCCTTGGGAACTGATGGGGCACCATCAAATAATAGAATGAGCTTGGTATGTTTAATTCCAACAAAATCTTGGTTTAACTGCATTCCCTCGATCAACAAACTTCCAGAGTACCTTCTTATCCCCAGCAATACACAATTAAACTTTTCTGTTGTTTCCAGTGTGCTCATAGCAATTTCAGTGGTTGTGAATTTATCTATGGATGTGTCCCTATACGGTTGATGAGATGTACCTAGCTACTATATAACTATATCACTATGATATTGAATAAATGATGGGCATGACAACCCAATACTACACACACATGAGGCAAAGAAGATCTCAATCATATGTTATTAGTAAGTTTGTTGTCCCCTAGTACATAGGACTAATTAAGGATGTCATTTATATACATTTCCAAACATAGATAGCATAGGATATCCATATGTATAATTGAGCACTAAACTTTTCTTATGTTATGATTGAATTTTTGAAGGCATATGATATGTCATGTTCTCTGCAATTATGATGGACTTGGACTAGATTGCTACAAATTAGCAAGGTGGCAGCAAAGAGGTCATCAGCATTGCAGGTATCGCATGTTTAGTTTTTGGTTTTCTATTGAAGCATGGTAGGCATTACAGTATTTGTGCAATCTTGAATTTATGAAATTCTCTGTAATTGTTTTGTCAAGTGCAATTATATTTCCCAAAATCAATATAAGAGACCCTTATAAATGACTTGGAATAAATACGAAAGCTTTTGAAGATGAAATTGAGGCTGCTACGAATTTCCTAATACAAAGATATGGAGGACACAAGCCAACTGTTGATGCAATTAAATAAGCCCATGATGGTGTACTCGCAAGATGATATTTGGGTAAATTTTGTATTGTTTAGAACTTAATGATAGTTTTTTTTTTTTTTTTTGGGGGGGGGGGGGGAGGGGAGGGGGATGATTTAGAGCATTTTGGACAGTTTCGAACTTAGGGATAGTTTTTTATGTTTAGAAACATAGTTTTTAGATGGTTTGGAATGTATAAATAGTTTTTGGATATTTAGAACTTATGGATAGTTTTTTATGGATGTTTGAAACAATATTTTGGTGTTTCATTAATGATTATATATATAGACATTTGTGAAGTTTGTTTGTAATGCTTTCTTAGATTATACAGAACAATAAAACCTACTGAATTTTTTTTAAAAAAAAATATACATATTCTGCGACATGCAAAAAATGTTGTGAAACTTGGACTATCTACGGCAGGCAAAATAGGTTATTGTATTAAATATTCAACGACTAGTAATGAACGTCGTGGTTTGTCTAATGGCGTGCAAAAGTAGTTGTAGAAAAGTCAAACACGACGCACAAGATCCGCTATTAAAGGGTTTTTAACGGCATACTATGACATGCCGTTGAAGTGAATGACCTTTTATGACTGGTCAGAACACGACTTTACCTTGTGTGTCGTAGAATCGTTTCCACAACATGCATTTGGTGCCATAAAAACCCTTTTTTGTTGTAGTGGATGGTGAATGCAAAACATGAAAGGGCAATGTAAGACATACAATATGCAATGATGAATGTACAACGATAACATAATGGATGTACAACAAATGAATACACAAATTGATTTTTTTTTCTTGCATTTTCGAAATTTTCTTCTTCTTTTTTTTTTTTTGTAAATTCTTTTTTGATTTTCTGAAAGTTTCTTTTCCTAATGTTATTTTGAAAATTTCTTTTTCAATTTCTTTTTTTTTTCTTTTTCTTTTTTTTTTTTTTTTGTTTTGAACATTTTCTACACATACTATATATACATATACAGACACAAAAATATAAAATATGTACTACGTACACTCACACAGGCAAAATATATACATACAAACCATATATATAGGAATACATACATATATATAGATATATACACACATACGAGCTATATATACATATACAGATATAATATATACACACTTATATGGACACAGACATACAGATATGAATATACGCATATGTATATATACATATACATACAAAATGTATACAAGAATATATACACATATATACAGATACAAATACATATATGAAAAATATATACAAACATATATATATATATACTCCTCTCTTGTTTTTCTCTATCCCTCTCTGCCCCATTTGTCTTTGTCGAGCTCCGTATCTGGCGCGATTTCAATAATCACGGCGCGCCTAACTAACAGTAACTAAACTGGCCTCGTTTGTCAAAGATTGCCTCGGCAATTCACTCTTCTTTTGGCTTTTTCTTTTTCTCCAGCTTCTTCTTAAATCGAGGCCGGTGAGAGAGTAGAACAGAAAACTGCAAACTCCCCCTGCCATTACTTTGCTAATTCTCTCTTTGGAGGCATTACTCTCCTCTGTTATGGCCTCTTCTCACCGTCCTCTCACTCTGTTCTCCAACCTTAACAATTCCCCAAATGAAAATGCTAAGGCAAGCTCCTCTGAGCCTCGACAGAGTGCCTTTGTCTCTGTTCTTAACTTTCCTACACTATTAGTCAAGCAGACAATCGAAGCGCAGTCTGATATCGATACCAACCACTTCACATTGAAGTCTTGTGCAGAGATAGTGATCACAGTCTCTAATTTGTTCCACCGGCTACAGAACAAGACAAGTGAAGTACATTGATTAAACGTCTAACTCTCTCTGCTCTAGAGCATATACAAGGATGCTCGAGTAGAGATTAGCGCATTAAAAAAGCATAACAAAAAGCTGAAATGTCAGGTCACCTCTGCAGCCCGATTTAGAGGTCCTTCGTATTCCTCATTTAACAGCTGAATAATTTCTTTCAGAAGCTCTGCCAATACCAAGGCAGAGTCTTCAAAGGCTTCCTAAGAGTGAAGATGAGGCAATCATCGGTAGAGTCGAGTGACAAAAGTTGTCTGTAAATGAAGTTGATTTGTAGTCTTCATCGCCAGGCTGCTACAGAAAAATCGAAAAAAATCATCCCTCTCTATTTTTGTATTTTTTCAATTTTTTCCTTTTTTTTTTTTTTCCTTTTGTTTTTCCTTTTTGTTTTTGCTTAAGAAGGAGCACCAATACTTCAAAATTTCCCTCTTTTGAAATTTTCTTCTCTTTTTTGTTTTGTAATGCTAATCAAGTCTTCACCCTGAAATTTAATAAAATGAGTTTCTTTGTTTGCACATCTGTAACAAGCCCGCGGGGGACCTCCCTACAGTTCAGACTCGATTTGTGTCACGGTTCTTAATCTTGAACCAAAGAGTCCAAATCCGACAAATCATTTTGAAAATAGATTTTTTTGAAAGAAGTGCCAAACATGGACTGCTTTTCTAGATATAGAGTCGCCACCTAAATATTTTTTTAAATGGGAAATTTAGGAAACCCTGACTTGGTGCCAAAGGCCACGTGTCCGTCATCACCAAAGTTGCCTCGGCTCGGGAACTTGGGTACGATTGGGGAAGGTCACTTCGTGAGCACCCCCGCTCGCCCGGTCAAAGACCGGCCTCTACTAACCATGATATCTGTTTTTGAAAACATTGTGCATTATTATTCCGGTTATTAGCCTAGGTTACTATGTGATGCGCACAGCGTACAAGTATAGACTGAGTCGTCTGAATTGGAACGAAACATTTCATGTTTATTTTTGAAAGATGGTTTGCTACCCGCAGGTAGACTTAAAATGCAGATTTTGCCACCCTCAGGTGGGCTTAAAACACTTGATGATTGTTCCAATTCCAAATAACCCAACCTCCACCCACAGGCATTCAAGGCAATTATATCACATAAGCACATAGCCTCATGGTAAGCATGCTATTCATGGCAGTCACTCACACGCATGCAAGGATGCTAAAGCATAAAACTCACCGAGTACTCCAAGCCCAAAACCGAAGCTCATTAGAAATCATGCATGATCCTAAATATACAGAAATGCCTAATGCAACACATGCAAAGATGCAACTATTGCAGGCTCGGCTATTCTAAACATGGCATATGGAATACTACAACTAACACGTATTCAATTTGAAATTGAAATACAAATGCAGTTTGTATGATGCGTCGAGCCCGGTGCGTGCAAAACAGATGAATGATGCAAACATGCTGTCATACTGTATGCTAATTGAAATATGCCCTAATCTAACCATCATAAGCAGGTAAATAAAAGGGAAGAAAGATGTGGGGTTGGAAGACATACATCACACTCACCCACACTTATTACAATTATGCCCTCGCGCAGAGGGTCCAAATAAATATACAGTCCCGAATGAAAGAATAGTATAGTCCAAATAATATACAAATTCCTAATTAATTTACAAATTAACTAAGAAAATAATAAAACTGGCATGCAAGCTAGGGACTGCCTTGATTCTGCTCCGGATGATGGATGATGCATATTTGGGCTGCCTTGCGCGGAAATCCACTGGGATGCCCCAATTAGCCTCTATTTTGCAATGATTCTTGAAAAACGCGCCAAGCCTCGGAAGACCGCTGATTCTTGATATGCTGCAACAGAGAGCAGGAAAGGGGCATAGCAATGTATTTCACAAATGTATGCATGTCTCGATCCTCGTACCACCAATCACGCATCTCGATGCATGATGGCCGAGGAGCCGAATTGCATAACTCAATATAGAATGAATGCATATGAACACTTCAACAAAACTTAACTCCATCATGGATAATCTGGAGTGTCGGTGACTTGGGAATTGAGACACGTTCCGTCACTCAGAGTACGGAACGTACCTAATTTCCCGTGCCCGGGCTAACTCCTATCCCGAACACGATGCAATATGCATGATATGCGTGAAATGCAACTAAGATACAATCCTAACATACACAATGTTATGGAATGGCATACACGCTACACGAGGTGATACACAACCGAGCATATACAATGCTATGGATGAAATGGCATACGCAATGCAATATGGGCTTACACCAACATGAGAGAGCCTCAGACACACTCACATAAGAGGCCATTAGATGAAAAAGAGACAACTCGAAATACGTGCACGCGTGCACGCAAACCGAGGACGGACCCTCAGGCATCGAAATGCCACTCTAATGAGACATGGCAAAACATGGAATATGATATGAAAACATGCAAATTTCAGAGGCAAAATGACATGCAAAACAGCCCCAAAACATGGCGAAATGAAACCCGATGCAAGGAACGAGTCCCGAAACATGGAATTAAGCACATGAAATGGCCTATAGCTATGCAATGCATGCATGATTCGTACATGAAGTGTGAAGAAAGAAGCTAGGAAGCCCCAAAACAAGCATTTTTACAGTTTGAAGCATGGCCAAACAGTGGGTAAAAATAGGGAAAAATTAGCATGCAAAAATGGGAGGCCAAGAGAGGTAATGAAGCAAGTCATAGCTGCTGATCTCAAACACAGAAGGCCCCTTCTACAATGTTGAAGAGGGGCCAAAAATATGATGATTTTCACTAGATGAAAAGCCCCAGAAACAGATAAAAGTATGGCAAACAATTCATGCAAGAAATGGGCCAACAAAGGGGCAAAGAAGTAACTGATATATGGGGCTATCAAAAAAGTGAGGGACCTCCAACAATGTTGAAGAGGGTCCCAAAATATGGCATTTTACAGTAGATGATCAAGCCCAAATCAGTATATAAACATGCTCAAAATGCAATGCAAGATTAAGGCCACAAGAAGGCTATAACACAAAGTACACAAAATGTTCATCAAACAACCAAAGACCCTGAATTAAACATGACAAGGGGGTAAAAATATGGCCACTTTCAGTTCTGATCATGGCCGAAAAACAGAAGCAAGATAAGCTAACAAATCATGCAAAAATGGGGACCAAAGAAGGGTACAATGGCAAGTGATATATGGAGGTCCCCAACAGTGTTGAGCCCTTCTTAAATGTTTAATAGGGGCTCAAAATAGGCCCATTTACAGTTTATGACATGCTCCAAAACAGATCACACATAGGCTAAAAATATCATGCACGAAAATGGCATTCAAGAGGGTATTGAAGCAAGTGCAACATGGGGGGCTCAAACAGTGTTGAGCCCTTAATGAAACAAGAAAATGAGCTCAAAAAAATGACCTTTTAAGTTTTGGTCAGAGCTCAAAACAGCAAGAAAATAGAGCTAAGCAATGGTGCAAAATTAAGCTCAAAAAGAGGGAGTTGACCCTTACCCTTGAAGACTACCCCTTGGATGCTTCTTAGCTTGAGAAGTAGTGCCTCCAAGCCTCTGAGAAGAGCTCCAAGCTGCTGGAAATGGAGTGGTGGTGGTGGTGCTTGGTGGTGATGAAGAAATTAGGTGTAGGACTTGGATGCTTGAGCTTAAAAGAGAGAGATGGAGGGAGATGTGTATACAAGGGTTTTAGGGATTTTTTGTAACCCTAAAACCAGACCTGGGATGCTGGTTATATGGTCAAGAGAGGGGGAGAAAAGGAGGGAAAAAGTGGAGGGAAATTGCATCAAGTTTCCCTCCAAAAGGGTTCCCTCCGGATACAGGTTTTGGAGGGAAAAACAATATACAGCTGTAATGTACACACTGCAAGGATCATGGCCGGCCAATTATCTGAGTTGTAGGTGGCCGGCCGGCCACCCCCCATGGTCGGCCGGCCAAGGGTCAAAAAGGCCAAGAAGATTTTCTGGCCGGCCACCACAAATTGGTGTCCTCTTAGGTGCCCTCAACACAACCCTGTGGTTCAAAATTGGCAACTGTAAAACAAGAGAGAGAATAGGCCATTTTTCAAAGGGGGTCAAAAGGTTCAAGTGGAATTAATGGCCGGCCATATAATATTTATGTCCTCCCAGGTGTCTACAACACAAATATGGGGGTTAGGATTGAAGAAAGTGACCCTAGGGTGGTCAACATTGGCTTGGAAGTGAGAAAAACGGGCGTCGGAGGAATATAACTGGTTGCTGAAACAATTTCTGGCCTCCCGCTCTTCTACGGCCTTCCTGGTGATGAAACAGAGGTACCTGCCAAAAATGAATGAAAACCGATGCAAAACGAATGTTCAGGGGCGAGCAGCCGGCCCCAAAAGTGGCATTCGACCACGGAGTGGGTCTCTCTGACCTCAGTGTCCCTCAAAAGGGAGTAAATAAGATTCATGCCAAAAATCAGAGCAATCGGAGATAGTTAGGCAGTCCCGAACCGAGGCACACGGCCTGAGCTCGAAATGGGCAAAATGGCCTACAGCTACAAAATGTAGCCCACGGCCACTGAGAGATGGTCTACGCGACCTCTCCCTCCCCTCAGGAAAAGAAACAGGAAAAACCGAGTCTGGTTCGCAAACCGAGGCAAGGCACAGAAAAGGTTTCGAAAGTCCGGAGGCAGGGCTCACGGCCGCGACTCTGAGACTTCTGAACGAGCACAATACGCAACATCACCGAGCACTCAATCGGTGACGTCTGAGTCTTAAGGTCGGTCAAAAATGGGGTGTCTACAACATCATGGCGTGAATGGCTTTACACTTTGAGCAATGAAAAACTTTTTTTCCTTTTGCACTTGAATCTGAGAATGATCGATTGTAATGAATTTTGAATTAGACATTGAGCCCTTAACTAACCAGAAATCAAAAAATGACTTAATGAAAGGAAAATAAAGCAAAAGCAATCCAAACATATCTATTTACACTTGCTGGAATGAAAGAGACTCAAAACACGACTTGAAAGGACAAACCATTGAGCCTCTACAACGTCTACAGTTTTCATTCTAGATTCAAAAATTGGTTGGCCGGCTAATTAGTTGTCCAACCAGTTCAAAAATTGACAGGCCAACTAATTTATGAGCAGCCCAATTGAACAAACTGATGAACTAGCTAGAAAATTGGCCGGCTGGCTACACAAGTGGCCGGAAATCACGACTCAATGAAAGAAAAACAAAACAAAAACAATATAAACACACCTATTGACACTTGCAAGAATAGAAAGGACACAAAACTTCTACGTAGGCACAATTAGAAACACTGTGGAAGCCACGATCACGGGCGCAGTTTTGAATATCACAAGCACGACGAATACGAGCGCGGTTTAGAAAATCACGGGCGTGATACATTGTCAAAGACAGCTATTGTGCACTTTCCGACGAGTGAGTTGACAATGGAGACTTTCGAAAATACGAGAAAAATGCAGAATACCTGACTCGACTATGCCCTTAGTTCATCACTTTGACTATTTTTTTTCGATTTTCTGCTAAAAAGATTTTGACCAACATGAGAGTTAGATTAATATGCTTGTTCCACTCTCTATTTTGAAATCATGTAAGTCAAGTCATGAGCACTGAAATTTTTTCTTTTTTGGGTTCGATTTTTGCAAAAAATGAAATAATTTTCAAGAAAATTAGTTAACTTCATTAAAAGTCCTCAAATTCTATTTTCGCAAATAGCCACTACTTAACCAACATGAAATCAACTCTTGAGATGCATAACCTCAAGTTAAATAACCTAAGCAGGATACACTGCATTACCATTGAATCTATCTTGCAACTGAACTCGTCTTGAAGAAGGAATAGGACAACTAAATTGAATGGAGATGAGCCAATCAAACAAGGATACGACAGTTGAGTCGAATAAAGATATACCAATCAAACATGAACGGGATGAGTGAGTTGAAAATGGTTGGGGCCAAACTTCAAGATAAAGCTGCCTACATATCCCAAAGATAGGAATCAGGCCTTACATAGTTCTGGGTAAGGCTCACTCGGGTATTAACACTCCTTTTGTGCTCTAATTTTTGCCAAAACATTCAAACTTTTTTTTTTCTTCCATTAATTCATTTTTCATTTTTTATTTTTTTGTTTTTTTGTTTTTCTGCTCTAACTTTTGCCTGGGTCGCCTTTCGGGTTTCGGCCCAGCAAGCCTCTTAAGGATAGTACTTTTGTAGCTTGTCCATGTTGATAGGTTGTGAAATCTCTAGGCCATCTAAATCCATGAGAATGGTTGTTTCTCTTGACCAGATAGACTTGATGATATACGGGCCCCTCCAATTGGGTTTGAATTTCCCCTAGTGTCGTAGATAGGAACCTGATTGTCTTTTAGCAATAAATCTCATTCTCTCAAATTTCGGGATTTGACTTTCCTTCCTGTCTTCATTGGCTTGAGAAACAATCTAGTTTTGAAACTTCAATCACATTTGACTTTTTTGCTCCTAGTTCAAGGATTGCTTCCAATTCGGCTTTGCAAGCCTTCTTCGATCATATTCGACCTTTTTGCCCCTAGTTTAAGGACTGTTTTCAATATGGCTATGTAAGCCTCACACCCTGGTTGATTATTGAACATTCTAAATCAAGGTTTGAAAGCTAAGGGGTCGGGTCTCAAGGTTGAGAGTGATCCTATGCTATATAATCTCAAGATTAATTCCAAGCATACCTTCATAGGACCATGCAAAAACATTTTTTGAAATCTTTTAATAAAGTGACTAGTCGCTTGTGCTCCTTTGAGGACAATGTAGAACCAATCTAGACCAAGTCAGGATCCTTCTTAATACCCACATTAACAGATATGATCTCATCCATCGAAGGATTAACACACATCTCTTCCTCTTAATCAATCCAATTTTTCAAATCCCAAGGAATTCCTTTCTTTTCGTTTTTATCAAAGTTTTTGAAAATTCTGGTCAATACAATGATTTAAAGGCACAGAGAAGTAAGCGAAAATTAATGCATTTTTCATTCAAAACTTCTAGCTCAATGATTGAAATAGACTCAAAAGCAAAGAAAATACAAACACAAAAAGGACAGTGATGTCTGAGTTATTGTAACAAGCCCGCGGGGGACCTCGCTACAGCTCGGACTCGATTTCTTGTCACGGTTCTTAATCTTGAACCAAAGAGTCCAAATCCGGCAAATCGTTTTGAGAAAACAGATTTTTAGAAAAGAAATGCCAAACATGGACTGCTTTGCTAGATACAGAGTCGCTACCTAAATATTTTATTTTTGGGAAATTTAGGAAACTGTGACTTGGTGCCAAAGGCCACGTGTTCGTCATCACCAAAGTTGCCTCGGCTCGGGAACTTGGGTACGATTGGGAAAGGTCACTTCGTGAGCACCCCCGCTCGCCCGGTCAAAGACTGACCTCTACTAACCATGATATTTGGTTTTTGAAAACATTGTGCGTTCTTATTCCGGTTATTAGCCTAGGTTACTATGTGATGCGCACAGCATACAAGTATAGACCGAGTCGCCTGAATTGGAACAAAACATTTCATGTTTGTTTTTTAAAATGGTTTGATGGTGCTACTCGCGAGTAGGCTAAGACGTGGATTTGCCACTCTCGGGTGGGCTTAAGAAAAACATGATTTTGCCACTATCTAGTGGGCATAAAACAAACATTTGATGAATTGTTCCAATCCAAATAACCCAACCTTCACCCACAGGCATTCAGGTAGTTATATCACATAAGCACATAGCCTCATAGTAAGCATGCTATTCATGGCAGTCACTCACACGCATGCAAGGATGCTAAAGCGTAAAACTCATCGAGTACTCCAAGCCAAAACAGAAACCGATTAGAAATCCATGCATGATCCTAAGTATACAGAAATGCCTAATGCAACACATGAAAAATGCCACTATAGCATGCTCGGCTATTCTAAACATGGCATATGGAATGCTACAGCTAACATGTATTCAACTTGGAATTGAAATACGAATGCAGTATGTATGATGCACCGAGCCCAGTGCATGCAAAACAGATGAATGAATGCAACATGCTATCATACTATATGCTAATTGAAATATGCCCTAATCTAACCATCATAAGCGGGTAAATAAAAGGGAAGAAAGACGTGGGGTTGGAAGACATACATCACACACACGCACACTTATTACAATTATGCCCTCACACAGAGGGTCCAAATAAATATACAATCCCGAATAAAAGAATAGTACAGTCCAAATAATACATATCAAAAATGTGTACAAATTCCTAATTAATTTACATATTAACTAAGAAAATAATAAACTGGCATGCAAGCCAGAGACTGCCTTGATTCTGATGAATGATGTATGTTTAGGCTGCCTTGCGCAGAAATCCACTGAGATGCCCCAATTAGCCTCTATTTCGCAATGGTTTTTTGAAAAGCGCGCCAAGCCTCGGAAGACTACTGATTCTTGATTTTGCTGCAACAGAGAGCAGGAAAGGGGCATAGCAATGTATTTTCACAAATGTATGCATGCCTCGATCCTCGTGCCACCAATCACGCATCTCGATGCATGATGGCCGAGGAATCGAATTGCACAACTCAATATTGAATGAATGCACATGAAAACTTAACTAAAACCTAACTCCATCATGGATAATCCGGAGTGTCGGTGACTGGAGAATTGAGACACGTTCCGTCACTCGGAGTACGAAACGTACCTCGTTTCCCGTGCTCGGGCTAACTCCTTTCCCGAACACAATGCAATGTGCATGACATGCATGAAATGCAACTAAGATACATCCTAACATGCAACATGCTTTGAAATGGCATACACGGTGCACGATGCAACATGGCATACATAATCCTCTAATATACAACCTAGCATACACAATGCTATGGAATGAAATGGCATACGCAATGCATAATGGACTTACACTAACATGAGTGGACCTCAGCCACACTCACACAAGAGGCCATTAGATGAAAATGAGACACTCGAAATGCGTGCACACGTGCACGCAAAGCGAGGACCGACCCTAAGGCACGGAATGCCACTCTAACAAAGCATGGCAAAACATGGAAAATGGCATACTAACATGCAAACTTCAGAGGCAAAATGAGATGCAAAACAGCCCCGAAACATGGTGAAATGGTACTCAATGCATGGAACGAGTCCCGAAACATGAAATTTGGCGCATGAAATGGCCTATAGCTATGCAATGCATGCATAATTTCAAAATGAAGTGTAAAGATAGAAGCAAGGCAGCCCCCAAAAAAGAATGTTTATAGTTTAAATCAAGGCCAAAAAGTGAGGACAAATGGGGCTAGGCTAGCATACAAAAATGGCCCTAAAAGCAAGATAATGAAGCAAGTGCAAGCTTCTGTCCCTAAGAAGAGAAGGGGCCTTCTAAAATATTTAAGAGAGGCCAAAAATATGATGTTTTACAGTTTAGAACAAACCCCAAAAACAGATACAAATATGCTCAAAATGCTATGCAAAATAAGGGCCAGAATGGAGATAAAGAAGCAACTGATGTATGCTGGTCCCAAACAGGTGAGGTCCCTTCAACAATGTTGAAGAGGGGCCCAAAATATGACCTTTTACAGTTGATATCCGAGCCCAAAACAGTGTAAAATTATGCCCAAAATGCAATGCAAGATATGGCCTAAACGAGAGGCTACAACACAAAGTATACAAATGATGCTCCAAACAGCAATAGACCCTTAATGAAACATGGAGAGGGGGTCAAAAAAATTCCATTTTAAGTTTGGACCAAGGTCCAAAAACAGAAGCAAAATAGGCTAATAAATCATGCAAAAATGGGGCCAAAAGATGGATATCAAAGCAAGTGATACATGGAGGATTCAAACAGTGATGAGCCCTTCTAAAATTTTGAATAAGGGCTCAAAATAAGCCTATTTACAGTTTACAACATGCTTCAAAACAGATTATACACAGGCCTAAAACAACATTCAAGAAAATGGCATATAAGAGGGATAATGAAGTAAGTGCCAAATGGGGGCCTCAAACAGTGAGAGGCCCTTAATGAAAGATGAAGTAGAGCTCAAAAAAATTCCACTTTCAGTTATGGCCAGAGCTCAAAGATACAAGCAAGAAGGGCTAAGAAAGTATGCCAAAAATGAGCTAAAAAGAGGGAAATGGTAACTCACCCTTGGAGACCAATCTTTAGCAACTTCTTGGACCAAGTTTAGGTGCTCCTTAGCTCTGGAAGACAGCTCCAAGTGGCTGGAATGGAGGTGGTGGTGTGATGCTAGGTGGTGGTGAAGAAATGGTGTAGGAACTTGGATGTTTGGAGCTTGGAAGTGTAGAGATAGGGAGAGGGGTATAATGCAAGCTTGAAGCCAATTTTTCCAACCCCAAAACCAGACCTGGGGTGCTGGTTATATAGGCCAAAGAGGGGGAGAAAGAGGGGGAAAAAGGGAGGGAAATCACTCCAAGTTTCCCTCCAAAAATTGCCCCCCCGGATACAGAATCTGGGGGGGGGAAAAAGTGCATATCTGTGATGTGCCAGGTGTAAGGAGGCTGGCCGGCTGGTTATCTGGGTTGAAGGTGGCCGGCCGGCTCTCCCCATGGCCGGCCGGCCAAGGGTCAAAAGGGCCAAGTATGATTAGTGGCCGGCCACCACAGATTGGTGGCCTCCCATGTGTCCTCAATACAACCCTGTGGTTGAAAATTGGCAACTGTGAACCAGGAGAGAGAACAACCCACTTTTCAAAGGGATTCAAAAGGGTCAAATGGAATTACTGGCCGGCCACCAAATATTGGTGGCCTCCCAGATGTGTACATCACAAATATGGGGTTAAGATTGAAGAAAGTGGCTCTAGGGTGGTCAACATTGGCTTTGAAGTGAGAAAAACGGGCGTCGGAGGGCGATGATGGAATATAACTGGTTGCTGGAACAATTACTGGCCTCCCACCCTTCTACGACCTTCCTGGTGATAAAACAGAGGTCCCTGCCAAAAATGAACGAAAACCGATGTGAAATGAGGGTTCGGGGGCCGAAATGCGCAGTTCGAGGCCCCGAAAACCGACTGTTAGGCACCAGGAGTGGTGTTCGACCACGAAGTTGGTCTCTCGGACCTCAGTGTCCCTCAAAAGGGAGTAAATAAGATGTATGCCAAAAACCGGAGCAAACGGAGGTGGTTAGGAGGTCCCCAACCGAGGCACTCGGCCTGACGGCTCCGAAAACCGAACCGGCTCGAATGGCCAAAATGGCTTACGACCATGAAATGTAGCCCGCGGCCACCGAGGGATGATCTACTAGACCTCTCCCTCCCTCTGGGAAAAGAAACAGAGAAAATCGAGTCTGGTTCGCAAACCGAGGCCAAGTATAGAAAGGGTTCGGAAGTCCGGAGGCAAGGCTCACGGCCGAGACTCTGAGACTTCTGAACGAGCACAATATGCAACATCACCAAGCGCCCAATCGGTGACGTCTGAGTCTTAAGGTCGGTCAAAAATGGGGTGTCTACAGTTGCCCCTCTTTGACAGAACTCGGAAGTCAAGAAGTGACGGGAGTGAATGTCAAAGCCCAGAGACGACCCATTTTTGACAAGGCCGAAGACTTAGACAATCATACAAGATACACAGAGATATGCCCAGCGCAGGCAGGGGGGCAAAATGCAAATGGATATGCACAAGGTCAGAGGTAACTCAATGATCATGCAAATGCAGCAAGCTGTAATGAAGCAAGTATTCGCAAATAGACACCACAGTTTTAAGCAAGGATGCAAAGCAACAACTACATTTCATGCAGTTAGGAATGTAGAGAATTATTCAATTCTCGTCGCGTTTTACACGGAGAAAATACAATATCTACGCAATTCGTCTGGTCGCACCAGCTTCAAATGAACCGTACACACAATATCGTGCATGCAAAAGAGAGAAACTGAACAAGCATAGTCATACTAACAACATATATTCAATGTGATTTTGAAAACTCGACACACGCGGTGTCGGTAGGGTGAGTGCATCGCAATGCGGGAAGAAACGCGCGTGACAACGCGAGCTTAAACATAGAGGGAAGGTAATATCAATGAGACGTGCATAACAATGCAAATACGCGCATGAGAATGCAAGTTACGTGCACAACAATGCAGAACAAGTGTGAGTCAGGACGCGTGTTTGTCACAAAACGGCGAGCAAGGAAATGTGCGTTTCGGCGAGGGTGATTCGATCGCGGCCTCCGGTTCACCTCCCGGAGGGGTTACAATATGTTCGAAAAGGGTACACTTTGATTTTGATGAGTAATGATGAGACAGATGTCAGAAGTTGAAGTCAAGTTCCCGAGCGATTTCATATGTAAAGTGCACTTTCTTGTACTTTTTCAGGTCCCGGGAACTCCAATCTTCCTCAAAATTTGCAGAGAGCACCTAAGGATCACCACTCGCCAGTTTTCTTCCCCATTGGAGGCCACCGGCCACTTTTCAAAAAGAGGATGGCCGGCCAGCCAGAAAAAGTGGCCGATTGGCCATCTGTCCAAAACAGTGGGCATTTTTGTCTTTTCACCTCCTTTTCTTTAAAACCATTCGGCCAAACTCTTTGAGCTCATAATCTTAGCTCCGAAATCACCTCCTCTAGCCTCCCAAACCATTTTCCTCCTCAGATCTGCGCCCTATACGCGTTTTCCAATGCCCCACGCAAGTTTTTTTCGTGAAAACTTTCAGTTTCAAGCACTTTGAACCGATTAAATTTTGATTTCGGTGCTTCTTTTCTCATTTTCGCCACTTGAGGTGAGTTTATCTCAACATTTGGAGGATTTTCTCGGGAGTTGACTTTTGTTGACTTTTTTTCATTTCCCGGGATTGACTTTGTTGACTTTTTCCAATTTTGGCTCATTTTTGCTCATTTTGCAGATTTTCTGAAATGGCCGGTCATTTTCCTCATGGTGGAGGTCCTACAGATGCCGGAGGTGATCCCGATATTATGGCTCTGCCTCCGAGGGTTCGACCCTTCATACCCGAGAGGTACGACCCACCAGCACACATTCTTCCGCGAGCTGTTTTCCATCACTTCACTGACTTTGATGAGCGAGCGCCCGGGGATCTCCTTCTGCGGGAGCCGGAGTATCACCTCTCTCATGAGGCACGAGAGGTATTTACTTCATTTTCACCCTTTCTGCAACGTATTCTGCATTTTTCGTGCGTTCTGTTTATATTCTGAACATACAGCTCAATTATCTGAATTTCTGAACACTCAGCCTATAAATTGATTGTGAACACACGGCACACACTGATTAAGATTTGAACACGCAGCCCAAACACTGATTTTCTGAACACACAGTCTGAATTGAAGGTGAATACACGGCACACACTGATTAAGATTTGAACACGCAGCCCAAACACTGATTTTCTGAACACACAGTCTGAATTGAAGGTGAATACACGGCACACACTGATTGAGAGTTGAACACGCAGCCCAAACACTAACTTTCTGAACACACGGTCCAAATTGAAGGCGAACACACGACACACACTGATTGAGATTTGAACTCGCAGCTCAAACACTGATTTTCTGAACACACAGTCCGAATTGAAGGTGAACACACGGCGCACACTGATTGAGATTTGAACACGCAAATTCAAACACTAATTTTCCGAACACACAAAAATTGAAGGTGAACACACGGCACACCGATTGAGAGTTGAACACGCAGCCCAAACACTAATTTTCCGAACACACACCGAATTGAAGGTGAACACACTACACACACACCGATTGAGAGTTGAACACGCAGCCCAAACACCTAATTTTCAACACACACAAATTGAAGGTGAACACACGACACACCGATTGAGAGTTGAACACGCAATTTCAAACACTGATTTTCTGAACACACAGTTCAAATTGAAGGTGAACACACGGCACACACTGATTGAGAGTTGAACACGCAGCCCAAACACTGATTTTCTGAACACACAGTCCGAATTGAAGGTGAACACACTAGACACACCGATTGAGATTGAACACGCAACCAAACACTAATTTTCCGAACACACCAAATTGAAGGTGAACACACGACACACCGATTGAAAGTTGAACACGCAGCCCAAACACTAATTTTCTCAACACACAAATTGAAGGTGAACACATAGCACACATCGATTGAAAGTTGAACACGCAGCCAACACTAATTTTCTAACACACAAATTTAAACTTTGAAATTTGAACATGCAGCTCATTCACTTTATTTTGCACGCAGCCCATTCATTTCATTTGCACACAGCTCATTCATTCTATTTGCACACAGCTCATTTTATTTTATGCTGAAGCATGTATTCATTCTGAATGCAGGTGACTTCTCGCACAGTGCGGGGATACGGCTCCACCGTAGCCAGAGATTGGTACGCCGAGCTCCCGGAGGCTGTCCGGGATTTGGTTGATTTGGCAGGGTTTGGGCCTTTCTGTACTGGGCTTTCCCGTTGTCCCGCCAGGAGGACGTTGATGGCAGCTTTGGTGGAGAGATGGTGGGACACCACCAACTCCTTTCATTTTTCCGCCACGGGGGACTTGACTATGACCCCGCTTGACTTCGCTGTGTTGACTGGCCTCGACGTGGGAGGTTGGCCTATTCCTTATGACGAGGATATGGGTCAGTGGGAGGCCGCTTGGATATATCTGCTGGGGGCTCGCCCACCTGTTGATAGAGCTTTGCGTAGTCCGATACACTTGGTTCTGTTCCCATTTTCGGAGGGTGGAGATGGAGCCCGGGACTCCTGAGGAGGCAGAACAGTATGCCCGTGGTTTTTTGATGTTCCTCTTCGACCACTTTGCTTGCCGACAGGGGAACATCATGTTGTATCAGAGCGCCTTGGTGGACCTATCACAGTCGACGATATGAGGACTGGTGGCCTTACTAGCTACCCTTATCGCTACATGAGCGACCTCCCGAGGACGGGGGGATTTACTTGGTGGTTACTGGAGAGCCTGGGAGGTACTTTCTGCCCTCTTGATTTACATTTCCGCACTTCATTACTTGTACATCGCACACACGGGCACTTTACACACTGTATTTTGCCCTTAGTACTTTGCATTTACATTCTACAATGTTTTCCACAGTTGTGGGTCTATGCGTACTTTCCAACATTAGCCCCAGAGATGGTGGTGGAGGGGCCCTTCATTACCCCGTACTCACTTGCATTTGAGGGCCAGCACCAGCCAAGACCTCAGGAGTCTCTCCTTTATCTACGGCAGTATTTCGACACGGTGCAGTCGACGGAGGTATTCCAGAACTCTCAATTCTTTGTGCTTTCATCTCTGATTTGTTTTATGCCTTCTTGATTTCTGATTGATTGGCTATCCGTAGATTACATGGGAGCCTTGGGCACCCTTTGGTGAGAGTCTCCGATACCAGTTTGCTGGAGGGCTGGTGCCTCCCAAAGACAGATTCTATTCGAGGGCCAGGTAGAGCCTGGTTTCGGGAGCGCTTCTTGCGCTGTATGGGGCTATATTTCTCAGATCCTCCTCAAAGACCCCAAATGAGATGCGGATTGCTGATAGACTCTCTTCTTGGGATGTTGTCAATGCTATGCTGGGTACTGATGCTTTGCTTCAT
Source organism: Camellia lanceoleosa (assembly GCA_025200525.1). Lineage (NCBI taxonomy): Eukaryota > Viridiplantae > Streptophyta > Magnoliopsida > Ericales > Theaceae > Camellia > Camellia lanceoleosa. The sequence goes on along the minus strand of CM045761.1, from coordinate 102,629,275 downwards.
CTTGTGGAGGGGAATTATGCTACTTACCGTCACATATTCCTGATGCCTCCATTGACGGGAGTCCGTACTCCGGCGATGAGGTCTGCCGGTATGCCATCTTCGAGCCAAGCCCCGGCTCGGGCTGTAGACGCTCCTTCTACCAGTAGGGCTAGTACATCCAGAGGTGGGCGTGGATTTATTCCCCCGATTCCTCCGACTTATCATCATCCTGGATAGCCGGATATGCCGACTGAGCTGATGGGGTGGCAGTATGGGACTACCGCTCCGATTCCGATCCCAATAGAGCCTCCAGTACCGGGCCACCGCTACGTCAGAGACCCTGAGTCACCACCGGTATGTTTTACAGCTTTGATTCATCACTCAGATATTTGAACGTTCCTTTCTTTACTGATACCCTTGCCTTTGTATCTGCAGCCCCCTGTTGAGTACATGGATCAAGTGCTCGAGATGGTAGCCTCACTTGAGGGGATGGTCCTGCGGAGGGAGGTGCAGTTGTTCATCATGGGCTTTCAGGTACCCTTTAGTTTTTCTAGCACTGTATCTTCTGATCACATGCTGATTTTGGACATTTTACTGTATTAATAGGCTACTTGTGTAGAGCACATCTGACACACACCACATTCATGCATTATTCATGTACATCCACTTCATGTAGCTTGCTTGCATCTGTATCTGATATGCATGTTTTGGCTAATGTATTCAAACTGCATTTTTCATTTTCAGATGCCTCCAGTATATGCTCAGCCACAGGCCGGGCCACCTGGGCCTTCTCGGGGAGGTGGACCATCTGGGTCTTTTCGAGGAGCTGGGCCATCTGGGCCTTTTCGAGGAGCTGGGCCATCCAGGCCTTCTCGAGGAGCTGGGCCATCCAGGCCTTTTCGAGGAGCTCGAGGAGAGGGATCGTCTCGTAGACGCAGGGCACATATTATAGAGGCGGAGCCCGATGAGGATGAGGAGGAGGATGTTGCAGATCGTCAGTCAGAGACATCTGCTGACAGAGAGGAGGGCTCCGGTCTTGGCTCCGAGAGTGGAGGCGAGGCTGAGGGGGATCCTGAGGATGACAGCTCCGACTCGGACGGTGATGGGGGTGCAGAGGCTATTCCGCAGAAGAGGATGAAAAGGGCCTCTTATTCCCGCTCTCGAGAGCATTGATGTTGCAGTTCCCTGTTTTATTTACCTTTTTGCTAGTAGTTGTAGCACATTGTACATTATTAGGCAGTTTTATATTTTTGTAAAACTTGTGCCCTTTGTTTGCAAAGTAAAGCATGATGGAATGAAACGGCTTTCGAAAAAGGTGTTGTATTTTAAACTCTTAGCATCATATCGCATCGTTTTGTACCATAATGAGATTGAATGAAAATGTGCATTGTGCATTTGCCCAGTCAGGTAATGAACCGACGCAATAACTTAACTTACTAAGATACAACAAAACCTTAGCAAGTTTACAACTCGATAAGCAAAATACAGCAGTGTTGACAACTTAATAAACAAGACTCAAACAAAAATTGTTTAAACAAAGAGTAACAATTCAAAACACGAAATACAACTCGACAAAACTTACAACTCGATAAGCAAAACAACAACTCGATAAGCAAAACAACAACTCGACAAAGTGTACTTTGACGATCTGGGCAACGGAACGCATCCGAAACAGAGGGAAATGGAGGCCTTTGACATACCCGATGCACGGAAACACTTGAAACTTCCTCCCGGAGGGTAAAACAGATCAAGGAACACAAGAGAGCATGGCGCCACTTTTGGGGGCGCCGCCAGCTTTTTTGTAGGTGAGGGAGAAATGTGGCCGGCTAGAAAAGGTGGTGGCCACGCCACTTATCCCCGCAACCATCAACTTTTCGACACGTGTCCCCTCAATAGTGTTTTCTCCTCTTTAAAAGCTCCAACTTCGACTCATTCATTTCATCACTTTTTGCACAAAAAATGGAGGCATTTCTCGTAGAAAATCTCACATCTTGGATCTCTTCTTTGGATGGCTCGGAAAAGTTGAACTTCCGGGGTTTCGGCTTGAATGCACTATTCACGCTGAGTCGTACTCCACTGCACCTTCCTTTCCTCCATGCTGCAGCAAGGTTCTGGAACCCAGTGATGCATGTTTTTAGCTTTGGCGGGCAAGAGGTATGTCCAAATTTTGAAGATTTTCAAGTTTTGATGGAGTCCGAACGTTTGGAAGAGATCTTGCCTCAACTTAATTTGGCCACGCCCAAGCTTTAGGGCGGATGTGTGGACTTACCGCGCATGATGCTCGATCTCTGATTTGTAATGGGGAACTAGATATCTTTGGTTTGATCCATCGCTTTTCTGATGCCGGTGACCGCGGTGACCATCATTGGCAAGGTTTCCGCAACATGCCCTCGCTTGTGCATGCTATCTCACTTTCGCTTGCCTCAGCCTGGGTGGACCCAACATCCGTTTGATTGAAGTTGCTCAAGGCTTGAAGGAAGGGAAGAGTTGTATTGCTATGGCATTGGCCGAAGCACTGATGGGCTTGGACGCTTTCCAACGCCGAGACGCACCAGATTTATGGGAGTCCACTATCATTGCAGTAATGTTTCCCACCCAATCTCACATATGTATTTGCTCACATCACTGCCCTCAGTGCTCGGTTTTTCTCACAAAACCCTTATCTCACTGCTTTTCTCATCGCACATCTCTATTCTTTATTCTCTCATTTTTCATCCCTCCCCTGTATGGTTGATGGATAAACCGCAGTTGTGGACTCTTGTTCGCTTACTCACTTTTGGCTACTTTTTTTCGCAACGCCTAGTTGATGCGCCTTGATGAGGGATGGTGGTTCAACCGATGTGCAATTTGTCTCCGACCGCATTGCTTGGCGCCGCCTTGGCTCAATCTTCCCAAGAATGAGCTATAGCATGTCCCGCAGATCGGGTCCAATTGATTGGTCCGACTCATCAGGTGTTCTATTTTCCATTCCTGCCCACGCCAGTTTGGCCATGATCAAACTTGCCCGCCAGAGGGGATTGAGTATTCGCTACATTCCGTCCGAGGCGCACAAATGTTCGATATGCCACAGCATGGAGGACTAGAGAGCTCCTGGCCCCCGCTCCCACTTTCATTTGCGCTTTGTCTGACGGGTGCTGGGATTGGCTTAATGAAGAGGCACAGATTGGGCCTAGCTTGGCATCAGAGGCTTCGACTAGCTCCTGGAGGGGGCGCAGGGACACCTGACTTGACTATGCCCCGGACTTATTGCTTTATCAGTACTTTCAAGTTTTTTTTATGAGTGTAGTAAAAAGAAACTCCAATTGTATGCAAGAGCAAGAGAACTCTGTTTTGAAATCAATGAAATTGAAAGTTGTGGTACTGAAAGTTTTCCGCTTTGGTCCAAAAATGGTCTTAGTTGTAAAAGATTAATTTGAACAAAGTCAACTTTTATTAAAACTTTTCAAAACTATTTTCGATATGGATCGAATCGACACGCCGAGACTCACACCGAGATGCACAACCTCGATCCTAGCAACCGGAAAGTTGCCCCTAGTCCTAATAGTATCAAGATCTGTGGCAACGGAAAGTTACCCCTAGTCTGAATAGCACTGTACCGGAGATCGCGATGAATGCTGATGGATAAAGATGACTGAGATGATCAAAATGGACAAAGTTGATCGGGGAAAAGTTTATGGCTAAACTTCAAGGTGAAGGTGCCTACGATCCCAAAGATGGGAATCAAGCCTTACGAGTTCAGCTTAGGTTCGCCGTATTTTTACTCTCCTTTTGCGCCTAACTTTTGCCAAGGCCGCCTTTGCGGGTTTTCAACCTTGCGAGCTCAGCTTTTATGATTTCAAATTTTCAGGCTCGAAGTTTTGCCTAGGTCGCCTTTTCGGTTTTCGCCCAGCGAGCCTCTCAAGGGTAATATTTCTTCAACTTGTCCATATTGATCGGTTGTGAGAACTCCAAGCCATCTAGATCCATCGTAACCACAGCTCCACCGACTGCATTGACTTGATGATGTAGGGACCAAATTCAATTGGGTCCGAACTTGCCCTTGGGTCGTGGATGGGAGCTCGGTTGTCTTTGAGCACCAAATCTCCTTCTTTAAATTCTCGACTTAACCTTCTTGTTGAAAGCCCGCAATTTCAAGCTGATAACCTTGGACATGGTATGTTGCTTTCAAATTCTTCTTTCATCGAAGAGCATGAGTTCTCAAATCGCTTCACGCTAATCCGCTTCATTATCGACACTCACCAATACTGTAATGACGGACCTCAATCTCAATAGGCGTAACGGCCTCCATCCCATAAACCAATGAGTACGGAGTCGCCCAAGAGAAGTTCTGATTGAAGTCCCAGAGCCCCACAGAGCTTAACGGCAATTATCTCGCCACCCCTGAGGTTTCCACCATCTTCGCAAAGATGTGCTTGATATTCTTGTTGGCGGCCTCAACCGCCCATTGGTCTCAGCGTCGATAGGTAGACGACTTATGAAAAGCCACATTGTATTTCTCCAACAAGTCAATCACCTCCTTCTTGAAGTGGGAACCATTGTCCAAATTATTTCGCTTTGGGACCCCGTAGCGACAGATGATGTTGTTTCTGATAAATTTTGCGACACGCGAAGCCTTCAACACCGCATAAGATTGGGCCTCAACCCACTTTGTGAAATAATCTATCGCTACCAAGATGAACTCATGCCCATTCGACCCTTTGGCGTAACAGACCCGATTACATCAATTCCCCAGACTGAAAATGGCCATGGCGAAGTCATGTTGTACAGTTTTGACGGCGGAATGTTCATGCGATTTGCATGAATCTGACATTTGTGGCATCGCCGGACAAAACCAATACAATCCTCCTCCATGGTGGACCAAGAATAACCCCGTTCGAGGATCTTCCGTGCCAACATTACCCCATTCATGTGCGCACCACATTCTCCCCGTGGATGGCTTCCATCGACGCTTTTGACTCTTCTAAGATCAACGCACGCTTTATGCATTCCCAGATGACCCTTTTATACGCTTTACCCCGCAGATGATGAACCGAATCGCCATTCTCCCGATTGCCTTTTGTCTTTGGCATTTACCCCAAGCGGTATGCTTTTTCTCCAAGAAGTTCCAGATGTCATAATACTGTGGGTTTTCGCCCGAACTTCATCTATAGCGCAATCGACTCAGAGGCAGTGCAAATTTCTGGTCGATGATGACCGGACGATCCGACTCCACACGGATGTCTATCATAGAAGATAGAGTTGCTAAAGAATCATGAACCCGTTGTTCTCTCTTAGTAGATGAGTAAAACTTAGCTTCTCAAACCGAGGAATCAAGAAGTCCAAGGTCCGTGATACATCATCATCTTTTCCTCTTTCACTTTCCAGCCTTTTTAGCTTGAGACACAACAAGGTTCGAGTCCCCAATGACGCCCAACCGCCTTGCCCCTAGTTCCGTGGTCGCTTTAGACCAAAGAATGCACGCCTCATATTCTCGCTTCATTGTTCGAGACTTTGAATCGGAGTTTGAAGGCTAGAGGGATACGGAATTGTCGTGCTAAAGCACAAGAACACTCCTATCCCATACCCGTATTGATTTGACGCCCGCCAAAGTACATCGCCCAAGTTTCGCTGCCGATATGCAAATGGCCTCATCTCGAATAAGTACTGATCGCTTCACCCCTTCCACCGGATGGTCGGCTAAGAACTCGCCATCGCTTCTTCCTTTGACCGACTTATGCGGTTACATACTTTAGATCAAATTCGAGAGCAACAAAGAACCAACGAGCTAGCCTACCCGTAAGTGCCGGTTTCTAAAAGATATTTGATGGGATCAAGTCGTGAAACCAACATTACAGAGTGAGCTAACAGTAGTGCCGCAGCCTTCGGTAGCCCATACCAAAGCTAAGCAAGCCTTTTTCCAAATGAGTGTAGCGGGTTTCAGACTCTAGCATCTTCTTGCTTAGATAGTAGATGGCTCTCTCCACCTTGTCTTCGATTCTTGTGCAAGCATGCAGCCCATTGTAGTTTCAAGCATCGACAGATACAAAATCAATCTGCTTCCGGTTCAAGCGGTGACAACACGTGGGTTCTCAGAATATTCTTTAACTGCTCAAATGCAATTTTGACATCTACCGTCCCATTGAACTTTTTCCTTTCTTGAGGAGGCCAAAAGTGGTTCACAAGTCAAGGTTAATTTTGAGATAAACCGCCTTATGAATTGCACTTTACCCGTAAAGCCTCGCACCTCCTTTTCAAATTCCTGGTGGTGGCATTTCTAAGATGGCCTTGATTTTGGAAGGGTCGACCTCGATGCCCCTTTGTGTAATCGTAAACCCTAGCATTTTTCCCAACAGAACACCAAATGTACACTTCGAGGGTTTAGCCGCAACCTAATTCCTCGATCCTTTGAAAAACTTGTGCAAGGCGTGTAGTGGCCCTCTCTTTCTTTGGATTTGACAATCATGTCGCCCACGCACACCTCAACCTCTTTGTGGATCATGTCGTAATATCGTGGTCATGCCCGCTGATAAGTAGCTCCAGCTTCTTCAACCCAAATGGCATGACTCTATAGCAAGATGTTCCCCACGGGTGGTGAATGCGCCTTTTCCCGGCCTTCGCGCCATCACTATCCGGGTTGTAGCCCGAGAAGCCATCCATGAATGAGAGCAAAGCATGCCCCGTGGAAATCCACCAACTCATCGATGTGCGGTAGGGAAAGTCGCCCTTCTGACTAGCTCGCTCAAATCCTCAAATCCACACATACCCGGATCCCGCCATCTTTCTTCTAAGACCGAACAATGTTGGCCAACCAAGTCGGGTATTCGATACCAGCAGAAGCCTCACGATTTGCTTGGTGACCTCTTCCTTAATCTTGAGAGCCCAATCCGGCGGATCCTTCCGAAGTTTCGCTTGATGTGTCGGGCCTCGGGTCAAGGGGGATCCGATGTCAGATAATCTCAGATCGATTCTGCATGTCTTCAGAGGACCACGCGAAAACATCTTTGAAATCTTTTAATAAAGCGACTAAGCGCCGCTCTCCGAAGACAACGTGGACCCGATCCGACCACCGCTGGTCCTCCTCAAGACTAATGTTCACTAGAGTGATTTCATCCATTAAAGGTTTGACAAATCTCTTGCTCTTGCTCAATTAAACGCTGTAAAACCGAGGAACTTCGCCCTCGCTGCTTTCATCAAAGTTTTGAAAGTCCTAATTAATGCAATAAATCAAGGGCACGTAAAAGTACTCAAAACCACAGCCATTTGATTCTCATTAAGTTCATCCAAATCGTCCGATTCATTTACAACAGACTCAAATGAAAAGGAAAAAGACGACCTAGACAGATCAGGTATCCGGTTATCATCCTCAGATTACCAGATTCAGACTCACCGAGCTGAACCCGATTCCGACTCACAAGACTCGTGGAATCAGATTCCGGCCACTACCCGACCCAATGTCGCTGACAAAAATCCTCCTCAGATTGCCAAGTGAGAGAGGGTGCGATAGATGCATCCAAGATAGTCAGCCGTAGGCCCGCAACTGCTTTCATCCCCAATCATGGAAACCGAGAAGTTATCCCCAAGCACTTATGGTCGATCGGAGGATCGAAGTAGACATGCCAAGCTACCCCCATTTCAAATTTCGTGCCCTCAGATCCACCGCTTACACCGCCAACCTCACCGATGGGTCTGCTCGCTGCAGGGCAACGCTATCCCCTGATAGTTGCAGGTCAAGAAGATCTCAAACCTCGCACGCGCTTTTCTCCGCTTAGCCATGGCTCGGGAAGCCGCAAATGGAAAGTCCTCCTCCGGACGAAGCGTCTGCTCAGGTACCCCGAATGGGCCTATGCATTAACTCAAAAGGCTTCCCACCGCTTTGCTCGCTCTTCCGCCATTTTTTCCCTTCTCACCCAAATTCTCTTTGGTGGGCGATAACCCAAGCCAAAGGTATGAGGGTTGTGTGGCACTTCGCCAATGCCGCAACGCCTTTCCGCCGCTTCCTTCCTAATCCCATCCCGGATATGTTGTAGCTTGTTCATGAGGTAGACAGATTGAGCACCGACGACACTCCCTCATTCACGTACCATAATATTCTCAGACCACCTGCCTCACCAAAGTGAACCCCGATAAGAAAACATCCTCTCGTGCTATGCTCGATTTCCAAGACAGTGTGGACACTTCAAGGCGGATGGATTGATGAATTCTCGAAGACAATAGCCACCCCCTTCCCGTGAGGGTACTTCAACATCTGATGTAGACTGGAAGAGACTGCCTTTACTTGGTGCAACCACGGCCGCCCCAAGAGTAGATTGAAGGTTGCGGGAACGTCCAAGACATGAAATTCAATGTTATGTTGTCCCGGACCAACCTGAGTCTGAATTTTGACAGTCCCCATCACTTCCCTGCTAGTATTATGATATGCTCTGATCACCTGAGTAGTCAGCACGAAGTCCGCGGGTTTCAACCCGACAGCATACGCTGCTCGTCAAGGCAGACATTGATGGCGGACCCAGATCAACAAGTACCACCCAGATCCACTTGTCTCTACATTCCACGGAAACATAGAGGTTTGTTATGATTTGTGCCCTCAAAGCGTAGTTCTTTGTCCGAAAAGGTTAATGCCGGGAACCTCCTCCTGAAAGACCAAATTTCAACCAACCGCTTCCGTGTAGTATCTATAGAGAGTTTGGCCTTGTCCATAGCAGATAGGACACTGCTCATGACGCCATAAGCAAATTCCCCGATGGAGATGTCCGCTTGTATCTTCTTCAATTGCTTGAGCACGCCTTCTTCTTCAACTGCTTTCTCCTTCGCTTTCTCTTCTTTGTCTTTCCCAGACGCCTCAAAGTTGGTCTAAGTGTCAGGCTTGAAATACCGCCCACTTCTTGTCATATGAGCGACCTCGCCAATATACCAAGTATCATCCGTTGATTACTTCCCCAATCCTCATCCGTGTGGGCAAGACATAAATCATCGCCTTCCCACCACATTTCCGCTGGCAATGACAGACACCGTCCCGCCTGTATGATCGCATCTCAAAGACCTTCAACCCTCATGCCCGCAAAGATTTTCTGCTCCCTGCACACAAAGACTCTCGACCCCCACATGGGCCTTAGCTTTTCGATTCTCTAATCCTCAAATCTTTGTTGTTCCAACTGCACAAGATACCGGTGGTTCAATACTCCTCGTGATTTACAATCCCCAAGTTTTGAGCGAAATTTAGTGCCGGCCTCCCATGTGTATTCTCGACTTCGCCCTTCCGCCACCATCGATATTTCGCCGCCGCCCTCGCTCGTTGATATTCTACGATGTCTCGTTGATCATCTAACCATCCGAACTTCGCCGACTCTCATATTCAAACCAGCTTGATTGTCAGATCCCCGATTCTTGGTCATCAAGAACCGGAGGTTGGCAAGGTCCTCTCCCACATTGTTAGATCATCCATTCCCTGCTCAAATCTGCCCCTCAGAATCACACATAATTTCGCTTTTCTCGCAACCCCACACTCAAATTTCAGACCGCCCATCGACCGGATGTATTCACTTGGATCATAGGCTCCTTCAAAGAAGATTCCTGCATCGCTCAATCTCGACTCAAGAACCCCACTTTCCTCTCGAATCGCCTCGTCCCATCTTCGGTGGTCACCACCATTGGCTTAGATTGTGGAGATGTCCATCATGCACAAGTCAAGGCAGACAGAAGGATCACCTCCGCTTAGGTAGGTGGGATGGGTGATATAGATACTAGGATCGTAAGACACGACCCCAGCTTTGGATGAAGTTGATTCTGGGAGGAGGGGCTTGGTTATGTGGTGGGAGAGGATTTGTCGTGACGTTGGGTTTTTCGGAAGACGCGATTACCTGCTTGTCAATAAGATCCTGAATCTCATGACGCAATCTGAAACAACGGTCGGTGTCATGACCGTGCTGTTGGTGATACGCGCAGTATTTTGCCGGGTCATGAGAGGGAGGGAGTGGATTTGGTAGTGGCCTCAGCTCTAGGGGCGTCAAATGCTTCTTCCTGATTAATACCCCCAGAGCTTTGGACAGGGGCATATATAGGGGTGTGAAGGTTCTTTGGCCTCTGGGTTGATATTTGGTGTTTTGGGTATTGCTTCCAGATGCGCCAGAGAAAGGCGTGGCTGCCATGGGTCTTGGGGGATGGGGAGTGGTGGTGACCATGCTCACCTCGTCAGGCAGCTTGCAATACCACTGGCCTCGTTGTTGTTACGGTTGAAAGTCCTTCCGGTTGCTCCTATCCCGTCGATCGACCTTGTTTCATGGCATCTCGATCCAGACTCCATCTCGTAACTGAGAAGGTGGGAAAAGGAGTACGATCATCTTCGTGATCAATTTTGGTTGAGATTGCGCACAATCATCCCGATTTGATCTTTGTCCAGAGGCCTCAAAGTCATCATCGATGCCTTTGCCTCCAACGAAGTTACGGTCCGAGAAAGTCTCCTTGGGTTCTCGCTTCGTTGTTTCGAGATCACGAGTTGTAATCTCGATCCGTATTGTACGAGTATCAGGCAACAAAGGCCTCAGCCATCTCATCCCAACTTCTTTTGACCTCGTCTTCCAACTTCGTGTACCAGATGGTGGCCACACCCGACAAAGTTCGGCCAAACAGAGAAAGCTTTTGTGGTCGGGTTAGGCTCATTGGCCGCAGAATGTCTGAGAATAGCCGAAGATGGACCATGGGGTCCCCGGACCCATCGAAACGGTCAATTTGTGGCATCTTGAACCTATCGGGCAATGTCACGCCGGTGTATCCGCCCTCGATGTCCTGAATGGCCTTTACCCCTTGTGATTTCTTGAAAAGCTTCTCAAGCTTGCTCGCTTTTAGAGTCAGATGGTCCATTTCAACTCAAAGGAGAGTCCCGTGGTTGTGTGTATGGGTCTTGGACAGCTTGAGGCGGAGCCTGCTGGAAGATTCGTGTCCTCTTGGATATTCTCGACATTTGGCACGGTGTTCGGTGTTTGGCGAGCATTCTCAACAAAGAGGTGCTCGCCGTAATGGGGCCCCGTGGAGGAGGAACCCGATGTGAAGCAGATGTCGATTCTCGCTAAGCCTAGTGATTAGCTCGGCTTGCCGGGCCATGATTGCAGCTTGTTGCTTGGAGAACTCGCTTGGGCAAGATCCTCTTGCATCTGTCTCATGCTCTCCTCGATTTGGCGATTAGGGCTTCCACCCTCGACGATTTTGTCGATCCATCCGATCGACCGTAGATTTATCTCGATAGCAACAATTGGGACCTCAATCCTACTATCCTCCGATGGAGTAACCCACCGCTCGCAACCTCGCTCGACACACCGCGCTTCCTTGGCTTTCCTCGACAACGGGGTAAAGAATAGAACATCGATGTCCGCCAACCGATCCTCAGATCGATTGAGTCACCGTCCTCGTGTCCAAAGTGCTACGAGAATATCTTCTGGGTTGGAAGCAAGGGTGCTAAAACTGCCCCATACAAAAGATAAATAAAGCAAAAAGGAAATAAATAACCTGATAAATGAAGAGCATGACAGCTTAAAATAAATACACAACACACAGTCGGGCATACAACACACGGCTGATAAGTTCAAAATAAACTGCCTCCAAATACCGATCATCGCCCTCAATCATCGTTTCCCAAAGATCAATCGATACCCGCAGATAATCGATTCTCAACATCGACCGATGCCCGCAGTTCGATGCCCAAACTTGCAAACCGATACATGCATTCTCAGAGAGACGCACTCTAAAGCACATAACAAGCAAGTGAGAGCCAAAACACCCTATGTTGGGGTAGGGTTTCGCCCTATTTTGTCGAGCTAGGGTTTCACTACGCACGCAATGTTTCAAACAACCTATATCGTAAGCAACCCGTCCTAGTTTGGAATGGTCACTACGGATTTCGATATGCACTAGGTCGAATGGTCAAAGAGGGTGCCCCAGAAACCGGGTTTGTGTTCCCATATCGGCAGAGCCCACAACCGGTCAGCCTTATGGTCATGCCTTGACAAGACAAGCCTCCGGCAAACCGTTCAGGAATAGCAGATGGCAAACACGGTGTCCTAGGCGCACCAATGCAAATGCAATGCAAAGAAACACACAAGTGTAGTCAAAACCAGATATCATGAGTTCGAGTCAAGTTCTCTAAATCCCCAAATCAGAGACAAGCTCATGGGGACCTCGCCATACGGACTCGATTTGTGTCACGGTTCTTAATCTTGAACCAAAGAGTCCAAATCCGGCAAATCGTTTTGAGAAAACAGATTTTTGAAAGAAGTGCCAAACATGGACTGCTTTGCCAGATACAGAGTCGCCACCTAAATATTTTATTTTGGGAAATTTAGGAAACCCTGACTCGTTGCCTAAGGCCACGTGTCCGTCATCACCAAAGTTGCCTCGGCTCGAACTTGGGTACGATTGGGAAGGTCACTCATGAGCACTTCGCCTCGATCAAAGACCGCCTCTACTAACCATGATATCTAGTTTTGAAAACATTGTGTGTTCTTATTCCGGTTATTAGTCTAGGTTACTATGTGATGCGCACAGCATACAAGTATAGACCGGGTCGCTCGAATTGGAACAAAACATTTCATGTTTGTTTGTTTGAAAATGGTTTGATGGTGCTACTGCAGTAGGCTTAAGATGCGGATTTGCCACCCTCGGTGGGCTTAGAAAACATGATTTTGCCACTATCTAGTGGGCTTAAAACAAACATTTGATGAATTGTTCCAATCCAAATAACCCAACCTTCACCCACAGCATTCAAGCGCTTATATCACATAAGCACATAGCCTCATGGTAAGCATGCTATTCATGGCAACACTCACACGCATGCAAGGATGCTAAAGCATAAAACTCACCGAGTACTCCAAGCCAAAATGTAAACCGATTAGAAATCCATGCATGATCCTAAGTATACGTAAATGCCTAATGCAACACATGCAAAATGCAAACTATAGCAGTTCGGCTATTCTAAACATGGCATATGGAATGCTACAACTAACATGTATTCAACTTGGAATTGAAATACAAATGCAAGTTAGTATGATGCGCCGAGTCTTGCATGCAAAATGTATGAATGAATGCAAACATGCTATCATATCAGATGCTAATTGAAATATGCCCTAATCTAACCATCATAAGGTGTAAATAAAAGGAAGAAAGACGGGGTTGGAAGACATACATCACACTCACGCACACTTATTACAATTATGCCCTCGCACAGAGGGTCCAAATAAATATACAAATTCCTAATAAAAGAATAGTACAATTCCAAATAATACAAATTCAAAATATGTACAAATTCCTAATTAATTTACAAATTAACTAAGAAAATAATAACCGCATGCAAGCCGTGGACCCGCTTTGATTCTCGATGAATGATGTATGTTTAGGTTGCTTGCGCTGAAATCCAATCGATGCCCCAATTAGCCTCTGCTTTGCAATGGTTTTTGAAAGCGCGCCAAGCCCTAAGATCACGATTCTTGATTTTGCCGCAACAGAGAGCAGAAAGGGCATAGCAATGTATTTTCACAAATGTATGCATGTCTCGATCCTCGTACACCAATCACGATCTCGATGCATGATGGCCGAGGAGTCGAATTGCACAACTCAATATGGAATGAATGCACATGAAAACACAACAAAACCTAACTCCATCATGGATAATCCGAGTGTCGGTGATCGGGAATTGAGACACGCTCATCACTCTGAGTAACGAACGCACTCGCTTCACGTGCTCGCTAACTCCTATCCCTAACACAATGCAATATGCATGACATGCATGAAATGCAACTAAGATACATCCTAACATGCAACATGCTATGAAATGGCATACACGGTGCACGATGCAACATGGCATACACAATGCTCTAATATACAACCTAGCATACACAATGCTATGGAATGAAATGGCATACGCAATGCATAATGGACTTACACTAACATGAGTGGACCTCAGCCACACTCACACAAGAGGCCATGAGATGAAAATGATACACTCGAAATGCGTTCACACGTGCACGCAAACCGAGGACCGAACCTACGACGCGGAATGCCACTCTAACAAGACATGGCAAAACATGGAAAATGGCATACTAGCATGAAAATTTCAGAGGCAAAATGAGATGCAAAAAAGCCTCGAAACATGGTGAAATGGTACCCAATGCATGGAACGAGTCTCGAAACATGAAATTTGGCGCGTGAAATGGCCTATAGCTATGCAATGCATGCATAATTTGAAAATGAAGTGTAAAGACAGAAGCAAGGAAGCCCCAAAACAAGAATGTTTATAGTTTAAATCAAGGCCAAAAAGTGAGCACAAATGGGGCTAAGCTAGCATACAAAAATGGCCCTAAAAGCAAGATAATGAAGCAAGTGCAAGCTTCTGTCCCTAAACAGAAAAGGGACCTTCTACAATATTTAATAGGGCCCAAAAATATGATGTTTTACAGTTTAGAACAAACCCCAAAAACAGATACAAGTATGCTCAAAATGCTATGCAAAATAAGGGCCAGAATGGAGATAAAGAAGCAACTGATGTATGATGGTCCCAAAAAGGTGAGGGCCCTTCAAAAATGTTGAAGAGGGGCCCAAAATATGACCTTTTACAGTTAATGTCCGAGCCCAAAACAGTTTACAACTATGCCCAAAATGCAATGCAAGATATGGCCTAAAAGAGAGGCTACAACACAAAGTATACAAATGATACTCCAAACAGCAATAGACCCTTAATGAAACATGGATAGGGGGTCAAAAAAAGGCCATTTTAAGTTCGGATCAAGGTCCAAAAATAGAAGCAAAATAGGCTAATAAATCATGCAAAAATGAGGCCAAAAGATGGATATCAAAGCAAGTGATACATGGAGGATTCAAACAGTGATGAGCCCTTCTACAATGTTGAATAAGGGATCAAAATAAACCTATTTTCAGTTTACAACATGCTTCAAAACAAATTATACACAGGCCTAAAACAACATGCAAGAAAATGGCATATAAGAGGGAGAATGAAGTAAGTGCCAAATGGGGGCCTCAAACAGTGAGAGGCCCTGAATGAAAGATGAAATAGAGCTCAAAAAAATTCCACTTTCAATTATGTCCGGAGCTCAAAAGTACAATCAAGAAGGGCTAAGAAAGCATGCCAAAAATGAGCTAAAAAGAGGGAAATGGTAACTCACCCTTGTAGACCAATCTTTAGCAACTTCTTGGACCAAGTTTAGGTGCTCCTCAGCTCTGGAAGACAGCTCCAAGTGGCTAGAATGGAGGTGGTGGTGTGATGCTAGGTGGTGGTGAAGAAATGGTGTAGGAACTTGGATGTTTGGAGCTTGGAAGTGTAGAGATAAAGGGAGGGGTATAATGCAAGCTTGAAGCCAATTTTTCCATCCCCAAAACCAGACCTGGGGTGCTGGTTATATAGGCCAAAGAGGGGGAGAAAGAGGGAAAAGGAGGAAATCACCCAAGTTTCTCAAAATTGCCCCTGATACAGAATCTGGGGGGGGGAAAAGTGCATATCTATGATGTGCCAGGTGTAAGGAGGCTGACCAGCTGGTTATCTGGGTTGAAGGTGGCTGGCCGGCTCTCCCCATGGCCGGCCGGCCAAGGGTCAAAAGGGCCAAGTATGATTAGTGGCCGGCCACCACAGATTGGTGGCCTCCCATGTGTCCTCAACACAATCCTGTGGTTGAAAATTGGCAATTGTGAACCATGAGAGAGAACAACCCACTTTTCAAAGGGGTTCAAAAGGGTCAAATGGAATTACTGGCCGGCCACCAGATATTGGTGGCCTCCCAGATGTGTACATCACAAATATGGGGGTTAGGGTTGAGGAAAGTGGCCCTAGGGTGGTCAACATTGGCTTTGAAGTGAGAAAAATGGGCGTCGGAGGGGGATGATGGAATATAACTGGTTGCTGGAACAATTACTGGCCTCCCACCCTTCTACAACCTTCCTGGTGATGAAACAGAGGTCCCTGCCAAAAATGAACAAAAACCGATGCAAAATGAAGGTTCGGGGTCAAACGCCTGCACCGAGGCCCCGAAACCGATCATAGGGCACCAGGAGTGGTGTTCGACCACGAAATTGGTCTCTCGGACCTCAGTGTCCCTTAAGAGGGAGTAAATAAGATGCATGCCAAAAACCGGAGCAAACGGAGGTGGTTAGGCGGTCCCAAACCGAGGCACACGGCCTAACGGCTCCGAAAACTGAGAACCGGTCTCCGAAATGGCCAAAATGGCCTACGACCATGAAATGTAGCCCACGGCCACCGAGAGATGATCTACTAGACCTCTCCCTCCCTCTGGGAAAAGAAGCAGAGAAAATCGAGTCTGGTTCGCAAACCGAGGCCAAGTATAAAAAGGGTTCGGAAGTTTAGAGGCAAGACTCATGGCCGAGACTCTGAGACTTCTGAACGAGCACAATATGCAACATCACCGAGCACTCAATCGGTGATGTCTGAGTCTTAAGGTCGGTCAAAAATGGGGTGTATACAGTTATCACCCCTTGAAAATCACTAAACTCTAATTCACAAGACTAACTCGGTGAAGCATTCCCAAATTGCTAAATACAGTGCGTGACATCCATGAAATTTGTGCAATCAACAGGTGGTCCATCCCCGATCACAGCAATGGTCACAATATCCCCCGAATTTATTTGTCCTACACTAGTTTCAAGATCTATCACAGATTTAGCCAGTGTCAGACCCAGAACTTCTCTAGTGCCTTTTTTGCTTCTTGATCAATCCATGGATTAGAAAGACCATAAAGAGGGAAGTGCATGCACATGAGAATATCAACCAATATCTAGTTTTGGTTCTAGATCATCTGCCACCACAAAGTTTTGGGATTTTGGTTGGGATCGAAGTGCATATATCATGAATAAATCAATGCCCTCTAGAATAAGCACCTTGGGTTTGGGTAGCTAGGAAGGTGTAATATATATGTTGGGGTTAAAGGTGGGTGGTAGTGTATAGATAAGGTTGAGATGAGAAGGTGGTGGGACTTGGTCATGGGGTGGCAATGGGCCGGTGGTGGTCTTGGCTTTTTGGAGTGGAGCTTTGATCTTATTATCAATAAAAAAAATTGAATCCCACGATGAAGTTGGAAGTAACGGTCAGTATCATGACCGTGTTGTTGGTAGAAGGCAGAGTACTTGGTGGGATCATGGCTACATGGAAGTGGATTAGGAAGGGGTTGGGGATCAAAGAGCTTGAGGTGCCCCTTTTTCACTAGTAGTTCTATAGCTCAAGTTGGAGACATGTAGAGAGGGTGAAACCTTCGGTTTTGAAGTCAAGTTGAAGTGGTTGGTTATGGGTCGATATCAGCAAAAGGGTTGGCCATTTTGGTAAAAGTGGTGACAATGTTGATCTTTAAAGGTATGGAATTGGCAGTTGTGCTATTACTGACAGTAGCATTGGAATTGCGATTAAACATCTTTCTTAGGCTCATTTCCTTCCGTAATGATTCCCTCATTGATAACATTCTCAATTTGAACCTTAATCTTATGGATGTCCTTGAAGTTGAAAAGTGATAGAACTATCATTTTTTACAGTAATCCTCCATGCAAACTTGATCTTTTTTTGAGGGTCGGCTTGTCATCATGGATACCTTTGTCCTCCACTTGGTGATAAACACCATGAAGCTTTGCCTTCAATTCCCCGAGTGATTACCTCAATCTGGGTGTTGTAAGAATACTGAGTGATGAAGGCTTCAACTAATGTTTTATTGAGTCCTCCAGCTTGGCATACTAGGTGGCAGCCACTTCTGACATAGTTCTTCTATACAAGGAAAGCTTTTGAGCCTGAGATAGACCCATGGGTTTCAGAATGTCTGAGAAGAGGCGGATGTGAACCATAGGGTCACCAGCCTCATCAAATCTATCTATGTGCGACATTTTGAACCGCTCAGGTAACCTCACAATTGTTTCTATAAATCCACCCTCGATGTTTGGAATAGAGTTGATCCCTTGTGATTTGTTAAACATTTTCTCTAATTTGGATATTTTCTGCATGGCCATGTCAACTTCATCAATATCAGTAGGGAACAATCCTCTCATTAGTTGTGTAAGAACCCGAAGATCTTCTTACAACAAGTTGGGCTCAGGAAGCTCCTTAGCTAGTGGAGGTGGTTCCAAAATCAGATGAATCACTGAAGGTGGATGAGATGTAAACACCCCAGATGGGCACTACAATTCGGTAAGAGCCTCCTTCTTAACAGCAATCTTGTTGGTAATAGCATACATGCTTCGTTGAAGCGCCAAAAACATGTTTGCTATATCTACGGGAGGTTGGTTCGTTACTATTGGAGGTTGGTCCATCACTACTGGAGGTAGGTCCATAACTATTGGAAGTGGGTCCGTCACTACTAGAATTGGGTCCGTCACCATTGGAAATGGGTCTATGACTACTGGAGGTGGGTCTGTCACTACTAGAGGTTGGTCCATCACCACTGAAGGTGAATCTATCACAGATCCTAGAAGTTCTAGCTAGCAAGGTTCTGACAATGAGGTTTTAACCTTTCCCCTTGTAACTGGTGGCAGAGAAACTAACACTGGCTATCATTGAACCAAATATGCGGTTCTACTAAGTCTACTAGCACGAGTCCATAAAACTTAGGAGATATTAGGCCATTCTGAAGCTATGGTGCTACAACGACCTAGCAAAAACAAAACGGAACTCCCAATCAGAATTTCAGCAGCATTTCGACTCAACTTATCATTATGCACACTGAACTCAACCCATTAAAATGATATGCCTGACCCCTTGACCCACTGATCAGATTTGAGAATCCCAGATCCCATACATTGCATAGGGTTATCCTGTTCTGGCTTTGACAAGATCTAGGGTTTCACTATTCACATAAGTGGCATCATACATCCTGAAATGGGGTAGCATCTTGCTCTAATTTGGAAGTTGCTACAGCTTACTACATGCACTAGGTAAGTCTTGGTCAAAATACCTTAACGAGACACCGATATACCTACCTAATTCGCTGGATCAAGCGATACGTGGTGATCCCGATTCCAAGGCTTGTGCTCCCACCATATTAGAGCCCATGACTGTCTTTCTGTCCAAAGCCGAATAGCCATCTAGGATAACAGGTGACGAGCACGGGACTTAAGCACACCAATGCATGAAATGCAATGAACATATGATTAAAAATAAAAGTCATATCATGGAGTTCGAGTCAAGGTTTCAAAATATCCCCAGCGGAGTCACCAGAAACTGTAACATCGCCTAGAAGGTACCCTCGAGCGTTAAATAGTTTGGATTCTCGGTTTCTTTAATCTAGTCTCACGAGTGCAATGTGAAACATAGATAAGAGTCAGATTTGGCAACTTTATTGAAAATCCATTTTATTGCAAAACATTGCCAAAAATGGATTATATCATCAGATTTTAAAGTTGTCACCTAATATTTTGGAAAAATTAGAAAACCCGTGACTTGCGCTAAGGCCACTGTTCCTCGTAACCATGGATGCTTGGCTCAGAACCTTAGATATGAAGGGGGAATGTTATTAATTGAGCACCCCCACTCACTTAATCAAAAGATCGGCCTCTACTAAGCCATGATATGATTTTTATTAACTTTATATGTTCATATTCTAATTATTTAGTAAATCCTAAAATTTATTATGTGAAGCAAACAAATATAAACTGTGTCATCCATTTTGGAGCAGATTGATTTCATTATCTTGAAAATGTTTGGAAAAGATGGTAGGATGCTAAACATTATAAGAAAATCACACAGAGACGATATGCTAAAACACAAAAACTTACATATTTACTAGTGTCCCGCAAATAGGTACAAAAACAAAATTAGTAAACATGCATGATCCTATATACAAGATCCTAATACAATTCACTCATGAAATGCAACTACAGATCCGACATCTAATATATATGACATGTGAAACATCTCAAGATACGAGGTAGCGCACAAAATCACATAATAATCAATTAAACTCATAAATGCAAATTTAGCCGGATCTGAAGGCATAAAACATGGATGAAAGGCATAGATATGATGACAAGCATGAGATACTACATATTTACAGAATGTGGAAAGCAAATGAAAGAACGAGATAGAAAGAAGCGGGGATGGGGAATTATTACATCGCTTTGAAATATTATAAATCTGAAAAAATGGGAGATAGGAAAAATATTACAACAAAATTAAATCCTCACAAACACTCTCTAATTAAAAGAAAAATAATAAAAACATAAGCTGCAGGGGGCTTCGGAGACCGTCGGAGACTGTTCTGCCCGTCACTGGAGGCTACTAGGTTTTGTCCAAGAGGAAACTGGCTGGCCAGCCAAAAGATGATCTGGTCGGCCAAAAAGGTGGCTGGCCGACCAATGACGCTAGGCCAAAGGCTTTGTTTTGCTCAAACCCCAGAAAAACAAACAAAGAATATGCAAATGGCTCAACTAACCACTTTCAATTAGCTTACAATAGATTTATAACATGAAATTAAAGAAAGAAAAGCAATACAAGCAAGAAAGTAAAAGAAAATGGAAAGTGTGAAAAATTTACCTTCCAAGGTAGGATTTGATCTCTAAACTTCCTTTTGATCACCCTCAAGTTTAGGAAGTGTGTTCTCAATTCTCAAGTTGAAAATTTGAAATTCTAGTTAAAATGGTGTTTTTGGGTTATTTAACAATGTTTCTGGGGGGAGTTGTTCCAACTCTCAGTTTTTCTCTCAATTTCAGCAACACTCACTTTCTTTTGATCAAGGCTCAAGAATATGTCTCTCACAAGATTTATGGGCTTGGTTTGATATATTGAAAGATGGTATATCAGTGTGTGTGGAAGTTTTGGCTCAAAACATACACTTCTCTCTTTTTATCTCTAACTCTCAATTCAGTCTCTCAATTCAATTCTCTTATCCTCCTCATTCTAATCCTCTCTATCTCTCCATAGAGATAATCAATTGAATACAGAGTCAAAGAGGTAGGAGACAAGGATGACGGAGTGATAAGGGTGGTTGACTTGGATGCTCACTTTTGGGATAGAAGACAATTCCCATTTTGACAATGAAAGCTAATGGAGGACAATGAAAGGGGTGGGTGAGTATCTCATGCATGAATTTGCCAAGAAATTGCAGGAATGGGCATGACACACACATTCAATAAGAATTCTGCCAAAACTGTCCTACTCTTGGGAAAATTAGTCGGTTGGCCAATTTATTGGCTAGCTGGCCAAAAATCTTGGTATGGTCGGCCAATTTCTTGGTTGGTTGACTAATTAATTTGGCCGGCCAGCCAACTTTGGTCGTGGCTAACTGTTTTGCATGAAACTGAATTTTTCGACATAATTCACATCCTTTTCTTCTATTTCCACATTGTTTTTTGCTCAATTTCCTGAGAAAATGTTTCTTTTTAAAGTGTTTTTGGGTTATCTTCTAAAGGGGATATTGAAAAATACAAAGGAAAATTGGTTGTGAAATGCTACAAGTAATAATATGGCATATACTATGATGAAGTTTTTGCTCCAATGGCACACCTAGAAACAGTATGACTTTTTATCTCTTTGGTAGCCTAGAAAAAATGAAAGATATACCAAATGGATGTCAAATCAGCATTCTTAAATGGTTCTCTTGAAAAAGAAGTGTACATTGAACGGCCATTAGGCTATATAAAGCCAAACCAACAAGATAAAGTATACAAGTTAAAACAAGCACTTTATGGCTTGAAGCAAGCACCACGGGCATGGAATGCAAGAATTGATAGGTATTTTGTTGCCAATTGGTTTGTTAAATGTCCTTATGAACATTCCCTATACCTCAAGACAAACAAGGGGGAGATTCGCTATTTTTTTTTTTTCTTTACGTTGATGATCTAATATTCACAAGCAACAATCTTGACATGATCTAAGATTTCAAAGCATCCATGATACAAGAGTGTGAGATAACAGACATCGGACTCATGGCATATTTCTTGGGCATAAAAGTGAAGCAAAGTAATGAAGGCATTTTTGTATCACAAGCTAAGTATGCCAAAGAAATCATAAAGAAGTTTGGCATGGAAAATTGTCAAGCCGGCGACACATCGACAGATGGAAGTAACAAGATGTCCAATTATGATGAAGGAGATAAGGTTAATCCAACATATTTCAAAAGTCTAGTTGGAAGCCTAAGATATCTCACAGTCACACGACCTAATATATTGTTCGCAGTAGGCTTAGTTAACAGGTATATGGAGAAACCCAAAATGCCACATCTGAAAGCAGCCAAAAGAATCCTACGGTATATGAAAGGTACAATAAAGTATGGATTGTTTTGTTCATCTACAGATGAATTCTAATTAGTAAGATACAGCGACAGTGACTAGGCAGGCGATGTAGATGATCATAAAAGTACTACCAAGTTTGTGTTTTATCTCGGAGATACAGGTTTTACGTGGTCCTCAAAGAAACAACTGATAGTAACTCTATCGACATGTGAAGCAAAGTATATAGCTATCGCTGCAGGAGCATGTCATGCTATCTAGTTAAGAAATTTACTGAAAGAAGTTCAAGAACCATAACAAGAAGCCACATAGAGATAAGTGGATAACAAGTCAGCAATGCCGTTAGGAAAGAATCCAATCTTTCATGATAGAAACAAGCATATCGACACAAGATTTCATTTCATAGGAGAATGCATAAGAAAAGAAGAGACCCAGTTGATACACACAAAAAGTGAAGATCAAGTTGTAGACATGTTTACAAAGCCCCTCAAAATAACAACATTTGTGAAGCTAAGGAAAATGCTCGGAGTTATCTTATTTGGTGATTCAAATTCAAGGGGGCATGTTGGAGAATAAACTTGACTCTTCAAGTAATCTCCAGAAGCTGCCTAAAGATAGAAGAAGAAATTGAAAAAATAGCCATGAAGCTTCCTTGAAGCTCACCAACTCAGAAACTTAGAAGGTAAGAAACTAAATTCAAAATCACAGCTATAAATTCACACACAGTTGATACACAAATCAGAAACCTATAAATAGATTGTTAGGTTGTTGTTGTTATAGAAATCTATCAATCAATCATAAATCAAGAAATCCATAAGAGGTTTGATAGATAGAGAGGTGGGAGATAAAACCCCACAGATTGTATTTGTTTGAAAATAAATTCATTCATTTGTTTGTGTGTGAGACATCATAAATTACATACAAAATATATAGAAGCCAGCCCTGTTGGAATTGAATGTATTCCAAGTCAATGTCAAATTTGCATTCCCAAATGGAGAATTACAAGAAGTGTATGTCGAGTAGCCTCAAGGATATGCTGCAAAAGGGAAAGAAGAAAAAGTTGATTGACTTTGAAAGGCATTATACGGCTTGAAGCAAGCCCCTCACGCATGGAACAACAAGATCGATGGCTACTTTTGTCAAAGTGGATTCCAAAGAAGCCCAAGTAAACCATCTATTTAATTATGTGAAGAAATAAGATACAAAATTCTTAGTTGTTTTGACTTGATTTACTTTGGCACAGAATCAAGCTGGTCGAAGATTTTTAAAAAAAAAACAAATTGTGTGAGTGATTTTCTGACCACACTGCCAACTCAGTATTCAGCTGGAGAGCACTGGCAGAATAGATGGCACTTGGCTGACCTGCACAGAAAGAAAAGGCTCCGATGGTGGTTTTTCCACACGGGGGCACTCCGACGATCAAGTCAGTATATCTCTCAAAGATAATCAAGTATTCAACTCACAAGCTTGAGTATAAAAACATACCTTTGACCCATGGGGGTCTTTTTATAGCCATTACAATCCTAGTCCCAATAGGAGCCTAACTCCAGTGGACTCAGAATTATTGCTAACCTGGAACTCCCAATGGGTTTAGGACAAGAACTCTCCAAGAGTTTTATCATTATCCAAACTGAAGTCTCCTCCCAATTCCGGACTCCTATTCCTTTATCCGCTTATCCTGGATTCCAATATCCTCGGAGATAACCTCGGCAACCCCGAGATCACCTCGGCGTAATTACCACGATACGTGGAACCTTGGCTGACACGTCGGCATCACCATGCCACGTGTTGGTACTCAAAAATATATCCCCACAATTGCCCCCTAGGTTCTATTATCTCGGCATTCTGAGATGATAGAACCTACACCGTTTAGTTCTTTTCAGTACGTCGACACAAAAAATTCTGTAGCCGAGATCATTCTCTTTAAGCCGACATGTCTTCTTTCAAGAGCAAGAATTTGAATGAACTCTCCCATACGCATGAGCTGTCATGCATCACTTTTCAACCGCTTTATTCACGCGTTTTATTCCTATTGGCTCGTGCCTGCGACGCGTTTGTGAAATACGTTTTTTCCTGTATGCACCATCTGACGCATGTGTTAACCCAGGCGCATTAAATGTTTCTGTTTTGCCGCCGTTTCACGTTTTTGACAAAACTGTTGTCTCTCTCCTTCGTTTCTTCACTTTTGTATTTGATTACTTTGCTTTCTCTTTCTCTCAAAGCTTTTTCTCCTTTGAGTCCTCCATTGTTTTGAGCTTCGACTCTGCAATAGTCTTCCTTCTACCATTGAAGCTTTCGCTACTGTTTCGTCCGTCGTCTGTCCTCGGCGAATTTCATTCCGGCCTCGATTTGTCTGGTAAGCAACTGGCCCTTTTTCTTCAATTCTTGATTATCCTTGGATTTCCTGCTTTTACTGCTTTAGTTTAAGTATTTAATTTTGCGAACCATTCACCTGAATGTGCCTTATTTCATGATTTTACACATGTCATGAATACTGGTGCTATTTTATCACTGTTCTTGGTCTTCCACCCTTTATGTTCTTGAATCTGAAACTTCGTTTTTTTTTTTTTTTCTGCTTTTTTGTATCTTTTCCAGATCTGTGCCTTTGATCTTTGTCTTCGTAGTTCTTAGGTTTGGGATTTGCGCATAGGACCTTCAATTCTCTAGGAAAAACTGAAACCCACTTTTTCAACATATACCTAGGTTTAAGCTGAGGTACCAGTAACCTTTTAAGAACACACTGTTTCTGTAGTCGAGTACTTTTATACCAAAACCATGGGTATGTGGAGACATAGGGTAAATACCCCAACCAAACTCGAATTCTTTAGGCAAGAGTTCTCTATCCCTGCCGATGTTCACCTTAGGCTAACTGGGGACGATGATTCCATTATGCCTACAGACGATACAATGCCTTTCCCTGTTGAAGCTTTTGTTGAGTGTGGACTTCGGCTCCCACTTAATCCCCTTTTTCGTGAAGTTCTTCACTACTACACCTTGAACCCTATGCAACTTACCATCAACTCCTATAGAACACTTAATGGTATAATAGCTTTAGCTCGGCAGGAGAATGTTAGGATCACTCTCGCCGATATCCAATATTGTTACACTATGTGCGCCCTTAACCTGAAAGAAAAAGGTTTTGTATATTACCTCAAGCCGAGGTCTACTGAATTTAAAATTGTAGCCGACCTCCCAGACTCCAACAAAAGGGCTGGAGACGATTATCTCATTGCTTCTGGAAATTGGGAGTTTAGCCCAGACGAAAAAGTCCATCTCTACCCTCTTCCCCGAACAGTTAAAGAGGGCAAGGGTAAGCGCCCAGCGCCAATTACTTAGCTGTTGTTTCTTTTTTTTTCCAAGTCTTCAAGGGATTTTATCTGTTTCTGATGTTGTGCTCTTTTTTGCAGACGTTCGTAAGCCACTCAAGGACTTTCGCCAGTCCTATTTCCTTGGAAAAGACCTAAAGAAGCTCCTGGACCTCCCGATCCAGAAGCGCAAGGCTCCGCTAGTGTTGAACTTCATCCCCTCCTACAAATCCACCTTACCCGACGTTCCAAAAAGAAAGAAAAAGAGTTCATCACCTCCTTCTGCTACCACTGCACAAACCGTATCAATATCTCGAGCTGACCAAGGATCGACTTCTGATCCAGCCGATCAACCATCCAGTTCAGCCCCATACTTAGTCCCAATACCAGAAAGAAAACGTCGGCAAAGACTTGTCAAAACCGCCGAAATGGTCCGCCCAAAGCCCATTGCCCAAGATCTCCTAGCCGACCTCCCAGACGATGTTGATGCTATACCAACTCAAATAATGCCTCCGCCAAAACCAAAAAGAACCAAGAAAGTCCAACCAAAGACCAAAACCACTGAGGCAGAAGCTGAGGATGCCTTGCCCATCTCCAAGTTGGCTGAGAGTAAGAAGGCTTCTTCTGTTTCTACAAAAAGGTCTGTTGAGGCTCAGCCATCGGAGTCTACTAAATCAAAGAAGCCGAGGTCCTCCTCTGCAACAACTTCAAAGTCCAAGATACCAAATGTCCCTTAGGCCCTCCAATTTACTTTGGAAGACAGGCCAATATTGGGCAGTGAGAGTGCCGACGACATAAATGTCGGCGTGGCTCTCAGTTCTGCACTACTTCTGCCTGGTGATTTGGAGCGAAATGCTGGAAATAGTGAATATGAGAACTACGCTTTAATGCTCCAACACTCAGTTCAAGTAAGTGTTCCAGTTTAGTACGCGTCCTTTCTTTTTGTTTCATACTTTGAAAAAAAAAATTTCTAACACTTCTATTTTTTGTCAGGCTATCCAGTACGCCCATTCCTTTTCAATGCAGTCATTTGAAACCAAGGAGAAGTTGTCTGATATGAAGAAGGAATATGCTGCTCTTCAAAAAATAAATAAAAGTCTTCAAAACAAGATGAAGACTCTGGAAGATCAGGCCGAAGTTGCAACTCAGGCTAAACAAATAGCTGATGAAAAGGCCGAGGCTGCCGAAGCCATCAAAAGCGATTCTTGAGGCGTAAAAGAAAGAAGCTCAGAGAAGGTCGCCCGGTAGAAGGAGCTCAAAGAAGCCCTGGCCGCGAAGTCGGCTGAAATTAAAGAAGCCAACGAAAAGGCTTATGCCCAAGGTGTGGCTGATGTCACTGAAGACTACAAGTTACAAGTTAAGCAGGCATGCAACAGGGGCTTTTCCCTTGGTTGGATGTCCTTAGCAAAAAAGCTTGATCTTCCTGTTGATTCGCCCTAGCGCAAGGCTGAATCTATTCCTTTGCCATTTCCTCCTCATCCTCCTCCAAGTCAGACTGAGGAAGAAGCTGAATCTGAATCCCAGGCTGAAGATGAGGATGAAGAAAAATGATGATGAAGCCTTGGTAAGGAAGCCCAAAGATGCTGTTGAAGTCAAGTCTCCTCCTGAGGGTGATCAAGTTTTGGACTTGACCCAGGATGAAGATACTAAAGAAGTGCCCAAGGAAGCTGACATTAGTGGGCTTTCCTCTTACCTTCTTCTGGTTGAGAGAAGTGTTGAAAAAACTCTTGCTGAAATTGATGCCGAGATCGCGGCAGACAAGAATGCCGAGGTTGTAGTGGAAAAAGATGTCGAGGTTGTTCTTCCAGAGACTGCCGAGGTCCAAATTCAAACCGCTCCTGAGGCTGAAGAATCATAGTTTTTTTTTTCTTTTTTTTTTTTCCTTTTGTACTTTGTTTTCTGAACAATGCAAGTTTCCTTCCGTGGCCAATGTGCCTTTGTTTTGTTACTCATGAACAATTTAGTTCTGCCAGGCTACAGTGCCTTCTTTGTATATGACTGCAACTATTTTTCCCAGAATGTTTGTTTAATTCTTCTTTGTTGCTTCTGTATGGTCTATACTTAGAATACTTTGCATAATTCTTCCCCTGTATAATCTTCTCGGGGTTACATACCTCGGGTATAATAACTGCAAGTTTTACTTCGGCAAGATATTGACCTGCAATCTTTTCAAAAATTTCAACAAGTATAAAACATATACTATTCAATGTTAACTTTGCAAACTTTTTTTAAGTTTTCAACGAGTGTTTGAACAGTGATATCAGTCTAACCTACTTGTAAATTGCTAGAAATTTCAACAAGGATTATTATATACAGTAAACTTTTCTCAAGTTATAACAAGTGTTTAAACAATGATCTTCTTGTAAATTGCTACAAATTTCAACAAGGGTTTAAACAATATACTTCACCTTTGCTTCAACCTGTATACTGCTGCAAATTTCAGCAGATGACAACATGTCGGTTTAACTTTAACTTGTAAATTGCTACAAATTTCAACAAGTGTTAAACATCTTTTTTGGTTTATCCAACCAGTAGATTGCTATAAGTCTGTAAGCAATAACATCGGCTTCACTTCGACTTGTAAATTGCTACAAATTTTAACAAGTGAAGAGAAACAAATATCTCGATTTAACTTCAACTTGTAAATTGCTACGAATTTCAACAAGTGAAGCTAAGGAACCATCTCAGCTTACTTTTAACTTGTAAATTGCTGCAAATTTCAACAAGTGGTAAGCTTTGCATCGGTTTGACCAACTTGTAAATTGCTACAAATTTCAACAAGTGGTAAACTTTGTATTCGGTCTGACCAACTTGTAAATTGCTACAAATTTCAACAAGTGGTAGACTTTGTATTCGGTCCGACCAACTTATAAATTGCTACAAATTTCAACAAGTGGTAGACTTTGTATTCGGTCTGACCAACTTGTAAATTGCTACAAATTTCAACAAGTGGTAGACTTTGTATTCGGTCCGACCAACTTGTAAATTGCTACAAATTTCAACAAGTGGTAAACTTTGTATCTTCTCTGCCCCCAATGTGAACCTGAGTTCCACTTGGGTTCTCATTTTTCATGTCTTCCAGAAACAATGTTAAGTATCTTAATCAATCATATGTGCTTGAAGAATTCTAAAAAGATTTTATTGATGACATCGGCCAAAAATAATGAACATCTCAATGATAGAAAAATTTCAAATTACAAGTGTTCCAAGGTCTTGGCAATGCTTTGCCCTCATTGTCTTCAAGCCGATAAGCTCCATTGCCTAACACCGAAGTAATTCTGTATGGTCCTTCCCAGTTTGGGCCAAGCTTTCCCTCTCTGGGATCTTTCTTGTTGCCGACGACTTTCCTTAAGACTAGGTCGCCGACTTGAAAATCTCTTGGGTTGACCTTCTTGTTGTAAGCTCTGGCAAGCTATTGCTGGTATACTGCAAGCTGAATTACAGCCTTCTCTCTTCGCTCTTCTAAAAGATCCAGATCTCGGGCTAAGAGTATGTCATTAGTCCCATTCTCAACTCCCTGGGTTCGGATCCCTGGGATGCCGACTTCCAGTGGAATTACTGCTTTTGTGCCATAGGCCATGGCAAATGGGGATTCCCCTGTTGATCTTCTCGGCATAGTTCGATATGCCCAAAGTACATTGGGTAATTCGTCTACCCATTTTCCTTTTGCTGCTTGCAACCTTTTCTTTATTCCATCCAGAATTACTTTGTTGGAAGCTTCTGCTTGTCCATTACTTTGGGGCAAACTTGGTGTTGAAAAGTAATTCTTGATCTTGAATTTCGCACAGAAGTTCGTGATAAGCTTGCTGTCGAACTGTGTTCCGTTGTCGGCAACGATGGCTCTGGGAATGCCAAATCTGGTAATAATGTTTTTCCATATGAAATTCTTGACGTCCACATCTCGGATTTTGGCAAGAGGTTCTCCCTCTATCCATTTTGTGAAGTAATCTGTTGCTACCAACAAGTATTTTCTCTGCCCAGTTGCTTAGGGAAGTTGTCCAACCAGATCCATGCCCCATTGGGCAAACGGCCAAGGGCTGGATACTGGGTTCAGGTCAGCAGCTGGCTGATGAATCAAGGGTGCAAACCCTTAGCATTGTTCGCACTTCTTCACGTATGCTTCTGCATCTTTTTGCATGTAGGGCCACCAATACCCTTGGGTAATGGCCCTATGGGCTAATGATCTGCCCCCAGTGTGGCTTTCACAAATCCCTTCATGAATTTCATATAAAAAATCTTCAACTTGTAAGGGATGTACGCACCTTAAAAGGGGTCCAGTGAAGGACCTTCTGTAGAGTTGTCCGTCCGTAGTCAGGCTGAATCTCGCTGACTTCAATCTGACTTTGTGTGCCTCCTTACGGTCTTCTGGCAGCTTTCCTTCTTTTAGGAATGCAACAATTGCATCCATCCAGCTTGGCCCCATGTCCACACACATTGTCTCTTGCTTTGCGTTCTGTGGTTCTATGCTCGGGCCCGACATGTAGTCGATCATAATTGTTCTTGTCTTTCCAGTTTGTATTGAACTTGCCAGGTTCGCTAGCACGTCGGCGTGGCTGTTATCATCTCGGCTTACTTGGAGAAGTCGGCAGTTTTGAAATAACTCAACCAATCTGATAACCTCTTTTGCATATGCTGACATCCTCTCGTCTATGGCTGCAAATTCTCCTGTTGACTGGTTAACAATTAACTGTGAATCACAAAAAACTATTACCTCATCTGCTTCTGCTTCTGCTGCCAGCTTTAGCCCTGCAATTAATGCCTCGTATTCTGCTTCATTGTTTGAGGCCTTAAACCCCAATTGGATGGATTGTTCTATTATTTCCCCATCTGGAGATATCAGCAGCACTCCTGCTCCTGCTCCTTGTCGATTTGAACTTCCATCGACAAACAGTCTAAATGAGTCGCCGATGTAGATACTGCAGGATCTGAGCTTTTCCTTCTTTTGTTCCTTGGTCCTTGGCTGGGATTCTCCTTGCTTGCTGGGACCTTGTGTATCTTGGCTCAACGGAGCTCGACGTTCGATGGATTCGGGCATGAATTTTGCGACGAAGTCGGCCAAAACCTGGCCCCTAATTGCTGTTCTGGGCCTGAACTCCAGGTCATACTGGCCCAAGGCTACTGCCCACCTTGCAATTCTTCCTGTTAAATCTCCTTGTTGTAATAAGGACTTCAGTGGGTGCTCTGTTAGTACTACAATCTTGTGTGCCTGGAAGTAGTGGTTCAACTTCTTTGAGGCCATGACTAGGGCCAGCATTAACTTCTCTTCTGGTAAGTACCTTGCTTCAGCGTTGGCTAAGGTTTTACTTACATAATAGACAGCCTTATGTTCTCCCTGTTCTTCTCGGATTAGAACTGCACTTACTGCGTGTTCTGACACGGCTAAGTACAAAAACAACTCTTCCCTAGGTTCAGGTGTGGAGAGAACTGGGGCCGTGGTCAGATACTTCTTTAGGTCGGCCAAAGCGGCCTCACATTCTTCTGTCCATAGGAAGTCTGCGGTCTTTTTTACCAGGTTGAAGAAGGGTTTACACTTGTCTGAACTTCGGCTTATGAACCTGTTTAGGGCTGCAGCCCTTCCAGTGAGTATTTGAACTTGTTTTGCCGATGTTGGACTCTGTAAATCTAGGATGGCTTTGATCTGATCTGGGCTGGCTTCTATTCCCCTTCTTGTTACCAGGTAACCTAGGAACTTACCTGATCCAACTCCAAACGCGCATTTAGATGCGTTGAGTCGGAGCCGATATGTTTTGAGTATTTCAAATACCTTTTTTAGGTCGACAAGATGACTCTTAGGATCCTTGGTTTTTACGACCATGTCATCGATGTAGACTTCAACTGTTTGGCCTATCAGGTGCTTGAACATTTTGGTTACCAGCCTTTGGTAGGTTGCTCCTGCATTCTTCAGTCCAAAAGGCATCACCCTGTAACAGTACAGGCCTTTTGGGGTGATGAATGCTGTTTTTTCTTCGTCTGGGGGGTACATGGCTATCTAGTGGTACCCCCTATAAGCATCTAGGAAGCTCATTCTTCCATGTCCTGATGTGGCATCCACCAGCTGGTCAATTTTTGGCAGAGGGAAGCTGTCTTTGGGGCAGGCTTTATTTAGGCTTGTAAAATCTACGCAAACCCTCCATTTACCGTTTTTCTTCTTTACCACGACAGTGTTTGATAGCCACGTTGGATAATTGACTTCTCTGATGGCCTTGGCTTCCAGAAGTTTGTCTACCTCTTCCTCCACAGCTTCGACGTCCATCAACGTCGGTCTTTTAGCTCGTTGTATTACAGGTTTTGCCGACCTGTCGACGTTCAGTCTGTGACATGTGACCTCGGGGTCAATGCCAGGCAGTTCATAAGGTGTCCAGGCGAACACCTCTATGTTTGTTCTTAAAAAAGCTTCCAGTTCTCTCTCTTCTTCTTTGGCTAAGCCTGAGCCGAGAAGAAAGAAGCACTCCTCGTCGCCCTCCTTTACGAGGATTTTCTTTATTAGTGATTCCTCACTCTTCTTGGCCGGCTCCTTGCTGACATCATCTAGGACCTCTATGTCCTCATCTTCAATTTCTGCCTTTTCTGGTTCTCGAACATTGCAGGTTGTCTTCATTGCTACCATAGAGCAATTTTTTGCCTGCAGTTGATCTCCTCTGACTTCTTCAATCCCATGTTCTGTTGGGAAGCGCAATAGTTGGTGCAATGTTGAGGGAACTGCCCCCATTGCATGCAACCATGGTCTTCCCAATATGATGTTGTAAGGAGAAGGCGTATCAATCACGGTGAATTCTTTCCTGATTTTTCTAGTACCGGCCTGTACTTCCAAGTTTGTAGCGCCCAGGGGCCACGTAGGCATTCCATTGAAGCCGACCATCGGGTCATTTGATTGCTTCATGTCGTCTGGATGAAGGCCTAGCTCATTGTAACATCTAACGTACATGATGTCACAAGAGCTGCCATGATCTATTAGGATGCGTTTCACTTGGCACTCCCTAACCTGGAGGGATACTACCAGGACGTCATTGTGCGGGTGTTGGACCGACTCTAGGTCGGCTTCGGTGAAGGTTATTAATGATCCTTGGATCTCTTCAGGCCGATGTCTTTTTTCCCCGACTTGGTAGACATGTTGTAGATGTCTCACCCTTTGGGTTTCTCCTCTGACTTCATTCTCGTTAACCTTTGAGTGGATTACATTAATTATCCGAGGTCCTTCTGCCCGAGGTTGCAGAGGTGGTGGGGCTGCTGGAGCCTAAGGCAGTCTTGCCTGTTCCTCTCTTGTTCTGGTTTCATCGACAAGGTCTCTCAGGTGGCCTTGTCTTACCAGATCTTCCAAGTGTGCCTTTAGGGCTTTGCAGCCCTGCGTTGTATGTCCGTTTTCATTGTGGTAGGCACAATGTCTGTCCATGTTTCTTCCCATGAACTCTCCTGGTTCCCTTGTTGGTGTTCTGAAATAGGGCTGGCTCTGAATTTTTCCTAGGACCTTTTGAATTGGAATTCGGAACATGGTTGTCACTGCCTGTTTAGCCCTTAACTCCATCTCTGTTTTGCTGAATCCGTTATTACTTCGGCCTTGCTTCAGCGAGCCGTTCCCATTTTTATGTTTGGCTTCCTTGTGGGCCGATGTATCCTCCTCGGCTCGTGCATATTTTTCGATTCTTGCCATGAGCTCCTCCATGCTCTTTGGCAATATCTTTGCCAAAGATTTTCGTAGTGAACAGTTATCTTTCAAGCCGTTCTTGAAAGACACGACCGCTACCTCCTAGTTGCATTCGAGTATTCGATTGAACACCTCGTAGTATCTTTTTGCATAGGCCCTGAGGCCTTCATCCTTCTTGATTTTTAAAGCCATAAGTGCGTCCACCCTTAATGGCTGTAGTTTGTTTGTTATGAACTTGGCCACAAACATGTCGGCCAGGCCTTCCCACGTCTTTACGCTTCCCTTTGGTAATTTATGGAACCAATCTGATGCAATCTCCCCAAAGGATAAGGGGAACACTTTGCAGAGTAATGGCTCGTTTCCACTGTACAACGCCATTGAGTTTAAAAATAGTCCAACGTGGAAGTTAGGGTCTGACTTACCATCGTATATTTGAAACCTCAGCATGCTGAATCTTTTTGGTGCTTCAAATTTGTCTAGTTCTACCGAGAACGGTGTTCTCGGCTTGACGGGTGAGGTTACCTCGGCTTCAGCTTTCTGTTCCTTCCTCTTGAGGTAGTCTCTCAAGTCTTCTTTACTCCTCCCCAGAGCTCGGCTATATTTGGACTTCAATCTCTTCGGCACGCTACTCTCGGCCTCGTGATGGGCCCGTTTTGATCTTTCTCCGTGGGTTGTGTCAAAGTAGAGCGCCTGCCTTTGAACATGCCGATGTTCTCTGTGCTCCTGATCCTTCGTGTGATACGTCCTCTGTGACTTCTCTTGTCTTGGCTCTTTTCGCCTGACCTCCCCGAAGGGCGGATGAGAGTGCCTTTTGCTCCTGGAGTGTTGTGGTGCTTCAGGAATTGTTTTCCTTCCACCCTTCTGAGTGTTAACTGCTGGAATTGGCGTGTCCTGCAGCGGGTATGCTGGCTGTATGACATTGTTTTGTATCATGAAATTGACGACCGATTGTAGGTCAGCCAACTTGTCTGCCAATTCTTTTACTTCTTCATCCCTCCGTAGGCACCTATCCCTCCATACCTGGAGGTTATCTTCATTGTAGTATCGGCCCTGGTCTGTTTTCTTCGAAGTGTCGCCCTCCTGGACGACGTCTTTTCCCCCGTGCCCCTGGCCACGGGTTTCTTCGTTGTGGTTGTTTCCTTCGACGTCAAGGTCGACAGGCCTGTTACTCCCAGCGGGAGCGTCGTCCCCAATCTTTTCGTTTTGCACGTTACTGGCCATCTATTCGTCTTTCTTTCCCACAAACGACACCAAATTGTGTGAGTGATTTTCTGACCATATTGCCAACTCAGTATTCAGCTAGAGAGCACTGGCAGAATAGATGGCACTTGGCTGACCTGCACAGAAAAAAAAGACTCCGGCGGTGGTTTTTCCACCCGAGGGCACTCCGACGATCAAGTCAGTATATCTTTCAAAGATAATCAAGTATTCAACTCACAAGCTTGAGTATAAAAACATACCTTTGACCCATGGGGGTGCCTCTTTTTTATAGCCATTACAATCCTAGTCCCAATAGGAGCCTAACTCCAGTGGACTCAGAATTATTGCTAACCTGGAACTCCCAATGGGTTTAGGACAAGAACTCTCCAAGAGTTTTATCATTATCCAAACTAAAGTCTCCTCCCAATTCGGGACTCCTGTTCCTTTATCCGCTTATCCTGGATTCCAATATCCTCGGAGATAACCTCGGCAACCCCGAGATCACCTCGGCGTAATTACCACGATACGTAGAACCTTGGCTGACATGTCGGCGTCACCATGCCACGTGTTGGTACTCAGAAATATATCCCCACACAAATGATGAAGGAATTTGAGATGACAGACTTGGGACTTATGGGGATTCAAGTTAAGAAAGGCAAAGAAGAGATTTTTCTTTCTCAAGAGAAGTACATGGAATTCTTGCTGAAAAAATATCACATGGCTAGGTGCGAACCAGTTGCTACACCTATTGTTCAAAATGAGAAGTTGCAGCAAAAAGATGAAGCAAAATTAGTGGATGAAAAAATTTATAGAAGTCTTGTTGGTTCCTTAATTTATCTTTACAAATACAAGACCAGATATTGTATTTTGGGAGATTTTATCAAAATCATCGTAATAAAACTTTAATATATTAAGGATAAGTATTCAAAAAAAAAAATTCTTCAAAAGTCTAACACATACTACTATTATTAAAATATTAAATTTTAAAATAATATAACTTTTTATCTAAATATCGGTTTTTAATAAAATTAATATTTTTAGAATCTTTTCATCAAGATCTATCAAATAAGATCTATGTTAATTATGAAATTCTTTTTAAAAAAAAAATTATTATTACCGTCGAAATTGATGTAAACAGTAACATGTTACTTTATTTGACAGTAACATGTCAGTTTGTCTCAGAGTAACGTATTACTCTAGCAATATCGTCTAAAATATATATAAACTTTATCCTTACTCAATTATGCACTTTCTCCTTAGGAAGTTTACGAAGCAAAATAAATTAAGTTGCCCTTCTCATTAAATACAGCAATACTAGGTATCATGAAAAGTCTTTCATGAAAATGGTCATGAAAGATTTGTGACCTTTTGATTACACTTACAATAAAGCACCACACACTATTCAAGGAAATCTAAAGGTCACAAATTTTTCATGATTATTTTCATGACAAAATTTTCATGATCTCTAACATTTCTTTATAAATAAGGGTCCAATGGAAAGGTTTTAACTAAATTTCCCTTGTATTTTCTGTGAGATTGATTTCCAGGTACATGAATCAACCTAGCGTGATCCATTACGCAGCAGTAAAAGGAATACAGCGGTATCTAAAAGGAACCAATATGGCATCAAGTATGTGAAAGAACAAGAGTGCAATGTAGTTGGATATATACCGACAGTGACTGGGCGAGCTCTCTTGATGATCAGAAAAGTACGCCTGCTTATCTCTTTCGTCTAGGCTCAAATGTGCTATCATGGAGTTCAAGGAAGAAATGGCATTATTGTCCTCTGAAGCTGAGTATATTGCAGCAACAGAAGTACCCTGTAAAGTAGTTTGGTTAAGGAGAGTTCTCAAAGACCTGAAGCAAGAGGAAAGGGAGCCTACAAGGATTCAATATGACAATATATCACCAATTGCAATGAGCAAAAATCCCATTTTCCATGCATGGTCAAAGCATATCAAGCTTCGCCATCATTTCTGAAAATCCTACGTGATTCGTGATTAGATCAAGTTAACGTATTCCAAATCCCAACAATTCAAAACACTCAACCTAAAATCATCAAGAACTTACGAGAGTGATTTTAGTTTGTTTGTTTTTAAGAATAAATAATAAATCGACACAAACGATTTTTTACGTGGAAAAAACCACAATTGAAGAACCTTCAATTGTAATCAAAAACCACGGGCGAACCGCCACTAATCAATCCATTACTGAAGGACAACAAGGTTACAAAGAAACCATACAAATTACCCAACCCAGTCAATTTGTCTCTGAATCTTCTGTAACTCTTTCACCACGCCTTCGTCACGGAGCTGATTCTGAAGTTGATACCACACCACAATTTCACTTGTCGAATTAATGACTACGTAAAGAATCAAACGCCTTTTGAATCTTTACGTGTTGATCTTCGGATTCCACCGAAGAGAACACTTTTGAATATGTAGTATCAAACTCTTTGATGTATGAATCTCAACTCATGAGTTTAGAACTCTCTCAAAAACATCAAAGAAAACTCATCAAACTCTCAGAAGAAAACTTCAAACCAAACTCTAGAATTCTTGGATCAGATCTAGAAAAAAGTTAGATTAGTTTTAGGAGAAAACCATCTACTTATAGAAAACCAAAAAGAATCCCAATCCTGAAAGAAACCAATCACTTGAAAATTTCCGGATTCTGAAGCTCGCTCGAGCGAGGCTCCTCTCGCTCGAGCGAGAAGCTTATCTCGCGTGATTTCTACTAGAGCCTTCGCTCGAGCCACGAACTCTTCGCTCGAGCGAGGAAACAACACTTTCAGGTTTTTGTATAGAAGCAATTCGTCGCTCGAGCGAGCATTGACCTTCGCTCGATCCACCAATTCTATGCTCGAGCGCACATTCATCTCCTTCAGGTTTTATACCAGACGCAGTTCTTCGCTCGAGCGAGGACATCTTCGCTCGAGCGAGGAAGAAAAAAAAACACAGAAAACTGAGTTTTGTTCGCGGCATTTTGACAAGATAGGACCTAACAATCTCCCCCTTTGTCAATACCCGGACAAAACTTTCTAAACAATTTTCTGACCACATTACAACTCAAAGAATGTACAAAATAACTACAACTCATCCAATAATTACAACTCATCCAATGATCTAATATATTACAACTTGATGAAAAGATAACAATGAATCCAAACTTGAGAACCATCCAATCTGCACACCAGAATTTTGAAAAGATTGATTATGCACAAAAAAAATATCAAGACAAGTTCATTATATATAGATCATAAATGAAAAACTACTAATCCATTGAGCTGTAAATAAAACTACTAAGCCATTGAGCTATCAAGCCAATATATCCACATCAATCATAGCATATACAGGAAGCCAATATATCCAAAGCCAATATATCCAATATATCCAAATCAATCATATCCAAAGCCAATATATCCAATATATCCAAAGCAAACCATCTCCCCCTTTTTGGCCGGGAGAGAGACAAAAGCAAGATAAACAGTATAAGACGAACTGTCTAAAAAACAAACCAAGAAACCAAACATTATGAAGATGGTGGAGGATGCTGCAGCTGAAGAAGAGAAAGGATCTGTGTTAGCATAGCACTCTGCTCGTCAAGGCGAGCATCGATAAGATCAAGACGATGAGCAAGAGCCGGATCCAAGCCATGAGTACCTACTGCTGGTCCTGCATGGGCAGCCTCAACCTCCTCCTCCTCGGCAAGAGGATCATCATCACTCGCATCGCCTGGACCACCTGCATGGGAACCCCCAACCCCTGACCCACTCCCCCTAACATGGGCCTGACTCTGTGAGACGGTGAGTTTAGTAATGGGTTTGACAGGAGAAGCAAACTCATCATCTTCAAGAACAGGGACATCAAGATAAGTGAGAAAACGGTGAAGAAAACACCCATAAGGAAGCCCCAAAGATTTTCTGCCCTCAAAGACCCCAATCATTTTTGAGATAACCATCTCTGGAAGATCAATGGGAAGGCGATGATGAATACAATATAAAACATAACCTTGGTCCTGAGTAATATGAGAGGAATGAGTGGTGACATAAATATTGGCGCACACAATGATATTGAGAAGACGGAACCGAGGAAGCAACTCATTCTGCTGAATGAGAGCCCCGGCGATCCATGTCCTAGAAACACCACACAACTCGGAAGCAACCATATCAAAATTGACACCAGATCGGGTAAGAAAAGGAAAATGACACGCATCAATCTCAGGAAGACCAAGAAACACCCGAAACAGATCCCCAGTAATGACAAGGGACTGCTTCCTAACCCAAGTCTGAAAGGTACAAGCTTCTCGGCTAATAGAATGGATGTTGCAATAAAACTCTCGGATGAGACTTAGATTTTGTGGACCGGAAAAATGTAACACTTGATCACCACCTAATGGATCAAACAAAGACCGAATGGGAATGACCTCAAACGCATTTGGTAAAACATTGCGTTCTAAATGAACTTTGCGAGAGACATAGGATTCTCGAAATAATTTGGCCTTTTCTTTGGATTCAAATTTGGCAGTATTGAAGGAAGGACGAGAAGCAGTCGTCTTGCGATGTTTAGAAGACTCGGCCATGATTAACACAACCCAAGAGAATTCAAAACATGACACAGCAGTAAACAACCAGACCAGACACACCCCACATCCCCAATGCCAAACCAAGAAACACAGACAGAAAACATTAGTCCATTAGTAAAAACAAACATGTGAGAACAAGAAGTGCAAGGCAAGAGCTTATGAGTTCAACAACAAAAAAAAAAAAAACCAGTAGTGCAACAGTAGTGAAAAAATCAGATAAACACAGCAATAGCCAAATAGAACAACAATTAGAACCCAGGCTATATAAATGACAATGAGAAGAACAAAAGAACGCAAGCTGAACAATGAGCATAAGGCATGAGCAGATATGAACCAGACATCAACAATAATAAAAGCAGAGAAAACAAATCACAGTCACATATGGTCATAATCATGTAACAACAAGAACATCCCAATATGAGACCAGAAAAACCCTAAAATCCCCAATGTTCAAACAAATAAACGCCCAAGACAAACCAACCCAAAGCGAAACCCTAGAAGCAATGCAAAGCATATAAATCAAACCAAGGACCCTAGAGCATGAAGAGAAGCGAAATCAGTAGCAAAGAACTAAAAAACAACAAGAATGAATTCTAGATAGAGGCAGAGCACAGGCACAATCCCAATCCGAAAAAAAAAAGAAAAAAAAATTAAAAAAACTTACCAATGATGAGGAATGTGCAAGGAAGAAACAAAAGAAACCCTAAATCCAAGAAAGAACCCTCAAACGAGCCTAGCCAGGGAGAACACAAAAGCCCTAGGGGGAGAGAGAGAGAAGAACACGAAGAGATGCAAACAAAAACTGAAGAGACCCTTTTTAAAAAAACTGAACCGCGACAGTTCGCTCGAGCCAAGACACGGTCGCTCGAGCCAAGAAAACAAGCTCTCAGGTTGAAAGCAGAAGCAAACGCATGCTCGAACGAGGAACTCGTCGCTCGAGCCAAAAAAAAAAACAATTTTTTTTTTTTTTTTTGAAAACAAACACACCTAGGATGTCCTGTAACAGGTAAGGTGACCAAGTGACAGACTATACCACAAGGAAAAAGAAATCCATCAAACATGAGTTTTGCATAGAAATCATCAAACGTCTCATCGTCGCGCATAAAAAGGGTTTCAAAGGCGGATGTGAGATGTTGAAGTTTTGACCTTTTGACAGAGGTGGTTCCTTCGTGAATTGTTTCAAGAATATCCCACACCTCTTTTGCTATTTCACACGTGCAAATTCGACGGAATTCTTCAGGTGTGACAGAGCAGAAGAGGGAGTTGAGAGCTTTGCTGTTCCAACTCGAGTTCTAGTAATCAGTTGTGTCCCATTTATCAAGGGGTTTAGGAATATCAATGCCATCTATAGTGACAATAGGTTCACTCCACCCAAAGACAACGCAGTGCCAAACTTTCTCATCGATGGATTTTAAAAATGCTCTCATACGAGCTTTCCAATAAG
Source organism: Camellia lanceoleosa (assembly GCA_025200525.1). NCBI lineage: Eukaryota > Viridiplantae > Streptophyta > Magnoliopsida > Ericales > Theaceae > Camellia > Camellia lanceoleosa. The sequence goes on along the minus strand of CM045761.1, from coordinate 102,588,933 downwards.
AATAGTTTGTACCGTCAAGTAAAGGAGGTCTATGAGTCGAGTTACCTTCACGAATAGAATCCATAATACTAGTCACACAAAATCACACTCCTATAGTTTTGATAAAAACAAAAGTTTTTTGATAAAACAAAGAGTGACCCGCTCTGATACCAATTGAAAATCCTACGTGATTCGTGATTAGATCAAGATAACGTATTCCAAATCCCAACAATTCAAAACACTCAACCTAAAATCATCAAGCACTTACGAGAGTGATTTTAGTTTGTTTGTTTTTAAGAATAAACAATAAATCGACACAAACGATTTTTTACGTGGAAAAAACCACAATTGAAGAACCTTCAATTGTAATCAAAAACCACGGGCGAACCGCCACTAATCAATCCACTACTGAAGGACTACAAGGTTACAAAGAAACCATACAAATTACCCAACCCAGTCAATTTGTCTCTGAATCTTCTGTAACTCTTTCACCACGATGTAGCACGTCCGCGGGGGACCTCGCGCTACAGTTCGGACTCGATTTGTGTCGGTTCTAAATCTGAACCAAAGAGTCCAAATCCGGCAAATCGTTTTGAGAAAACAGATTTTTGAAAAGTAGTGCCAAACATGGACTGCTTTGCCAGATTACAGAGTCGCCACCTAAATATTTTTAAAATGGGAAATTTAGGAAACCCTGACTCGGTGCGTCAAGGCCATGTCCGCATCACCAAAATGGTCTTGGCTCGAGCTTAGTACGATCGGGAAGGTCACTATGAGCACCCTTTCGCCCGTCCAAGATCGGCCTCTACTAACCGTGATATCCGATTTTGAAAACATTACATGCTCTTATTCCAATTATTAGCCTAGAATTACTATGTTATGTGCACAGCAAACAAGTATAGACTAGATCGCCTAATTTGGAAACAAACATTGCATATCCGTTCGTTTTGAAAATAGTTTGAAATTGCTACTCGCAAGTAGGCTAAAACACGGATTTCAATGAGTTATTCCAACTCAAGCAATCCAACCTCCACCCACAGGCATTCAAACAGTTTATCTCACATAAGCATTTAGCCGCATGGTAAGCATACTGTCATGGCAACATTCACACGCATGTGGTATGCTAAAGCGTAAAATACTTACATCGTACTCCGTGCCAAAACAGAAACTTATTAGAAATCCATGCATGGACCTAAGCATACTGAAATGTCTAATGCAACACATGCAAAGATGTAATCTATGCAGGCTCGGCTATCCTAAACATGGCATATGGAATGCTACAAATAACATGTATTCAATTTGGAAATTGAAATACAATGCAGTTTGTATGATGTACCGAGCCTAGTGCATGTTAGACAAATGTATGGATGCACGCATGCATTACATAAGGTATGCTAATTTTTAAAATATGCCCTAATCTACCATCATAAGCAGGTAAATAAAAGGGAGAAAGAAGTGGGGGTTGGAAGACATGCACACACACACCCACACTTATTACATATTTGCCCTCGCTCGGAGGGACCGAATAATAATACAGACCGAATAAATAATTAACTACTCTAGCTAATTAAATATTACAAAACTCTATTTAATTAATTAACAAATTCACTAAGCTACGGAAAGACACTAAACCGCCTCGGGAAGAGAGTCCAATGCAATGCATGCTCGATCTTGCTCGGAAACTCACTGCCATGCACAAGTTGCCTCTGTTTTCACTGTTTGGCACCTCTAAAGATTGCACAAGTCCCAAGGTATGCTCTCTGCACACTGTGGAGTGCCACCGGCTAGGAGGAATGTCCATCGGCTATGGGAAATGATCACCGGCCGCTAATGAAGTTATCGGCCATTTATGAATTGCTTGGTAAACTTGTATGTAGTATCGCCAAAACTTCCTGCAGAAACCTGTTTGACAGCAGCAGAGGGCAGACAAGGCATGGCAATGCATTTTCAAAGCAATGTTTGCACCACCACACTCCATATCATGTTTAAGACTCAAGGGAGTACGGTGCTTGACCCCCGGGCCATCAATCCCGCATTTCAATGCATGATGGCCCGAAAGCCAAGTTAGCAACTTTCAATGGAATGGAATGCAAGCACAAACAATCAAGAGGCCCAACCTCTATCATGGTGATTCAAGAGGCAAGGTATGCATGCCAAATGCAACCCAAACATGTGAGCTAAGTATGCAATATGAGCATAAAGGCAAGTGTGCAAACATGCAACATGTATTAGGCACACAACCTAAACCAACAAGCATGGCATGCAACAAACATGCAAAAATGGACTTAAACTAACATGGATAGCTCACAAGCATGCCAAAATCAGCGGCCACAAGATGAAAAAAAAGATGCCTCGAAATGCGTGCATACGGGCACGCAAATCGAGGCGAGGGCATACAAGCATGAAATGGCACTCTAATGAAACATGAAGCATGGCATACTACACATACAAATTTCAGTAGTTAAATGAGAGGCAAAACAGCCCCGAAACAAGGCGAAATGACACCCGATGCATGGAATCACTCCCGAAATGCAAAACTAGGCCTCCGAAATGGCCTATAGCTATGCTAAACATGCATTATATGAACATGGTATGAATAGACAGCAGCTAGACAGCCCAAATATAAGCACATTTTCAGTATAAGACAGCCCCAAAATCAGTAAGCATACAAGGCTAACAAACCATGCAAAAATGAGGCTAAAACAAGGATTTCAAAGCAAGTAGCATAAGGATCATCCAAACAATGTTGAGCCCTTCAACAATGTTGAAGAAGGGCTCAAAATAAGCCTACTTACAGCTTACATCAAGCCCCAAAACAGATCATACATCAGCCAAATATTCTATGCAAGAAACATGGCATACAAGAGGATATTGAGATAGGTGCTATATGCAATCATCAAACAGCCAAATACCCTTCATGAGACATGTAGAGGGGGGAAAAATAAGCCACTTTTCAGGCCTGTCGAAGGCCCAAAAATGGAAGCATGGTAGGCTAAAGAAACATGCAACAAAACAAGGACCCAAGAGGGTATTGAAGCAAGTCATACATGGGGGTCCCAAACAAGGTTGAGCCCTTCTTCAATGTTGAAGAAGGGCTCAAAACAAGCCTCTTTTTAGTTTACATCGAAGCTCAAAAATACATGCAACTAGGGCTAAACAATGAAGCTAAAAAATGCGAGTTTAAGGGAAATGGATGCTTACCCTTGAAGAGCAGCAAACCAGCAGGTTTTGATCCAAGTTTAGATGCTCCTAAGCTCTGCAAAACAGCCCCAAGTTGTTGGAAATGGAGTGGTGGTGGTGGTGCTAGGTGGTGGTGAAGGAATGGCTCAAGAACAATGGACTTTGGAGGTTGGATGGGAGAGATATGGAGAGAGGGGGTGGGATATATATGTATATATCAGATATACATATATATCTGCTGGTTTTTTGTTCAAGCCTCTAACCCTAGACAAAGGAGGAGAGGGCCTCCTTATATAGGCCAAGCAAAACAAGACTTAGAGGCTAAGTTTCAAAGGGTCAAAGGGTGCAAGGCTTGTTGGAGAAGCTTGGACAGCTGGTAGGCTTCTTGAGGAAGCCAAGACAAAGGGTCAAGGCTTCCCCAAAAAGCCATGAGCCAAGGGTGCACCAAAATGGGGTTCAAAGGTGCAAAAAGGATGCAAAATAGGCATATGGATGCACGTGGGTCTGGTTCTGTGCATCCCAGGCACAGGCATGCACCAAGCTTGGGGGTGCAAAGGGTTCAAACCGCCGTAAGATTCGATCATTGTCCAAAATAAAGTGCCGGTCGCCACTCTTTTCTGCCGGTCGGCTAAATAGAGTGCCGATGGATGATTCCTTGGTCAAAATATGGCCGGTAGGTATTCAAATCGAAGCCCCGGAAGTTAGCTTTCCAATGGCGCAAACCTTGCATCAAAACTCCTCCTATGCAAAAAGTTATGCCCTTTTCCGTGAAGTCGCGCAGACTCGATCCAACCGGATGATCCTCGCTCCAACCCAACATATCTCCTCCACCCGGACTTGGCTTTGGGAGATTCTTGAGTACAAAGTGAAGCCCCGGAAGTCTTCTTTCCAACGATGGTGGCCTCATAGCTAAATTCCAAGTGTGCAATTGAATAAGCCTGATTCAGCGAGGGCCGCTCGACTTTCTTCTACCCGGATTCATGGCGAACTTCTTCTTCAACCTATTTTCTCCCCTCCTCTCCTCTTTTCTTCAACTCCAAACCCTTAAACAAAGTGTTTGGGAAGATTTGCCTCTCTTCTTGCCGAAGAAACTGAACCCGTGCCCTGCACATCTCTCAACACCGAGCAAACCATCAGTAATGCCCAAATCTTGAGGGCGGTCAAAAATGGGGTGTCTACACACGCCTTCGTCACAGAACTGATTCTGAAGTTGATTCCACACCACAACTTCACTTGTCGAATTAACGACTACGTAAAGAATCAAACGCCTTTTGAATCTTTACGTGTTGATCTTCGGATTCCACCGAAGAGAACACTTTTGAATATGTAGTATCAAACTCTTTGATGTATGAATCTCAACTCATGAGTTTAGAACTCCCTCAAAAACATCAAAGAAAACTCATCAAACTCTCAGAAGAAAACTTCAAACCAAACTCTAGAATTCTTGGATCAGATCTAGAAAAAAAGTTAGATTAGTTTTAGGAGAAAACCATCTACTTATAGAAAACCAAAAAGAATCCCAATCCTGAAAGAAACCAATCACTTGAAAATTTCCGGATTCTGAAGCTCGCTCGAGCGAGGCTCCTTTCGCTCGAGCGAGAAGCTTATCCCGCGTGATTTCTACTAGAGCCTTTGCTCGAGCCACGAACTCTTCGCTCGAGCGAGGAAACAACACTTTCAGGTTTTTGTATGGAAGCAATTCGTCGCTCGAGCCACCTTCATCTTCGCTCGAGCGAGCATTGACCTTCGCTCGATCCACCAATTTTATGCTCGAGCGCACATTCATCTCCTTCAGGTTTTATACCAGACGCAGTTCTTCGCTCGAGCAAGGACATCTTCGCTCGAGCGAGGAAAAAAAAAAAACACAGAAAATTTACAACTCAATCACTGAGTTTTGTTCGCGGGATTTTGACAAGATAGGACCTAACAATTTCATTTGAGATTTGATTGGCAAGGGAGAAATTGTTATAGAGTTCATCAACACCAATGATCAGCCAGCTGATATTCTGAGTAAAGCAGTGACTTCAGAAAGATTGAAAAAAAATCAAGAAGCAACTACAAATTACAAATTAAGAAGGGCTGTTGCGTTAATTTGCAATTTGTTCAGTGTAGAGTTTTCCAGAACATGAGTAGTTAGCTGATGCATTTAGTATCTAAGTAACATTTTCTTACAATTGGGTAGATGGTAGTTGATTAATTAATATTTTCTGGAATTATCTTCATCTTGTGTACATCGTGCTCGTGGTATGTTTGATTAGGTGGATTAGAGTATGGCTTTGGGATTATTAATCCGTGGGCTCAATTATCCTATGTTTGTTTTAATATTTTTGTTTAGAATTATTAATCCAATGGATAATTAATCTGACAATTTGTAGGATTATTAGTAATGGAGTAGGGGTGGGATTATTAATCCAATGGATATTAATCCAATTGGATAATAAATACCACACTAATTTAATAGAACTATTAATACTTCACTATTAGTCTTGTGAATCAAACATGACCTTGATGTATTAAGAAAGACAAGTCCAAGGAGACCAACAATTAATCTTATGAAAAGTTCCAGCAACAAGAAAAGCAACTCAGTTTCAAAAATATTTCTACAGAAAAATAAATCCTTCGTTTTGTCAATTAAAAAGCAACTTTGTTTTGTAAAAATTGTCCCCATTGCTTGCTCCATCATAATTCTATTCTTTTGATCTCTAATTGAGCACTTTAATCCTTGGGCAAATTCATTCCACCTTCTGCTGCACAAACACAATGTGGTCTTCTCTACATTATTTAGTGTTGGATGGGGTGAAATCTAGAGAACAAAAAAAAACAGTATTTAATATTTTTTTACAAATGAATAAATTGACAAAAATATGTATACAATCACTAGTTTAAAAAAAGGAATGAAAAAGGTGGGAAAAAAAAAAAAAATAGAACTGAAATCTAAATTAACAATTTTTTTCATTTCCCTTTCTATATCCAAATCTATTATCTAAACACGTGCCTCTTTTTTTATTTGGATAATTACACTACAGTAGAATCTTGAAAAAAATAAATTATATATTCAGGAAAATAATTATAATTTTAATTATTAATATTTATAAAATTTCTCACTGATTTTTGTTTTTTAAAAATCTACGGATGTAATATTTCTCCTTTTTAATATATTCACTCGTATTTAATAATTGTGAAATCTACTTCATGAACCTTTTAGTGTATTACTGACTAAAACACAAAATATCACACAAAGCTTTATGAGATTAAAACTTGGCTGTACCACGCTTTAGCGTAAGGGTACAGTCTTTGAGACACAGAAGCTACTAGACCAAGAATGGTCATTGTTCCAAAACCCAAATTACACCCACACACACACACACACACACACACACACACACACAAAAACAAAAAACAAAAAACAAAAAAAAAGTTTATACTCCAAAACCCTAAATTTCAATGGAATGCAGCAATAGCCATGGGAACTTTGGTGGATGCAGTATCAGGTGGCGGAGATGGAAGCATGGTAACTGCAAACACCCCGCTCGCTGCCGCTGCAACCGCACCTACAACAAACGCAGGTAAATTGCCACCCCCGAATAAGGCATCCCACGGTCCACTTGCTACTGATACCACCATCTGTTTCAACATTCAAATATTCAAAAAAAAAATCATCCATCAAGATCATGAGAAATAAAATTAAGATTACTTAGTGGAACAAAAGGCATATATGTAAAAAGTTTGTTCTACGTTAAAGAAGTTTAACGTGACACAATCAAAAGTATATAACAATCTTAACAACTACAACACTTGTAAAGTCATCCATTAAATGTCGACTAGTACACTTTGGTATAAATTTTTTTTGGCCTTCATGGTGGAATTGACTTTGTTACCCTTTATGAAACCAATCAACCCATATCATGCAATTAGTTCAAATGGGGTGGTTTGATTTTCAGATTTTAAAATATATATATTAATTTGATAAAAACAAATACTAAGAATATATTTTTACCTTTAAAAAAATCATATCATAATAGTGGTTTTTTTTTTTTTTTTACCAAACCGAAAAACGAATTTAATTTGTTAGGCTTTTGTGAACATGTGGCATGACCCTTTATGCCATGTGACATGCTGATGCTAGTTATGGGTTTACATCACTATATTCCGATACAAAAATGCTTGGATCCCAAAGTTGTGGATCTCCATGATCTTTAAAATGATGTAGATCAATTATTTATTTTTATTTTTTTTTTCCTTCCTGAATTAATCACAGGCAAGTAAAAAGTTGTGTTTTTTTGAGAGTCTATAGTATTGTTGATTCCAAAATTACTTTTGCATTGGAGCTCAATCATGAAGTTATAAAATATTATGGAGGAATTACTTATCAACTGAATAGAATAAATAAATAAATAAATAAATTACGCAAATACGGAGGGGTGCAAGTGGACCTGCACCCCCACCCCCACAGCTTTTCAATGCACTCCCACCACAAAATTACTTACACCTTCCATATTTTTATAATTTGTTTCCCGCTCCACTGTTAAATAATTCCCAAAATATCAACACCAATAATGATATATTTTATATTTTTTCGATTTAGTGTCATTGAGAAAGTTCTTTTTATTCACCCAAAAAGGAGAGAGTTCTTTCAAATTGGGAGTCTTGGAATAAAGATGAGAATAATACTAGGCACTTATAAAAATATTTTAAATATAAAATATGTAAACTAAAATTGGATCGGGGTAAAATCTACGTTACATTAAAATTAAATCCATACTATACACACACTTTATTTATAAAGTACCCATTAAATACTTTTTTCCTAAAGAGAAATGAATGGTGAAGAAAAGAGGCACCATTGTTCATGAAAATTCTACAGCTTAAAGCTTTGTTTGGATGCAGTTTTTTGTTTTTTTGTTTTTAATTGTTTTTACGTAGGTACAAGGCATTCTTTTTTTTTGGTTCACCACCCGGTATCCGACCCTTAGGCCGACTAATCCGGATTCGGGGAGTAGTTTTGGATGGTTAGACTCAAATCCCCTCCCAAGTACAAGATTCAATTATGGGTTTTATGAATGATATTTACACCTAAACAATAAAAAATACTATATTATAATTATCCTGAAGTAAAATTATTTGGAGTTGCAATAATTAGCCTCCGTTTGGGAAGTGGGTTGGCTTTTTGGCTTTTTGGCTTTTTTTGGCTATTTTAGCCTGGGCTTAAAAGTTTGGTTTGGGAAGGGCTTTTTGGCTTTTTGGTTTTTTTGACTTTTTTTGTGAGAGAGGAGTGTAATGATTATGGGTTGGATGTGATGTTTTATTTTTTGTGGCTAAAAAAGCCTATTTTGTCTTTTGTGGCTAAAATAGCCAAAAAGCCTGGCTTTTTGGCTTCCCAAACGGTGCCTTAATTACATGAGTGGAAAAATCTTACCTGTGGGATAACTATTGCAAGATTCAGAACTCCCAGAGAGAGACCTATGAAATTTAAAAATGAGAAAAAATCTTAGAATAAAATTACTAGTATACTATATAATACCCCAAAAAAATACTTCAAAAATGGGTACAAACAAACTACATAATGTTGAATTCTTGAGTTCAATATACCTTGCCCTGCACCAGCACTATTTGAGAAAATGGATGCTAGAGCAAACGGAATGCTGTAAGTCACCTGCCAAACAAAGTACAACAACCATCAACAACATCATTATTTCATTATTTATAATCCCACAATTTGAATATCTAAATCTTATTTTAAGGTGTCTTATCAGAAAGTTATCTGAAAAGTAGTGAGAAAAAACTAAGTTAAAATTTACTAAAACAATTAAAAAACTAAAAAAAAAAAAAATAACTTTTAACCGAGTTGAGTTGCCAAAATTATTGCTTTTAAAAATTATTTTGAATTCCAGTTTCTCTGCATGCACTCCACAAGTGCAGGGTCTTCTCCAACTATCACTTACACGTGTGAATCAAAATCCTCTGTTTCACCTCACCTACTGCCACCTGCACCTTCTCTATAGTAAACTTTTAATAATATTTTAAGGGACTCCTATATTTCACAAAACAATTTCTTTTACTATTTTATACTCGTTCTAAAATAAGAAATCTATTTTTTTTTTAGTATTATAATTATTATATTTTAAAAATATTAATTTTCTAAATTATTCATTGATAATATATATTTTTTTAAAATATCAATTATCATAATTATATTTTTTATGTTGTAAATTTAAAAAAAAAGGCAAAATAAAAAATTTATATTATTTTAATTCTTGATTTTTAAAAATAAACTAATATTTTAAGACAATAAAAATTACATAAGAGATTAATATTTTAGGATGGAAGAAATAGTATCAAAAGGCAAGTTGGGGACGCACACTTATCCATTAAGAATTTTTTTGTCTGAACAGATGATTGTATGATAGAAATTAATTTGTGTAGTGTAAAATTTATATAAGATTCATATAGAGTATGGTGGAGAATAATTCCTGGTAATTATTAAATTGATAAGGATAAATTTGTAATATTACTCATTATCAAAGTATAAGAAAAAAAAAATTTATTATTTTTTTTAATAATTATTTCTAAACAAAAAACTTAATCCGGTGGGCAAATAAATTGGTTGAAATATTCTTTTTATCATTATTATTATTATTTTTTTGGTACAAAAAAATTTAAGTGAGAGAAGGATATTCCAATTCAGGATCAGAGCAAGTCACAAGTCTCTATGAGAATTTACAATATTAGATTCATAGATCGTTCACTAAAAAAATTGAAGAATTCCGGACAACAAAAATTGAACCTAAACATCGAACCTAAACACAGACTTATTTGGTTTAACTCTCAAAACATAATTTTTTTAAAAAAATATCAAAATTTTGTTTGGCTATAAATTTTTTCTAAAATTACTTTTTCTTTTCTATACATCAATCAATTACTTTTTTTCTTTTTCGTCTCTTCTTCTTAATCACTTTTTCTTTCACATACATCTACTCAATTACAACAAAATATCAAATTACAAACTCGCATACTCCAAAACTATTTCCATAATATACAACCTAAACAAATCCAAAAAAAAAAAAAATTTCTAAACTCTTTCTCCAAAATAATTTTTAAAAATTTATCTCCCAAAATCAGACCAAACACACTCAAAAGTTTAATATTTACTACCACTCTTCGTTGACTTATTATTATTATTTTTTTCAAAATGCAATTTCACAAAACATATAAAAAAATGTTATAAGATTTAAGAAGGTATTTAAAATATTTAAATAAGGCTTCGTTTGGGATGTGGATTAATTTTTTAATTTTTTGGTTTTTTTTGACTATTCCTGAAGTTAAAAAGTTTTGTTTAGAATGAATTTTTAAATTTTTTAAACTTTTGTGAAAAAAAATGAAATGATTATATATTGGATATATATTTTGTTTTATTTAATTAAAATAATTAATTTTATCCTATATAACTATTTTAGTCTAAATATGTATTTTAAACGGAGATATTTACGTTTTAATTTTTTATAAATAGATATAAAAATAATAATCAGTGTATTTGATTTGAGTTTTCTAGATTAAATTTTTTTGAAAATTGAGTTTTTTATTTTTTGTATTTTTTTGTTTTTAGTGATTATTTTTAAAATTTTATGAATTTTTTTTTTTACTTTTTTAAGATGTACCTTACTTAGATGTATCTAAAAAGTAAAAAGATTGTGAAAAATATTTTAAAATATATAAAAATACAAAAAACATACTAAATTTTCGTATTTTTTATATTTATTGAATTTTTAAGAAAAAATTTCACAAAAATTATATTTTTTATGTATATTTATGTTAAGTGTATCTAAAAATTAAAAAACATTACTTAAAATATTAAAAATTTTAATAAAAAAATATAAAAATAAGTAAGTAAAACTGTTTTCAAAAAAACGAAACCAAAAAAAAAAAAAAAAAAAAAAAAAAAAAAAAAAAAAAAAAAAGCGAAAAAAAAGTGCACTATTAGTCCACCCATACACTAAAGTTTGTTTCGATTAGTCCAACCAAACACCAAAGTTTGTTTGGTAAAAACAAACTCCTAAACCAGCGTGTCAAGTCAGACTACGGATAAGGCGAAGAGCTAATGTACACGTGTATAGCACGCGCCACACTCGTGCGGTAGGAAATAAAAACAAAAGAAACTCACCGCTAGAGGGATTCCGAGAACGGAGAAGAGTGTCAACGCGCCGACCTTGACGCCGGTATCAGGATGCGAAGGGGTGGCTCCTCCGTTGTGTGCGGCGGCGAAATGGCGTGCGGACTCTGCTTTTTTGGTAATCACCACCGTCATGGCCAGACAAATCGCCAGCAAAAAGTTGACCACACCCCACAAGCGCTTGACCCCGCCGAGCCCACGAGCCAAGTGCTCCACCGCGAGTGACATGAACCCCAACACCACCGAGTTCAGCATCAGCCCCAATGCACCCGCGCGGACGCCGTGATCGTAAGCCTGTCCTTCCCCAACCTTCCCTCCGTACACCTCCCTGCCCATCCAATCCGTGTCGAACAACAAGAAAGGGAACCAAGCAATCCAATTAAGACACGTCACCAGAAGCAAGATCCACATGGGCCTAGGCAAGTCCTTCAGCGCAGCGAATATTTCTCCGAAGAACGGCACCGGCTTAGCCTTTTCCCCATCCTTGCCGACCCCGTTCAAGTCACCGGTATGTCCCGGTTCCGGTTTGGAGATGGGTTTTTCACGCACTGTTGTTAGAGCTATGGTGGTTAGAGTGATTAAGAGAGCGATTGAGATAAAGAAACAGCTCTTGAGGTTCGCACAGTACACATCACATGCACGTGTGGATGAGAATGGGAAGGCTTTGTGGAGATGGGTATATGACCCGGCGGCGAACCCGAGAACGTTCCCGACCGCCATGAAGAAGGAATATAAAGAGTTGGCGGTTCGCATTTTCCGTTGGTTGTCGCCGGAAAGATCCGCCAGGAGGGCCCGGCAAGGGCCTTGGAGCATGTTATTGGCGACGTCGAGGATCCAGAACCCGACTACGAAAACCGCGATGGCTCGGGGTTTTGGGGTCCGACCCAGGTTGTCGCCGGAGAGGTGGCCTAGGTCGGCGGCGAAACCGATGAGGAAGACGGCGACGGCGACCAGGCCAGCCCCGGCGGCGATGAAGGGGCGGCGGCGGCCGAATCGGGAAGTGCAGCGGTCGCTGTAGTAGCCGACTAGGGGTTGGACTATCATGCCGGAGATTGGGCCGCAGAGCCAAATGAAGGCGGCCCAAGTGTGGGGGATGCCCAGTAGCTGCACGTAGGGTGTTAGTAGGGAGAGCTGTAGGGCCCACCCGAATTGGACCCCGGCGGCGATCGACGCCACAATTATTGTCTTCCGCAGCGACGATTTCGACGGGGCCGGCGGTTGTTGAACTTCCAAAGCCGATGATGGTGGTGGTCGTTCACTCTCCATATTCTCTCTCTCTCTCTCTCTCTCTCTCAAGCTATGTATGTATATGTGTGTGTAGATGTAATGTATATATAAATAGAGAGTGTTGGGGGGTTTTGGGGAGAGGTTGAAGTGAGTTGTTGGGGGCAGTGGATGGGGAATTTATAAGGGGGTTTTTGGTGGCATTGCTTTGGAGAGGTGACTGGGAAGTGTAAAAACAGTCTTATCCATTTCTGTTCGAAATTTGCACATTTTGGACAACGTATGACGAGTCCGTATGGCAAATGTCACAAATTCACTGCGTATGTGGCGAGCTGTAAAAAAATATTTTTAAAATAAAAATTGTTAGAATCCTCCAAAATTTTATTAAATATTTGATCAAATATTTTATATAGTTGCGAATATGTCATTCATATAGGATTTTGTATAGTTGCAAATATGTCATTCATATAGGATTTTGTAAGGCCCACACTTATGTGAGATATTTAATCAAATATTTAATAAAATTTTTTTTATTTCTCTAGCATCACTCTTTGTAAAATAAAAAATTATGGTGCGCACCCTGCTCTCATAAATTAGTGAGTTGTTTAAAATATTATTAAAGGAACAATTATGGGCAATGTGTATCATATACACTTTATGATTAAAGAAAAAATAGTATAACTTCATATTTTTTTAAGTCATAATTAAATTTTTTTAAAAAAAATTGGTCATAACCAAATATTATATTACAAATATCTCAAAATAATATCATAATTAAAAAAATGGTAAATTACAAATACACTCTTGAAGTTTGCTTAAAATACGAATTGCTCCTTGTGGTTTAGAAAATTACAAATACTTTCCTGTCAGAATTTTTTATTTAACAAAATTAATTAAAAAAAAGTGAAATTTCTAACTATTCATCTATACAATGATAAAATTATCTGAATTATTAATTGAAATAAAATTTTAACATTATTAAAAACTATTAATTAACTTGATGATTTATTATTAAAATGACCTATTTGTTATGAAATTAGAAATCTTAGAGGATATAATGTAATTTTCACAACCATAGGGATAATTTGTAATTAAGTAAACCTCAAGGGGTGTGTTTGTAATTTATCCTAAAAATATTAATCATAACTAAAAAAAAATAACATAACTAAAAGTGTATATGATATTGAATTATATGATAGAATTCTCTTATTGTTCAATTCGTCAAAATCGCATCGATATACACTAATTCACACCGATTTATACATTAATTACGCATTAAATTTAAAAATTTATAATCCGTTTTTAACATAGTTAATACATATAATTTTTTAAGAAAAATTCTATTATATAGACCCCTTAAAAATAGTGTACTATATGCACCTCTAATTATGTAATTTTCTTCTTTAATTCTGACGAAGTTTTTTTTTTTTTTTTTTTGTTACAACTAATGAGATCTTTGGTAATACATTATTAGTGTTTGATTATGATTTTTTTATAGTTATGACGTATGGAGTAATGTCATTTTTATCTTTTAGTTATAATGTGCATATAATACACATCCTTGGAGTATGTACCATAGTTTTTCTCTTTTCATATATAATGAAATATCAAACCAAAAATAAGTGTGAGAAATGTTTAAGATGTGAAATATATTACAAATTATTAGTAGTTATACATATAAAAATATTATGTAAAATTAGTTTTTTTTTTTATATTTATGAAAAATATTATGCAAATGCTGGATGATTATTTTTTTTTTTTTTAAATATTCAATTAACTAGCAAATTGAAGCCGTCTCAAACCATCCAAACCATGATTTAGTTATTTGTCAATCCGTAGTTTACGATTTGGTTTTTAATTTACTTTCAAACAGCTCAAATTGCACCGCTCACACCCTTGTATATAGCAATAGGGGAAATCACTAGTTAGTGGTGCCAGTAAAAAAATTATTATAAATTCGTAGTAAAGTTAATAATTTTAATTATTAGTATTTATAATGTTTACCATTTATTTGTATTTAATTTTTATTGACATCGTTGCAGTGTAATTTTTCCTACTAAATAAGAAAAAAGAGTGGCGCTACATTCCCTAATGTATCACCTTTATTTTGACATCTAATGAAATAGAAGAGAGAATATAGAAAGATGAAAAGAGGAAGAATAAAGAGTGAGCTGCATTCCACATCATTAAAAGTAGGTTAAGAATACTCAATTAGCTTCCAAACATTTTTCTAAGAGAAAAATAGAGCGAATTGCATTACACTATCAGTCTTTATAATTTGAGACTTATATCATTTTAATCTATGACTTTTCAATTGTGACACATTTGACGTTGAATTTTGAATCTTGTTCCAAATAAGAACAATTAAAGATACCATTCTTAATTTCAAGGGCAAAGTCGTCAATTTAATAAAATATAAACTAATTTGACAAAAAAATTTCAAAAAAATATTTTTAAATTTTTGAAAATTATTTTTACCCACCAAAGATAAAATTATGTAGAATTGATAAATCTTTTACACATTTATTTACTTATTTTACTAAATTAATTTTTATTATGTGTTTAAATAATGGTCATGTAATGAGTGATTATTAGGCATTTAATGTGTAATCGATATATTTAATATATAAAATATTTTTACTTTTAAATTTTTTGATTTAATGGATTGATTTAATAATGATATCAAAATTGTCATCATATTTGACTTTTAGAAAAATAAAAACTAATTTAATGAAAATAAAAACAATTACCCATTACATGATTATCATCCAAACACATAATAAAAATTATTTTAGTAAAAAAATAAATAAATGTGTAAAATATTTATCAATTTTATATAATTTTATCTTTGGTAGGTAGAAATCATTGTTAAATGTGTCACAATTAAAAAGTTGAGGACTAAAATGACACAAGTCCTAAACTATAGGAATCATTAATGTAATTCATCTATAAAAATATTTTACAAAGTAGGTCCCACATCATGTGAGTCCATCCCTTATAAAACATTTATATCTCATTATGTATTTAATTCATTATGTGAGTGTTTGGAAAGTTGTTATTTTAATAGGCTATTTTAGTTTTTAACTATTTTAGTATGCTAAAATTTTGTATTTAGAAAGATAATTATATTTTTTTTATAGTTGAATGTGATGTTTGTAAGAGAAAAAAATAAAATAGGGCAAATTACATATACCTCCCTCGAGGTTTAGCTAAATTACAAATACCCTCTTGAGATTTATATTTTCATAACAAATTGCCATTTGAGGTTTATATTTTCATAACAATTTGCCCCCTAATTTGTTATGCAAATAGTACCTTCAGGGGGGTATCTGTAATTTGTCAAACCTTAAATGAGTATCTGTAATTTTGCTAAACCTCAATAAGGGTACACAAAATGTCACATTATACCCATAAAATAGTTAATTATGGATATAATATGACATTTTGTCTTATTAACTATTTCAATTTATTTTATCTTTTTGTAAATTTTAATCTAAAAAAAGTTAAAATTTCACTTCCCAAACATCACCATGTACACTAATGTTAAAAATGCAAAAACTAAATGAAGTAGGTCCCACATTTATATCTTATTACAAAGTAGAAAAATGCAGGATACACCCACTGGGGGTCGACCCCCAGTGAGGTGGCAGTCCGGGATTGGTGGAAAAAAAAAACAATTTTCTTTTTTTTTTTTTTTTTTGATTTTGGCCAGTGGCAGCACGCCACCTAGCACTGGGGGTGCTGGGGGTGCTGACTCACTGGGTGTATGTAGCATTGTTGTACAAAGTAGGTCCGCATTATATATGAGTCTATCTCTTGTGAGACATTTATATTTGATTCTGTATTTATTGTGTGTGCAATAATGCTAAAAATACAAAAATTAAACGGTGGTGTTATATGCACCAATTAGTATACACACTAGTATATCAACTAGTATTATGATATTATTATTAATCACATTTATTATACAAGTTATAAATACCCAAAACTATACAAATGATATTACATCTTCTGTTAGTACACTAATGTGTATATTAATTGGTACATATAACATTATTCAAAATTAAATACAAGAATGAGATAAAAATATCTTTAAAAAAGTAGTTCACACATCATGTAGGTCTAGCCCTTATAAGACATTTATATTTTATTCTGTATTTAGTCCCATATTTAATTTATTGTTGTTTTGTAATAGGGGTAAAGAATTTATTACTTTTGCTAATTAATTCTAATTTGAAAAAGAGTTATATTAGGAACCCCAAATAATCTATTAAATTTTCTACCAAAACTTTCACCTGGGTATGGGATCCACACAAATTTCATAGATTATTTGAGATCTATAACATTTTGGGAGCTCTAATTGAACACTCCTAATTCATCCTTAATGATATAAAATGAACCATATAAAAAGGGGACCCATGCTCCTCTCTGTCTCTCTTTCTTCCACTTCATTAGAAGTCAAAATGAAAGTGATGTATTAAGAAAAATAATACCACTCTTCTAATTTTTACCTATTTATGAATTTCCCTTTCTTATTTGAGATCTATAGCATTTTGGGAGCTCTAATTAAACATCCCTAATTCATTCTTAATGATATAAAATGAACCATATAAAAGGGGGACCCATACTCCTCTTTGTCTCTCTTTCTTCCACTTCATTAGAAGTCAAAATGAAAGTGATTTATTAAGAAAAATAATACCACTCTTCTAATTTTTACCTATTTTATGAATTTGCCCTTCCTTAATTAATTGCTATTAACAGTGGCTGAACCAAGATTTATTATCGGTGGGGTAAATTAAGAGTGAATACATTAAATCAGTGTTCATTTACTAAAAATAAAATAAAATAAAATAACTAAAATCATCCCATTTTATTTTTTATTTTGAATTAAATTTTCAATAAAAATCACATTTTAGAAAAGTTTTTAGTACTTTTTTTTAGTTTATTGAAGTCATTTTTTATGGCATTTCAAAATATCACATAATTTTTTGAATTTATATCATGAGATTACAAAATATTTGTTAAAATATTAAATTAAGTCTTTATCTCTAAAATTTCAGTGGATTCATTTGAACCCACTAACTACAATGTATGCATGGCTGCCGATGGCTAGGTTTTATTTTTCTTTCCATTTTTCAAAATCTATGGTCGATTTTTCAATATTTTAACAATTAGAATGAATTCAATTATTATTACTTATTCAAAGATTATAACTTTTAATTGAATGTAAAGTTAAATATAGATTTTAATCGAGTTCGGATTTAACAAAGTTGAAAATCTCAACTGTACATGTAAAGTTGATGTATTGTGGTACTAATTTGTACTCATGTTAATAATCTGAATTGTTCATATTATATGGCAAACTGAGAATAATATGAATACAAAAAATTACTTCTATCAAACATAAATAATCACATGATCAAATCACATATATTATAATAGATAAATATTCTATTCTTAAAGACATATAAGCTATATAGATAAAAAATAATCTAATAGTATGATAATCGATGTTGGATCAATTTTATTTTTTTCATGAATAATTTTCTTAATTAATTGTATAATAAGGTGAATAGTTTTGATTACTAAAATGAGTCAAAGTTAGTCGATAGTAAATCAACTTTACCTAATTAGTTGTACAATAAGGTGAATAGTTTTGATTACTAAAATGAGTCAAAGTTAGTATGATAATAAATCAACTTTACCGTGAAATTGAAATCTTCAACTTTAACAAATCCGAACTCATTTTAATCATGGATTTGAGAATCTTAGATTATTCTAATGAATTTGAATTTACTATAGTTAATGAATTTTGTATACGTATTCTCTATACATGTTAACAAGTTCAAAAAAAATTACATGTTCTGCATCAAAATAGGTGTAATAAAGAAAGTATAATTTTATTTTATTTTGAAGGGAATGGCTCATTCCACACCATTATCCTTCTCCATACTTCACTGCATGGTGAGAATGACCCGGTTTGGGATAAAACTAGTTTCAATGCATTATTTAAAGTTCCATAAAAATTGGAATCAAATCAAATCATTAAAATTATGGAATCAATTCAAACGAATCCATTTAAATACGAATCGGTTCGGTTTAAAATCACGATTTCACATAATTTATTCACAAAAAAATTATATAACATTTAAAAAAAAAAAAATCAACCTATCATCATTTCAATAATAATAATAATAATAATATGCCTATCAAACAAACTATTCTCATAATGTTCATTAGTTAAGGAAAATTTTTGGGTGTGCATTATACACCATATGTAACCTACACAAAATTGCATAAGTTTTCATGAATTTACATAAGTGGTCTCACAAAAATACATAAGTTTAACACAAATTTGCGTAATCACATAACTTTTTGTGAACTTATATAAATTTGTATTAAACTTATGCATTTTTATATCATCACTTATATATATTTGTAAAAATTTATGTAATTTTATGTAAAATTATATACGATATGCATTCTACACCGTACCGTTTTCCAAAAAATAATATTAAGCAAACATATTGCTCAACAAAGAGAGAGATAAAGAGAGCTTACCGTGAGAGAGATCACCTCTTCCATTGTAGCGGCACATAGAGTGATTGTAACGATATGAATTAGGGTTTAGTTTTATATATATATATATATGTATGTATGTATGAGGTTTAAGATTATATATATTAGAATGTATCATAGATATATAGTTTAAATTATACGGTTCGATTCAGTTTAAATTCGGAATCAATCCACTGATACTGGTTTCTCAAATTTTCAAACCTAAATTAGATCACCAAATTTAAAAAATAAAACCAAACCTATCGGATTACTTTGGACCAGTTCAATTTTCTAATTTTCAATTTCTTTACTCAACCCTACTTCACCATACTCTATTTTTTGGGTTTTATTTTAGGGGTACTTACGTGTAGGTCCTATTAACTAGACATATTTACTTACAGGTCCTAACTAATAAATTTAACACTATAAAAATAAGAGATTGATAAATTTATCACTATAAATTTATTCATAAAAACAAAGAGACTGATAAATTTATCATTATAAATTTATTCATAAAAATAAAAGACTGATAAATTTATCTTTATCACTTAATAAATTTATCAGCAGGACTTAATGGGTAATAAGTCTCAAAAGGAGGACCTATTAGTAGTTTACCCTTTATTTTAAGCCTACAGTAATAATTCAAACCATTCATCTTATAAATCTTATAGTAAAAGACATGTGTAAAAAATAAGTTTTATCAGATATCGATAAATAAATAAACAAATTATATTTTATTTTATAAAATCGGTAGTTTAAGTTTAAACTCATAGTTATTATCTATTTTAAAAAATAAAATATAATTTATTCACATGTCTAATGATATTTGATGAAATTTTTTTATACATTATTATGAGATTTATAAGATGAACGGTTTGAATTATTATTGTGAACTCAAAATAGCGCCCATAAAATATAGTATGATAAAGTATGAAAGATAGTGATATGAAGGAGAGTCTTTCTCTTTTTGAAACCTATTTAACATGTGTAGGCATATGTTAATAAAATCCAAATTAATACAAATGTTATTCAAATATGTAGTGATTGATCTCTAATTATCTTAATTTTTTACATGAATATTCTATTAAATAAATCTAAAAAAATGAACCATTCATGATAATACAGTGAGTCCGCGTGAATGGGTTGGACCGATCCAAGCTCCTTTAGCCCACTGGATAACCTGCAAACAAGTCCAATCGGGGAACGGGGTAGTCCCCCGGCGGACCCTCCGGCGTATGAATTAGAAAAGGTGATGAACCAGATGTAGAGAGAGAGAGAGGAGGATGATAACTTAACTTTCTTCTTTTCTCCGAGTTTAGCTTATATCCAACTGTAATCATTTCGCTGTCTCTGTCGTTCTGATTGTCCCCGCCGAAAGCTTGAGGCGTGGTTCGCCTTGTTCAGGGCGAGGGGGTGTCATTCCGGCTGAGGGGTGTTGTCGCAATAAATGCGGTGATGGGTTGCATTAATGGTGATGTGCTGTGGCAATAACTTTGCAGATCTTTGTCTGCTGACATGGCCTGCTCTGCGCCCGCCACGTGTCCGAGCATCATTGGCCTTCCTCGGTTGGCTTCGGTGTCTTGGGTTTTACTAACCGGGTTGTGTAATGGGGCTAAATGGTGGGCTTGGGTTTACTCATGGTGGGCCGTGGTCCTTGTGGGCCTATCCCTGTCAGTAGTCCCACATTCCCGAGTGCAGCTTTAGTCCAACGAAGGGAATAATAATAGTGGGGATGAGTCCGACCTGTAGGAAGAGACCGACCGTGATGGTGGCCGAGCGGGAGAGCACGGGGCTCGAGGGGCGGCGTGTCACGTGGTGATGTGAAGTGGAAAAGACAAGGTGAGGGCAGAAGTTAGTGCATCTGGACCATACACGTGGCAAAATGTCGGAGGAGGTGAAAGGTCAAGCGTTAGATTAAGAGTGAAACGTCAGGGCATTATTATGGGCATTGATGGTACAATTTTGGCGGATGATTTGAAAAGTTTTCAAACTGGCGAACATTAATTTGGATCCTTGGAATACGGGCAACCCGTGGGCTTTTGATATCATACGATTCACCTACTTGTTTACAAAAACTCAAAATATCCGGTATCAATTCGCCGTTGCTCACGATACCCCATTAAAACACTTCTGCGATTTTTACGGAACTGCATCCGAAGCTATTCAGTAAACACTTAGCAATGGCGCGAGGAGGGACCGGATGTGAGGATGGATCCGGCCGAGAGGATGATGCGATGGAACTGGCGCCTTGAGATAGATCGGGGAGGGTGGAGGTGCCAACGGTGCGATCTCAAGGTGCCGTCATGGTAGCGGTCGAGTCGGCCAGCCAGTGGAGCGGATCACCGCACTCGGTATGAGTCCATTATTCTGGCGGCGGAGTTGGAGGCTATCCGTGAAAGGTACCGGTCCGGCGGAAGTGGAGTTGGTGGTGCCAAAGTCAACAGAGCGCCATCGGACGTGAGGCGAGGAGTTCTCTCTCTGAGGAGGCGAAGGGTGGGTTGCGATTGCCGCTGCCGCAGATTGTGGTGGATGTACTTAACCGTTTGGACATGGCACGGGCGGTGATGCCCAATTCATGGAAGATTTTGTCATGCGTGTAAGCGCTGGCGAAGGCAATGGAGGGGGAGGCCATGACAGCGGATGAATTCTTTTGCTGCTACAAAGCGTCAGGGCAGCAGGAGACTTGGGTAACCCTACAGGCCGTGGCAGGGAAGGGCTTGGTGGCAGGGTTGCCAACCTCGATTAAAGGTTAGAGGCATAGGTGGTTCTATGTGTCCAACTCTGGAGGGGCTGGGGCACGTAAGACATGGAAGGTGCCGACCAAGTTTGTGGAGTCGAAAGGGGGTGCGGCGATGGAGGATAGAGTAAAGAAGGTGAAGGAGTGGAGGGAGAGGGAAAAAGTTAGGTGGGACGAGCTCGTTCAGCCATCTGCTCTGTTTGAAGCGGGGTTGGGCCCTGGCCGTCGGGGAGACCTCGACCGAGCGGAGTTGGAGGCTAAGAGGAAGGCGCAGGAGACGGAGGATCAGGCCATGCTACTTAGGGCTCAGAAGTTCACAGAGGCCCAAGCCGACCGACCTCCTCGGCCAGTGGTGAGGGAGAGGATTCGCCATCGGCCAAAAGCGTTGGGAGAGAAGGGGTTGGAGGGGTCTGCTCCACGACTGCTTCCAAAAGACCCTCTGAAAGAGAGGTCGTTGAAGGAGATGGAGGAACTGGGCGTGGGGAAGAAGAAAAAGAGGTTGAGGCGAGGTGGGGAGGAGCCAGCCCAGAAAAGAAGAAAGGAGGTAAGGGGAGAAGAGGTCAGCCTGGCCAAGCGAGTGGAGGGTGGGGAGGTGGAGCAGACCCCAAGAGGGGCGGTCGTCTCAGCTGAGGGAGAAGTCCTTGTGACAAAGGATACCCCCGAAATGGCGATAGCCAATCCGACGGTGGATGTGGTAGAGAAGACCCCAGCAGAACAAGTAGAAATTTGGGTTGGTGAGGTGACCAAGTGTGAGGTTGGAGAAGACCTCAGTGGTGCCAACAGAAGTTAGGTTGGTTGGGGTTGAGCCAAGTGGGAAGGAGCAGACTCAAGGGGGCTCTGCACCGCAGGAAAGGGGAGTTGGTCTGGGGGCCACGACTTATCATGCTCGTGCAGTAGCTGGGAAACTGGAGGGAGATGGAGGCCCAGCGAGGTCGGTGGCCGACCGCCTAGTGAAGATGGTGGATGAAGCTGCCCTGCGGTCGGCATGTGGATTTAATGAGGCCGACCTGCTGAGGGGGTTATACTCCGCTCAAATGGAGGTGACCACCTTGGCGGGGGCTCTTTTAAGGAAAGCAGGGGCCGCCAAGCTAAAGGCTGAGGAGGCCAAGGCAGAGGCTGCTAAATTGAAGAAGGAGAGTGCAGAATGGAAAATTGCCCACGCCGAGCTGCAAACAGTCAAAGCGGATCTAGAAGACACACGCCGTCGGGTGGTGTCGCTGGAATTCCAGCTTTCTGGAGAGCAGAAGAAAGTGGAGGAGGCCCACAGAGCGTGCGCCATTGCCGTCGAGCGGCATGAGGAGGCCATGAGCGACAACGAAAAACTTGTCAAGCAGAAGGATGATGCAGATGCGAAGGTTGAGGCTCTGCAAAAGGAGTTGGAGGATGAGCGCGCTAGGGCGCTGGAGCAAAGGGAGAGCCTGCTGAAACAGTTTGAAGCAGAGAAATGAGGGTTGGCTGCAGAGCTGGAGGCTGAGAGAGCCAAAGTTGCAACTGACAAGGAGGCCCTACAAAAGAGTGGACCGAGGAGAAAAGCGGCGGCCTCGAAAGGCGGCCTACCCGACCTTTGTGTTGCATTGTTGCTCAATTCAAAGGTCTCTGAGTTTCGATGGCGATTGATCGTGATTCTTTGCCACAAATTGGGATGGGGTCTGGGGTCTTTGGGTCATCAGGACGAATCTTTGGGGTGAGGACGAGTCTGAAATCATTAGCGATTTCCAATCGACTACTATAAGCACGAAATGGCCGAAATCTTGGGGACAATGGTTGGAAGATGTTCAAGCGCAAAGCGGAGCTCGTTTCAGACTTAGACTGAGTAGTGTGATGATTGGAGAAGATGATGTAGCCTGACCCCACTGGACGAGGGGTTGAAGAAGTGACCTCATCTCAAGCGAGGAGGAGTGATCTTCATAATAAGTGGACTTAGGAGTTTTTGTTTCCTCCTTGTATACATCTTTTTGTTTCGTTTTGTGTTTTTTTTTTTTTTTTTTTTTTTTGAAAGGGATGTAAGTAGTTTGTAAACATATTGTTGAATGAATAAAACGGGGCATTTATGGTTGGAATTGGTGATTCTACTGTATTTCCTCTTATATTGGTTTGGTCTTGGTTTATTTTTCTTGTGATTATTTTGTGTACTGATGTGCTCAGCGAATGCTTGCATCTTAAAAACATGACGTAGTGTCAAATTACTTTAAAAAAGGTATACTGGAATGTGAAGTTGAAGATGTAATTTGCAAATGAAATGTGGGCAGACCCCTTTAAAATATTGACTAAGTGTCAAATTACTTCGAAAAAGGTAGGCCGAAATGTAATGTTGAAGATGTGATTTGCAAATGGAATTTGGGAAAACATCTTTAAAATATGACGAAGTGTCAAAGTATGTTGAAATTGTGATTAAGTGTCAGGCCATGGCTGAGTGTTTTGTTTGACGAGCCTTCATTCATAGGTCTGACTGGGGCTTGTGAAAATGCTCAGGTTTGGCAGAGGCTTTGAGCGCTCGGTCTGGCCGAGGCTGTTGAAGGTGCTCAGGTCGGACTGAGGCTTTGGAAAGTGCTCAGGTCTGGCTGAGGCTTTTAAAGGTGCTCAGGTCGGACTGAGGCTTTGGAAAGTGCTCAGGTCTGGCTGAGGCTTTTAAAGGTGCTCAGGTCGGACTGAGGCTTTGGAAAGTGCCCAGGTCTGACTGAGGCTTTGAGTGCTCGGTCTGGCCGAGGCTTTTGAAGGTGCTCAGGTCGGGCTGAGGCTTTGAGTGCTCGGTCTGGCCGCGGCTTTTGAAGGTGCTCAGGTCTGACTGAGGCTTTGAGTGCTCGGTCTGGCCGAGGCTTTTGAAGGTGCTCAGGTCGGATTGAGGCTTTGAGTGCTCGGTCTGGCCGAGGCTTTTGAAGGTGCTCAGGTCGGACTGAGGCTTTGAGTGCTCGGTCTGGCCGAGGCTTTTGAAGGTGCTCAGGTTTGACTGAGGCTTTGAGTGCTCGGTCCGGCCGAGGCTTTTGAAGGTGCTCAGGTCGGACTGAGGCTTTGAGTGCTCGGTCTGGCCGAGGCTTTTGAAGGTGCTCAGGTTTGACTGAGGCTTTGAGTGCTCGGTCTGGCCGAGGCTTTTGAAGGTGCTCAGGTCGGACTGAGGCTTTGAGTGCTCGGTCCGGCCGAGGCTTTTGAAGGTGCTCAGGTCGGACTGAGGCTTTGAGTGCTTCGTTGCCCGGTCCGCCGAGGCTTTGAGTGCTCGATCTGGCGAGGCTTTGAAGGTGCTTTCAGTTTGACTGAGGCTTTGAGTGCTCGGTCTGGCCGATGCTTTTGAAGGTGCTCAGGTCGGACTGAGGCTTTGAGTGCTCGGTCCGGCCGAGGCTTTTGAAGGTGCTCAGGTCGGACTGAGGCTTTGAGTGCTCGGTCTGGCCGAGGCTTTTGAAGGTGCTCAGGTCGGATTGAGGCTTTGAGTGCTCGGTCTGGCCGAGGCTTTTGAAGGTGCTCAGGTCCGACTGAGGCTTTGAGTGCTCGGTCTGGCCGAGGCTTTTGAAGGTGCTCAGGTCCGACTGAGGCTTTGAGTGCTCGGTCTGGCCGAGGCTTTTGAAAGGTGGTGCTGCAAAGAAAAGTTGCATGGAAGTTACATTCAGACAGTTGAATTATAGAAAGTGGGAACTCCAGTCGACATTTGTATTATGTATTGAAAAAGGAAAATACAACAATTTCGACAATACAAAAGTGAGGATTCATTGATAGTAACGCTTCAGATGTTCAGCATTCCAGGGATGGGGAAGGTCTCGGCCATCCATGTCTTGAAGTCGGTAAGTGCCTGGCCGTGGTCGGGCCTTCACCACGTAGGGCCCCTCCCATTTAGCTGCCAATTTGCCCTCGGTTGGATTCTTTGTGGCAAGAGTTGCTTCTCTCAAGACAAGGTCGCCAATGGAGAACTCCCGCGGTCGGACTCTGCGGTTGTAGTGTGCTCTCATTTTCTGCTGGTACGAGGCCGATCTGACAGCAGCAGTCTCTCTGAGCTCCTTAATGAGATCCAGGTCTGCTCGACGGAGTTCGTCGGTTGAGGCAAGATCTGGATGTAGGACCCTGGGGGTGGGCAGACCGACTTCTCTGAGAATGACCGCCTCAACAGTATGTTAGGCGAAAAGGGTTTCCCAGGGTCCCGGCGATGGTTGGTGAGGCCCAGTACATGTGGCGGTTCCTCGGCCCGAGGCCTTTAGCGACTTCGAGCTTGGTTTTGATGATCTTGAGAGAGGCGGTTGGTGACCTCAACTTGGCCATTTGCTTGGGGTGACCGGGGAAGAGAAGCATGGTTGAATTTGGAGATCTGCACATAATTTCCGGTATCTATCATTGTCGAACTGTTTGCCGCTGCCGGAGACGATGGCCCGAGGATCTGAACTGCAGACAATCGATTGCGGATAAACTTGGTGGTGTTTCGTTCGATGATTGTGGCGAGGGTTCTCGCCTCGACCCACTTGGTGAAATGTCGATGGCAACAATTGCGAACTTGTGCAGCCTCGGCGATGGGAAGTGGACCAACCAGTCGATACCCCATTTGGCGAGCGGGTAAGAACGAGAGGAGATCGGCTCGGTGGGAGGAGCATGGGGATGTTGGCGGCGGCACTTGTCACATTTCAAAGACGAAATCGAGGCATCTTTGTTGAGGTCGGCGGTAGCTGTCAGAAGTACTTTGTGTGCGTGAGATCTGCCACCTGAATGATTGCCACATATTCCTTCATGGATCTCTTGCATTACATAGGTTGCTTGGCGGTGAGACATCTCGAATGCGGTAGTGAAGCCGCGCTTGTAAAGGACGCCGTCGACCAGAATGTAGTTAGCCGACCGAGCTCTGACCTTGGCAGCCTGCTGTTAGTCATCTGGGAGTTCTCCCGTGGTCAAGAAGAGGAAGATGTCAGATGCCCAAGGGATGGGTTCCGTCTGAAGGAATTGCACCTCTTGCAGGTCGGGTGAGATGGCTGGCTGGGTCAGGTATTCGAGGCGGACTTCGTGGCTGAGGTCGGATTGGTCGGCGGAGGCAAGCTGAGCCATCTCATCCGCTTTGGAGTTTTCCGCCCTAGGTATGTGTTTGATCTGGAAGGTGTTGAAGAGACGAACAAGGGTGAGAGCCATGTCTCTGTAACTCCGCATTGTGGTGTCCTTGGCATCGAATTCACCCGTGATCTGGCCGACGATAAGCTGGGAGTCGCTGAACACTCGAATGTGGCTAACACCAATGTCTTTGGCCAGACGGAGCCCTGCTATCAATGCCAGATTCGGCCTCATTGTTCTTGGCCGCAAATAAGAGCGGAGGGCACATTTGAAATAACCCCGCCGGGGATGTGAGGATGAGGCCATTACTTCCTCCTGCGAGACGAGCCGTCAACATTGAGTGTCCAACAATAAGGATCTTGTGCTCTGGTGGAGTTGGTGCGGATGGAAGGTCGATGGTTGAAATTTGGATTGGTAAACTCAAGATGAAGTCGACTGACTGTCCCTTGATTGCTTTGTCAAGGCGATAAGAGATGTCGGCGGCTTAGTTCTCTTGACCATCGCATTAGTCTCCCCGAGAGCTCGGGTTCTTTGCATGACCTTCTTCGGTGGTGGTCGATTAGAACCACTATCGAATGGGCTTGGAAGTATGGGCGAGTCGTCTGGAGGCGATGACCAAGGCGAGGACACTTTTCTAATAGGGGATAGTTACGCTCCGCTCCCGAGAGCCGGTGATGTAATAAACCGGTCGTTGAGCCGCGTCCTCTCGATGAGTCTTTGATTGCGGTCTTTGGATCTTGCTAAAGAGAAAGAGGGCTCGCCGGTGATTGCCTCGAGAGAAGGGAGGTTGGCCATGCATTGTTTCAAGCTTGAAAGGCCTCTTCGATTCGCTTGTCCATTCAAACTCTCTGCGCAGACTTTGAAGAATGGTAGGCACTTATCCGTCAGCATGAGATGAAACGGTTAAGAGCGCCGCCTCTGCTGTGAGCCTTTGGACCTCTTTAACGGTTCTGGGTGACTGCATCTCGCTCAAGGCCTTGATCTTCTCAGGGTTGGCCTCGATGCATGTTGGTGACCATGAAACCGAGAACTTGCCAGATCCTACACCAAAGGCGCACTTCTCCGGGTTGAGTTTCATCTGATATTTGCGGAGTGTGGCGAAAGTCTCTCGTAGGTCGGTGAGGTGGTCAGCGGAGAGTTTGCTCTTAACCAGCATGTCATCTACATACACTTCCATGTTCCGCCCGATCTGATGGTGGAAAGGCGTGTTGACCAAACGTTGGTAGGTGGCCCCAGCATTCTTTAGTCCGAACGGCATGACACGGTAGTGGTAGGTGCCCCGATCGGTGATGAAGGATGTGTGTTCCTGGTCTGATGAGTGCATCACGATTTGGTTGTACCCTGAAAATGCATCCATGAAGCTGAGCATTTGATGACCGGCCGTGGCGTCGACCAGTAGATCAATGCGGGGGAGAGGGTAGCTATCTTTGGGACAGGCTCTGTTCAGGTCGGAGTAGTCGACGCAGAGACGCCACTTGCCGTTGTTTTTGCGGACCAGGACCACGTTGGACAGCCACTTAGGGTAGTCCACATTTCGGATAAACTAGGTCTTGAGAAGTTTGTCAACCTCTGCAGCTATGAGGTTGTTGCGCTCGGGATGGAAAATACGTTGCCTCTGTCGATAAGGTCGGAAATGAGGCTCGATACTGAGGCGATGGGTTATGAAAGAGGGGTCGATGCCTGGCATATCTGCATGGGTCCAAGCGAAGACGTCTTTGTGTTCGATTAGGAGAGCGGTGAGGTCGGCCTTGGCAGGCGACCGTGGCTGCCGATTTTAGCAGTTTTGAGTGGGTTGGTTGGGTCGATGCTAACTTCGACGAGTTCCTCCACGGGTTCGCCTCTGATCAGTTCGTCCTCATCTCGGACGTCAAGTCCTTCAATGATCATTGCCTCCTTCAGTTTGACCTCTTTAAGTGAGGCCACATAACATTCTCTGGCGACGGTCTGTTCTCCTCTCACCGTTCCGACCCCAAAATCAGTAGGGAACTTGAGGGCAAGGTGGTAGGTGGATGTGATGGCTTGGAAGGCATTGAGGGCGGTATGCCGAGGATGATGTTATGGTGAGGGGCAGTCGACAACGAGGAAAGTAAGCAACTTTGTGGTCTGCCGTGGGTATTCTCCAATGGTGATGGGGAGATCAATGGAGCCAATAGAGGTCACCCGGTCACCGGTGAAACCGACCAGAGGAGTTTGGAGCGGAGACAGGCTTTCTTCCCCGATCTTCAGTTGGCGGAAACAGTTTAAGAAAATGATGTCCGACGAGCTGCCATTGTCAATGAGGACTCGTCTGACTTTGTAATTGGAGAGGACAGTGGAGATGACAAGGGGATCATCGTGAGGATAACGGATGCCAGCACAGTCGGCATCCGTGAAAGTAATGGGCTCTGTCCACTGCTTGGGTTGCTTGGGGGGTCGGTCGACCGTGGCAACTGTCTTGTCTGAGCCCTGGCGTATCTTTCTGAGCTCTGCTCTCTGAGCCGAGCGAGATGGTCCACCACAAGCAAGGCCACCCGAAATAACTCTGATTTCACCGACTGGAGGGGGCGGATTTCCCTGAGGCTGAGGTTGTTGGAGGCGTCGGTCATTCCCTTGGTCTGGCCGAAATTTGGTCGTATGATTGTCTCTGTGGGGATCGGTCCTTTGCCTCTGTTGAGGGCGGGTATCTGTGAATCGGCTTAGGCGTCCCTGGCGAATGAGGGTCTCCACTTGATCTTTGAGGCTGATGCAGTCGTCGGTGTTATGGCCATGATCCTGGTGGAAACGGCAATACTTGGGTAGTCTTCTGGATGGAAGGGTTCCGTGGAGGAAGAGGCCACTTAAGGGGTAATCTCATTGGATCTCGTTAAGGACCATTCCATGGGAGTATTGAGGGTGTGTATCGCTCGAACCGAACCGGTCTGAGTGCGGACCGGTCGGCTCGAGGTCGGTCGGCATAGCGGGATGTTTGGTTATGAGGCCAGGCGTTACTGGGCTCTTGGTCTTTTCTTTTTTCTCTGGTGGTCAGGTATTTGGTTGTGGGGTCCTGCCGAGCGGCTAGAGAGTCCTCGGCGTTCATGTACTTTTGGGCTTTGGAGAGCAAGGCTGCCATGGATGTCGGAGGGTTCTTAGAGAGGGAGAAGAGGAAATCGGATGACCGCAGACCAGCCATGAAGGCTGTGAGGATGACCTTATCGTCATTTTCAGCAACTTGTAAGGCTTCGGTGTTGAAGCGAGTGACAAAGCTGCATAGTGACTCCCCCTCGGTTTGACGGATGTTGAGGAGTTGGGTCGCCGGACGTCGCTGGCGTTGGGCTCCAATGAAGTGGCTCAGGAAAGAGTCACTGAGGTGTTGAAATGTAGAGACCGAATCTGGTGGCAACTGGCTGAACCATAGCCGAGCCGATCCCTTTAGGGTCACGGGGAAGGCTCGACACATGATTTCGTCGGGGAAAGCATGGAGGATCATGAGTGTCTGATAGGTTTCAATTGGTCGGCAGAATTGGTTGTTCCGTCGAAGGGGTCGATGGTAGGCATTTTGAACTTGGGGGGTAGGGGTTTGTCTCGTATGGAGGCGACGAAGGGGGAGTTTGCTGTGGTGGAGGGCTTGTGTTGGATGTTTTGCATGACCCCTTGGAGCTGGAGTTTCATGGCTCGGAGTTCTGCGTCCCAAAGAGGAATGTTGTCACCTTCAGAGGGAGATAGATGTTGGACGCTGCTAGCTTCTCCCTCGGGAGCTGGGGCTATGACTGAAGGACGTGGGGGTAGAAGAGGAGGATGTATATGTGGGTGAGGGGGTTGGAAGCCCCCCGAGTTGGGAGGATTGGGTGGTGGGATCGTATGGCCTGGGACTTGCTCTGGATGGGATGGAATATCTGGGGGTGGTGGAGGAATAGGGAGGTTCCGTTGGAGCAGAGCGTTGATTAAGGCCTGGTTTTGTTCGGCCATACGGTTGATGCTGTTGGTGAGCTCGATGAAGTACTGTGGCGGGTTGTTCGGATTGGGAGGTTCGGTCTGGTGATCAGTAGCATTGTGGTGGGAAGCCATGGATCTGGTCGTTACCATGCACGTGACGGATGAGGTAAAAAGGTTCTTTGGAAAAGGGTCTCCGTGACAATGAACACAATCGGCGCGGATAAAACCAATTCCACGACGGCGCCAATCGATAATACTGATGAGTCGCGTGAATGGGTTGGACCGATCCAAGCTCCTTTAGCCCTTGGATAACACGCAAACAAGTCAATCGGGAGCAGGGTAGTCCCGGCGGACCCTCCGGTATGAATTAGAAAAGGTGATGAACGGATGTAGAGAGAGAGAGGAGGATGATAACTTAACTTTCTTCTTTTCTCCGAGTTTAGCTTATATCCAACTGTAATCATTTATTTGTCTCTGTCGTTCGATTGTCCCCGAAAGCTTGAGGCGTGGTTACTTGTTCGTAGGCGAGGGTGTCATTCCGGCTGAGGGGTGTTGTCGCAATAAATGCGGTGATGGGTTGCATTAATGGTGATGTGCTGTGGCAATAACTTTGCAGATCTTTGTCTGCTGACATGGCCTGCTCTGCGCCCGCCACGTGTCCGAGCATCATTGGCCTTCCCAGTTCAGTTGGCTTCCAGCTGTGCCGGGTTTTACTAACCGGGTTGTGTAATGGGGTCTAAATGGTGGGCTTGGGTTTACTCATAGTGGGCCGTGGTCCTTGTGGGCCTATCCCTGTCAATTCAAATCACTGAATTTAATCCTAAAATAAGTCTATCAAACTTAAATATCATAATCCAATGACTCCAACCAACTGAAATTCATAAGATTGGAGTACGAAGGATTACATCAATGACTTTGACAAAATGTTAACTCAAAGAAAAGTGTCGTTGTATAATGAACTAGTCTGTTTTGCAAGCAATAATATTGGAAAAAATTATTAATTGACACTTATTATTTGTAAGTGATTGTAGGTATTTAAAGTAGGGTATTTTGGGAAGATAATTAAAAATTGGCTCTTAAATTTTTTTGACTTTTTTTACAGTTTCATGTGAGAGGTAATGTGACCCAAAATAAGTTAAAAGCTGGCTTTTGACTTTTTTAATGAGTTGCCAAAAACATTCCAGATTATAGAGCATGTTTGTTTGGATGGACTTGATACAGAAAAATTGTAATTCACCGGACTATTAGTCCTGGGATAAATTGTCCCCGGACTGTTTCATTGGACTGAATTTGTATTTTATATTTGTTTAGTCATGAAATTAGATGTCTGCATTGAACTATTTTATTGAATCCTATGTTTGTTTGGGATATTGTAGAGAAAGATAAATGCCCAAAAGACTATTTTTTCCTTTTGAATTATTTATTAAATAATAGGAATATTAAATCTGAATTATAAATTTTATTTAGTTTTTTTACTAGAAATTTTAAAAAATTAAATAAATAGAATATTAATAAAAATTATATAAATTTATTTTAATTTGTAGTTGAGATTTTTAAATTTGATTATACTTTACTAAAGTATAATTAATACCATATGATTATTAAAATAAATAATTTAATAAAGTATAAATAATTTAATAAATAAAATTTCTTAATTATAAATAAATTTATTAAGTATAATTTATTAAATAATTTAATAAATAAATTTATGAAGTATAAATAATTTAGTAAAGTATAAATAATTTAATAAACAAATTTTATTTTTAAAAAGATATTAAATAGTAGATGGTCAAAAATGTAATTTCGCTACTATCCCTATGGGATGAGTTATCTTATGAATTGTGTCACACCCTCCTCATAGGATAGAACAATCCCATAAATTTGGGATTCATAATCCGGATGGACTATTAAACAACAGACTATTAGTCCTGATGGACTATTAATCCTATCTCATACTTAAATCCTTCCAAACAAATACCACCGTAATGTATGGGTAGATGTGAAGGACTTCTTGTAGAGAGATTTCTTATTAGCAAATTCAGTTATGAAAAATCATCCATTCAAAAATGAAACTTCATGGATTATCACTTTTTAATTAATGATGTTCTTACATTTAGTTCCCTGCTCCCCTTAAAAAAAAAAAAAAAAAAAAAAAAAAAATGCATTGGATTAACCCAAACACATATTGGATAAGGTTATGTTGTTTAATTTATTCATCCAAACCACATTTTGCTTCTATCCATCAAGCATCACTTGAATTTTTGTTGGTATTAATACCAATATTGGGGTCCACTTTGATTTTAAGTACATCACCAAAGCAAAATACAAACTTTATTATTCTCGTGCCATATTACTTACTAAAACTGAAAAAATTATGGGAATTAAAGTTTTCATTTCACATAAGTTAAAGTGAGATTTTTTAGTTAAAATAACCATAAAAAGATAAAATAAATTTTTTAATTTAAGAAGATAAAATGTCACATCCAAATCATAATTATTTTTTTTTTCTCACAAAAGTTAAAAAAGTTAAAAAATCTATCTCAAACGAGACTTTTTAATCCTAAATTAAAATAATTAAAAAATCAAAAAGTCAATATGCATCCCAAAAACAAACACTATACTTGAGAATGTAGCTTTAAAAAGGTCATTTAGGGGGGATTATTGTGCTTGAGGAAGTCAATATCACTATGAATTATCCTTTGGCTCTTTTGGTGCAATTTATTAAAGTCTTGTTTGAGTTAACTATATAAGTATATATATATATATATATATTTTTTTTGCGTAAGTGTATTATTTAGGTCATATCAATTAATATCTCATTTTTATTTTTCTACATAACTTTAGAACATCCCAAATCAACCTTAAAATTATTATAATTTTTTTTATTTTAAAATTTTTTGTCAGTATTTATTATGATATTTCTATACAGTTTATGATGCAAAAATAATTTTTATTTTTTTTAAAAAAAAATGTATCAATGTAAAATTAAAAAATAATATTTGAACTTAATTTTTTAATTATCAATTTTTAACTTACGCTTTATGATTCTTTCAACGTTATGGGACCTCTAATCCTACCACCTATCCCTCACTTTAAACAAAATTTAATGAAACTCTTATCCATAATCACAAAAGGAAAAAAAAGTACATAAAAGAAGAAATATTGAATTCCCATAAACTCTTGTATCGCAAGACTTAAGACCAAAAATAGTGTTTTGGTAAAATGATTAAAAGTTAATTTTTTAATTTTTTAAAAAATATATATAAAAAATGTGAAAGATGATATAAATATAAATGAGTTAAAAGTTAGTAAAGGACTTTGAACCCACTTATCTAAAATGGGTTGGAAACAACATAAATCATTTTTGGTCAACTAGGCTTATCTAAAAGTTATTTTCAACAATAAAATCCCTCACCAACCCATTAGCGACAATTCTGGGTGGCAAACTTTATTAGAGAATTCACATTAGCCTCACAAAATGTAGCTTTTGATTAAATATAATTAATAAATCATAAAATTATTACTTTATCAGTCTCAACAAATTATTTCTAAACTAATTTTTGGTTGAATTTGCTATAGTATCTCAACAAATTTGTTGAGGTACTATTCATTAGTTATTCAATAGTTTATTATTTTTTTGAAAAAGTTAATCTATTTTTTATTATATTTTCTTACCCACTGGACGTCCTCTCAGATGTCTCTGCAGAGAAGGAAGTTTTGCTGAATTTTGGCTTGATCGGTCGACCGCCCGGTCGTTCGCCCCTCAGTGGGTTTGCTTCCTTGCTGCTGCTATGGTGCACTGGAAAAAATATATTTAAATTGAAAGAAATAAAAGAATAAAAAATAATATTTTAATGAAATAGAATTTTAGAATAGATAGTTTGATGGAGTGTGTACATAAAAAAGAGATTAGTTAAAATATAAAAGTGAATTTTAGGTTATAATTTGACTCAAAATTTGCTGAGACTAATGCGAATGCTCATACTTGGTATACTTTCAAGAGTTGAGGTATTTGGTATAAGAAAAAAATAAAAATAAAAATTTAAGTTATCAACTTATTTACTTTTTTTAATTTAAAATCTTAAAATAAATGTAAAAACACAAACTACTCCCTTCGACTTTAATTATTTATCTATTTTTACTTTTCAAACATTCCAAAAAAATAGTCTATATTTTTTAATTTATTATTTTTTAAATAATTTTAAAGACAATATCCACAAAAACTAATTGAGATATTTTAATTTGTGAGAAAATTTTTGAATTTTTTTATAAATAAATTATTTATTAACACGATTAAATGATATGAATGCCGAAAATCAATAAACAATTTAGGACGAATATTTTTTTTTTAAAAAAATAGCTTGATATTTTTTTTTCAACTAATTTTTAGGGGAAAATACAATTTAATGGTACATTTAAAAATAATTATAAATTCATTAAAAAAAAAAAAAAACTTTACGGGTAGCTAGCTTGGGAGAGTGTCGTCTCTCCTTATTCAGTGGTATTACTAATTAGTGTATCAATATTAGTTATGACATTATTATTGACCTCACTCATTATATAAATTACAAATATCAAAAACTTCTATGTCACATTATCAACGGTGATACTATATATACCAATTAGTATACACATTAGTGTACCAACTAATATTATGATATTATTATTTATCACATTTATTATACAAATTACAAATACTCAAAATCATACAAATGATGTCACATCATCTATTAGTACACTAGTATGTACATTAATTAATATATATAGCATTATTTCATTATCAATTAATACACTAATTAACATATTAATTAATACATATAGTATTATTCCTGATAGTATAGTTGATGCGAGTAATTGTTTTTCGAGATCCAGCCTCTCCCCGAGAGGTTCTTCTTTTTACGTTTTAATTATTAAAGTTCGTATTGGTTTGAATTTTTATTTTAAATTTTTAAGAATTGATTTTTTTGATGATTTTTTGAGTTTTTATAAAAGAGTATAAATATAATTTAATAATTTATAATGATATTTTGAAAACAACCTAAGTAAGTATACTTGTTTGTTTATTTATTTATTTAGATCATATTATCTCTCTATTTTTCTATATATATTTTTTAACAAAAAGTTAAAAAAATTCTAAATAAACAAATCCTCCCTAACCACTCTGGATTGTTATTTGCCTCTTTTATGCTGTAAATAAATTGTGAACGGGATGAATGCTATGCTCTTCAAATCCTGAGGTTTTGCATATCTTGATTGACCCCTACCCCCTGATATATCCACTGATGAACCATCACAAGGAGGAGATTACTGGGTAGTCAATGAATCAGAGGCCTCGTCTGTTTGGTAAATTAGGTTGGATGAAATTATAAGTACGATAATATTAAGTAAAAAGATAATTAATATAATGGTACTAGTTAGGAGATTTATTTATTTTTTATTTTTTTGAACTGAAAAGGGACGAAGGTATTAGCTTAGAGATGTATGATGAAGATTATTTGTTTGTTTACTAGTATGTGGTACCAGTTTATTAAAATTAAATCTATAAAATTACATAAACATTGTCATTGTATAATAATTAGCTTTATTATTTTTATAATATAAGAATAAAATTGTTTTTTCACACCTAATCATATGGGTTTGGATTACCAATTCCACACGTCCCATAGAAAAATTAATCCTATTATGTGAGACTATTCATAATCGAGACTATTAATTTCCTTCTATTTTTGTCAATGAAACACAAACAATCTAGAGCGCACAGAATTGATAATCCTCCACCTACAAAGCCAAACAACATGACCAGAGAGTTTTTGGAGCATCAAGCTCAGTCCTGCTCAGCAGCAGGGTGATGTAGTTCGGTTGACATTATCCAGTATGAGCTTCCGCACTCCAAAGTCTGTACACAGCAATAAAATCTGAAGGGAAGGTGGTCAGAGATCGTTGACGTTGGATTGACGTTGGACTCATAAAACTCCCCCTCAGTCAATACCGAATGAGAAATTATTCCCTACAGCTTATCCACCACACGAGCAGTTCTAATATTAATGACTATTATTAGAATTCAAAGGTAAAATGAAAGTGATTCATAGTGAAGAGATTATTAGTGAGAAGATTGATAATGAGAAAATTAAGTAAAATTGTATTTGTTTTGATGATAACTGTTAGTGTAAAGATTGTTAAATTATTTTTATATAAAATAATAAAACAAATAAAAAATACAAAAAAATTAAACATTAATATTTTTACAAAAATGCCCAACATGTAAAAAAAAATTTTTTTAAATAAAATTAAAAAATTCAAAAAAAATTCCCAAAATAAAAAATAAAAAAATAAAAAATTTCTAGTCTGGCAAACTATTTTTCTAATACTAAGTCTTGAAAATCCATCCGAATTCCCTCCCCAAGGGGATTCATAATCCGAAACTCACTATCAATCTCTTTCCCATATCTCAAAACAAACATAATGTTAATTGGTTCCACTTTACTACTAATCTTAATCCCCTCTCTGACTCTCTAAACAAACGGGGTCTTAATAAGAATTTTGTTAACCACTGTTTTTGTAAAATGTTATTCAAGAAAAAGAAAAAAAAAAAAAAAGATTAAACAAGAAAAAAGAAAAAAATGTATAATCCAAAATTGTTACAAGTCTCATCATATAAATTTTAATCATATACCTTTTTTTTTTCTTTTTTTTCTTTTTTAAATACTACACTTAGGCTTGGTTTGGAGACATCTGTTTATTATTTTATTGATTTATTTATGTTACGTTACCTCTATTTTCTGTACGGATTTTCATGATAAACAAAAAATAAAAAAAATAAGTCATACTCAACACAATCCTTAAGATTATTTTGAGAATAAATTATTTTAGTTAATTTTTTTATAAAAAGACATAAAAAAAAATAAAGAAAAGATTTAACTTTTGTAGTGATTTCTGACTTTTTAACTATTTTAAGAATATGGTGTTACAAACTCACTAAAACAATAAAGAAAAGATTTAACTTTTGTAGTGATTTTTTACTTTTTAACTATGGTAAGAATATGGTGTCACAAACTCACAGTTGGGTGTCGTGCACAACAATGATTGTAGGGCACTCTGTGTAACTTATTTCTAATCTTATTTTGATTATCTAAATCATTCAAATTTTAAAGAACATCGAAAATAATATATTTGTAAAAAATTAACTTAATCAGACATCAAAATCCCTTCATCAAAGCACATCTGTATCGGAAAAAAAAAAACTAATGGTAACTCGTGCGATGCACAGAAAAATAGATTATATATATTTTTTGTGATAAATAAATCATCTTAATCTTAAATTATTTCTTAATAGCGACAAGCCATGATATTAAGCCATCTGGGTAGATATTAACAATAATTAACTCACAAAATTTTACAATAAAATTTGATTTGTATAAAAAATTATTAATTATAAAGATTGTTAAGGATAATAATATCACAATTACTTGATAACATAAAATAACTTGTATCAAACTAAACAAGATATTAAAAGAGAGAAATTCTATAAACTCAGAAAAGTTATCATAAATTTACTTGGACTTTAAAATCAGTGGTGTATATTATTATTGTGGAATCAAATTATGAATAAATATCCACTTTTAATTATAATTTATAAGTAGTTTTAAAAAAAAAATTAATCTAAAAGTTTGTTACCTTGCTCTTAAAAAAAATTTCCCAAACAAATCTTTAATTGATCATGTTAGCAATTCTCTATATTTGATCTCCTTTATCAATGACACACACATATCATATCAAAGTATAAATCATTCTCCATAGTTTGAGCAATACTTGCATAGTTCTTACATCATTTAAAAAAAAAAATCAAGATAAGAATTTTGTAAGATTATAAACATTATATAAGAAAATAGTTTTAATCCATTTTATTTATGAACAAATAATGAAAAATTATTTGAATTGTACTTGAAGAAATATAACAAATGATAACTTTAATAATTATATACCACAAAAAAAAATTATATACGTTATCCAACGAAAAAAATGGTCGAATACAACTAGGTCATGGACATTGAATTAAATCATAAGGGCTCTAAATTGATAGTATAATCTAACAAAACAACTAATAACAACATAGAGATATTGACAAATATGTAGTATTTCACTACCATCTTTGTATTATATTCATTGATTTCATATATCATATGAAAGTTTTACTCTTTTCGATCCTTCAATAAAATAAGGATCAAGAAAACAAATTTGATAAGAAATTGGTTCTAAACTTTATTATTTTAAAAACAAAAATTTCAAAAAGAGAGAATTTAGAGATGGGATTAAAGAAATACTATAACGAATAACAACCTTAAAAATAAAAATAAATAAAAAGAAGTAAAAACACATAACAATGATATAATGCAAACTATTTTTAATAACTAATAGAAAGAATATCAAATTACTACCTTAGATAA
This sequence comes from Camellia lanceoleosa, assembly GCA_025200525.1. Classification (NCBI taxonomy): domain Eukaryota; kingdom Viridiplantae; phylum Streptophyta; class Magnoliopsida; order Ericales; family Theaceae; genus Camellia; species Camellia lanceoleosa. The sequence goes on along the minus strand of CM045761.1, from coordinate 102,549,740 downwards.
ATATAGTGACGAAAATTAATTTTGTGAGATTTTTGTGCTGCCTTCTCCTATGCAGCCTTCATTATTTCATTATTAATACTCTTCTCATTCAGAGCCAACGAATTTCATTATTAATACTTTTCTCATTCAGAGCCAATAATTATTTTTATTTTTTTTAATAATGAATAATAAAAATTATCAAGAGAAAGTTAAGAATTTAAGAGGAGATAAGAAGCTATAGATAATGATATTTCATAAGATAAAAAATTTAAAATAAAAAAAGATAATATGTGATAGAAGGAAAAAAAAAATGAGTAATTCAAAATAAAGATTTAGATATATATGTTTTTGATAGATATATAGATTAACAAATCATATCCTTATCTAAATTTTATTATTTTAATTTTTTATAAATCAATTATTTAATCTGTATCTTTATCTGTAGATCACGAACTTAATCTTTATATATTATTTATCAATTTTTATATGTTTATTTATCTATAAGTCATGAAATTAAATTTTTTTTAATTTTTATTTTTATCTATAGGTCATGAAATAAATTTTCATAAATTATGTATGAAATTTTATATGTTTATCTATAATGAAATTAATTGAAGTACAAAATGAAGGGGACAAAAAAAAAAGAAAAAGAAAAATGAGTAATTTCATTTTTTTTAAATCAATTATTTAATCTTTATCTTTATTTGTAGGCCATGAAATTAATTTTTATAAGTTATTTATCAACTTTTATATGTTTATTTATGGGAAGAAATTTTAAATTATCTATAAGTTATGAAATTAATTTTTTAAAATTAATTGTTTAATTTTTATCTTTATTTGTAGATTATAAAATTAATTATCATAAATTAATTTTCAATTTTTATATGTTTATCTATATGGAGGAATTTTGAAATTCAAATATTTAGCCATAAGCAATGAAATTAATTTTCATTTTAATTAATCAAACAAATAGAAAATGAAGAAAAATAGAAAATTGAAGGGCTATCAAAGAAGGTTGCCACGTAGAAAAAAGAGAGTTTTAAAATTATGAGAATTTAGAAATAAATATTTGAAGGCTTTAACAAAATAACTACATTTGATTATATATATAGTATAGATATAGATATGTATATATCAAACTAAATACGCAAGTAATTTAATGACGCTATTATCGATATCCAATCAACTTAAATAGTGTTTGGTTTAGTTTTAGATTCATGATTTGATAATGAAGTTGAATTTTGAGTTTGAGAGTTTAATCATGATTTGAAAAGAGAAAATTTGTTTGGTTATGAATTTTGAAAAAAGTTTTGAATTGAGTTTTGAATTTTTGAAATGAATTTTTAAATTAGAAAAATTGTTTAGTTATGAGTTTTGAAAAAAGTTTTTAAAATTTAATTAAAAAACTTATAACTCATAACCAAGCACACAACTCAAAACTCTATTGAAAATTCTATTCAAAACTCATAACTAAGCTTTTTTTAAAATTCAATTCAAAAAAATAATTATTGAAAAAAATAAATTTTTTTATTTAAAAAATTCAAAAAATTCTGAAAACATTTTTATTTAAAATATTTAAAAATATATATTAATGTTTGTTAAAAAACAATATTTAGCTAGTGCTTTAAAATTAGTTTTGATTGTATATTTGATTGGAATTTTTTTTTAATTGTTTTGTTTAAATTTTTTTCTTATTTTTAAAAAATCATATTTAAAAAACATCAAAAACAAATACAATTTTTTTATTTCAAATAGTAGGTGGCAATTGCAACAATAAATAAATAAAAAAGAATTGTTTTGGTTGACTGGTCGGACGACAGACCAGATGTCCGAATAGACCCAAAATTCAAAAACTCTATAGTTACCAAACATGTTTTCAAATGTGTTTTGAAATGTGATTTGAAATCATATTTTGAAAACTATAATCAAACAAAGAGTTAAAATATGAGAGTGAAATCATGATTTTAGAATGAAACCAAATAGAGCCTTAATTTTTTTTTATAAGTATATTCTTCTCAATAATTTTTAAAATTTAAACAATCTAAATCATCAAAATAAGATCTGAAACGGATCTCACAAACCACACTACAATTACCGATGCGCATCACGCACAACATCCCTATTTTAATTTATCGTCAAAACAACCCTTAATCATGTATAATGTGAGAAAGTTCGATGATTGAAAATGAAACACATGCATCGTATTTTTATCTTTTTTCAATGGGAAAAAACGTGGAAGGTTGGTTTCCCATAATATTATTTAGACATTACTTTATCATAGAACATGAATAGAGGGTTTAAGTCACCTGACACTGCTAACATAGAATGGTTACATACCAATGAACCTCTAACCTTTCTATTCAGACACCTTAATTTTGATATTTTTATTCTCTACTTCTCGTATCTACGAATAAACTTTGCCAAAACTGATTGTCGGCTCTCTTCTCGCAGTCCTATTTACCACATCATAAAACGATCTACACACATTTGAGTAAACTATCTGTAATTCTCAGAATATTCTTCTAAAGAGTACAACATTGTATACCAATACAACAACAAAAAAGAAAGACAAAAAAGGAAGGACGAAACAAGGTATCAGAAAATAACATCACCACAATAGCTATCTCACTATAAAAGCATATTCCTCTCTACCATCAAATGTTTTCTAGTACTAAATAAATAGCAAAATTAGCCCATGAGTAAGGACGAAGATTTCTCATTCAAAATAATTCAAAAGCATAATCATTTTCCCGCTTTTGCTTTATGTCACTCATTCTTAAAATATCTTTACTTTATAATCATGCAAACCACCACAAACGTGACACGCGTATAGTATTATCCGGCAAGAGAATTAAAAGTACTCACACCACTCACATCTAGGCCCGGGTGTGACTTCCTTTTAACCCCATCCATACGCATGTCCACAAGTGCATGAATGGACGGACTAGATCAGGGTGAGGGGAGGCACTATTCGACAAGGGAATCAAAAGTACAATTAGGCAAAGGAATCAAAAGTACTCACACTACTCACACCTAAGCCTGGGTGTGACATTTGAAGTCCACCCATGGTTTGGGGTGGACTCAGCCTGGTTAGACCCGAGCCCAATTTAGGACCTTGGGCCTGAGCTTAGACCGTCATTTTGAAGCCCTGCCCGCCCCCTAACTTGGCCCTCTGCTCGGCCCAAAAAAAATTATGCCCTATGGATAACCTGATCTGTGGCCCACCCACACCCCCCAAGGCTCTCTACCACACCAACGTCAAATTCAAAAAATAAAATAAAAATAATATTCAAACGGTCAAATAATAGTTAATTTCCGATGGCAATTTTTTTTTATATACAAATTGACCCTTCCTCCCAAACTTCTATAAATATCCTCTATTTTCATTTTTTTTCTCACAAACAATTCTCTCTTTTAAACTCTCAATCTCTCTCAACTCTCAATTCTTTTAATTAATTTGAAGTCTCATCCCTAAGTAGCAATTGCAATTGTGCAAAAAAAAACTTTTATCAAAAGAAACTAATTTTTTGTATTGTATTTACCAATCGGTAACATTAATTTTTGTATCATCCAGTATTTTTACAGAATGTCTAAACTTCTAGAAAACAAGTTTTACCACTTGAGCGGTCAGCCTATGTGTTTTGCAACCTTTACTCACACCGCTCGAGCGGTGAAGTGTGCGTTCAAGCAATCTTCGCGATCTATATTACTATAAAGTGTGCTATTTGCTCGTTTTAGATTTTGAGCCGTCCAGATTTTCAGAGAGGAAGAAAAAATAAAATGTTTTTTATTGGATGGTGCTTTATTAGTGTTCTCTTGATGATTTAAGAGTGATTAATGGATCCATTTGTTTTCTTTTATTTACAAAAAAGAGAGTTTCTTTTTGGTAGATTTTGGGAAACTTAGGCCTGAAGTTCGGTAGATTCTAGAGTGGCTCATCATCATAGATTAGACAACAACGTTGTGGATTCAACGTTGGGTAAGACAATTCCGATGTGAAGATGGTGGTGGAAGAGGCACATCGGGGTCAGTTTAATTTGAGTGTGAATTCGCTAGGTAATTGAGGGTACACATGTGTAATTTATTTTTATCTTCTTAGTAGATTGGTTTGTGGCTTTGGCCTATGATTTTTTTTTAATTTTTTTTTTATCACTATTGGAAGCGCTCCAATTGTGATTTTTTCTTGTTAAATCGTTGTATCGATTTGTTTTTGATTGTTTGATTGAGATTATTATTCTATGTTTAAAATTAAAATATAATCACAAATAAATATCTTAGGAATTTTAGATTTTTCACTCCTTCTAATGTACATAATATCACTCTTCTAATAGCTTGATCATTATTTAAGGGCACAACTAGTAGTGTTTGGGATCATTTCAAAAAAAAAAAAAAATATCTGTAAATAATCCTGATAGTACAATTATATTTAAAGCAAACAACACTGGTAGAGAGCCCTAAAAAACGTGGCTCAAATTGACCAAAACTGTGTCGTTTTGGACACAAAACAACACAAAACGACGTCGTTTTGCTCAATTTGAGCCATTTTAGCCGCGTTTTTTAGGGCCCCCAAACATTATTCTAAACAAAATATAAATATTGTGCACATTTACTTAGTATTGCATCTGCAGGGATATTAGTCATCTAAAAAGACATGCTAACAAACATTTATAAAGTTAACGACCTGATATTAGAAATCAAATGCAATTAGAGGTTTCATTAACTGGTCATTTGCAAACATTTTCATATGATCTTATACGTGCACAAAATTCTTTAGTTGATTATATTATTAAAAAAGAACAATCTTTTACTACTAGTGAATATCCTAATTTTGTACAAATGATTCATGAAAGATTTGCACCGCAATATCAAAATTTTTCAAAAAATACTACTATAAATATGATTTTAAAGAAATTTGAGAATATTAAAAGTGAATTATTTGACATACTCAAAAATTTAAATGAAAAAATTTGTTTAACATCTGATCTATAGTCAAATAATAGTTTAAAATATCAATGTATAATTACATATTTTATTGATAATGATTGGAAATTATAAATAAAAGAATTATTTCATTTAGATTAGTCGACCTTGCATACACTGGTCGTTTGCTTGATGTAGAAATAAGAAATGCATTATATGAGTGAGCTTTACAAAATAAAATATTTACCACTAGTTTAGATAATATAACATATTACAATCAAACTGTAACCTATTTGAAATCAACTTTACAATTACTTATTGATAGTAATTTATTTCATGTTCGTTGTTGTGTCCATATTTTAAACTTGATTGTTAAAGAAACTATGCATGTATACGAGACTTCTATACTAGTAATAAAAAATGTGATTGTTACTATTATGTCTACTGCTAATCGAATTTCAGAATACATAAAAATTTATCAACGATAAGGTATGTCATTTAAAAAATTAATTTTAGATATACACAACAGGTGGAATTCAACATATAATATGTTAAAAAGAGTTTGTAAACAAAGAAAAATAATAATAGATTTTTTTTTTTTGCAACAATATCAATAGAATGAGTACTAACTCCTGCAGAATTTAATTAGCACCAAAAAGCCTTATATAAAGATTTTCTAAAAGTTTTTGATATTTTAACAAAATTATTTTCTTATATATATATATGCTTCACAATTTATTTTATATATGTTATAGAAATAATGAAAGTTTTTGTAAAGTATATGGGTAATGAATATTATGTAAACATTATTACTATAATTAAAGAAAAATTTGATAAATATTTTGATTTATTGTCTCATCTTTTACGTTTAGCCATTATAATTGATATTATGTGTAAAGAAATTAGTTTATAAGAATTTTTAGAATGTATTTTTATTGATCAAAAATAATTTGTCCATATTATGCAAACATGCAAAACAATATTTGAAGAATGCAGGGCAACTGCATATGCTAACACATCTATACACATTACACCAATAACCTTATCTCGAGGCAGAAGATTAAGTGTTTTTTCAGTAATAAAAAATATAAGAATATCTCAACATATAAGTGTAAGTATAGTTCTGAATTACAACATTATTTGAAAAGCCTAACAGTGAATGATTTTAAAAATTTTGATATTTTGAATTGATAGAAACAAAATGAAACTATGTGGCATGTACTTTCATAGATGGCCCTACGAAAGCCTGTGATATACTAACTGTTTTTATTTCTACAGTTCCTTCGGAAACAATTTTTAGTGCAGGTGGACGAGTGCTAAGCGATTACTATAGCAGGCTTTCGCCCCAAAATGGTTGAGGCACTGATCATATCTAGAGATCATATGCAAGTGCTTATGAGAATACAAAATTATAGTGAAAATGAGAGAATTCAAAGCAATTTGGATGATATATCAATCGAGCAACACAAGTGAATTGTCTGCCTCCTCTGATGATTGATCAACAATTTATTTTTCATTATTTCATTTAGTTACTTTTTTGTATTAGATTATTAAAGTGGAATATAATGCAAATGATTGGTAGACTAGTAGGTGCTAACTTAATTGAGATGTACTTAACGTATAATAATGCAATTACTTTACACAATCAATAATCTATATCTATTTTATTTAATGATATAAATTTTTATAATATTTTATTTCATTTTGATATAAAAATTATTCATTCAATGAATGTTATCTATTTAATTTAATGATTGTAATATTGAAACTTTTATTTTGCTATATATAAAATTATTTTAAAAGAAAAAATTACATAATTTCATACTTTTTTAGTCATAAGTTTATAACCAAAAAAATATAAGTCATACATAATTAAATGTAAATACCACCACATATGAAATATAACCAAACATCTTATTAATCTTAATTGAAATACTTTGGTATAATTATTCTTTTATTTTTTTATCCTTCATAAATAAACTACATACATAATATATTTATCGTTTATTTTTAGGAAAAAAAAAAATGCCCGCTAGGCCCACCAGCCCTAAGCCCTAATCTGAGTGGGCCTGGGCCTCACTTTTTAGTCCAAAAAAAAGTAGAAACCCGCAGAGCCCGTCAAGTCCAAGCTAGGCCATATTTACATCCCTATGATAGTCCTTTTGCTTTATGCTTTACCATATTAAAAATTCGTTTGAAATTGATTTATTATGTAAATAAATTAAATTTAAATATTATTAAAATTTATTAAATTTTTTAATTTGGTTTGAATTTAACTTGATAAATTTATATATATACATATATTATTAAAAAGAATCAAATTACTTGAATTTAGCTTATTATTAATTTGATTAGAGTTAATTCAAGATCAACTCAAAAAATAAAAAGAATTGCAATTTGTAATAAATCAAAATTATTTATATAAACATGGGTGCACAATTCTCCCTACGCAAGAAACCCACAAAAAGAATTTTAATTTATTAGATTGAATTTTCTTCCCAAAAAAACCACGATAGGCTTATTTTGGATAACTTGTTTGTTCTTACAATATCTTTTATATCCTATTGTTGTAAATTCAGTGCACAAGTTTATGGTTGTATTCACTGTACTCTTCTTTATTGGTGTGTCGGTTTTGTCGGTGCTTAACCATGCAAAACCAGGACGAAACTATTGTATTATAAATTCAATTGACAAAATTAGAAGTTTCTACCATATATTTTGTATATATAGCCAAAGTAGAAAAGGACTGTACATATCATCATTGCATTTGCCAATTTACCAATATATACCAAAGTAGAGAAAGGGTAGTACATAACATCATTAGAGTTATCAAATTTTCATGCTCTATATATCTATTGGTAAATTGCACTTACCTCCTTAAAAATTAAAAATAATAAATAATTAATTTTATATATTTTTATACAATTATATTGACATTCCTTAAGATTTTAATTCATATAACAATTAGGTCTTTTTTCATTAATAATTCATTAGTCCTATGAATGAAAAAAATATATGATATTGTCATATATTTTTAATTAAAATATATCTTTATTTATTTCAATGTCTATTCATCATTTGCATTAGTGTTGGTCCAAAGTTTTATTATAAGGGAAGAAAACGTAATTATGTCAAAAGTATAAGATTAATTATATTTTTTTCCAAACTTGAAGAGAGGTGAGTGTAATTTATGTTGTATAAATTGTGTAATAAAATAAAACCAAATAGATTCATAATTAATCATTCAAATTACAGAACAAGAACTCATATTGGAAATTATAATTAGATGAATAGAAATACAAAATAGAATAAAACAAGAAACAAAATCAAACCGAAGCCTGCACAAGACAGTTTCCTTAAAACAGATTTGTCGCCTCACCAATTTGGGTACTGGAGGTTGTTCGACGAGATAGACAGTTAGACTAGCTACAACAGGGTACCTATTGAGTATCTTCGGTGAACGGAACTTAGGCAGCACTCTCTTGTACTAGTTAGAATTTTTCTAGGTAGAAGACTGAAGGAGAGAAGTCTCCTTTTATACACAGGAGAGGGAGAGAGGAGGAGACTTCCTGCAACAAATACAAGAATTAATCTCTGCAAAACTGCCCAACAAATGCAGCAAAACGGATGGGTCTTAAGTGTGAGAGTTACACACTTCATATATACATGTGTGTATATCTACAGCCACCAACTCGGCTCAATTCAAACCTAACCCATTCCAGCAAGCCTCTAGCCCAAGCCCAAGCCTAGGCCTTAAGATCCAAATCCACAGATCACAGATTCGAACCCGAACCCGGCCCAGCCCAATTCGGTTCGAGCGGGCAGGCACTGCGCATATGTATGTATGTGGCAATTTTTGCATAACCAACTTGGACCATAGTTTTGGCCCAAGCACATTCTTGAAGCATCCATAACTCCGTTTCTTTAGAAAAATTGGATATCCCAAAGGGCTTACACCCTTAGACAAAAAATGAGATTTAAATATCCATCAATGCTCTTATCTATAATCAATGTGGAATAGAAGGTTACACACATTTCCCAACACCTCTTTCATGAGGCCAACTTAATGAGTCAATTTCTCATTCAAATCTTAAAGGTTTTTTGTTATTCTTTTTGTGGTATAAAGATGCCATTATAAAGAATCTAAACCCACTCTAATCCCCCTCAATTGAGGATTGGCACCCACTTTAATATTTCATTAAAGTCACCAAAAAATCATTACTTTCTAATAATCCCCCACATGAATAAAAATTAATCGAATAATAACAAACATACAATGCTAACAACAAAGACTTAGAGAGAGTGTGCAACGGAATAACCCCTGTATCGGAAAAGGTAGCTTTTGGCTTTGAACCCCTCCTAGTGAAGTCCATCGGATTTAATGGTTGTCCAGTGAACACGAAGTCTTGAACTGTTCTGCTGTTTATGTAAACCAAGACAACAGACTTCACACAGGTATTACTCCAACCATCGTTCTGTTCTCACTGTTGTGTCCGGTTTGGCCTTGGAACACTAGTTTGGTTCAATGGGTGGTTTAAAGAATTTGTCGTTGTCAATTCTTATAGAAGCGGCACCATTTCACACTCACATAGGTGGCTCTACTTGATTATCCTACTATACTCAGCTTAACAGCTTAACACACTAGAGTCATTAAAAGCTTAGCTTAACCTCTATACTTGCAAGTATCACTAATAAAAGGAATGGCTGGAGATTTAACCTCCTCAGTGACATACCACCGTTACATGCAATTAGGTTTTCCCATTGAACCTAGATCTTGGGATCTCCAGTCAACTAGGTTGGGTTTCCATTCCGATAACGCCTTGCACTAAAGGCCTTAAACCCATTCCTTTTGACGACTTCTCTGCTAACAATCGATTTAACCCTTTGATTAGCGGATCCACAATATTGTTCTTAGACTTCACATAGTCTAAAGTGACAACTCCGTTCGAGAGTAGTTGTCGTATGGCATTATCTCTACGAAGAATATGTCTAGATTTTCCATTATACATATTACCTTGTGCTCATCCCATAACCGATTGGCTGTTACAATGAATACAGATGCCTAGCACAGGTTTCGACCAACGTGGAATATCTTCAATAAAATGGCGAAGCCATTCCGCCTCTTTTGTTAATTTATCTAACGCTATAAACTCTAATTCCATCGTTGATCGTGAGATACACGTCTGCTTGGAAGATTTTCAAGACACGATTACCCCTCAAAGGGTGAACACATAACTACTAGTGGATTTCGAATCCCTAACATCAGATATCTAATTCGCATCTCTATAGCCTTCTATTATAGCTAGATATCTGGTGTAATGCAGGTCATAATCCCAAGTGAAACAGAGATACCTTAACACTCGAACGATACCCTTCCAGTGAATGGCATTGGGATTGCTCGTGTATTTACTAAGCCTACTAATTGAGTAGGCTATATCCAGTCTTGTACAACTCATCAAATACATCAAACTCCCAGTGACTCGAGAATATTCTAGCTAAGAGACACTCTCACCATTATTTTTGGTCAAGTGTAGACTCAAGTCTACCGGAGTCGTAGATACACTTGCATCAGATTTACCAAACTTCTCAAGTATCTTCTCAACATAATGAGATTGAAAAAGTACAATACTATCAGACGTTCTGGCAATCTTAACACCTAAAATTACATCTGCAAGGCTCATATCTTTTATGTCAAACTTAGAGTTTAACTATTTCTTGCTATTCTAATCATCTCATCATTGCTACCAACAATGAGTATGTCATCAATGTATCGACTCAAAATGACATAACCTCTGTTAGTATCTTTGACATATACGCATTTGTCACACTCATTGATTTTGAACTCATTTGACAACATAGTGTTGTAAAACTTCTCATGCCATTATTTAAGAGCTTGCTTTAAACCTTGTAATGATTTGACAAGCTTACAGACTTTCTTATTTTGTCCTGGAGTTGAAAACCCCTCGGGTTAATCCATGTAGATTTATTTATCTAAATCTTCATTTAAGAAAGTTGTCTTTACATCCATCCGATGTATCTCCAGACCACGTAAAGCTGCTATCACAATCACCATGCAAATGGATGTAATCCTTGTCACAGGTGAATACGTATCAAAGTAATCCAGGCCTTCTTGCTGCCTGTATCCTTTGATAACTAGCCTAACTTTATACTTATCAATTGATCCATCCACTTTCATCTTTCTTCTAAAGATTCACTTACTCCCCAAGGCCTTACTGTTTGGGAGTAGATCAACCAACTCCCAAGTATGGTTTTGTAAGATGGAGTAAATCTCACTCTTAATTGCTTATTTTCACAAAGGACTTTCAAGTGAAGTCACAGCTTCATGGAAAGTTTGAGGTTCTCCCTCTAACATATAAGTTAAGAAGTCCGAACCAAAAGACTTTATGGTCCTAGCCCTTTTACTCCTTCTTGGCTCATCTACTTTCTCAGCTTGATCATCTACGTGATCATCTGCTTGATTATTTATGTGATCATTGTCACCTTCAACCTCTTTCATGGAACTCAGAATCTCTTTTTGGAGATGATATGGAAATACATCTTCAAAGAAAGATGCATTTCTTGATCCCATAACAGTATTCTTGTGTATATCTAAAATAACAGACTTATACACAAGAAATTGATATGTACTGCTATTATGTACATAGCCAATGAATATACAATCCACTGACTTCGGGCCTATCCAAACCCGCTTGGGTGTAGGTATCGCCACTTTCACAAGACACCCTACATTCATAGGTATTTATATGAAGGCTTGTGGATTTTCCATAACTCATATGGAGTCTTGTCTAAATTCTTCTAAGGTATTCTATTAAAAATGTAATTCACAGAGAGAATTGTTTTCCTCCACAAGTTCTGTGGCAACCCAGAACTTATTAATATTGCATTCATCATTTCTTTTAACATCCTATTTTTTCGGTCAGCAACACCATTTGACTAAAGGGAATAAGACGTTGTAGTTTGGTGAATAATCTCAAATTGAGCACAAATCTCAGCAAATGGGGATTCACACTCACCACCATAATCACTTCTTCAAGCCTTGATCTTACTGCTTAGTTAACTCTCAAATTCATTCTTGAAAAGAATAAATTTATCAATTGCCTCATCTTTGCTTTTAAGAAAATACACATAACAGTATTTAGTGCGATCATCAACAAAAGTGATGAAGTACTTGTTGCCACCACGTGATTGTACGACTTTCAAGTCACACATATCACAATGCACTAAATCTAAAGGTTTGATACTTCTTTCAACAGAATGAAAAGAAGTCCTCGTCAATTTTGCTTCTACACAAGTTTCACACTTGTGATTTGAATTAATCTTGAAATATGATATGTGGTCTAAATTGATTAATCAACGCAAAGAGTCAAAATTTACATGACCTAGTCCACCATGCCATAAATTAGAAGACTCAAGCATATAAACAGAAAAAGAAGTTTTCTCATTAATTTTAGGGATAATAGTCATTACATCGAGCTTAAACATACCACCCGACATATAGCCTTTCCCCACATAGACCCCGCTCTTGGTCAACATGACCTTATCAAACTCAAACACCATGCGGAAGCCATGCTTACTTAAGAGCGACTTCGAGATAAGGTTCTTACGAATGTTCGGCACAAATAGGACATCGTTCAGAGTCAGCTCTGTTCCCAAAGTTATCTTCAGAACCACCTTGCCTTTACCCTCAATAGTTGAGGTCGCAGAATTTCCCATGAACAACTTCTCACTGTTTGAAACCGGTTTAAAAGTTATGAACATCTTTTTAGTATAGATGTGGCGAGTGGTGCCAGTGTCCATCCACCATTCCTTCGGGTTGGGCCCCACCATTTTCACTTCAGAGACGACAACTGACAGATGTATATCGTCTATATCTTGTGACAGATCCTCCATTTCAACCATATGGGCCCAACTTTTATTTTGTGGAGGGTTCTTCTTGTAAGGTTTCTTCTTCTTGCGGCAATCAACAGCCCGATGCCCATCGCTTCCACATTTGAAGCACTTTTTATTGAACCTAAAAGTAAGTTCCTGCAGCTTGCAGACCGGCATCTTGGAGACTTCACCTCTACTCCCCCAACTTCAAGTTTTTGCCTATCAGTGGCTTCTTCTTCACCCCCGAGGACTGGCCATGCTCAACCATGTTTTCTTTTACAGTGGAGGTACTCCCCATTTTCTTTATGTTGTCTTCCTCAATACAGAGCCTGACTGTAGTTTGACTTTTCGTGCTCCTTTTGAATACGACTAGCTCTACAGTTCAGACTCTCATGGTTCTGAATCTGATCTCACAAGTGCAATGTAAAAATAGATAAACACAAAATAGTCTAAATCCGGCAAATCTTTTGAAAAATTGATTTTGAATCAAATATGCCAAAAATGGACTACTTTGCCAGATTACAGAGTTGCCACCTAAATATTTTTGAAAAATTTAGGAAACCCATGACTTTATGCCAAAGGGCACATATCCGTCATCATCAAAGTTCTCTCGGCTCGAGAACTTAGGTACGAGAGGGGAAGGTCATGAATTGAGCACCCCACTCGCCCGATCAAAGATCAGTCTCTACTAATCATGATGTGATTCTTATCTACATTATATGCTCTTGTTCCGATTATTAAACTAACTCTACTATGTGTTGCACACAAGTATAGACTAATTTGCAAAAATTAGAACACTTTGATTTCATGTTTATTTGAAAATTGTTTGAATATGTACCACTTGAAAAAGTTATCTCATATGCACATTTACTCAAATCATCCCAATTCAAGCAATTAGTCTTCATCCACAGGCATTCAAACGATTTAGCACTTAAGCAATTAGCCTCATGGTAAGCATGCTAGACATGGAAACAATCACACTCATGCAATATGCAATATGCCAAAGCAGCAAAATGCTCACCTAGTAGTCCGAGGCGAGCCAAAAGAAACAAAAGAGTTAGAAAACAAGCATGCTCCTAACTAATGCAACATGTCTAATGCAACACATGCAATGGTGCAACTAATCGGGTCAGCTACTAACTATGGCATGTGAACCAATTTGATAGCATACGTTTTAACACGTTTTCAATGAAATATGTAAACAACAATGCTTGTTTAGAATGATGAATTGAGCCTCGATTCATGCAAGAAAAATGGATGCAAATCATGGAATATGCTAAATGAAACATGATGTTCTATACTATCCATCATAAGCAAATAAATAAAAGGGAGAAAGATGTGGGGTTAGAAGACATATATATTATTACAGGTTTCGCCCTCGCGTAGGAGGGTCTGAATGAATGTCCTAGCTAATTAATTACCTAATTAATTAATTATTACAAACCAAATGAAATAAATGAACTACACTAGCTAATCTACGTTATTATAACAATAATATTACAACAATCCAATAAATAAACCAATGATTGCGCATAATGTTCCTCAGAAACTGCTCTGTTTGCCTTGCTGGGAAACTGTCCTGTGTTTACCCTCAGTCACTGCTTTGTGTTTCACAAAATTGCTCTATATACCACACATTGGAGCTCGGTCGGCCCCCAATGAGGCCCGGCCTGGTCCAAACAAGACCAGCCATGCCCTAATTTCATGCGAAACCTGTTTTTGACCTCCGGGGTGAAAACAGTATCGACAGAGCAACTTTAAACCATTTTTCTCCCTTCTGCTCCCCTCTATCATGAAACTCAAGATAAGAGTGAATTTAAGTCTGAAACCGTTAATAGGCACAAGTTGATGGCTTGACGATTTCAAACACAATTTGGAAAAAACAATTAATAAATGCAATGAAGACGACCACCCATCCCTCTCATCATGGAGGCTCAAAGAGGGAAGTAGACACGCCTTAAGATTCATCAAGACACCATGAATTAATATGTGATGACTCTTGACGCAATGGACTCGACATAACGTCCGCCCGAATCCAACCCATTTTATTAATCTTCTTTATGTCGGTTTGATTGATTTTAGCCTTTTGTTAGCCTTTTTCATCTTACCTTTCAATTACTTAATCATTTTGTCCAAAAATGAGAATTAAGTCCACTAATGAAGAGAGGTATCAAACAAGAAGTTGTCTTTGGCATGAGAGAGATATAATGCCCTGGTAATGAACCTCCGAAGAGATTAAACCATTTTGCATGGAATGTCTCTTTTTCAAGCTTAAACAACACTCGTTTGAAACAACACTTACAAACAAAGACAAAACCAAGAAAGGAGAGAGAGTGCAGAGATGATTATGCAAGATTGATTATTGGACAAGTGGGACTCTTTATATGGAATTAAGTAAGAAAAGCTATCAACTCAAATGACTCGGTGTCTAAGGCCTAAACAACCAAAGCCATGAGGACTTACAACACAACAATCATAATATTCAAAGCATAAAATATTTAAATAAATTAAAAAAGTCCTAAAATAGCCCCTAAAGTGCAAAAAACAGTAGCTAAAACCATATTAAAAGAGCACAAAAAGATAGGCAAAAATAAAGAGATACAAAGCTAGTAAGCAAAGCAAATGAGGGGTGGCTATCCCTTCACTTTTGGGACTTCTAAACCATATTTTAGCCTCTGAAAATAGTCCAAAAAAGAGTCCAAAACCAGCCCCAAAATAGTGGCTAAAATCAAAGAAATAAGTGGGAAACACAAGGATATAAGCTTGGAATAAGGTTCAAGGAAAGGTGGTTAACCCCTCCGCCTTTGGTAGCTCTTAAATCACAAATTTCAGCCCACAAAACAGTCCCAAAATAGTACAAAGCATGTAAAAGAGAGGAAAAGAGTAAAAGAGAGGAAAAGAGTAAAAGAGAAATAAGGAAGAAGATGCAAAAGTTATGCCTCTTGAAAAAGAAGATGCTTGTAGTTAAACAAACTTGATTCCAACACCCTCAAGTTTTATGAAACATGGTTTGAAACTTCAACAAAAGCTTCAAGAACAACCTCTAATGCTGTATGTATTATGTATGTATAGCTAAAGAAGGTTTGAGGGTCAAAGGAGGAAAGAAGATGGAAGGAGGTCTATTTAGCTCTTCAAAGCTTTTGGAAATTTTGCTAATCTTGAATTCTGAAGGAAGAGGCTCTATTTATAGAATTTGAGCCAAAATGGTGAAAAATATCTTCAAACAAAGATATTTGTTCAAGTCCCGCTAGCTGTCTATTTGGCGCTATTGAGACCTGGTTGGGCCCCAAAACCCACGGTCGAGCCCAAAAACACACGGCCGAGCCTAAAAAGCAACTCTGGAAAAGTTTTCATTGAGACCCTGCCGAGCCTAAATGAGGCACGACCGGCTCTAAATGGACTCGACCGGGTCTAAAAAATCTGCATTTCAGGCCCAACTTCAAACGGGCATGTCTTCCTTATTCAGACTCGGTTTTAGGTGATTCTTGAGTCTAAATTGAAGCCCCGAAAGTATACTTTCCAATGGTGGTAGCCTCACACCTGAATTCTAACTGTACAAAGAGATATTCCTAATTTAGTGAAGGCTGCTCATTCTTATCGTAATGGATTGATGCTCAACTTCTTTCTAAACCAGTTTTCTTTCCTCTCCTCCTATTTCCTTCAACTCCAAACCTATAAATAAGAAGTTTTAAATATTTTTTAAAGAGTTCACCTCCCTTCCATTTATTTCCACTTTGTCCTTACTTGGTTTACCGAAAAGTGTAATTTTGTAAACGAAATGCGAGCCTCAAAATATCGTAGAAATATTTAGAAAATAAGAGGGTTTTAAGGTCTAAAATAGTTTGGCCAAAATAGGGTGCAAGGTTTGGGATCAGAGCTTGAATCTAAATTTTTTTGTTGAGAATTCAAAAGATTACACAACGTAACTTTTATCATTGGGTGTTTGGAATAAAGCACCCAAGTCTTAAGGGTGGTCAAAAATGAGGTGTCTATCGTTGCCGCTCTTTCACAGAACTCGAAGTCATGAAATGACGTGAGTGAATGTCAAAGCCTGAAGACGACCCATTTGATAAGGCCATAAGACTTGGACAAACAAACAAAATGCAGATATAGTTGGTTGAACTCGAAAGTTGCCTACGTATCACGTTGTAGGGAATCAAACCAGCATAGTTCAGGGGCAAGATACAAATGATACACAATGTAACGAAATAATGCAAATGATATACAATGTATGTATATAACAAAATCATCAAACCACGAGCAGTGCCTTCTACAGAAATATCATCAAGGAATGGGGATGCAAATCAAACTACGTTTTATATAGAAAAGAAGTGTGGACCCGATCCAAACAACGCTTAACACAAGCTAAGTGCCTACATCCTCAATATTGGCCTCAACGCAGCATAGATGCTTACACATAACATAACCATGTTTTAACGTGAAAATGGTGTGAGCACATGCAAAACTATGTTTTTCGTAGAAAGAGAAAAAGTACAAGTAATTGGGTGGTATGATATAAGTGAGGAATGATCTGTTGGGGAAAGATAATGATCTTAAATATTGAATGCAACAAGACAAAGTACGATGCCATGGATGCAATGAATGAAGTGAATAAGGGGTGCAAGTCGAACCACATCTTACCTAGAAAAGGCATGGACACAAAACAGATCACGTCTAACACAAAAAAGATGTCGACACCCTCAATACTGGCCTCAACGCAGCATGGGTACTTACACATGACAAAACCATGTTTCAACGATGGAAAGGTATAAGCACATGCCAAACTAAGTTAAACATGGAAAGGATGCAGGCGATAAAATTGTAAGATGTAATGGATGCGATGGACAATAGGGTAGTTGTATGCGACAGATGTTATATGCAATGCAATAGAGGTAATAGATAATAACTATGATGTAGCAGTTGGAAAGTGAAAGTACCTTACAGGGGCAATTGGTAATGACTCACCTCATGCTGTTAGGCATCTTCCTCTTTTTCTTCATTTACTTTTCTTGCTGGCTATGTTTGCAACTTTCCCTATTCTCCAACAGGGTGACAGACTATGTTGGTTCAGTATCCAGAATTGAGGCGCATACAAGCTACCTCAACCTATGGGGTTGCCATACGGATTTCAAGCCGAGGATGCACCCTTAGGTATTTAAACCAGACTTTAGTCTTGGAAATTCTACACCTTTGCATTCTAGGCATCGCCATTCGAACTCTAATTTCCACTGTCTCAATTGATCTCCTAGGAACTCACTACAAACACAGTCAGGTGGCTATACCAGACCGCCTGAAGTTGTTCGGGCACAACAAACACCAAAGGAATCGCACCTTTAGAGGATTTAAGGTCTCCTAGACCCAAGGAGTGCACAAGACAGTGTGGAGTGAATGAATGCACAAAACAATGCTATTTGAATACACAAGATAGTGCGATAGGGGTGAAAGCACAAAACAGTACTATGCAGGTACACAAAACATTGCAATGAAAGTGCACAAAACAACGTGAGCAGTTGCACAAAACAATGCGATACAAAGTGCACAAAACAATGCGAACTCAAGGTGCACAAAATAGTGCGATACAAGGTGTAGACACCATATTTTTTACTGTCCTCAAGACTTGGACGTCATCGTTCGAACACCCGATGATTTCACATGCTCGTGTTTGTTTTGAGTCTCTGAAGGTCTCAGTTGAGCGCCTTGCCTTGGAGCCTCTAATCTTGTCTGTTTTGTGCTTGGTTGTGGACCAAGAGCTTGTTGCTTTGAATCTGGAAGAGATGGTGGCTTGTCAGCCATCCCCAATGTCTATCGGCCATGGCTTGTGCCTGCCGGCCATTAGTGGTGGCCGGTCGGCCACATTGATGGCCAGTTAGCTACATTTGTGGCCGATTGGCCACTAATAATGGCTGACAGCCATTTTTCTCCTTTTTCAAATATTTATTTGCTAGTTTGCCAGCTGTTGATCACTGATGCTCATCTCCATACACGTGTATGGACAGATGAAGGCAAGCTTTTTTCTTGTTTTTCTATATAATGGGGGGGGTCTCTCCTCCATTTTGAGGGTACAAAAATTTGTGAGCAAATTTCCTCCATCTTTTTCTAGAATCCTCTCTCTCTTCCTATTTTGTGCTTGAAAGTGAGAATTCTCTACATATTTGCACTAAGACCCTTGACCAAACACCTTCACCTTGGAGCTGAGGTTTTTGGAGGTCTTCTTTGAGCTCACAAAGCTGGTTTTAGCTCAGAATTGTTGCTGTTTGTGGCTGTGCTTCAAAGGTATAAGGCTTACCCTTTTTAAGCTTTATTTTAGTTGCTTGTTTGGCCATCTTTGCATGCTATTTTTGGCTTAGTTTTCAACTACAAAAAACCTCTGTTTTTAAGGTTTAAAAATGGTGGTTTAAGGCCTTTTTGGAGTTAGGGGTGGTCCACCATCTTTTGTAGCTTGTTTCTAAGTGTTGTGCCTTTTTTCAAGCCTTTTGAAATTTTTTTTTTTGGCCTTTTACCCACTAAATTCCAGGGAAATTTCAGTGGTAAAAAGTATGTTTTGAGGTTCAAAATAGGAGGGGTGGTCTCTCCTCCTTGTGTCTTGTTTGCAAGTGTAGATGGCCTAGCATGTGAGCATGTTTTTCTACCTTTTTGTGACTTGATCTCAGCATGTTTTGGCTACTGATTTGGCCTACTTTAGCTCTATTTTGAGCTGTCTTGGTTATATGAGACTTGTTATGCATGGTAGTAGTGCAAATACCCTCACTAGCTTAGTGTTTTAAGACTTCTAACATGTTATGCATGTGTTGATTGCATGATGTAACATCATTTTACATGTGATTTCAGTGCATATATCTCTATCACACTCTCACTTATTTCACTCTTTCATTGCTTTTGAGAGTTGTGCCTTGAGCCTTGTTTGTAGCCTAACATGCGAGCATGTTTTTCTTGCCTTTTGTACTTCAATCTTAGCATATTTTAGCCCCTGATTTGTCATGTTGTAGCTTTGTTTTGAGCTAGTTTGGTCATTTGAGCTGGATATTACATGCCTCTAGTGTAGTGCTCTTCACTAGCTTTAATGCTTTTGGCTTTTAACATGTTGTGCATGTGTTGCTTGCATGTTTTAGTATTATTTTTCATGCCATTTCAGCACTGAAAAGTCTGTAACCCCCCTTATTTCTTCATTTTTCCATTTATTTTGAGGGTTGTTTAACCTTATGATTGTATTTAAGCTTGAGATAGAGCTTGTGCTCAATGGCTTTAACCCTCTTATGAGGGTTCCTCCTAGCCAAATGCATGATCTCTCTCTCATGTCTTAAACCATTTTTTGGTTGACCCCTCTCTCATTAGAGGACTTTCACATTGGACTTAATCGATTAAAGGATTAATCGGTAACGTAAAATGTGTAAACAAAATGAGCAAAGTAAAACATGAACAAGATAAGCATTTGTGTTGCATTGCATGTGTTTGGGTCGGACGTTAATCCAAACACAAGAAATGTGAGACGTTTCTTACTCAAAGTGATGAAACGTATCACGTTTCTTGGTCACCATCACCCTTGATCATGCATGATAGGGTGGTGGTACTTAGAGTCTTATTTGTGCATTCATTGACTTTATACAAGCTTGACTCTTTGGCCATCATGTATTGAAATGCTTGGTTGATGGCTTGAAAGCCAAGAATTACACTCATGTGAGCTTGAGAAATGATAAGGAGGGTAATAGTACATATATTGTTTGAGAATACACTGCTTTGCCTCTGTTTGCTCTCCATTGCAGCAAAAAGGAGAATTCCAGGGAAAGGGTGGCCAATCGGCCACCAGTGGTGGTCGACAGCCACAAATAGTGGTTGACCGGCCAATAGTAGTGGCCGACAACCACCTATGGTAGCCGACCGGCCATCAATGGAAAAGTTGCTCAAAGTGTTCCTAAGGTGGAGCAGAAGTAGTCTATTATTTGGTGTATTCTTCAGAGATCCAAGCAAAGTGCAAACTGAGGCATCCAAAGGCAAAACGGTGGATTTTCGGAACAAAGCCAACCGAGCATGCATGTCTCTCTCGTTCGTGAGGCCACTTTATTGCTTCATTAGCTAGTTGTAATTAATTAGTTTAATCTGTTTTGTAATATTTTAATGAGCTTAGCATAGCTAGTTATTCATTGTATTGTAATAATTAATTAGCTAGAATAGTTAATTAGTTGTTTTGTAATAATTAGCTGAGCTTATTGTAGCTTAGCTTATTTATTCGGACCCTCCTTCGAGAGGGTGCAATGTTGTAATAAGCGTGCGTGTGTGTGTGCATGTCTTCCAACCCCACTTCTTTCTCCCTTTTACTTAACTACTTTCAATGGTTAGTTTAGGGTCACGTTTTGATTAGCATACCTTATGCTTTGCATGTTTGCATCATTCATTTGTATTGCATACATCGGGCTTGGCGCATCACTCAAACTGCATCGTATTTCAATACTTATTTGAATACGTGTATCAAATTGTTGCATTCATATGCAATCTTAGATAGCCGAGCCTATTAGTTGCATACTGCATGTGTTGCATTAGGCATTCTGCATAGTTAGGATCATGTATATTTCTAACTAGCTTTTGCTTTAGCTTAAAGTACACTGTAAGTGTTACGTTTTAGCATACTTGCATGAGTGTGAGTGTTGCCATGATAGCATGCTTGTCATGAGGCTATGTGCTTATTTGTTAAAATTGCATGAATGCATGTGGATGAAGGCTTTGTTGCTTGAATTGGAACAATTCGATGAATGTAAGTTTTAAGCCCACTTTATGAAGTGACAAATCATGTTTTAAGCCCATCGTGTTTGATGGCAAATCCGCGCTTTAGGCCACTTGCGAGTGGCACTTTCAAACCATTTTTGAAAGCAAACATGAGTCAAATTCATTCCAATTCTTGCGATTTAGTCTATACTTGCTTGTGTGCGTCACATAGTAAAGTTAGCTAATAACCAGATAACAAAACATCAGGTTTATAAAACAACATATCATGATAGTAAAGGCCAATCCTTTGATCGGGTGAACGGGGGTGCTTATTTCACGACCTTCCCGTTTCGTACCCAAGTTCCCGAGCCGAGGCAACTTTGGTGATGACAGACACGTGGCCTTTGGCATGAGTTAGGGTTTCTTGAATTTTCTAAAAATAAAATATTTAGATGGCGACTTTGTAATCTAGCAAAGTAGTCCAGTTTTGGCATTATTTGGTTTAAAATTTGATTTTCCAAAATGATTTGCCGGATTGGACTCTTTGGTGTTTATCAGTCTCGCATTGCACTTTGTGGGATTAGATTTAAAACCGTGACAGGAGTCCGAACTGTAGGAGCCCAATTCGTGCCTCTCCGAAAGGGGGGTGCGCGAAGAAAGTCGAGTCCACACAAGGTAAATGCACAAAGCAGTGCGATGCAAGGTGCACAAAACAGTGCGATCTCAAGGTGAATGCACAAAATAGTGCGAGCATGGAATTGTGCATCACCAGTGGCCGGCCGGCCACTGTTACTGGCTAGCAGGCCATCAGTGTTGGACGGCAACCCCTCAATGGTGGCCGGCTGGCCACCACTTCTGGTATGCCGGCCACCAGTGATTTTTTAGCAATGCACTTGTGAAGCATTGCAGAGTTGATCTGGAGAAGGAAAAAGTGTAAGTGTTGTGTAACAGAGGCATACAGTAGCAAAACAATGGATGTTCTTCGGGCGAAAACCGAGCATGCATGGGCCTCCTTCGCTTCCTGGGAATAGTTAAGTAGTTTAATTAGCATTTAGCCATTTATTTGTTGTACTTAATTAGTTGTAGCTAATTAGTTTATTTTTTTACTTATTTAATTAGTTTAGATTAATTAAATTAGCTTGTGTTGTAAATATTTAATTAGCTTAGCCTAGTTAAATTCTTAATTAATTAGCTTAGAATATTTATTTATTCAAGTTTTGTAATAATAAGTTAAGCAGTGTAGCTTAGCTTTTATTCATTCGGACTCTCCTTTGTGAGAGCGTAATGTAATAATGTGTATGTCTTCCAACCCTACGTCTTTCTCCCTTTTATTTATCCGCTTTTGATGGTTAGATTAGGGGCATCATGTTTCATTTAGCATACTTCATGTTTGTATCCATTCATCTTGTATTGCATGCACCGAGGCTCGGCGTATCATTCTAATTGCATTGTCATTTCAATACTTCTTTGAATACGTGCTTAAATGCATGCTATCAAATTGCTACAAATAACATGTTAAGTAGCCAAGCCTACTTTAGTTGCATATTGCATGTGTTGCATTAGTCATATTGCATAAGTTAGGATCATGCATTTTTCTAACTCTTTTGTTTTATCTTAGCTTGGAGTACTAGGTGAGTTTTTACTCGCTTTAGCATAATTGCATACGTGTGATTATTGCCATGTTTAGCATGCTTGTCATGAGGCTAAATGCTTAAGTGCTATACCTGTTTGAATGCCTTTGGATGAAGGCTTGTTGATTGAATTGGAACAATTCAATATATGTACATTTTTTTTAAGCCCACTATGTTTAGTGGCAAATTCGCAAACTTTAATCCCACTTGAGGTGGCAAAATCAAACCCTTTTCGAAAAACAAACATGAATTGAATTGTTCCAATTCTTGCAAACTAGTCTATATCTTGTGTGCGCACATCACATAGTAAATGCTAGCCTAACAAACCTGAACAAGAGCATGTAATGTTGATAAAAATCGTATCATGATTAGTAGAGGCCAATCTTTGATTAGGCGAGCGGCGGTGCTCAATTGATGACCTTCCCCTCTTGTACCTAAGTTCCCGAGCCGAGGCAATTTTGATGATGACGGACACGTGGCCTTTGGCACGAGTCATGGATTTCCTAGATTTCTCAAAAATATTTAGGTGGCGACTCTATATCTGGCAAAGCAGTCCATTTTTGGTATTTTGATTCAAAATCAATTTTTCAAAAGATTTTCCAGATTTAGACTCTTTAGTGTTTATCAATTTCACATTGCACTTGTGAGATTAGATTCAGAACTGTGGGAGTCCGAACTGTAGGGCTTTCTTTCGAGCCTTCCAAAAAGAGGCGCGAAAAAGATGAGCTATGGTTTCTGGCAACTCTACTGGGGACTTTAGAGAACTTGACTTGAACTTCATGATATGAAATTTTATCTACACTTATAGGTTCTTTGCATTGCATTTGCATTGGTGCGTTTAAGTCACTGTGTTTGCCATATGCTATTCTTAGACAGTTTACCGAATGCTTGCCTAAAAGCTTGCCAAAAGGCTGACCGGTCGCTGGCTCTACCACGATGGGAACACAACCTTTGGATCTGGACTACCGCTGTACCGTTTGATCCTCCTTTCACTTCTTGGTGTTAGGTGTGAGAGGTATATTAGGTAGTCTTATTGAGGTACCGTTTTTGACCATTTGGCCTAGCTACAAATAGTAAAGCCTTAGAGACTGTTCCAAACTAGGACATGATGCTTACCCGAAATGCAAGATTGTGTGAAAACCACTTTGTTTGAATAGTGAACCCTAGTTCCTGACGAAACTAGGACATGGTAACCCTACCCCTCATAATGGTGTTTTGGCTCTCTTTTACCTGATATGTGCTTTGCAGTGAAACTGTACAGGGATGTACATATCAGTTGCAAAATGTGGTATTTAGTTTGTGGGGCAGATTTCAATAGAGAGTACATTCATTCTGTTGTGATCATATTCGTTCTAGTGAAATTGGGCTGAGGTGCTGTTTGTTTTCTCTTTTGCAAGGTAGTCCTGGAACCATAGCTTCAGAAGGCTCCGATATCCCCCGGGTATTCTAGATTCGTATTGATAGACTTTGTCAGGTTAGGTCGGAGATTTAGTTCAAGGGCAACCAGTGTTTCCTTCGCCAGTGGCAAGGCAAAGAAAGGCCAGACAAGGCTTACCGGTTCCACTATTCTGGAATTTACCAGCTAGATCACCTCTGTTTAGAGCACAACCATCTATCCATATCATGGCTCAGCCTCCGACAAATCCAGAGGATTTACTGAACTGTTTTCAGCAATTAGTAGATTCACTGCAACAAGATATGGCTAGGCAAGTTGAGATATTGTAGAAAATGATATTCAAATTCACGGACCTCTACGAAATTGGGGTTCAAATCAAGGATGCCATCAGACAATGGCTCATGGTAGAAGGTAATAAGCTTATGAAAAAGAATGTTGTTTGCAGTTCCAATGCTACTACCAGTGGTAGCATAGCTATAAAATGGTCAGGAGTAAACATTGCCACCATGCCTATCAAAAACCCTCTTCCTGAGAATAGCTAGAGGCCAAGCATTTCAATTCGGCCCCAAGCCTAAATTTTCCATCCTCTTTACATGAGTCTCACTCAAACTTTGAAAATGCTGCGAGAAGAAGCGCGCCTAGAGCTCCTAGAACCCCAATCCCTCCCAAATCCTCTTCCACCAAGACATAACCCTACTAAATACTGTGCATATCATCAACAGCACGGTCATGATACAAATCATTGCATCTGCCTCCGTCAAAAGATTCAAGATCTTATTGACAAAGAGATTATAGCTCTACCAAAAGGACCTCAGGCCACCACTTCACACCTCAACCTAATCCATTCACTACCTTCCACCTACAATCTCAGCATATACATCACTCTGGCTCATTCACCCAAGCCTGAGGTGTTCATTCCAAAAAGCACAGACTTGTGCATGATGGATGCACTCGAACCACAATCATCTCAAACCGATGAACCCACTACTTCTGAACTGATGAGCATGATTGAAGACTTGCAAAGAACTGTGGCAGATTTAGCCTTTGGGATTTTGGCTCCCTCATCGACCACATTACATGCCAGAAATTTCACGCCAAAAGGCTCCCCAATCTTGGGACGAGTTGTAATTGAAAAAGGCCAACTTGAAGCCATCTTGAGTCTGGGTGGTGGCATGTCAACAACAAATGGGTTTCGCTTCGATATAGCGACCCAATCCCTTGGTACAATGGAGGCAAAGGACAAGAACAAGGTAGGGACAAGCATTGATCCCTATGAACATCTTCAGTGGGCTATTGAGGCATTGAAGGTCAAAGGGTTGAACAAACAGCAAATGCTTGTAGTGGTTGCAAAAACTGTGGATGACACTTTTGTCTCTCAGGTTGGGGGCATTTTGAATCAAGGGGCAAGCCAGGAAAAGGGATATCATACCAAAAATGCCCCTTTCAACTCCAATCCTACACCTGTAAGAGATCATCAAACCCAGTCAACACCTGCCAAGTCCTCTGTCAAGCCTATTAGGACTGGCAACCGCACCTTCAGTCCCCTTTACATGACCCTGTCCAAAGCTCTCCAAATCCTCATAAGACAAGGCCATTTCAAACCCCTTGACCCTTGGCCTCTCTTGGATCCTCTTCCAGCCAAGCATAATGCTACCAAGTACTGTGCCTTCCATCAACAAACTGGCCATGACACTAACAGTTGCTTTTGCCTTCGCCATGAAGTTCTAGATCTGATTGACAATGGGGTCATCACTCCACAAAGTCCTACAAAGTCTATCAGCGCTAGATCGATAAACTTGGGGGATAATGTGACTATGTGATCAAGGGATGAACCACCTGTTGATGGCGTTCATTTTACTCCAGATGTGGTGGATAGCACGCACTGTTTTGAGCAATTTGAAAATGTTGTTTATTGTACTTTTTGACTTGGGTATTGAGTCAATTCTATTGTGTTGTATTGAGTTTGTCTTGTTATATCGAGTCAGTCCTGTTGTGTTAGAGTCAGGCGATTTCGGGGGTGTTACCTCGGACATCACTTTCTTGTTTTGTGTTTATCTTTTACACTCTTTCTTTTGCATTTGTTTCTGCCATTGAGCCAGTCGAGCCAGAAGTTCTGAATGGGATGGCAGTAATTGACCAAAACTGTGCCTTTTTTGTGCCTTAAAATCATTACATTGACTTAAGTTTTTCAAAACTTTTCTAACACTGTGATGAAAACAAAAAGGGAGGAATTCCTCGGGATTTGCAAAAATTTGATCAATTAAGAAAAAAAGAGGCATGCTAAGCCCTTAATGAATGAGATCATATTTGTTAATGTGAGTACTGAGAAGGATCCTGACTTGATCTAGATTGGTTCTGCATTGTCTTCAGAAGAGCACGAGTGACTAGTCATTTTATTAAAAGATTTCAAAAAATGTTTTGCGTGGTCCTACGAAGACATGCGTGGACTCGCTCTCAGGATTGTACAGCATATGATCACTCTCAGCCTCGAGACTTGACCCCTTTGCTTTCATACCTTGAACCTTGACTTAGAATGTTCAACGATCAATCACAATATAAGGCTTATATGGCCAAATCGGAAGCAACCCTTGAACTAGAGGCAAGAAGGTCAAATCAAGAAGGTCAGATGTCATCAAAGGAAGCTTGCAAAGCTAGATTAGAAGTAGCCCTTGAACTAGGGGCAAAAATGTCAGATGTGCTCAAAGATTCAAAAGATGGGTCATTCCACAAACTAATGGAGATCGGCAAGAAAGCCAAATCCCAGAATGGAGAAAAGAAAAGTTTTGCTGAAGGACAACCGAGTTCATATCCACAACACTAGGGGCAAATTCAGACCCCAATTGGATGGGCTCTTACATCATCAAGACTATTTAGTCAGCAACAGCAGCCATTCTCATAGATTCAGATGCCTAGAGATCCTATGGCCATTCAACATGGACAAGTTAAACTTTTCTATCATTGAGAGGCTCGCTGGGCCGAAAACCTAGAAGGGCGACCCAGGCAAAAGATAGAGTAGAGAAAAGAAAAAGAACAAAAATGAAAAATGGAAAGAATGGGGAAAAAAAAAAGAAAAGAAAAAGAAATGAAAAACAAAGCTCGCAAGGTTGAAAACCCGAAAGGGCGGCTTTGACAAAAGTTAGAGCATAAAAAGAGAGTGTTAATACCTGAGTGCGCCTTAAACCCAAGAAACATATGGCCTGATTCCCATCTTTGGGATATGTAGGCAACTTTATCCTGAAGTTCGGCCCCAATCATTTTCAACCTACTTGGCTCATCTATGTTGATTGGCTTATCCTTGTTCAAACTCGACTATCTTATCCATGTGCAAATTGACTCGTCTTCGTTCAAATTCGGTTGTCCTATTCCGTTAAAAGATTCAGCTGTAAGACAATTCAAGCTCAGATCTAAGGTTGTGCATCTCAAGACTTAAATCTACGTCGGTTGAGCAGGGGCCATTTGCAAAAACAGTTTTAAGGATTTTTAATGAGGTTGACTAATTTTCTCAGAAATTATTCCTTTTTTTTAAACTGGACCATTTCTTGGACCCAAAAAAGAAAATATTTCAGTGCTCATAGCCTGACTTACATGATTTCAAAGCAAAAAGTCGAACAAGCATGTTAATCTAACTCTCATGTTGGTCAAAATTGTTTTAGCAGAAGCCAAAAACAAAAAATGGTTAAAGTGATGAACCAGGGGCACAGTTGAGTCAAGTTTTCTGTCTTTTTTCCATTATCAACGTATTCCCCAAAAAGAGCACAACTAAAGCTAACAGCAGAGGGATGAAAGCTCTCTTATCCTCCAAGTAGCGAGGTATCAGGCCAAGTGCGAAGCGTGAACTGGAAATGGAGCTGGATATTCGACCCCCTCATCTAGACGGGCTTGATCACACCTAAATTGGCGTCTGACTTGGAATGGGGACGTAGAAAACACAATGTGTGAGACCAATCAATTGTGTATCTGGCCAGTGGGACATGTTATAATTCATCTCAGTCAAGTTAGGCCAGGGGCATCGTCAACCGATGTTAGTTGTAGATCTACTGCACGTCCAATCACGCCATAACCCCTGTGCGGGAAAGCACACTAGTTAAGAGCGAAAAAAGGAGAATCTAGCAGAATACCATGGGTAAGAGCCCATAACTTCCTGTTTATCCATCAATCACCCTGGGGAGGAATAAAAAATAAGAGAGATTAAAGAATAGAGAGATGTGCATTGAGAAGAAAAGTAAGGAAAGGGTTTTTCAAAGAAAAAAAAGATTGGGTACCGAAGTGATGTAAGAATCATAAATAAGAAAGGGTGGAAAACAATACCTGAAGAAGCAGTGGGTTCCTCGTGAACCGAGAGGTCTGCCACCAGTGGAAAACATCCAAGTGTTGTGTTTTTTGTTTTTGTTTGTCTCAATTCTTATTTTGAGTCGTTTTGAGTGTAAATAAATGTGTTTAGGTTGTTTTACTTTGTCTTTCCCTTTGTTGAGTCATTTTGACTATGGTCAGTTGTAGGCTTAATACTCAGTCAAAAACTCATTCTTAATTTCAATTTCAAAAATAAATCGTTTTGCGCTTAGATTGCCATGCCATTCTCAACATATGTGCAAAATGGGATTCTTTCTTTCATAAATTGCAGGGTTCAACCCAAGTCAAGTGAGAGCAATAAAACTAGGACCTATCTGAAGCTACATACATTCCAGATTGCAAAGCAAAAGAAAAGAGGGAAAATTTGGAGCATCTTAGTGTGTTTCAACTTTAGCAAATTCTGAGACTGCATTCCAGGTGCACCTTTTTAGGCATCGCCTTTCTTTGGAGTATGAGTGTACCTGGACCCCGAGAACCCGAGTTCAAGCCTGCTTCAAGTTAGAATGGTGATCAAAGCGGCATACAGATGTTATCCCTTGCCAATATCGATGAGGAGTATCCTTTTTGAGCATGTTGCAAAATCCTCTGAGAGATAAATCGGAGGCACCAAAGTACATATTTGATTCTCTTCTATTGCATTGAATGTTCACTTTCATATACACTTATGTTGCACATGTGTCCTGCATCATTCATGATTCTTACTTAGAACGTGCTTTCAATTTTTCATAGAATATGCTCTTGTTTCATGCATAGAACATGCTTTCAATTTTGCATAGAATATGCTCTTGTCTTTTGCATAAAACATGCTTTCAATTAACATCATGCATCGGTTGTCTATCTTGCATGGAACATGCGTTGTCACTGTATTGATTTGTAATTTTGTTCACTTGATCATTCTACGCATCTATCGCACAATAATCTCACTTCATGCATCTATTGCACAATCACTTCGAACACTCGCACTGTCTAGCGCATTTCAATTCACATCGCGTTGTCTAGTGCATTTCAATGTACATCACGCTGTCTAGTGCATTTCAATTCACATCGCGCTATCTAATGCATTTCAACTCACATTGCGCTGTCAAGCGCATTTCAACTCACTCACGTTGTCTAGCGCATTTCAACTCACTCGCGTTGTCTAGCGCATTTCACCTTACATCACGCTGTCTAGCGCATTTCAACTTACCTTGCGCTGCCTAGCGCATTTCAACATACGTCGGGCTGTCTAGTGCATTTCATCTTACATCGCGCTGTCTAGCGCATTTCAACATACATCGGGCTGTCTAGCGCATTTCAATTCACATTGCGCTGTCTAGCTCATTTCAACATACATCGTGCTATCTAGTACTCACGCTGTATTGTCCAGCGCATTTCAATTCACATCACACTGTTTAGCGCATTTCAACTCACATCGCGTTATCTAGCGCATTTCAACTCAATCGCGCTGTCTAGTGCATCTCAACTCAATTATGTTGTCTAGCGCATTTCAATGTGCATCGCGCTGTCTAGCGCATTTTAACTTACATCGTGCTGTCTATTGCATTTCAACTTATATTGCGCTAGCGTATTTCAACTTACATTGCATTATTTTGTGCATTCACCCTCACTCGTACTGTCTTTTGCACTTGCATCGCACTGTCTAGTGCATTTCAACTTACTTCGCACTATCTTGTGCATCGCACTGTCTTGTGCATTCGTTCTCACTCGCACTGTCTTGTGCACTCACTTGGTCTAGGAGACCTTAAATCCTCTAAAGGTGCAATTCCTTTGGTGTTTGTCGTGCCCGAAAGACTTTCGATGGTCTGGTATAGCCACCTGCCTGTGTTTGCGGTGAGTTCCTAGGAGATCCACTGAGACAGTGGAAACTAGAGTTCAAGTGGCCGAGGCCTAGAATGTAAAGGTTCAGAATTTCCGAGGCTAAAGTCTGGTTTAAATACCCAGGGGTGTATCCTCGATTTGAAATATGTATGGCAGCTCCATAGGTTATGGTAGCATGTATGTGCCTCAATTTTAGATACTGAACCAACCTAGTATGTCACCCTGTTAGAGAATAGGGAAAGTAGCAAATATAGCCAGGAAGAAAAGTGGTACTTGTGGTTTGGAAGTGAAACCGAGAAGAAGAGGAAGATCCACAGCAGCATAAGGTAAGTCGTGGCCAATTGCCTCTGTAAGGTACTTCCACTTCCTAACTGCATCATCTATCTATCATCTATTACCTCTGTCATATTTCATATAGCATCTATCGCATGCATCTATTGCACTGTCCATTACATCCATTACATCATGCATCTTTTCTATGTTAAGCTTAGTTTAGTATGTGCCCATACTTTTCATGTTAAAACATAGCTCTGCATGTGTACGCGTCTATTTTGCAAGAATTGTGGTCTGACGGTTTCGGTGCCTTTTTTGTGTTAGACGTGGTCTGTTTTGTGTCCATGCCCTTTCAAGGTAAAATTGTGGTTTGGCTTGCGCTCCTTATTCACTTCATCCATTGCATTGTACTTTGTTTTGTTGCATTCAGCATTTAGGATCACAATCTTTCCTCAGCAGATCACTCCTCACTTATATCATCCCACCCAATTACTTGTACTCTTTCTCTTTCTATGTAATACACAGTTTTGCATGTGCTCGTATCCCTTTTACGTTGAAACATGGCTCTGTTATGTGTAAGCATCCATGCTGCGCTGAGGCTAGTATTGAGGATGTAGGCACTTAGCCTGTGTTAGACGTTATTTGGCTGTGCCCACTTCTTTTCTGTGTTAAACATAGTTTATTTTTGCATCTCTATCCCTTTATGATATTTGTGTGGTTTTGCACTGCTTGAGATTTGATTATTTCGTTACATTGTATAGCATTTGCATTGCATTACATATCATTTGCATCTTGCCCCTGAAGTACGCTGGTTTGATTCCTTGCACAGGGATACATAGGCAACCCTCGGGTTCAACCAATTGCATCTGCATTTTGTTTGTTTGCCCAAGTCTTATGGCCTTGTCAAAATGGGTAGTCTTTGGGCTTTGACATTCACTTACGTCATTTCATGACTTCCGAGTTCTATCAAAGAGGGGCAACTATAGACACCCCATTTTTGACCGTCCTTAAGACTTGGACATCATCGCTTGAGCACTCAATGATTGTGACTATTTGTGCTTGTTTTGGTGCCCGAAGTCCTCGGCAGAATGCCCTATTTTTGATCCTTCAAACCCTATCCATTCTGTGCCCTGTTTTGGACCAAAACCTTCAAGCCTGCAACCCCTGGTGGCTGTCGGCCACCAATTGAGCCTACCAACCACCAATGTTTTTTTTCAGATATTTTGTTGATAGTTGTTCCAGTTGTTGACACAATGGGCTTCATTTCCCTACACGTGTAAGGAGGGATTTCTTTTAACCAAATGCTTGTTTATCTATATATATCTCCTCCCCTATTTTTGACGGTTAGAAATTTTGGAACAAAAATCTCTCTGTCTCTCTGTCTCTCTACATTTCTTTCTCTCTCTCTCTTGCAAATTTGTGCATACTTGCCTACTTACACTACACTTTTGCCTACATTTTCTTAACCAAAGTTGATCATCTTTTAGCAGAGGTTCCTTAAAGCCTTCTTGGAGCTCTTGAAGGTGGTTTTGGCTTGAGTTAGTGCCTAAAATTGTTCTTTGCTTCAAGAGGTATACTACTTTCCTTTTAAGCTTACTTCGTATACTTGTTTTTCTATCTATTCCTACTATTTTTGGGCTATGTTTGGGCCATAAAAAACTCTATTTTGTTGGGCTGAAATTCGTGTTTTAAGCCATTTAAGGTTCGGCGAGTATCTCACCCCTCTTTATTCCTTGCTTGTAAGGCTTTTCACCTTTGTTTCCCACCTTCAAACCATTTTTTTTTTTTTTTTTGGATCTTTTGAACACTGAATTTCAGAGTATTTTCAGTGGAAAGAATCATGTTTTGAAGTCCAAAATTGGAGGGGTTAGCCTCTCCTCCTTGTGTTTTGTTTCCTAGCCTCGTTAGCTCTATGTGTTAGCTTATTTTTCTAGCATTTTGTAGCTTAATTCCAGCATGTTTTAGGCTCTATTTTAAACTGTTTTAACTCTATTTTGGGCTAGTTGTTGAATTTGAGTATTGTTTTGCATGCCTCTAGTGTAATAGTCCTCACAAGCTTGGTGTTTTAGGCCTTTAGACACCATTTGTTTGAGTTGATTGCATATTTTAGTGCTTTTCTCACCTATTTTCAGCACTCATTAATCTCTGCAACCTCCCTCATTTCTTGACTTTTTCTATTTGCTTTGAGGGTTGTTTCAACCTTAGGATAGTTTAAGCTTGAGATTGAGGTCCATACCTAATGGTTTAATCCTCTTTTGAGGGTTCATTATCAACGGCATGACACCTCTCTTTTGCCTTAAACTACCCTTTGTTTGACACTTCCTTCTCTTTAGAGGACTAACCACCAATGGACTTAATTGGTTAAGGAATGGAAAGGTAATTAAAATGAGTAAATAAAATTTGAAACTAAAAGTGTGCAAGATAAGAAATTGGTTGTGTTTTGATGTGTTCAAATCGGACGTTAATTTGAACACAAGGAAAATTTGGGCATTTCATACTCAAAGTGATGAAATGTGCCAATTTTCTAAGGTCTCCATTGTCCTTGATCATGCATGATAGGGTGAAGGTTGTGAGTCTTATTTGTGCATTTATTAACTTGTACATCTTGGTTCCTTAGCCATCATGTAATGAAATTGTTTGATTGATGGTTTGAGGACCAAGTGTATCACTCCTTTGAGATGTTTTGATGATAAGAAGTGATACACAATACAAACAATCTGTGAGAATACCCTCTCTTTGCCCTGTTTGCTTTCTATTGTAGCATGGAATTGTGCATCATCAGTGGCCGGCCGGCCACTGTTACTGGCCGGTAAGCCATCAGTGTTGGACAGCAACCCCTCAATGGTGGCCGGCCGGCCACTAGTGATTTTTTAGCAATGTGCTTGTAAAGCATGGCAAAGTTGATTTGGAAAAGAAACAAATATAAGTGTTGTGTAACAGAGGCATACAACAACAAAACAGTGAATGTTCTTCGGGCGGAAACCGAGCATGCATGGGCCTCTTTCGCTTCCCGGGAATAGTTAATTAGTTTAATTAATTAGCATTTAGCCATTTATTTGTTGCACTTAATTAGTTGTAGCTAATTAGTTTGTTTTGTACTTATTTAATTAGTTTAGATTAATTAAATTAGCTTGTGTTGTAAATATTTAATTAGCTTAGCCTAGTTAAATTCTTAATTAATTAGTTTAGAATAGTTAGTTATTTATTTATTCAAATTTTGTAATAATTAATTAAGCATTGTAACTTAGCTTTTATTCATTCGAACTCTCCTTCGTGAGAGTGTAATATAATAATTTGTATGTCTTCTAACCCCACGTCTTTCTCCCTTTTATTTATCCGCTTTTGATGGTTAGATTAAGGGCATCACATTTCGTTTAGCATACTTCATGTTTGCATCCATTCGTCTTGTATTGCATGCACCGAGGCTCGGTGTATCGTTCTAACTGCATTATCATTTCAATACTTCTTTGAATACGTGCTTAAATGCATGCTATCAAATTGCTACAAATAACATGTTAAGTAGCCAAGCTTACTTTAGTTGCATATTGCATGTGTTGCATTAGTCATATTGCATAAGTTAGGATCATGTATTTTTCTAACACTTTTGTTTTATCTTAGCTTGGAGTACTAGGTAAGTTTTTACTCACTTTAGCATAATTGCATGCGTGTGATTGTTGCCATGTTTAGCATGCTTTCCATGAGGCTAAATGCTTAAGTGCTATACCTATTTGAATGCCTGTGGATGAAGGCTTGTTGTTTGAATTGGAACGATTCAATAAATGTACATTTTTTTTAAGCCCACTATGTTTAGTGGTAAATTCACAAACTTTAAGCTTATTTGAGGTGCTAAAATCAAACCCTTTTTGAAAAACAAACATGAATTGAATTGTTCCAATTCTTGCAAGCTAGTCTATACCTTGTGTGCGTGCATCACATAGTAAATGTTAGCCTAGTAAACCGGAACAATTGCATATAATGTTGATAAAAATTATATTATGATTAGTAGAGGTCGATCTTTGATCGGGCGAGCAGGGGTACTCAATTCATAACCTTCCCCTCTCGTACCTAAGCTCTTGAGCCGAGGCAACTTTGGTGATGACAGACACGTGGCCTTTAGCATGAGTCATGGGTTTCCTAAATTTTTCAAAAATATTTAGGTGGCGGCTCTGTATCTGGAAAAACAGTCCATTTTTGGCATTTTAATTCAAAATCGATTTCCTAAAAGATTTGCTGGATTTAGACTCTTTGGTGTTTACCAATTTCACATTGCACTTGTGAGATTAGATTTAGAACTGCGGGAGTCCGAACTGTAGGGCTTTTTTTCAAGCCTTTCGAAAAGGGGCGCGAAAAAGGCGAGCAACAGCCGTTGGACAACTTCTCAATCAAAGCAGCTCCCTGGAATGATTCACTCAAAAACATTCCCTCTGTCGATATCTTGTGCAAAATCACTTGGAAATCTTGGACTTGACTAATGACAGTTTGAGTCCACCATTTTGAAGTCCAGAAACTGACCAATGAAAAATTTATTTGCTCCAATATCCTCAGTTTTGTTCTTCTTGTCCAAAGCATCCCACAGCTCCTTTGTCGACTTCTTGTCATAAAACACGTTGAATAGTGGGTTTGCCAAGTCATTCAAAAAATAATTCTGGTGAAGAAAGTCTAACTGCTTCCAAGCATCTAGAGCCATGAGTTTCTGCTTGTCTTGCTCATTTTCTTCCACAACTGGTGGATCCTTGCTCAAAAACCTCACAAGGCTTAGAGTAGTCAAATGGAACAACATCTTTTGCTACCACCTCTTGAAATGCACACCCGTGAACTTCTCTGGGTGCTCATGATGATTTAGTAATCCTCTCGGAACAACCGGAGTAACAACAAGGTTGACCACAGAGGTCATAACAGCTGGAGTGACCACAGAGGTCGCAGTAGGGGTTGGCAAGCCAGTTGCCCCAGGGTTTTGATCCCCACCAACATTAGTAGCAACAACAGCATCATCAGTAACAGTTGTCATTTCTGAAAAATACAACATAATGTCACTATTCTGTGTTACCAGAAATTAAACTTAACACTAGAAAATCCCAAAATTGAAAATTTAATTGAAAACTACTCTCATCACTTACTCTAGAATCGAACATGGTCAGGAATGTTTCCAGAAAGACCGGAGGGATCACATCGATCCCACTTAAAATCCAGTTAATCTTAGACAAAACTTTCTAGAGTATGTTGACTCCTAGTCCATGAGAAATAATTTTTAGAATTGAGTTTTCCAAGGAATAAACTATAATAAAACAAACAAAGTTCCAAAACTTATAAGCAATTAAAATTACTAACAACAATTACACGCCTATAAAATGCTTCAAACATTTCAAGCAAACAAACCTGCTTAAAATAAAATTGGCAATTAACTGCTACTAAATCTCAAGCAAAAAATTGCTTTAATTATAAAGAGAGTAACCAATCCATAAAGATTTTATTTGGTCCAAAATCATTTCCACGCTTAGGTATTCCTGTTCAACACAAAGGTTAGTAGTCCAAAACTTTAGTTTAACAGTCCCAAATACTATCCATTTGGATTTGTATTTTTTCCATTCTCTTTCATATAGGTATTCCTATAAAGAAAGTTAGCAGAAAAACACAACAAAATACAAAGCAAATAACTAAAAGAAACTGTAAAAGCAATGATGTTATTGAAACCTTTTCTAGCAATTATTGAATAGCAAATTCAAGTGAAAAAGAAAAAAAAGAAAAAAAAAATTAAGATGCTAGGCAAGTTACACAATTCAACTTAAAACTCCAAAATTAAATTAAAATTTTGATGGCAAGAGTTACATATGAAATTATTACACAATCAACATGTAAATAACTATAGACTATTAACATGCAGAGCAATTACATTGTAAATAACTCGTGTGAATAATTCTAGAAATTACAAAGTAATTAGCAAGCAAATTACACAAATCTAGAAAATTTAAAACATGCGAATTATCTTAAAAAATAGGAAATAATAAACATGTGAATTCAACTAGAATGTAATAGATATTGAACATGTTAATTATACTAAAAAATAATTAGCATGTTATCTTTAACTAAAACAAAAGCACACAGACCATGGTAAGAAATTAGAAATTAAACAATAAATTATACATATGCAACAGTAGTCAATTAGGAGGGGGAAAAAACAGTACCAATTTTAAGAAAACCCAATTTAATCCTTTACACCTCACAACACGTACTATTGAATTAATTTAATTTGAATGTAAATTCCTAATCATGTTAGGTGAGTGAAGTATTAGATATATATACACAAATTTCTAATCATGCACATAAGCAGTAGACCTATGAAATAGTATATATAAACAAAAATGAATTCATGGATGCTAAGATGGGAGATTTACACTGTTAGTACGGCCGAGCTACGGTAACGCGAGTCATGACAGATCTCACGGCGCCACGATATCTCCTCTGCTAACACGGCCCGTGGATCTGTTTTGCACGGTCAAAGAGATTATCCAACCAGGCATGAACTAAGGCCTGACCGAGCTGTGGCTAGGTAGACATTTGGCAGAGCACGTAGTGGCGCATGGCAACTGAGCTAAGGGCCCGAGCTAGACTAAGGACGCGGCGAGGGCTCGGCACGCCTCTAGCTGGTCAGCCGAGATAGATTGACTTCGGCCAACAGAGAATGAAGGAAGAACGAGGGGAGGCCGGCATGCCTCGTAGCCGATTAGCCAGGATGCACCGGTCGAGAACAGATCGGCCATAACAATCGAATATTTGCCCATTTGCCAAGGGACAGGTCGGCGGTTCCTAGCTCGGTTGTGTGCTTGTGTAGGCAATTCTCCACAAGGGATAGGCTGGTTGTGATACTCCGGTTAAGTATGCCACCTAGACCAATGGCGTAAGGGAGAGAAAATCTGCTCTAGGCACGCGTCAATACCGTTTGGCAGTTCTGCATGTACTGGTTGGAGGACTGAACCTTTACACGCGTAAGGTGGTGAGAGGCGAGCACTGCCACCTGTCCAGGGAAGGACAGCAGAGGAAGTGCGCGCACAATCCTGAGGCTGCATGGCCAGCCTAGAAATAGGAGTGGGAGGGTGAACTTTGAAGGTAAGTAACTAAAAGCAATTTTGCGCCATCTGAAACACACTCTCTCTCTCTAACAGCCTCCTTCTTCCTCAAGTAATCTGACTTGATCGTCGAAGGGACTTTCCGGCAAACCATCGCCGAGCAACTCACTGTCTCTGTGTTG
Organism: Camellia lanceoleosa; assembly: GCA_025200525.1. NCBI lineage: Eukaryota > Viridiplantae > Streptophyta > Magnoliopsida > Ericales > Theaceae > Camellia > Camellia lanceoleosa. Next base: position 102,511,540 of record CM045761.1, on the reverse strand, counting down.
CCAGGTTAGACTCTGTCAGGAGAAGCTTGGAGCCCAAGGAGTACGGAAAGTAGAGGATATTTTGCCCCCGTACAATTGGCGCCGTCTGTGGGAAATCCTCTGATATTCACCCCTTGTTCTTCAAGCCTCTTTGACCATTTCCATGGCCAACAACGACGAAATTCCACTATCCGTCGTCGATGGTGTCACTCCAGAGTATGTCTGAAGGAGAGATGGCCCCCCGAATGTTCCGGCCGTGGCGGGCCTAGAAACTTCTTCGCAAGGTGCGCGAGACAAATGTGGGAGGACTTCTGATCGTTCGAAGAGTCCAGAGGGCCGTCGGCGGCGGGGGGAGTCTCGTGCGCAGCGCCTGGAGCACAAACTCAAAGACCAAGATGCCCTCATTTGCAAGATGGCGGTGGAGATGGAGATGCTGAAGCGCTAGATTAAAGGGAAGGGTGTTGCTGGAGAGGGCAACCTCATTGAGCGCACCCCGTCCTCGTATTCTGGCGGTCGCCACCAGGGGAGTACCCATTCTTTCTCCATCACCAGGAACTATGGGGTTGGCGATTCTGACCCAAGAGAGGGCAGATCCCTCACTCGCGACAGCTCCTACCGTCCCTCTCGCCCGTTGTCGACGTCGCGGTACTCTGCCTCCACTCGTTCTGGAGACCTCAAGGATGCGTTAGAGGAGATAGGGCGCCGTCGAGAGGCTTAGAGAGTTCTGGCGTTGCAGAGATTGAGTGTTCCAGTTCATTGTAGCGAAGAAGTGGTGATGCCGGCGCCCAGAGTGCTGGCCCCTGCGCTGGTGAACAAAGAGCTGGCAAGACTAACAGCCATGCCGCTGTCTCCAGAGATCGAGAGCACGCCACTCCCCTCCGGATTCCATCAGCCAAAGTTCACTTTGTACAACGGCAAGACGGATCCGTACATGCACGTGAGCCATTAGCAGCAAGTAATGGCTGGCCACCGGCGCAATGACGCCCTGATGTGCCTCATATTCCCAGCAAGCTTGGAAGAACTGGGTTTGAAGTGGTTCGAAAGGCTCCCGAAGGGGAGTATCGAGGGGTGGCAGCAACTAGCGGAAGCCTTCGTCACCAGATTCAAAACCAACACTCGAACGCCGAAGGAGGTCGACCATCTCCAGGGCGTCAAGATGGAATCTGGATGTTTGTTGAAGGCATACAATGCGAAGCACTGGGAAACCTACAATGAGATCCTTGACTGCCCTATCAATCTGGCGATTACTCAGTACAAGCGAGGTCTCCCAATCGGACATAGACTGTGAGATTCACTCACGATGCACCAGCCCACCACTATGGAGTCCTTGATGCAGCGGATCAATGAGCACATCCGTGTGGAGGAGGATGCTGCCTCAGTGACCGAGAGGGATAATCCGGTCGCGGCGGACAAAAAGATGGCAGGGAAAGTTCACTCGGTCGAGCAGGAGGATAACCGCCCAAGAGACCGGTCAAAAGATCAACGTCGTGGCCTAAATCGCGATGACAGAAACAAAGGTCACAGAAATGACCGAGCTGATGCTCTCCACGATGCAGTGGAAGATGCCAAGAGAAAATTGAAGGTGCGGACTGGAATCACCACAGTCTTTAAAATCCCTATTTACCGCATTTTGGGTGAGATCCGAGGAGAGCCTTTTGTCCGCTGGCTGGCCAAGTGCGCAGAAAGGCTTCAATTCAAAATATCACTGCACCTTCCATGAGGAACGGGGGCACCGAACGGAGGACTTCTTGCCGCTCAAATAGCACCTGGAGGAATTGGTGGCGGCCGGGCATCTTGACCAATACATAGATAGGGGTATGAAGGCCGCACCATCAGAACAGATTGAACCAAATGGTCTAGCCGCCCTGGACGCAGCGCCGCAAGGTGTAATCAATGTCATCCATGGCATCATTGAACCGGCCAGGGTCTGCGAGTTAAGAGGGATGATCAAGAAGGCCGAGCACATGAGAGAAGTGCTCTCTGTTCAGCCCGCTGTGAAGAAGGGGAAGACCGAGGAGAAAGACGTCCTTACCTTTTCAAGCAAGGATTTGGAAAGGATCCAGATGCCCCACAATGATGCCCTAGTGGTAACTCTTCGCATCAAAGACTTTGACATCAAGAGAATCTTGATCGACCAAGGGAGTTCGGTCGAGATTATGTACTATGACGCCTTCAAGCAAATGAAGCTGGAAGACAAGGACTTGGCCCCTGCGATGTCTCCCTTGGTTAGATTCAACTCATAGCCAGAGTGGCCGGTGGGGAAGATCATACTGCCAGTCAAAGTGGGTTCAATTGTGAAGCAGGTGGAATTCTGGGTGCTCAAGGTCCCATCTACTTACAACTTAATTTTGGACAGGGCCTGGCTGCACGCCATGCAAGCAGTAGCGTCGACGTACCATCAGGTTTTGCACTTTCCGACACCAACCGGACAAATAGAAGAGGTTTGGGGAGACTAGGTGATGGCAAAACAATGCTTTGCTGCGGTAAATGGCAGCCGAGCAGCCAAGGGGTTCGTCCAAATGATTGAGAGACCTGAGGGAAAGGAGGTCCTTGGAGACGTAGGTAGAAAGGCCGAGGAAAAATCGGTCGAGGATTTGGTGGAAGTGCGCATCGACGAGAACGACCTAACTAAGTTCTTCCTCTTGGGATCATCTTTGTCCAGCACCGAGCGGGTGGATTATGTCAACTTCTTGACTTCCAATTTGGAGGCTTTTGAGTGGATGCCTTATGATATGCCCGGCATCGACCCGAGCTTCATTTGCCATCAGCTGAATGTCTTCCCCAATGCACGGCCAATCATCCAAAGGACACGCCACTCAGCCTTGCACCATGCCGAAGTAGTGGTCGAGGAAGTGAAAAACTTGCTGGAAGCTGGGGCCATAGAAGAGGTGCAATACCCTCGGTGGATATCTAATACGGTGGTGGTTCCAAAGAAGAATGGTAAGTGGTGAGTCTGCATTGACTACAAGACGGTCAACCGTGCTTGCCCAAAGGATAGCTTCCCCCTCCCTCGAATTGACCAGCTGGTGGACTTGACCGCTGGCCATCAGAGGTTTAGCTTCCTGGACGCGTATCGCGGCTACCACCAGATAGCCATGTACAAACCGGATCAAGAGATCACATCATTCACTACTCCCAGAGGCTTGTATTGCTATAAAGTCATGCCGTTCGGACTGAAAAACGCCAGAGCAACCTTTCAATGAATGGTGACAAAGATGTTCGCTCCACTGCTGGGTCACACCATGGAGGCCTACATCGATGACATGGTGGTGAAAAGTAAGGAGAAGTCTCAACACCTCGCCGACCTAGCAGAGATGTTTGCTATACTTAAACGCCACAAGCTTCGTCTGAATGCCTCCAAATGCGCCTTTGGAGTTGGCACTGGGAAGTTTCTGGGTTTTCTGGTCACAAACCGAGGGATTGAAGCCGACCCATCACAGATCAAGGCTATACAAGACCTGGAGCGCCCAAACTCCACGAAAGACGTGCAACATCTTGCAGGGATGGCAGCCGCGCTGAACAGATTTATCAGCCGGTCTTCAGATCGTTGCAAGCCCTTCTTCAAAATTTTGAAGACCAAGTTCTTCTGGGATGACGAATGTGATAGTGCACTGGCAGACTTGAAAGTGTACCTCTCCTCAGCCCCTATCCTAGTTACACCTCAGCCGAGCAAACAGTTGTACCTCTACTTGGCAGTCTCTCAACACGCGGTGAGCGCCGTCCTAGTCCACGCCGAAGGCATCCAGCACTTGCCCATTTTCTATGTAAGCAAGACTTTGCTCCCAGCCGAAACGAGATATCTTCCGCTGGAAAAATTGGCGCTGGCCCTGATGATGGCGTCAAGAAAACTGGCACACTATTTTCATGCCCATACGATAGTTGTGCTAACTGAGTTTCCACTAAAAGTGCTCTTTGAAAAGGCAGACTTTATCAGGAGAATTTTGAAATGGGCCGTGGAATTGGGGCATTACGATATCAAGTTCTGCCCGTGCACCGCAATCAAGGCCCAAGCTCTTGCAGACTTCGTGGCGGAATTCGCCCCTGGAACGCATCCAGTTTGCCCGGTTGATTTGGCTGGTGCGGATTTAGCACAGCCCATGGATCAGGCGATGGAGACAAGTGTTGGCTTGCAAGTGAAAGAAGGGCAGAAGGAGACCGAACTGGCGAAGCCGGGTCACTCATTAGAAGAGGGGCTCAATGAAGACAAGGAAAGAGACCAGAATGAGCCGATCGGAGACTTGAAACTGAGGAGCTCCCAAAACCCTTATGATTGCTGGAAGCTGTTCATTGGCGAGCTGTGGAAGCTCTTTGTCGATGGGGCATCTAACAGGCACGGGGCCGGGCTTGGTATCATACTGACTTCTCCAAACGGGCTGATTATCGAGCAGGAAATTACGCTCGGCTTCCCTGCATCCAACAACGAAGCGGATTATGAAGCCCTCCTTGTCGGGCTAAGAAGCGCATTGAGAATGAAAGCATCAGCCCTTATGGTATTCAGCGATTCCAAGCTAGTGGTCAACCAGGTCTTAGGGGAGTATGAGGCAAGGGATGAGAGAATGGCCAAGTATCAGGCCCTGGTGTGCGTAGAGATCAAGAAGTTCGACGCCATAAGAGTGGAACAGATCAACCGTGAAGAAAACAAGACGGCTGATGAATTGGCCGGACTCGCTTCTGCTTAGACAACTTTTCCTAACCCCTTGATGATAGAATTCTTACCTCGGCCGAGTATTGAGGAACCAGAAGCGACCGAGGTACTCTACACCGACTTGGGTCCTTCCTGGATGGATCCCATCATCGCCTTCCTGAAAGATAGGGTTCTACCGGAAGAGAAGAAGGCGGCCAACAAGATCCGGGCCAAGTCAGAGCAGTTTTGGCTCTCCCCGTCCGGAGCCTTGTATAAGAAGTTTTTTACCAGGCCGTATCTGAAGTGTGTCCACCCCGCCAAAGTAGAAACTTTTCTCTATGAGATCCATGAAGGCATCTGCGGCAGCCATACTGGGGGCAGATCTTTGGCTTACCAAGCAATTTCCAAGGCTTATTGGTGACCATGCATGCAGGCGGACGCGCAGAAATACGTTCACAGGTGTGAAAAGTGTCAAAAGTTCACTCACGAAATCCACCAGCCAGCTAGAGAATTGCTCTCCCTTACAAGTCCTTGGCCGTTCGCGCTGTAGGGGTTGGATGTTGTTGGACCACTCCCAGCAGCACCGGGTAATCGCAAATTCTTCATCACTGCCATTGACTACTTCACCAAGTGGGTTGAGGCTGAGCCGCTGGCGACCATAAAGGAAAATGATGTGAAGAAGTTTGTCTGGTAAAATGTTATCACTCGCTTCGGCATTCCAAAGGGCCTCATCTCGGATAACGGCACTCAATTCGATGGGAAACTCTTTCGCGGATTTTGCGAAGAGCTGAAGATCGAATTCTACAATTCAACGCCAGCCTATCCTCAGTCAAATGGTCAAGCAGAGGATATTTCGCCCCCGTACAGATGCAAATGCAGTGTATATATTATTCTATCAAATAAAACACTAGCACCAAATTCAGGAAATCATGGGAATGCAACAGTGGGCTACTAGCAGGCAGATCTATATTATTATTATTATTATTATTCACCGTACCGTATTAGATTTAGTACACTATACATCTTGGGAACAAGAACTACTTGAATTCATATATGAATCTATTTGACTAATTTCATAGAAATATATGGTTTGTTTTAAGATTGTTATATAAATTGTGTAATAAAATAAAACCAAATAGATTCATAATTAATAATTCAAATTACATAACAAGAACTCATGCTGGAAATTATAATTAGATAAACAGAAATACAAAACAAAATGAAACAAGAAACGAAATCAAACCAAAGCCTACATTAGATAGTTTCCTTAAAACAGATTCACCGCCTCACCGATTAGGGTGCTAGAGGTTGTTTGACGTCTGTCTGTCAAGATACGATAGTTGAGCCAACTAAGTAGGGCACCTACTGAGCAGCTTCAGCGAACAAAACTTAGGCATCACTCTCTCACACTAGGAAGAATATATGAACTGAACTAAAGAAAACAAATAGAGTTAGAATTTTTCTGGGTAGAAGACTGAAGGAGTGGGGTCTTGTTTTATACACATGAAGAGGGAGAGAGAAGGAGCCTTCCTGCAACAAATGCAGGAATTAATCTCTGCAAAACTGCCCAACAAATGCAACAAAACTGATGGGTCTTAAATGTAAGAGTTAATATATACATGTGTGTATATCTGCAGCCACCAACCTAGCTTGGCCCAAAAAGATTAGGTTGGTGGACAACCAACTTGGCCCAATCCAAACCTAACCCATTCCACCAAGCCCTAAGCCCCAAGATCCACAGACTCGGCTCGATCGGGTAGGCGGGGCGCATGTGGTAATTTTTGCATAACCAATTTGGACCATAGTTTTGGCCCAAGCCCATCCTTGAAGCATCCATAACTCCCTTCCTTTGGAAAATTTAGATGCCCCAAACGGCTCACATTTTTACGCCAAAAAAAGGATTTAAATACCCATAAATGCTATCCTCTATAATCAATGTAAGATAGAAGGTTACACACCTTTTCCAACACCTCTTTTATGAGGCCAACTTAATGAGTCAATTTCTCATTCAAATCTTAATAGTTTTTCGTCATTCTTTTTGTGATGTAAAAATTTCATTACAAAGAATCTAAATCCACTCTAATTCCCCTCAATTGAGGATTGACACCTATTTTACTGTTCCATTAAAGTTACCAAAAAACCATTATTTTCCAACAATTTATCCTATATATTTCGTTTGCAAAAGTTAGATCCATTTTGTAATTGACAACCACTTAATTTAATTCCCTTTTATTGTAGCGAACAAATGTGTTGTGTTCACAAGTCACTTTAATATAGGACAAAATTTGAGAGTTTTCTATATTTTTGTTTTAATATTGTATTTAACCAGCATTCTTTTAATTGAGTTAAAATTATTAGGTTTGTATTTATTTGGTTTTCCTAATTTTAGTATTCTCCAAGAATTAGATTAGTTCAATTGTTTTCTAATTTTAGATTATTTGGTCTCCAAGAATACTTGGTCTCCAATATTTAGATTATCATAAATAGGCATGTAGCTTTAGTGCAAAAGGAGAACGATTATGCAATAATATTTTCTTTTTCTTGTAGATTCAAGATTCTATTTTTCTTATGGATTCGAGAATCCCTTTCATCTCCTAGAACGATAGTTCCTGTATATTCTGTTGTGTCTAGTGGTATTAGAGCATGAATTCACCTGGCTTAATGACACAAGACAATGGAGAACACACAACCCCTATTGACGATGATTGTTTGGTGGAAGCCATATGGGAAGCGATTGAGGAACATCGGCTAGAGGTGAATGAACTTTGCAATGAATATTTGTAGTCTACTTGCCGATTTGGGACTAGTCATCAACCAGAGGCAACCAACAGTTGACAGCAATTGCGCTGGAGGATTCACCCGAGGTCAACATGTTAGCTTATGCTTTTTTTGCAAAAATTTCATATTTTAATAGGTTAAGTAGGTTTCAAAAAGAAGATTTTCTTGATTGGTTGCTTGATTTTGTATATATATTATTTGATTAGAATTCTTGTAATTTTGTATAAATATCTAGTCTCCGTGTTTTTAAGAATTTTTATATTTTTAGTTTTAATATTTTTAATATACTATTTGATTAGGATTCTTGTAATTTTGTATAAATATCTTAGAATTAGGTTTCTTAATTTATTTTAATTTCATTTTCCTAATTTATTAGGTTTATTCTTTTCCAAGAATTAGATTAGTTTGTTGTTTTTTAATTTGAGATTTCATGGTGACCAGGATTGGTTGGTCTCCAAATATCAATTTATTATAAATAGCTATGTAAGCCTTATGACAAAGATAACTTTTATGCAATAATATTAAGACATTTTGTCTTTCTTGTGAATTCAATGTTCTATTTTTTTCATAAATTCGAGAATCCCTTTCATCTACTAGAATGATATGTATTCCACTACGTCAAGTGGTATCAGGGCATGGATTTGCTTGACTCAATGACACAAGACAATGGAGAACACACAATCCCTATTGACAATGATCATAGGGTGGAAGCTATATGGGTTGCGATTGAGGGACATCAGCTAGAGGTGCATGAATTTCACAATGATATTTGTAATATACTTGGTGATTTGGGACTAATCATCAGCCAAAGGCAACCAACAGCTGACAGTGATTATGCCGGGGGATTCACCCTAGGCCAAAAAGTTAGCTTATGTTATTTTGCAAAAAAAAATCCTATTTTAACAGTTCAAGTGAGCTTCAAAAAGAAGATATTCTTGATTGGATGCTTGATCTTGAAAATTTCGTTGAATACATAAAGATTCTTCATGAAAAGAATGTTATATTTGTATCATACAAATTTGATAAAATTGCATTGAAGTGATGGAATGGATTACAAAATTATCGATTTCATGAAGGTAAGACAAAATTCATTCATGGTTAGTAATGAAAAAAATTTGGCAAAAAAATTTTACTTTCATGATCGTGAAGATATATTGTCATATACGAATCAAGATACTTCAATGGAGTTGATAAAAGTTTGCAAAGAAATTATAGTTGCAAAAGAAAATATTTTACATCATAATATTGTTTGTGGTGAGGGTACTTGTAAAACTAATGAAAAACATTTAAATACTCAAGAGGAATTATACAAGGAGATCTTGACAAAATGAAGAAGAAAATTTGATTGAGGCCAAATTGTACAATAGTGAGGCCGATAACTAGGATCTCTTAACTTTATTTTCCTGTCAAACTATATATTTCATGCTTGTTTAATGTCAATCAGGTTGGATACAGTGGGAACATAAAATGAGCAAAAATAGAGAAGTTTTAAAGAAAAATGCTTCCCGTAGGTGCGGCCCATCCATCCCAGCCAAACAAAGCCTAAGGAAATCACACGTGCAAAGGCCCTTTCCTGCACATGCAGAACCCTCGTTGCACGTGCGGTCATACCTCGGGAATTGTGCTTGATGTTTTGGATGTGGAAAAAATTACAGAGGTATAAAAAGACAGAAAAATGCTGGATTAGGGTTTTGAAAAATTTCAAAAGAGAGGAGTGGCTAGGATTTGAAAAATGGGCATTCTCTAGCTAGAAGAACAATTTTTATTGGTGTTTCAGCTTCTTCTATCTCTTCTCACTCCTCCATGAGTGGTCAGGCTTCTATTTCTAGGGTTTTGATGAAACACTAGCCAAGTAAATAGGGTTTTCTTTTTTGTTTTCTTTTATTTAATGGTTTGAATAGTTGTATTGTATTGAAGAAGTTTTCAAATATATTTTCTATTATTTCTTCAAGTATTCTTCTTTTTGTGATTGTAGAATGTATTTATATTCTTTCATGTTTAAGGTATAAGACGAGTCATACTACGAGGGACGAGTCGTGTTGCTATCCTAGTTAAGAGTGAACGACTCGTACTAGTTGAGATGATTCGTGCCTATATATTGAACGTGTTAATTCTCTTAATCAATGCTTCAAGCTTATAGTTGCGAAGTATTATTTGGTTCCAACCGTAAGATAATTGATTTTCAAATTGAAACCTTATTTATGTAACTAGTGATGAATTCATTACCCTAGGTTTTTCTCTACAATCAGTAATCCTAATTTCATTTTTAATCGATAGTTTAATCTCTTAGTTTATTTTATTTATTATTAGATTAGTTTATGAATCAATCATCTCTTCGATCAAAATTAATTTAGAAATTTAATAATTAAATTAGTTTAATTCCACATTTGTCCTTGTGGATTGATACCTGGACTTATCGTTATTCTAAGGAATTTGGTACAGTTTAGTGTTTATTTTTGATGTGTAAAACGACTCATCAAATTTTGGCGTCGTTGCCGTGGACTTCTGGCAAAATTAATTAATTTAAAGTTATATTCTTATTTTAATTTTTAGTTTAGGATTTTATATTTTAGTGTTGTTAAGTGTGCAAAGTCTTTGCAAGTGGAGCTATCACCGAAGTGCAAGCGGAGCGCAACTGAGCTTTAAAAACAAACCGCAGCACTAAAGTGCTTTTTTTTTTTTAAAAAAAAAGAAGCAAATACACGCAAGCAAAGCACCAAAGTGCTAAAAATAAAGAGCTCAAGTGGAGAGTGGAGACAACGTCTACACATCAAACACCCACAAGACAAGTAAAGCGTTTTCATTAAACCACTGTGAGTATTTCCTCCTTTGATATTTTGTTTTCATAACTTAGCACACAAGAGTCGGAACTTAGTGTGTGTGTGTGTGTGTGTGTCTGTGGGTGGTGTATACACGGGCGCCGTTCTTGTCACCCTAAATTGTGGAGTTTGGACCTTGAACTAGAAAGGACTCTTAGGAACCTTAGAGCCTCTTCCTGTGTTTCTAGGCTTGAATATCCATATCCATACTTAGAACCATTAGAGATGGCAAACCCAACCGAACCCTTAAGAATTACTTCACACCAACTGCATATACATCACCATCATGCATTTAGTTACCCAACACCACTGCTGCTCATTATCAGATTAAGTCCAACACCATCCAAATGCTCCCATCATTCCATGGACTAGCTTATGATGACCCTTACAAACATTTACATGAATTTCTAGAAATTTACTCTACAATGAAGATCCAAAATTTCACTAATGAGGCCTTAATGTTGTGACTGTTCGTGTTTTCACTAAAGGACAAAGCCAAACACTGGCTAAACTCTTTACCTACTAATTCTATCACAACTTGGGACCGATTACAGCAGAAGTTTTTGGAGAAGTACGTTCTCATTGGTAAGACCAACCGACTCAAGTGAGCCATCACCAATTTTGCTCAAATTGATGGCGAGCAATTTCATGAAACATGGAAAAGACTTTATGACCTTCTCCAATAGTGTCCCCACCACCAAATGCCTTATTGGCAACTTGTTCAGACCTTTCACTATGGCTTAACTGAGCCTCACCGCCAAATTGTGGATTTTTCTTGTGGTGGGACATTCATATGAAAAACTGACGCCGAGGCATGACAATTATTTGAGAACTTAAGTGATAATTCCCTTCACCATGCCTCTACAACCCGGCAAATCAAGCAATCGGTAGTTAGAGCCTCGAAAAGAGGGAGCATTTATGAGATAGGGAAAAACCTAGAGTTGGCCTAACAAGTAGAGGCATTGTCCCGCAAAATGGACCAATTATTAGCTTCAGGATATGCCCCTACACCGCAAGTTTAGCCTTAATTTCACGAGGCATGTTCTATTTGTGCGAGCCTTGCTCATGACTTGAGTGAGTTCCCTTTGGCATCACAATTTCCAAAATTAGTCCAAGAGCACATGAATACGGCTCAAGGATTCTCCAAATCAGGAAATGACCCATATTCCAACACATATAACTCGGGATGGAGAAATCACCCTAATTTTTCATGGAGACCTCCTTCACAAGGCACTTCTTACAATCCTCCACCACCAAGGCAGAATTTTAATAATTTTGCCAACCAATCTTCTTACTAGCAACCACAAACTTACTGACAACCACAACCCCCATCTATTCCTCAAGGCAACTCAGCCTTTGAGACTAAGGTGTTGGAAGTTCTTTCAGAGCTTAAGGGGTTAGCACTAGTAGTTCACTTCCATACTCACTTCATTACCAAGCTAGAGGCCCAATTAGGCCAAATGGCTAACAACATGAATAGGAGGAAAAATTATCGAGTCAGATTGTGGCCAACCGTAAACGTTAATATGGGGTAGAGGGAAGTGGAAATGGAAAGCACCATGAACAGGTGCAAGCAGTGATCACTTTGAGAAATAGGAAGGAGTTAGAGCCTTGGCCAGTTGCATCTGATGCAACTAGGGCTAAGAAAAGTAGCCATGGTGGTAAACCCAATGACAGGATGGTCGGTGGCCGATTTGAGAGGGATAGATGCCCCTGTAAACCTTCTCGTGAAATGTAACGGAGGCTTAATCCCAATATGAAAAAGGTAGTAAAAAAGGAGGTATTGAAATTGTTAGATACGGGTATTATATACCCCATCTCGGATAGCAAGTGGGTGAGTCCTACACATGTGGTGCCCAAGAAATCGGGCATCACTGTTGTTAAGAATGAGCAAAGAGAATTAGTCCCCACACGAACCACTACTAGGAGGCGAGTGTGCATTGATTATAGGAGACTGAATTCCATGACTAGGAAGGACCATTTTCTATTGCCATTTATTGACTAAATTCTGAAAAGGTTAACGGGGCAGCACTTCTATTGTTTTCTCAATGGTTACTATATAATCAAGTTTCGATATACTCCGCTGACCAAGAAAAGACCACATTCATTTGCCCTTTTGGCACTTTTGCTTATAGGCGACTGCCTTTTGGGCTATATAATGTACCAGCAACTTTTCAATAGTGTATGATGGCCATTCTCTCCGATATGGTGGAGAAACTTTTAGAGGTTTTCATGGATGATTTCTTGGTGTTTGGACTGTCTTTTGAGGAATGCCTTTGAAATTTCACTAGAGTGTTGGAACGATGTACTGAGGCAAACCTGATTTTGAGTTGGGAAAATAGTCATTTTATGGTTCGTAAGGGTATAGTGTTGGGACACATTGTGTCCCATTGAGCCATAGAGGTAGACAAAGCTAAGGTTGACCTCATTGCAAGCCTTCCTCCACCCACTTCTGTGCGTCAAGTCGGTCTTTCCTAGGGCATGCAGGTTTTTACCGTCAATTCATCAAAGACTTTAGCAAAATATCCCGTCCTTTGTGTAGTTTACTTGCTAAGAACGCACATTTCATCTTCGATGATGCATGTTTGAAAACTTTTGAAACACTTCGAGTGGCCCTTACTACCGCCCCAATCATGAAATCACTGGATTGGTCGCTCCCTTTTGAAATCATGTGTGATGCCTCAGACTATGCTATCGGGGCTATGTTGGGCCAAAGGGTGAATCGAGCACCCTATGCTATTTATTATGGTAGTCACACTCTCTCAGATGCACAATTGAATTACACTACCACCGAGAAAGAGTTGCTAGCAGTGGTGTTTGCCTTAGATAAATTTTGATCCTATCTCCTAGGTTCCAAGGTCATAGTCTTCACTAATCATGTTGCTTTGCGGTATTTACTATCAAAGAAAGAGACCAAACCTAGGTTGATTAGATGGATTTTATTACTTCAAGAATTTGACTTGGAGATCTTAGACAATAAGGGATCTAAGAATGTGGTGGCGGATCACCTCTCGCGAGTCATTGTTGAGTACACCAGTGACTTTTTAACTTTGCATGATTCATTCCCGGACAAACAACTTCTTATGGTGTCAAGAGCGAACCTCCCGTGGTTTGCTCATATTATGAATTACTTGGCCATTGGGCAAATTCCTAAAAATTGGTCTAAGCAAGACAAAGACCGATTCTTTTCACAAGTCAAGTATTATTTTTAGGAGGATTTGGAGTTGTTTAAATATTGCTCTAATCAAGTGATCAGACCGTGTGTGTCGGAGAGCGAGGTGTATAGCATTCTTACATTTTGTCATTCTTCTGCATGTGGTGGTCATTTTAGTGGGCATAAAACAGCTGCCAAGGTTTTACAAAGCGGGTTTTATTGGCTTACCATTTTTAAAGATGTCCATCAATTTTGTAGAACTTGTTTGCGCTATCAGCAAATTGGTCCAGTGTCTCATCGTGATATGATGCCAATGTCCCCTATTCTGGTGGTATAAATTTTTGATTTTTTGGGATATTGATTTTATAGGCCCTTTCCTGTCATCATTCAAGTTTGAGTACATTCTCTTGGCAGTAGATTATGTCTCTAAATGGGTGGAGGCAATAGCTACCTAAACAAACAACCATAAAGTAGTGATAAAGTTTTTGCATGAAAACATCTTTAGTCGTTTTGGGTTTCATAGGGCCATAATAAGTGATCAAGGTACATATTTTTGTAATCGGTTCTTTGAGTTGGTAGTTAAGAAATACTCCATTACACATAAAGTTGGCACTCCATACCACCCTCAAACTAGTGGCCAAGTAGAGGTATCCAATAGGGAGGTGAAGCACATTATAGAGAAAATGGTTAGGCCGAATAGAAAAGATTGGTCAAAGCGTTTGATTGATGTATTATGAGCCTACTGCACTGCTTATAAGACACCCATTGGGATGTCACCATATAGGGTGATGTTTGGCAAAGCTTGCCACCTCCCGGTTGAACTTAAGCATCGAGCGTTGTGAGCCATAAAGATGTTTAACTTCGATATGGCCGCAGCTGGACTTAATCAAAAATTGCAACTCAATGAGTTGGAGGAGATTAGAAATGATACATATGAGAGTTCAAAAATTTTTAAGGCTCGGACTAAGGAATTTCATGATAAGCACATTAATAGAAAATCATTTGAACCCGGCCAAAAAGTATGGCTATTTAATTCAAAATTGAGACTCTTTCCGGGTAAGCTTACAACAAGATAGGATGACCCCTTTGTGGTCGTCGAGGCATTCATTCATGGCATCATTGAGGTGCAAGATCCATGAAATGGCCACACCTTTAAAGTAAATGGCCAAAGATTGAAACCGTATATCGAGGGGATTGGAAATGGTGATATGATTGAGTCCATTGTTTTGATGGACCCATTTTATTCTGATTGAGACATGGATTTCTTATTCTCTTTTCTTTCTTTGCTATTTTGATTTTTATGCTTGCTATTGTGTACTTGATGTCTAGAAGATTTTAAATCCTCTAAAGGTGTAATTCCTTTGGTATTAGCCGTGCCCGAACGTCATTTGATGGTCTAGTATAGCCACCTAACTGTGTTTGTAGTGAGTTCCTAGGAGGCCAACTGAGACAGTGGAAACTAGAGTTCGAATGGCAAAGCCTAGAACGCAAAGGTTTGGAATTTTCAAGACTAAAGTCTGGTTTAAATACCCAGGGGTGTGGAGATTACTTCAAAACCACCACGGCTTGAACTCTGTCTAGCAGCCCCATAGGTCGAGTTAGCTTTAGGTGCCTCAATTCTAGATACCAAATCAACCTAGTCTGTCACCCTATTGGAGAATAGGGAAAGTTACAAACATAGCTAGGAAGAAAAGTAGTACCCGTGGTTTTTGCGTGAAGATTGTACCTTTGTTAAGCATTTAAATGTTTTCGAAGTGTTATATTTATTTCAGATATGCAGTGAAGGTAAAAATGGTTTGAAGTTTTTGGGTTGTAATTGGGTTTTTTTATTAAAAAAAAAATCCGCACATGCGGCACAAATCCTAGTTCCTTTGTTTGCTAATGTTTTATATGAAGGTGCGAAGGCAACACATGATTTGGGTGCACATGCGAAAATTTATGCGGGAGTCCGTTCAACCTTAACCCTTGCAGAACACAACTTGGCCCCTTCCCTTTGCCAACCTACTCACGTTCCTCTTCCAACTGAACAGTCTTCCGATTGGTCCGGCTGAGGAGACCGACCCTACCTTCTCGACCTTCGGCCAACGAGAATGGCAGCATAGCTTATCCCGAATACCACTACAGGGCGTTGTCCTAATTATTAAGGTCGATGATTCCATGCATGGCCCACCTCTTCCTACCCTTCCCGTGCCTCCCCAATGGGAGCCCATGTACATGACTCGAGAGGAATACATGCATATTCAGCACTTTGTGGATCAAGTCCACAGTACTCTTCAAGATCACCACTAGCTTCTCATGAGATTACGTACGGACTTTCAAGCGCATATGGATTATTTTCAGGTAGCATTCGACCACATCAATGCCCGTAGGGATGTCTTCACGCCTAGTTCCCTAAAACCGTTTGGTTTGGGAGTCATTGGCCCAATGCTTGTTACATGGGTTGATTAGAAAGCTTAATGGATCAGGACATTGCACAGAAAAATAAAATAAAATAAAAAATAAAAAGAATTGAGAATCTTGGTTGCAAAAGTTTAGTTTTTCTGCATATGTTAGGTGTTATTGTGAGTTACATTGGGCTATAATAGTGGACAATTAACTAGTTATGGGGATTACACTTTACATCGAGGGTACTGATGATGTGTCTACTAACATTCACAAGGACATGGAACTTAATTTTTGTAATACTGAATTGCAATCTTTGCTCAATAGATTCCTTCATGTTTGTCTATTGTGCCTTTAATGACTTATCATGTCTTAATATTGCACTGTAGTAGCAAAAAAATTAATTCTTGAGTGGTGTAATGTGATTAATTGTTGTTGGGCAGATGTGAATATATTAATGTTAGTGGGTATCATTTATGGAAACCCTCACGAGACTATACTCGTCCACTTAGGATAACTTTGTAGTTTAAAAGCTTGTTGCATATTCTAAATGCAATCGTTCTTCCCACAAAATAGGAGTTTGCTAGATTTTGTTTAATTTTGTTTTTCTTTCTTTATTCCTTGCTTGAGGACTAGTAAGTTGCAAGTTAGGGGATGTGATTGAGGCCGAATAGTACAACACTGAGGCCGATAACTAAGATCTCTTAACTTTACTTGCCTGTCAAATTATATATTTTATGTCTATTTAATGTCAATCATGTTAGATATAGTGGGAGCATAAAATGAGCAAAAATGCAAAAGTTTTAGAGAATAATGCTTCCCTCACGTACGGAGGACCATTCTCGCACGTGCAACCCATCCATCGCAACCAAACAGAGCCTAAGGAAATCACACGTACGGAGGCCCATTCCCATACGTACAGAACTCAAAAAGGCTGGATTAAGGTTCTGAAAAATTGAAAAAGAGAGGAGGGGTTAGGGTTTGGAAAAGAGGGATTCTCAAGCGTGAAGAACAATATTTATGGGGGTTTCTGCTTCTTCTATCTCTTCCCACTCCTCCATGAGTTGCTAGGCTTCTATTTCTAGGGTTTTGATGAAGCACTAGCCAAGTAAATAGGGTTTTCTTTTATGTAATGGTTTGAACAGTTGTATGGTGTTCAAGAAGTTTTCAAATATATTTTTCATTATTTCTTCAAGTATTTTGCTTTCTATGATTGTTGAATGTTTTTCATGCAATGGTTTTCTATTTTTTCATGTTCAAGGTATGAGACGAGCTATACTACAAGGGACGAGTCGTGTTGCTACCCTAGTTTAGAGCGAACGATTCGTACTACTTGAGATGGTTCGTGCCAATACATTGAATGTGTTAATTCTCTTGATCAATGCTTCAAGCTTGTAATTGCGAAGTATTATTTGGTTCAAATCGCAACATAATTGATTTTCAAATTGAAACCTTATTTATGTAACTAGTGATGAATTGATTACCCTAGGTTTTTCCACAATCAGTAATCCCAATTTCATTTTTAATTGATAATTTAATCTCTTATTTTATTTTATTTATTATTAGATTAGTTTATGAATCAATCATTTCTTCAATCAAAATTAATTTAGGAATTTAACAATTAAATTAGTTTAATTTCACATTTGTCCTTATGGATTGATACCTAGACTTACTATTATTCTAAGGAATTTGGTATAGTTTAGTATTTATTTTTGATGTGCAAAATGACCCATCAAAATTCAATCATATATGATGAAGAAAGTTCAAACAAATTAGAGATTGTTGAAATGATTGAAACTTACGAACTAGAGAGGAGTGTTGGGCATTGGTGAGCCTTGATTCGAGCCCATGTTGATAATCTAAACCGTTCAATGTATAGAACCTGTCAAGTACATCATTCTTACAAAAACTCACATTAATTGAATATCGATAACTACTTGATTAGATCACATTTTCAAAATAATTTTTGAACATAATTTTTGAAGTAAATTGTGACAGAAATGCAATTGGATCAAGTGGTTATTGATATCCAATTAATGTAATTTTTTACATGAATAATGTACTTGACGGATTCTATATATTAAATGGTTTGAATTATCGACATGGGCCAAATCAAGGCCGACCAATGCCCAACACTCCTCTCCAGCGGGGAGGAGCCATGTCCTGAAACTTATGTCTTCAAATCTATCTATATATTACATAACGAAAAGAAGGTTTCTAACCCATAAGCCTTGTGAAAGTTCCAATATCCCAATCTTAATTTTCTAATTTTTTGATTTTTTTTTTTTAAAAAAAAAAAACCTCAGCATTTATTAACTTCTTCCAACCCACAAGCCTTTTTGACTTCTCTTATACCTACTATTACACTCTTTTCAACTTCTCCCATACACTATAATTAGTGATGGGATTGTTAAATCATTTTTATAAAAAATCTAAAAAAAATAATTTGTATATTAAAAAAATATCTAAAAAAATATAAATTCTTATTAAATCTATCTATCTATCTATCTATCTATCTATCTATCTATCTATTATACTAACATATCACCCGTGCTATGCACGAGATAAAATAATATATTATTTAATAAAAATATGATAATTATATTTAATTTTTTTATTTTGTAAAATAAAAGTTAAACGTAAGCTAACCAATCGGGATTTTCTTAATTGTTTAAAATTAAGAAAATCAAAACAATTAGTATGAGATATTGATCATAAGGCTTCTCACTAAAAATCTCATTTTACTTATATAAATAGGAGTATAAGATTCATTTTATGTAAGTGAAACAATTTACTTTTTCATTCTTTTTCCAATGTGGGATTATAAAATAAAAATTAAATGAAAGCTAATCAATGGGGATTTTTGTAATTGTTTAAAAGTTAACAATTATTTGGGCGGTAAGGTTATTTCGAATCAAACAAATTTAACCAATATATTTTTGATAAAACAGTTAAAATTACAGTTAAACTAGCGAATCAGTCAAACCGAAAACGATTTACCCTATCAGCTAGATCAAAGGAACAACCAACTTATACAAAAATTAATTAATTAAAACTTTTTAAAAAAAATTTCATTTTAAAATTTATACCGTCTTGAACTGAAACATACACAACAGTACAATATTAAATGGGTGCATAAGGTTTATATAATGAAACAACTCATTTTTTCCTCCTTTTCCTGATGTGGGATTGTAAAATAAAAGTTAATAGTTGTTTGGACAAGAAGTTCGTTTCTAATCAAGCAATCTCTGTCGTTCACTTTTTAATAAGGTCAATCCTTGTTTATTTCAAATCAAACAAATCTAAACAATATATTTCGATAAAATAGCTAAAACTATGGTTAAACCAATGAATTGGTCAAACCAAAAATGATTCGGCCTAATCAGCAAGTTAAAAGACCAACCAATTTACAACAAAATTAATTATATAAGTGAAACAATTCACTTTTTTTTTCTTTTCCCGATGTGGGATTGCAAAATAAAAGTTAAACGGAAACTAACCAATGAGGATTTTCTTCATTGCTTAAAATTAAGAAATTTTAATAATTTATATAAATTGGAGCATAGATTCATTTTATATAAATGAAATAATTCACTTTTTTCCCTTTTTTTTTCCGATTTGGGATTGTAAAATAAAAGGTTAATGGAAGCCAGCCAAAGAGAATTTTCTTAATTGTTTAAAATTAAGAAAATTCAATAATTTTAGAATGAGAGTTTGGAGATTCTAGAAGGCTTTCTCCCTTAAAACTCCTTTTATAAGATTCATTTTATATAAATAAAACAATTCGGTTTTTCTTTCTTTTCCCGATGTGGTATTGTAATATTTTATATAAGTGAAATAACTAACTTTTTCTTTCTTTTCTCGATATGGGATTGTAATTATTTTAAAGTTAAATAATATGAGAGTTTTAAAATCTCATACAAAATTATTTTTAAAATAAAAACCACGTGGAATTGTAAAATAAAAATTAAATAGAAGCTAACTAGTGGGAATTTTCTTAATTGTTTAAACTTAAGAAAATCAAAAAAAAAATGAGTATGAGATATTGATCATAATGTTTCTCACTAAAAATCTTCTTTTGCTTATATAAATGAGAGTATAATATTCACTTTATGTAAGTGAAACAATTCACTTTTTCTTTCTTTTTCCGATGTAGAATTGTAAAATAAAAGGTAAATGGAAGCTAGCCAACTAGAATTTTCTTAATTGTTTGAAATTAAGAAAATTCAATAATTTTAGAATAAGGGTTTGGAACTCGTAGAAGGCTTTTTTCGAAAACCCTATTTTCCTTATATAATATATAGATAGATAGTGAAACAAACTTTGCCTTTTCTTCTTCTCTCGATGTGGGATTATAAAATAAATCATAAACTAATTAGAGTTTTATTTTTATATGGTTAAATGGAAGTTAGCCAATGTAAAAAAAATTTATTGTTTAAAATTAATAAAATCAATATGATAAATCTTTATTAAATCAGCGAATCAGTCAAACTCAAAATGGTTCAGCCCAATTGGTTAGGTCAAATGACCAACCAACTTATACAAAAATTAATTAATTAAAACTTTTAAATGTTATTTTAATTTTAAAATTTAAACTGTCTTAAATTGAAGTATATACAATATTACACTATTAAAATTCACTTTATATAAGTGAAACAACTCACTTTTTTTTCCTTTTTCCGATGTGGGATTATAATATAAAAGTTAATAATTATTTGGATAGAAAGTTTATTTCTAATCAAGTAATCTCGGTCTTTCAATCTTTAATCATATCAATTTTTAGTTTATTTTGAATCGAACTGTGACAACCCTGACCTATGTTTAGCATTAATTCATGATTAAGTAGGTTAAGTAAATGATTGAGATGAAATCCCAAATTGATTATGTGAGTGTGTTGTTTTAATTGCATTTCTATCTATTTGATATAGAATGATATGTTCACGTTTTAATTTCAAGTTGCGAATTGAAAGCCTTATCGGTGACCGATTCAGAAATTGACTTGTGTTATATGCTAGTTAGGAATTATAGGATATGATGGTAGGTTTAATTGAAACTCAATTTGGAACAATTAAATTAGAATAAATAATGCTAATTAATTTAGCCTAAGTTAATTACATTTTTGCCATTGAGTGGGCTCTCTCAAGATCATTGTCTTGTTCCTATTTTTTTTTTTATATGTTTGACACACCATTCATGTTCCACCTCCTTGCAAAACCGTGAGGGAGAAATAGGTGAGTAGGAAGAGATTGAATGCAACAAGTGAATAGCTTGAAATTTATAGGAAATTGGAGAGGATTTGGAAGATTGAGCTACCACACTTGGAAATCCAAGACTTAAGGTAGAAATCTACCCTTTTAATTGTGAATTGAAGTTGTTTAATGCATGGATTCATGGAAATTAGGGACTAAAGTCAAGAAATAGCTTAAAGAGTGAATTTGAAAATTAATTCATGCATGCATGTCCATATCATTGAATTTTGAGAGTTGTTTTCATGAAAATTTCCACATGCATGTTCATATTATGCTTGTGCTCTAGAAATTCACCATGTTTTTTAGTTGAATCTTGCATTTGATCATACTTTGAAGTATTGGAGTTCATGGGAGCTCATGCATGTTATGTTTTTGAATCAATCATAAAGTTAAAGTTGAGTTTGTGTTCAATTGGCATACCTTTAGGCTTTAATTTTATGAAATAGTCTTTAAATCATGTTGTGTTATGAGTCTTTAAGTGTTTTCTAGAATTTTGGCCCAAAAGGGTGAGTTTTGGCATATTAAATTCATGGTTTGAGCTTTGGAAGCAAATCTGGAAAACCCAAAATTTGGCTTCCTCGCTCAAGCGAGGGATTTCACGCTCGAGCAACCACCTTTGCTTTCAGAATTTCGCTCGAGTAACGGAATGCTGGCTCGAGCGTAAATTGCAAGCTCACAGAATTTTTGCATGTGCAGAAGCACGCTCGAGCGACAAGCGCGAAGAACTGTGTCTCACGCTCGAGCGAGCATCGAGCGGAGATTTTCAACAGCTAGTACTTTTCACATTTTTGCAAATCGCTCAAGCGAAGGAGTGTACGCTTGAGCAACCAAGCACATTCTGCATGTCCAGTCGAGTGAAGGAAGCCACGCTCGAGCGAGACCCCTGCTTTCAGCAAGTTTTGAAAAATGTTTTTAAGTACATTTTTGCATCCTCATTTCATCCTAGGCATTCCTAGGCCATGTTTAAGGCATCATAATGAGGATAATGATTTAGAACCACGCCAAAGCAAACAAGGGGCTAAGTTATTAATTCCGGGTGTATAATTTAGTGTGTGTTCGTTCTGCAACTGTATAGGTTTGGCACCCAAGGATGCTGATTAGCCTACCTATAGCCCAGTAATCTGTGAGTAACGATGTTGTAAAGTTATGTTAAATTATAATTATTTTTTGAACGATTAACTGTACTGCTTTCTGAATGATATTGTTTACTGAACGAATGTTTGTCCTATTTTATAAACTATACTTGTGGCATCCATAGCAACTGACTATTACTGCTACTGCTACTGTTACTGCTATTGTTACAGAGATCTGTGTTAGTTCCTATCCTCGAAACTACGGTTACTATATTGATGGCCATCAACTGACTGTTCGGTCTATGAAGACCTACTGTACTATTCTGCTATTGGATGTACCACGTATGACTGCTATGATTTCTAAATGACTGATATGACATGAAATATGAGACACTGATTGAATAACTGATCTACAGATGCAATTGACTGTTTAAATTACTGAAAGGACATTCATTCTTAATCCCTTTACACATTTGTTGTTATTCACTAGGCTTTAGCTCACAGTTTATATATATATATGTAGGTGACCAAGCACGGGACCAGAGCTAGAGGCGCGGACTTAGACTCATGTTTTGTCAAGCCAACCATCGCGCCTCATATCGAGGTTCCAAACCTGCACGAGTCAAGGCTGTTTTGGGGTGTTTCAGTTTCACCATTTTTGTCTCTATTAGTGTACTGAATGTCTAAGACTTCTGATTGTACAGTTATGATGAAGGGATTAGGTCCCTAACCTGTATGCTACTTTGTATATGTGTTTTTGGTATGTATGTATATATGGCTATGAATGTGGTTATGTCCATAAGAGTTTTTCCCATTCAGGTTTTCACAGCTCATTGGACGATGTAAACTATTACTGATTGGCTTCTGCCAGCTCCTTTATATTGCATTGCTGTCATTACTATTAACCAGGCCTTCGGAATCACGGATTACTAGCCAGTTACGACGCTAAACCTACAAGGGCTGGTTTGGGTTGTGACACGAACAAATTTAATCAATATGTTTTGATAAAACCGCTAAAATCGTGGTTAAACCAACAAATTAACCAAATCAAAAATGATTTAGCTTAATCGGCAAGGTCATAATTAATTAATTAAAACTTTTAAAATTTAAACCATATTGAATTGAAACATGCACAACACTACAATATTAAATGGCATGAGAGTATAAAATTCACTTTATATGAGTAAAATAACTCATTTTTTTCCTTCTTTTCCTAATATGAGATTATTAAATAAAAGTTAGCCAATAGAGATTTTCTTAATTGTTTAAAATTAAGAAAATCAAGAAAATTAGTATGAAATATTGAAACTCTTACAAAGCTCCTCACTAAATGGGATGTGAGTATAAGATTCTCTTTATATGAGTAAAACAATTCATTTTTTTCCCTTCTTTTCCTGAGGTGTGATTATTAAATAAAACCTAACCAATAGAGATTTTCTTAATTATTTAAAATTAAGAAAATCAAGAAAAGTAGTATGAGATATTAAAGTTCTCACAAAACTCATCACTAAAAATATCATTTTTCTTATATAATATATAGATAGATATAGATAGTGAAACAAACTTTGTTTTTTCTTCTTCTCCGGATGTGGGATTATAAAATAAATCATAAACTAATTAGATTTTTATTTTTATATGGTTAAATGGAAGTTAGCTAATGAATTTTTTTTAATTGTTTAAAATTAATAAAATCAATATGAAAAATCGCAATTAGACTGGCAAATCGATTAAACCCAAAATGGTTCAACCTAATTGGTTAGGTCAAATGACCAACCAACTTATACAAAAATTAATTAATTAAAACTTTTAAATGTTATTTTAATTTTAAAATTTAAACTGTCTCGAATTAAAATATACACAATAGTACACCATTAAAATTCACTTTATATAAGTAAAACAACTCTCTCTTTTTTTCTTTTCTTTTTTTTCTTTTTCCGATGTGAGATTGAATGTTTGGAGCTCCTAGAAGGCTTTTCCCTAAAAACCCTATTTTCCTTATATAATATATATTTAGTGAAACAAACTTTGTTTTTTCTTCTTCTCCTAATGTGAGATTATAAAATAAATCATAAACTAATTAGAGTTTTTGTTTTTAAATGGTTAAATAGAAGTTAGCCAATGAATTTTTTTTTAATTGTTTAAAATTAATAAAATTAGTATAAGAAATCGCAATTAACCCGGCAAATCGGTCAAACTCAAAATGGCTCAACGTAATTGGTTAGATCAAATGACCAACCAACTTATACAAAAATTAATTAATTAAAACTTTTAAATGTTATTTTAATTTTAAATTTTAAATTGTCTTCAATTAAAGTACACACAATATTACACTATTAAAATTCACTTTAAATAAGTGAAACAACTCTTTTCTTTTCTTTTTTCCGATTTGGGATTATAAAATAAAAAGTTAACAATTATTTGGACAAAAACTTTATTTCTAATTAAGCAATTTCAGTCTTTCAATATTTAATCAGATCAATCTTTAGTTTATTTCGAATCAAACAAATCTAATCAATATTTTTTGATAAAATCATTAAAATTGCGGTTAAACTAACGAATCAATCAAATCGAAAATGATTTAACCTAATCAGCTAGGTCAAAATTAATTAATTAAAACTTTTAAAATTTAAACTATATTAAATTGAAACATGCACAACATTACAATTTTAAATGGAATGGACATATAAGATTCACTTTATATGAGGAAAACAACTCTTCTTCTTTTCTTCTTCTTTTCCTTTTTTTTCCCGATGTGAGATTATCAAATAAACGTTAGCCAATGGAGATTTTCTTAATTGTTTAAGATTAAGAAAATCAAGAAAATTAGTATGAGATAGTAAAATCAAAGTGGACATAGTAAAATAAAAAAAATTATGCTATTTAGTTGTATTTTCTAATATGAATAAAATATTTTCATTTAATTTGTGCATATTTTTTAATTTTTTAATTTTTTTATTTTTTGATAACTCAGGTATCCCCAACCCGCTGATTTTAAGAGAAGCCAGGACTAATCCTGAGGGCCCTGAAGTTAACGACCGGGCAAACCTCCAGTGGCCCCTAGGGGTGACTCGAACTCAAGACCTGTGGATTTTATCTTCCAAACTTTACCATTCGACCACTTGCCTTGAGGTTAATTTGTGCATATAAACCTTACCATACATCATTCAAAAATTTTAATACTTCACAACATGAAAATGTTTAGAAAACTATCATAAATTATGTAAATCATCACATAATAAATAGATAATAAGAGTTAGTTAAGACAACAAAAAGTGAAATAACAAAAGCATACTAAAATTATAATTAATTAAAATGACTAACATGGAAAATTTTAGAAAACTATCATAAATTATGTAAATCATCACATAACAAATAGATAACAAAGAGTTTCTTAAGACAACCAAAAGTGGAGTAACAAAAGCATACTAAAATTATAATTAATCAAAATAACTAACATCAAATAAAAGAATGCTATTTTTTTTTTCAATCAATAAGAGATATTATATTAATTATCTCACATAGTATAATGAATTAAAATAAAAGATTCACCTTAGACAAAAGATATACTTGGAATTATATCATATTTAAAATTTATATGGATAATTAATTGATGATTTTTAAAAATAAATAAAATTCAATTTGAAGATAAACTTTGAAAAGATTAAGTTAAAATATATGAGAACCTACAACAATCAAGTTCAAATAGAAAATAAACTCTAAGAGATAGGGAGTTCTGAAGAAAATAAAAATTTATGTTCAAATTTAAAGATAAAATAAGATAAACATGAGAAAATAGAATAAATTAAATAAAATTTCAACTTTGAAATTTTGTTCTTATTTATTGGCTATGAAATTAATTTCCATTGAAAAAATAATTTAACAATTAAAAAATGAAACTAAAAAGAAAACATGAAAGGCAATAAAAGAGGATTGCTAAGTAGAAAAGAGAAATATTAAAATTATAAAAATTTAAGAATAATTATTTTAAATTTGTTTAGAACACACTACATTTTTTTAGGTGACGGATAAATACCCTAATGGTTATGAAAATTTAAAATTTTTTTTATTTATTATTATTTTTTTACAATCAAATAGTTATGATTGAGATATAATCAAATATCTAACCTAATTGATCATGACCACATATACTAATAAATTTAGCTAATATTCAATTAGGTGTTTTCACCATCTAAAACAAAAGTTAGATGTTTTTATTTTTTTGTAGTAGAATAAGATAAGTATTTTTAATGTTCAGTGTTTTTTTTTTAATTTAATAAATAGTTATGATTAAGTTATCATCAAAATATTTAACTCAATTGGATTTTGCCCCATGTAATAAATATTTATTTTTAATTTTTAAATTTTAAATTTCCTAAACATGATAAAATGATGATTCAATAGGAACCAAATTAATACTAATAGTTGATCAATTTTTTCCTATAAGGAAAAAAATTAAAAAGATTAAAAAGAAGAAAGATTAAGAAGAAAAATATCTTAATATAAAACAAATCATTTAAAAAAAAAAGCCATAATATTTCATACTTAAGCTAAATAATATGAACAATAATTCAAACTAAATATTGATAATTTTTATACCACACAATTTTTTAATAAAGTTCTCACATAAACAATATAATAGACAAAAGTTAGAACAAAAATAATACAAAGAAAAACATAAAAGAATAGAAAAAAAAAACATATATCAATTAAATAATTGCTATCAATCATTAACTTAAAATTTTAAAATATCATATCGAACTAATAATTAGACCAATAGAGATTAAAAATGTAAAGTAGTAAGTTATACCAAATATTATAGGACAAATGATAGATTTGATAAACATGCGTTATATATATTTATTATAGTGAGTTAAGATGAAGTGGTTAATAATTGTAACATGTATGAATTATTTAATAAAAATTCAAGTATTGTCACAAATTACATGCAAAGATCTATTAATATAGAGCAATTGCATGGAAAAACTTATAGACTTACATAGATTTTATGTAAAAATATATAGATCTTATGTAAAATTATATGAATTTGAACAGATTACTTAAAAAGATCTATCATTAAATATGCAATAGAATAAAAATGAAAAAAAATTGCATGGAAGTTTTATCAATAGAATAAAGATGAAAAAAAAAATTTGCACGGAAGTTTTATGGCTCCAAATATATTTCAAGTAAAAAAATGATGGGCCTTGAAGGATTACTTGTAAAACTCTATGTATATTACAATCTTCTCTAGAGAAGAAAAACAAATAAACAATTGGAGTATAGCGATCCCGGTTTTCCTTTTTTATTTGTTGTATCCGGACCTAGGCTTCGTGAAGTTGGTTGTTGTATATGTCTCGTTTACATCCTTTACTCTTGTTATTTGAGTCTTGGGTTGTGTTGGGCAGGTTTGAAACAGGTTGGTTGAGCTTAGAAACCAAAAGTAGTTGTACAGAATCTAGCCTTCATGCTCGAGCGGAGTTTTTGACGCTCGAGTGAGGCCTTCTTTGTTGTTTCTCCGCTCGAGCGGGGGTTTTGGCGCTCGAGCGGTAATATCCATCTCCCAGTACTTTCCTCTGCAGTGTTTGACGCTCGAGCGAGCGTTTCGACGCTCGAGCGTGAGTTTGTGTGTGACGCTCGAGCGGGGAGTTTTACGCTCGAGCGGGGACCTGGTTCTGCAAAAGTTCTGGAAGTGTGTATCCGGCGCTCAAGCGGGGGTTTGGACGCTCGAGCGTGAGTCTGTGTCTGACGCTCGAGCGGGGAGACGCGTATATCACTTTGAGATTTAGCTTTTTGGATCACTTTTTCAACTCCATTTCTCTCTCTTACTTTTCAAAAACACCATTGGAGACCTTCTCTCACTAGAACCTCAACTTCTCTCTAGGTATTGATCTAGTAGGAGTGACTTCCTCACCTTGGGCCTTTGTAAAAGTTGTGTTGATCATTGAGGGCTATCTTTTGATCCGAGAATTTTGGGATTTGGAGCATCTTCGTTTTCTTCATCTCCTTCGTTGGGTTTTGTAGACAAGTGCCAAACATGGACCGCTTTGCGGATATATAGTTGCCACCTAAATATATTTTTTTAGGATGGCTTAAAACATGTTTTTGCCACTATCTAGTGGGCTTAAAACAAATAGTGATGATTTTGTTCCAATAAACAAGCATGCAAAATGATGAATGAATGCAAACATGCTATCATATCAGATGCTATTTAAAAAATGCCCCAATCTAACAATCATAAATAAAATAAAAAATAAAAGGAAGAAAGAGGGTTACATCACACATCACACACACACACCTTATTACAATTATGAACACAATGCAATATGTATGACATGCATGAATGCAACTAGATACAACCTAACATCCACAATGTTATGGAATGGTATACACGATGCATTTTTATAATAATATGGCATACATGCACTAATATACAAACTAGCATACACAATGCATTGTGAATGAAATGAATGGACAATGCATAATGGACTGGACTTAACACAACATCACATAACCCAACAGATGAGGGCCTTCAAACAATGTGAAGAGAGGGGCCCAAATATGACCTTACAGCTTCAAACCCAAAACAAAAAACAAACATGCTTAAAATAAAATACTAAATAAAATAAGGCCTAAAAAAAAAAAAAACACAAAAAACAAAAAAGGATGCCTCAAACAAAAAAAAAAACAACATGACATGAATGATAAACAGGGTCAAAATACATGGACCAGAACCCAAACCCAAACCACAAAAACACAAAAAAAAATAACAAGAAAATAAAAAATAAATATAAGTAGGCAAGGCAAGGGAAAAAAGGAATGCCCCAAAGCTCTCAAAAAAGTGATGAGCCCTCAAAAAGTTTAATAAGGGCTCAAAATAAGTCACTTTACAGCCTTAAAACAAAGCAGTAAAAAACAAAAAAAAATAGATAAAAAAAACTACACAAAAAATAGGCATAGAAGAAGGGAAGAGAAGAAGAGAAAGCGGTGGCCCCAAACAAAGAAAGAGGCCCTAATAAAAACATGAAAATGAAAAAAAATTAATTAATCTGCTCAGAGAGGCTAATGTAATTTTGGCTTGAGAAGTGGTGCCTCCTAAGCTCTAAAAAAGGTCCCTAATCTCTGGAATGTGGTGTGGTGTTGATGATGGTAGTGATGGTGTGGTAATGGAAGGAGTTTGATGGGGGAAGTGAGGAAGAGAAGTGATGTAATACAAAGCCCCAAAGGATTTTCTAACCCCTAAAAAAAACCCTGGGTGATATGAAAATAGGGGAAAAAAAAGGTGGAAAAAAAGAGGAAGGAAAACAATCCCAAACCAAAAACCCCCCCAAGATCGACAAGCAAACACACCAAGCTGCCAATCGGACGCTGCCCTGAAGAAAAAAGGTCAAAAAAAATTGTCTGTGTTTCACCTTTTGAGGTAGGGATATCCTACTCCATCTTATGAGCTCTATCTTTGAATTTTGGTATTTCGACATGTTGGGGTTTGTTGGGTAATTTTGAGAAAGTTTGGGGCCATTGTGCAATTTTCAAAAGAGGGGTTTTCAAAGTTTAAAACCTTTATGTATGTAATACATTGGAAAATGGACTTGATGTGGGATTTTGATGAAAATGGAACCTTAGGGTTAGTGTTGTAATTATGGGCAGAAGCCCTAATTGTTGATAAATTAATTTGTATAATTAATTTTGGAAAATGAGAAATTGAATAGGAAATATTCAGATTGGAAAGGTATGGGATTAAATGGTGTAGTTGGATTAATTTATCGCTCACCTAGGCAAATATTGATAATTTATCCATTTGGTGCATTTATTTTCCGTTTAGAAATAACTGCTTTGGGCTATCAGTGAAGGATAGTCTTGATTGTTATAGACAATGCATGATGATTAGGCAAACTAGAACTAATCAATGTATTGTGTCATCGAGTATGACGGTTGAAGGATACGTTAACTTTATGTATTGATTGGTTATGTATATGATCTGTGTTTATATACATTGTGTTGTGTGGGAGGAGATAGCAGATGTACTCCACAGTTTAGGGGAAGATAGGGGATGGACCTCTAAACCGGAATTTGTGTGACAATGATACAGCACTACAATGCGTATCATGGCGAAGTATGGAAGTGTTTGTTTGATTTGATATAGCACTAAAATGTATATCATTATCAATTGTGAAGTGTTTCTATGTTATATTGATACAGCACCAAAATGTGTATCACTTGTAAAATAAGGAAGTGGTTTATGTGTTATTGATACAACACCACAATGTGTATCCGTCATGATTTCAAAAGTGTTTTAGTAATGAGTTATAATCTCATTAAATTATTTAGCCAAGTTCTGAACCTTGTTTTTTTTTTTTCAAATTCAAAGTTGAATAAAGTGAAGTGTAACATAGATATGATTGTTATGAAACTGCAATATGGCATGAGTTGGAATATAAGTATGGACCAGCTGTTGAATGCTATTATTTTAGTCATTGTTTATAGTTGGTTTAGTATATTTCTACTGGGCTGTGGCTCACCCTATATGGGGCATTATTTTCAGGTTCAGGTAGCATGCCACCTCCAAGGACGTAGCTTGGGAGGCTTAGTGGCTAGTACTCCTTTTGTTGTTTTGTTGTATTACATGTATATCTAGCCAAGGACTTTCTTTGTATAGAGTTAGCACTCTCTTTTTTTGTAACCAGGTGTTGACTTGGAAAGTTGTAAGTCCTTAGGGCATTTACTTTTGTTGTCAACATGTAATACATTTTGTAATGATTACTTTGATGGAATATATTTATGCTTCATTCTCTTATGTCTAAGCATGCTATTGTTGGATGATTTATGGGTTTATTTTGAGGGCGTTACAACTTGGTATCAGAGCGTACCGAGTTCGAATACTTTGGGTACATGGGAAGTGATTAGTATCACAATGGGTTTGTCTCGCTTGTTAGAGACGTATGTGTGACATTATGTGTTTATTTGATAACATGTTTATGTGGGTATGGGATTTAGTTTCTAGGATGTTGATTGAATCCTTGGGTTTCTGGGAGTCCTATTGGAAAAGCACTTGATCAATGTTGTTTCTAACTGGAATTCTAGCAACACTTCGGGACTATCATTATCCAGAAATGAAATTCGTAAGTGCTTATGTGATTATGTGCTTACATGGAGTGAATTATTGTTATCCATTGCATTAGGATGCGAGTGTTATACCTTGGGCACATTTGTGAATGTGCTAATGTTCTTCGTTACCTTTATTAGGATGTCATGACGAGGACGTGGTGGTAAGTGAGGTAGGCCTAGGAGGTGCCTATACCGGATGATATTCCAGCGCAGGAGGAGGGTGTTGGCCAGGCCAATGTGGCTGAGCTAGTAGGTCAACAGGCCATGGGCGCCTTAGCCCGTGAGATGGCAGGAGCATTGAGAGCATCCATGGACATTCTCAGAGTTAAGAATCAAGTCCAGGCCCAAGTTGTTGATGCAGGGCCTTCTTTTCTGAAAAGGGAGTTCTTCCGGTCAAATCCGGATGAGTTTTTGGGGGATCCGAAAAAGCCACTTAAGGCTGATGAGTGGCTGAAGCAGATGACTAAGACGTTTGAGTTGCTTGGCATCGAAGACGGGACTTTGAAAATGACCTTGGCATCTTTCCAGCTTAAGGGGGATGCGGGTCAATGGTGGAAATTCATGAAGGGTCGTATTGGTGGCACTTGGGAGGCTTTTGTGGGTGCTTTCCAGGAGAAGTGCTTATCTCCAGCAGTCAGAGAGAAGCTGAGAGACCAATTCTGCCAGCTTTTGCAGTTGAGTTCTTCAGTGGCCAAGTATGAGGCTGTTTTTACTAGCTTGTTCAGGTTCGCACCTGAACTTGTGGCGTCCGAGGAACGCCGTTGTATCGAGTTTGAGAAGAGGTTGAGGCGTGGCCTCAAGATGAGAGTTGGGGGTTCTATGATCTGAGACTATGGGCGCTTGGTTGATGCTGCAGCCCATATGGAGATCATGATGCAGGAGGAGGAGGGACAGAGGGGCTCCAAGAGGAGCCAGGATGGTTAGGGTGATGGCAGGAGACAAAGGAGTGCTAACCCTCAGCAGTCTTAGGGTGGTGTTACTAGATCGACCTTTCCAGTGCCGAGTGCAAGCTCGGGGAGAGGCAATTAGGGAGATTTCACCTGTTACAAGTGTGGTCAGCTAGGCCACAAGGCTTCGGTTTTCCCACAGAGGGGAGGAGGTCAGAGAGCTGCTTCATCTTCAACTAGACAGCAGAGCCAGAGTCAGGGCAGGGGCCAGTCCTTGTCTTGTTATCAGTGCGGTCAGCCTGGGTACCTGAAGAGGTTTTGTCCACAGTTGAGTGCCACTTCGGGCGCGTCTGGTTCTAGGCAGACGCAAGGTTTTCAGCCAGCTCAGTCTGTGTAGGCCTCGAGGGCCAATCCAGGAGCTTCGTCATCCCAGTCTGTGCAGCAATCATATGCTCCCAGGGGTGAGCAGGTGGATCAGGGGCCTACTAGGCACGTGTATGTTGTTACCACGCAGGATCTTGTACCTGTTCCATCAATTGTGAGAGGTACCTTCTTGCTTTGCAACTCGGTTGCTAGTGTATTGATTGATACGAGTGCATCTCATTTTTTTGTATCTGCTGCATTTGCATCTGTTTTGGGATTGGAGTTGGCACAGTTAGCATCTCTTATTTGTGTAGTGTCACCTATTGGGGGTGAGTTGATTTTGAAACAAGGATGTAGGGGTTGTGACATAGAGGTCACCGATCGCCGGCTTTCGTTTCCTTTTGTAGTGGTGCCCATGTCAGGATTTGATGTTATTTTGGATATGGACTGGCCATTGTCATACCGGGCTGTTATTGATTGCTACCGCCAGAAGGTCACAATTTGTACCTTGAGTAGGGATTGTTTCCATTTTCTAGGGGATCAGGTTGGTAGTGTGTTGCCACCGGTGTATGATCCACGAGGGCGGAGTGAGCTTAGTGATCTACTTGTTAGCTTTTTGAGTAGTGAGTGTGGTGAGACCCAGACTGTGTTACCAAGAGTGATTTGTGAGTACTCGGACATCTTTCCCGAGGATCTCGTTAGTCTGCCACCTCATCGAGAAATTGAGTTCTCTATTGATCTAGTGCCCGGCACGGCGCCGATTTCTATGGCACCTTACCGTTTTGCCCCAGCCGAGTTGGTTGAGTTGAAGGTTCAGCTCCAGGAATTGCTAGATAAGGGCTTTATTCGTCCTAGTGTTTCGCCGTGGGGAGCACCGACCCTCTTTGCTAAAAAGAAAGATGGCGCCTTGAGACTCTGTATCGACTACCGGAAGTTGAATCGGGCTACGGTTAAGAATAAGTACCCTATGCCCCATATAGATGATATGTTTGACCAGTTGAAAGGATCTCGTTGTTTCTCTAAGATAGACTTGAGATCGAGTTACCACCAATTGAGGGTCAGGGAGGAGGATATTCCAAAGACGGCATTCCGTACACGGTATGGCCATTATGAGTTTTTGGTGATCCCATTTGGGCTCACCAATGCACCGGCAGTCTTTATGGATTTGATGAACTGGATATTCTAGGAATTCTTAGATCACTTTGTGGTCGTTTTTGTGGACGACATTCTCATCTATTCGCCTTCAGAGGAGGAGCACGAGGAACACTTGAGAGTGGTGCTCGAGTTACTTAGAACCCATAGGCTGTATGCCAAGTTTGGGAAGTATGAGTTCTAGCTAGGAGAAGTCAAGTTATTAGGCCATGTGGTTTCCGGAAAAAAGGGTGTCTGTTGATACATCCAAGATTGAGGCAGTGCAAGATTGGGCACAGCCTAAGAGTGTGTTTGAGATTCGCAGTTTTCTGGGATTAGCTGGGTATTATCGCCGATTTGTAAAGGATTTCTCTAGGTTAGCTTCGCCGTTGACTAGACTAACTCAGAAGGGATTCAAATTTGTATGGAGTGAGACTTGTGAAAAGTCGTTCCAAGAGCTGAAAGTTAGGTTGACCACCACTCCGGTCTTGATTATTCCGAAGAGAGGGTTGGGTTATGCGGTTTATTATGATGCCTCACAAGAGGGTTTGGGTTGTGTGTTGATGCAAGAGGGGAAAGTGGTTGCCTATGGCTCACGTCAGTTGAAAATACACGAGAAGAATTACCCTACACATGACCTAGAGCTAGCAGCTGTGATCTTTGCCTTGAAAATCTGGAGGCACTACCTTTATGGTGAGAGATTCGAGGTGTTCTCGGATCATAAGAGTCTAAAATATCTGTTTACACAGAAAGACTTGAACTTGAGGCAGAGGAGGTGGATGGAGTTTATTGAGGATTACGACTTCGAGTTGCACTATCATCCGGGGAAGGCCAACGTTGTGACCGATGCCCTTAGTAAGAAATCCATTAGTGATGTAGCTTGTATAGCCATACGAGAATGGGAGATGTTGGGAGAACTTGGCGAGTTTGATTTGCTTCTGGGCGAATCCATTGAGGCTGCGACCTTGTTTTCTGTTGTTGCGTAGCCTACACTTGTGAATCGAGTGTTAGAGGCACAAAGAGGTAACCTTGAGGTAGAAGCCCTCCGGGAGAAGATCTTCGGTGGGAAGGTTGAGAAGGGTTTGTCTGTGTATCTAGACCTGAGTGTGAGATACCGAGACCGTTTGTTTGTGCCGGAGTCTTGCCGAGAGGAGGTATTCTGAGAGTTTCACCATTCACACCTTGTGGTGCATCCCGGAGGCACTAAGATGTATCGGTATTTGGGTCGCTAGTTTTGGTGGCGGGGTATGAAGAAGGATGTGGCGGTTTTCGTGTCTAAGTGCCTTACTTGTCAGCAAGTGAAGGCCGAGCATCAGAGGCCAGCGGGTTTGTTACAACCCTTGCCTATTGCCGAGTGGAAGTGGGAGCATGTCACTATGGACTTCGTTGTAGGTCTTCCGAGGACTCAGCGGGGTAGTGATACTATTTGGGTGGTTATAGACCGGTTGACTAAGTCGGCGCACTTTATCCCTATGCGTGTAAGAGATTCGGTAGATCATCTTGCCGACTTGTATATTCGAGACATAGTGAGATTGCACGGGGTCCCAGTGACGATTGTCTCAGATAGAGATCCTCGTTTTACTGCCAGGTTGTGGCAGAGTTTGCAGAGTGCCTTGGGTACTAAGTTGACCTTTAGTACAGCTTATCATCCTCAGACTGATGAGCAGTCCGAGCGTACTATTCAGATCCTTGAGGATATGCTTCGGGGTTGTGTCCTTGACTTTAGTGGGACGTGGGAGAGGCACTTGCCCTTGGTGGAGTTTGCCTACAACAACAGTTTCCAGTCTAGTATCGGTATGGCACCATTTGAAGCCTTGTATGGCCGATCATGTAGGTCTCCAGTTTGTTGGGCCGAGATGGGTGATGCACCTTTGTTGGGTCCGGAGTTAGTGAGGGAAACGACGGAGAAAGTTGAACTTATCCGTAGGAGGCTTGTTACAGCCCAGAGTCACGAAAAGAGTTATGCCGACCGTAAGAGGCATCCTTTAGTATTTGAGGTGGGTGACCATGCCTTTCTAAAGATATCACCTAGGTGGGGTTTGATGAGGTTTGGAAAGAGTGGGAAGTTATCCCCTCGATTTATTGGCCCTTTTGAGATCCTTGAGAGGATTGGCGAGGTTGCTTACTGTTTAGCTTTACCGCCGCAGTTGTCCCGAGTACATGACGTGTTTCATGTTAGTATGCTTCGGAAGTACGAGCCGGATCCATCCCATGTATTAGATTGGACTGACTTGGAGGTAGATGAGGATGCCTCGTATGAGGAGAGACCGATTCAGGTTTTGGATAGGCGGGATCAAGTCTTGCGAGGCAAGACCATTCCCTTGGTTAATGTTTTGTTGAAACATCACGGAGTGGAGAAAGCCACTTGGGAACGTGAGTTGGAAATTTGTGAGAAATATCCGGACGTGTTTGTTAATGTGTAATCATGTATTGAAATTTTGTAATATTAATGAACTTTAAGAGCATTAAATATGTCTTAAGTTGTAAAACATTGTAAATGTTTTGGTTTATGGAAGTATTCTTTGGAACTTGCCTCAAAATGGAAGTTTGTTTTAACATTGTGTATGTTAAATATATTATGGAAATGCAAGCATGATATTAATGTTGCAAATGTTATGGAATTGTGGAGAAAATTTCACGGGAAAGCATGTTAATAATGCATATTGAGTTATATAATGTGATTTGCCTCTTGAAAAGAGATGAGATTGACCAATAATGGGTCAGGTTGTTTAATATTATGTTATAATATTGTGGGGAATGGAGAAAACTTGTTTTTGAAAACTTGTGGTTAATTTTGGGGATGAAATTCTTTAAAGGGGGGAGGTTATAGCGATCCCGGTTTCCCTTTCTTTATTTGTTGTATCCGGACCTAGGCTCCATGAAGTTGGTTGTTGTATATGTCTCGTTTACATCCTTTACTTTTGTTATTTGAGTCTTGGGTTGTGTTGAGCAGGTTTGAAACAGGTTGGTTGAGCTTAGAAACCAAAAGTAGTTGCCCAGAATCTAGCCTTCACGCTCGAGCGGAGTTTTTGACGCTCGAGCGGGGCCTTCTTTGTTGCTTCTCTGCTCGAGCAGGGGTTTTGGTGCTCGAGCGGTAATATCCATCTCCCAGTACTTTCCTCTAAAATGTTTGACGCTCGAGCGGGCGTTTCGACGCTCGAGCGTAAGTTTGTGCGTGACGCTCGAGCGGGGACCTGGTTCTGCAAAAGTTCTGGAAGTGTGTATCCGGCGCTTGAGCGGGAGTTTGGATGCTCGAGCGTGAGTCTGTGTCTGACGCTCGAACAGGGAGTTCCACGCTCGAGTGGGGAGATGCGTATATCACTCCGAGATTTAGCTTTTTGGATCACTTTTCAACTTCATTTCTCTCTCTTACTTTTCAAAAACACCATTGGAGACCTTCTCTCACTAGAACCTCAACTTCTCTCTAAGTATTGATCTAGTAGGAGTGACTTCCTCACCTTGGGCCTTTGTAAAAGTTGTGTTGATCGTCGAGGGCTATCTTTTGATCAAAGAATTTTGGGATTTGGAGCATCTTCGTTTTCTTCATCTCCTTCGTTGGGTTTCACCTTTTGAGGTAGGGATATCCTACTCCATCTTATGAGCTCTGTCTTTGAATTTTGGTATTTCGACATGTTGGGGTTTGTTGGGTAATTTTGAGAAAGTTTGGGGCCATTGTGTAATTTTCAAAAGAGCGGTTTTCAAAGTTTAAAACCTTTATATATGTAATACATTGGAAAATGGACTTGATGTGGGATTTTGCTGAAAATGGAACCTTAGGGTTAGTGTTGTAATTATGGGCAGAAGCCCTAATTGTTGATAAATTAATTTGTATAATTAATTTTGGGAAATGAGAAATTGAATAGGAAATATTCAAATTGGAAAGGTATGAGATTAAAGGGTGTAGTTGGATTAATTTATCGCTCACCTAGGCAAATGTTGATAATTTATCCATTTGGTGCATTTATTTTCTGTTTAGAAATAACTGTTTTGGGCTATCGGTGGAGGATAGTCTTGATTGTTGTAGATAATACATGATGATTAGGCAAACTAGAACTAATCAATGGAATGTGTCATTGAGTATGACGGTTGAAGGATACATTTACTTTATGTATTGATTGATTATGTATATGATCTGTGTTTATATACATTGTGTTGTGTGAGAGGAGATAGGGGATGTACTCCACGGTTTAGGGGAAAATAGGGGATGGACCCCTAAACCGGAATTTGTGTGACAATGATACAGCACTACAATGTGTATCATGGCAAAGTATGGAAGTGTTTGTTTGATTTGATATAGCACTAAAATGTATATCATTATCAATTGTGAAGTATAGAAGTGTTTCTATGTTATATTGATACAACACCAAAATGTGTATCACTTGTGAAGTAAGGAAGTGGTTTATGTGTTATTAATACAACACCACAATAATGTGTATTCGTCATGATTTCGAAAGTGTTTTAATAATGAGTTATAATCTCATTAAATTATTTGGCCAGGTTCTGAGCCTTGCTTTTTTTTCAAATTCAAAGTTGAATAAAGTGAAGTGTAACATGGATATGATTGTTATGAAACTACAATATGGCATGAGTTGGAATATAAGTATGGACCAGCTGTTGAATGCTATTATTTTAGTCATTGTTTATAGTTGGTTTAGTATATTTCTACTGGGCTGTGACTCTCACCATATATGGGGCATCATTTTCAAGTTCAGGTAGCATGCCACCTCCAAGGACGTAGCTTGGGAGGCTTAATGTCTTGGACTCCTTTTGTTGTTTTGTTGTATTACATGTATATCTAGCCAAGGACTTTCTTTGTATAGAGTTAGCACTCTCTTTTTTTGTAACCAGGTATTGACTTGAAAAATTGTAAGTCCTTAGGGCATTTATTTTTGTTGTCAACATGTAATACATTTTGTAATGATTACTCTGATGGAATATATTTATGCTTCATTCTCTTATGTCTAAGCATGCTATTGTTGGATGATTTATGGGTTTATTTTGAGGGCGTTACATGGAGTTAAGAGATGTAAAATACTAATACCTTAAGGAAACTTTTATGATCATGACTGCATTAAGGGAAAAACAAAAAAATAGATGTTGTTAGGGTTTGTTTCCAATGTTGGGTTTTGTTGGTGGATGTTCAAGTTTATATGGAAACTTTAATTTAAGGATAATGTATTTTTGAGGGTTAGTTAAATTCAAATTTAACTTGGGGATAGAGATAAGGAGCTAAAGATATTCAACATCAAATTTTGTTAAATACAAATCAAATTATTTTATTTTTTAAAAGCAAGCTTGAATCAAATAAATGCTAACATATATATATATATATAGATAATAAGAGGAATAAGAGTTGTGAGTTCTTTTTTTTTAGTGTTTTATTATTATTTAAATTTACGTGATACAATGATAAACATGTGGGGTTCTAGAAGAGGGGTAAAGAGAGGTGCCACGTATTTATTTTATTTTTCCAAAATTATAAGAATTTAGGATTCAAGTTTTGGAATCTTTTGACCTAACACCTACATTTGGTTATATATATAGTATAAATAGATAGATAGATAGTATAGATATATATATATATATAATAAGAGGAATAAGAGTTGTGAGAGTAGTGAGTTCCTTTTTTTTTTTTTATTGTTTTATTATTATTTAAATTTACGTGATACAATGATAAACATGTGGGGTTCTAGAAGAAGGGTAAAGAGAGGTGCCACGTATTTATTTTATTTTTCCAAAATTATAAGAATTTAGGATTCAAGTTTTGAAATCTTTTGACCTAACACCTACATTTGGTTATATATATAGTATAGATAGATAGATAGATAGATAGTATAGATATATATATATATATATAATAAGAGGAATAAGAGTTGTGAGAGTAGTGAGTTCATTTTTTTTTATTGTTTTATTATTATTTAAATTTACGTGATACAATGATAAACATGTGGGGTTCTAGAAGAAGGATAAAGAGAGGTGCCACGTATTTATTTTATTTTTCCAAAATTATAAGAATTTAGGATTCAAGTTTTGGAATCTTTTGACCTAACACCTATATTTGGTTATATATATAGTATAGATAGATAGATAGATAGAAGTATAGATAGATATCTATACTATATATTAAGCAAAAACTGGTTTTAAACCCCTAAGCCTTGTGGGAACTCCAATCTCCTAATCTAAATTTTTTGATTTTTTGATTTAAAAAAAAAAAAAAAAAAAAAAAAAAAAAAACCTAGCATTTATTAACTTCTCCCAACCTCCAAGTCTTACCCTCATAATAACACTTTAATGCATTAAGAACAAGCATAAAAAAATTCTTTGAAATCCAACACATGAATTCCTTGAAAAGTCCCAAGACATATGATTATTATCCCTCATAATAACACTTTAATGCATTAAGAACAAGTATAAAAAAAATTTCTTCAAAAGTCCAACACATATGATTATTATCAAAATATTAAACTTTAATATAATATAATAAAAAAAGAAGACATTTAATTCCTTGAAAAGTCCAACACATATGATTATTATCAAAATATTAAACTTTAATATAATATAAAAAAGAAAAAAAGAAGACATTTAAAAAATAAATAAATAAATATTTAAAAATCTCAATTCACATATATAGATAATTATAAATATATTAAAAAAGGGGGGGTTTCTAAACCCCAAGCCTTGTGGGAGCTCCAATCTCTCAATCTTAATTTTTTTAATTTTTTATTTTAAAAAAAAACCTCAGCATTTATTGATTTGGTCAAAATCCTCTGATCAGCATTTATTAATTTTTTCCAATACACATGCCTACATTTATTTATTTGATCGAAATCCCTGATTAGCATTTAAAATCTCCTCATACAAATAATTATAAATATAGCCCGTACATAGTTACTACAGTTGCCTTTTTAATTTCTCCTGTACACTATGGTTAGTGATAAGATTGTTAAATTATTTTTATAAAAAATCTTTAAAAAAATAATTTATATATTAAAAAAAATTAAAACAAATATAAATGTCTATAATTATCCCATGCATAGCACGAATGATAAGCTAGTAGATAAATAAGTAAAAGGGAATTTCTAACCACAAGTCTTGTGGGAGTTCCAATATCTCAAACTAAAATTCCTAAGTTTTTAATTTTAAATAATTAAAAAAAATCCTCTATAGCTCTCATTCAAGAAATATATATATATATATATATTATTATCTCTTGATTTATAATTTTTAAATTGAAAATATATCAAATATAAAAAATAAAATAAAAAATAGAAAATATACTAATCCATTTCAAAATTCAAATTTATGGGGCACTAAATATGGAAAGCATTCCATTAATTTAAATTTAAAATTATAATGATTTTTCCCATAATATATAAGTTTTAAATAATGATTTATTCCATGATTTATCTATATATCTATATACTATTAAAATTGCAAAATATTGTTATTTCATTAATGTTGAAAGTTGTAATTCTTTTTTCTCATTTTTTTTATTATTTTGTTTAATTTTTGTATTAATACGTGTTACAATATGATTGATTTATAAATTAATTTTATATTCTTAGAATAAAATTTCAAATTTGGATTCTTACTCTAATTATGTTACTATAATTGGAATGAGATCAATATGTATTTCTTAAATTTTGCATCTTTTATTAAATTAT
The DNA here is from genome assembly GCA_025200525.1 of Camellia lanceoleosa. Taxonomy (NCBI): domain Eukaryota; kingdom Viridiplantae; phylum Streptophyta; class Magnoliopsida; order Ericales; family Theaceae; genus Camellia; species Camellia lanceoleosa. The sequence goes on along the minus strand of CM045761.1, from coordinate 102,470,335 downwards.
AAAATAAAATTTCAAATTTAAATTATTCTTCAAATTATATTACTACAATTAGAATGAGATCAATATCACATGTGTCATAATATTATTGGTCTAAATATAATTTGCTTTAAATACATATGTTCAAATTATTAATCGCTATTAATTTTTTTATTTTTTTGTTTTAAATTTTATAAAAAATAATTTTATCCTTCTGGACTATAAGGACTTGAACAATAATATTTTTTAATATAATTTTTTTTTTTAACAAAAGAACAAAACATAACTTTTTTTTAGTACTTACCAAACATGATAGATTTTGTTAGATTTTTTTTTTTTTTTTTGTTATCCAAATTGTCCATTAAAGAAATTAAAATAAAGAATAAAAGTATCTTACTTTTGCTAAAATAAATTAGAAAGAAACGTAAATTTTATTTATTTATTAAAACTAATAGTTCGTTAAACTTTTTTATTTTAAAAAAAATATTTATAGGTGATAATTTATTATTCGTCTAGATTTATTTTCAGATTAAATGAAAATGCAATATTAAATTTTCTTTTCACATTTGTTTATTCAAATACTTTTATGTTGTTAGAAATTTGTTTTTATTCTATTTAATATTTTATTGTAATTTTTAAATTAATAAGAATTTCTAAAAAATCATATTTAAATTATTTATGCCATTATAAAATGTAAATTTTTTGAATATCAACTTAGTGGTAGTTTGTGAAGTACCAAATATACTTTTTTTTACTTTTTATGAAAATACGTATAGAAAAGTAGATATGTGATATGACTCAAAAAAGATAATTAAGTATACTTTTTTATTTTTTACTAAAAGATGTGTAGAAAAGTAGAAATGTGATTTGACCTAAAAAAGATAAAAAGATAAAATAAAATAAAATAAAATAAAAAGTGAGCTAATATGGCACTTCCCAAACAATCCTTTATTTGATGATCCCTTTTTAAAAAGTGTATTTTTTTAAATATTTTTAAGAAAAATTTTATTGGAAATCTTAAATATATTGCTTTTTCTTTTGTTCATTAATATTAGAATTTTAATTAATCTTATTTATTATTTTAAAAAATAAATTAGCAAATAATTTATATATTTATCTATATAATTTTGTTTTGGTTGCACTTATAGCGATCTCGGTTTTTCCTCCATTATTTATTGTATTCCGGACTTGGGTTCTATCATGGTTGTTGTTGTCTTTATCTTGTTTCCGTCCTTTAAATTCTTTGTATTTGCGTTTTGGGATGTGTTGGGCAGGTTTGAAGCAGGTTGGATGTGATTTGAAATAAATAGTTGCTGCCTAGATTTTGGTCTCTTCGCTCGAGCGAGGCTTTTATCGCTCGAGCGAGCTTTTGGTTTTAGTTCCTTCGCTCGAGCGTGCTTTGAGTGGTGTGTCTCCTGGCTCGAGCGAGCACTCTTGCGCTCGAGCGTGCGTCTGCGTCTCTTTTTGACCTGAAGGTTGTATTTATTCGCTCGAGCGAGCGAGGACTACGTTTTGAGTTTCTTCGCTCGAGCGAGCACTTTTGCGCTCGAGCGTTCTTCTGGGTTGCAGACCTGAAGTTTTGCATTGTTTTCTCGAGCGATACTTCTTGCGCTCGAGCGAGGTTCTGTTGTGTCTAGTCGCTCGAGCGACCACTCCTTCACTCGAGCGAGCTTCGAGTATATCAATTCGCAACACTGTGTTTTTACACACTTTTTCACTCTCTTCTTCTTCCAAAACCGTAGATCGGCTATTTCTCTCTCTACCTACACCTTCTCTCTACAAATACACCTAGTTCTAGTGACCTTCTACCCTAGTCTCTTTGTAAGAAAGGTAGAGCTTGGTGGGGGATTCACTTCGATCCGAAAAAGCTTGTGTTTGGAGCACTTTCAAGTTTCTCCATCTTCTCCTTTGGGCTCCTAATTTTGAGGTAGGGATAATCTACTCCTACTTATGGGTTTTAACATAAATTTTAGTCATTTTGTATAAATGGTGAAATATGAAAATTTTGGAAAAGTTAGGGTTTGATTTTGTAAAAAATAAAAAGGGGGTTTTCAATTGTTGAGCTCCATGTATATGTAAGACCTTGAAAAATGGGATTATTGGTGTAACATTGAGGAAATTGAGCCTTAGGGCTAAAATAGAGAAAATGGGAAAAATGCCCTAATATTGTTTAAATAATTAATTTGTATAATTAATTTGGGGAGATATGAAATTGAGTTGAAAATCATGAAATTGAGAAATTATGAGGATAAATGGTGTAATTGGATTGATTAATCACTCACCTATGAAATTGTTGATAGTTTATCTGTTTGGTAAATTTATTATCTGTTTAGAAATAATTGTTTTGGACTATCGATGGAGGATAGTCTTGATTGTTGTAGACACTATATGTTAGGAAAACTGAAACTAATCAAATGAGTTATGTCATTGAATATGACGGTTAAATTAACACATTGAATATGTGCCTGGATTGATCATTGTGTATGATAAAACGTTTAAATACATTACATATATATCTTGTTTGGGAGAAAATAAGGGATGTACTCCATGGTTTGGGAGGAGATAGGGGATGTACTCTCAAACCTGTTTGGGAGGAGATAGGGGATGGACTCCATTGATAACTAAGTTGGCCAGAGTGTCCAGGGTGAAAGTCCCGAAATCTTAATTACGTTTGCATAACGTAGATAAGTTGAAATGTTGAAGTAGTAATAATATGAGTTGTAGTCTCATTATAAGTTGATTATGATTGAAGTGTTGGTAGTATGAGTTGTAATCTCATTTTGAACTGTTCAGTTAAACAATGAACCATATCCAGGAATTGGATTGGATAATGAAACGGAAAGGAATTGAAATATAATTGTTACTATGGAATGGTTATGGAAGAGATGTACGTTGAATTATATGAGTTAAACATTTATCAAATGCTACTGTTTTAGTTAATTCTCATATTATGTTTAGCATATCTCTACTGGGTTTTGGCTCACCCTATAGGGGACATCATATTCAGGTACAGGTGATATGCCGCCTCCAAGGATGTAGCTTGGGAGGTTTAGAAGCTGAAGGCTTATTTTTGTGCAGTTATCTTTTGTATTACATGTAATTCAAGCCTAAGGCTTAATCTATTAAGAATTAGAACTCTCCCTTATTGAAGCCAAGTGTTGACTTGGAAAGTTTGTAAGTCCGGAGGGCATTTACTTTTGTTGTCAACATGTAATACTTTTTGTAAAGAATACTCCGATGTTTGAAATATAATGTTTCATTTATGTTTTATGGATCTTATGAATGAATGAAGTATGTCTTATTTTGAGGGCGTGACAGCACTGGTTATTTGGTGTTTTTGCCAAAGTCCACTTAAATTTAATTTGAATTTTTAAATTTCTACATAAGTTCTCACTTAATTAAAAACTATATTATTCAATCTTTAAAAAATTTTAAACTCGACTCAAGTTATTTGGATTGAACTCATCTAAGTTTGCAATTCTAACATGGGAGGTTAAAAGTTATATGACTAAATTTTTGACAAATTAAAAAATAATAAATAAATTGTGATAAAATTGTGAGACTTAAATTATAAATTTTAATCCTATTTGTTTTCATAATTTACATAACAAAATTTAACTATTTATATTATTTCGTATAAAAATGTATTATTAATTGTTTTACATACCGTGCATGGTACGGATTATTACTTGTTAAAAGTTATTTCAAAGGTGGAAACTACGTAAGTTGAAAATTTTGCCATTGAAAGTAAAGATTTATCAAAGGAGAATAAGATAAAGATCCAAAATTCAATAAAATTATACAATTTTGTTTGGAAAATGTTATAGATCCTAAACAAATTATCAAATAAATTACCAATCTCTCACATAGATATAGAATCCACACACATATAATTTGTGTGGATCTCACACTTATGTGGGAAGTTTAATAATTTATTTTGGATCCCTAACCTAGCTCATTCAGTTTTCATCGATAGATGTTAAGAAAGGAATAATTGATTTTATTGATCTCACAAGTTTTGATGTGATTTTCAACTGATATTTGACTGATCTTGTCAATCAATTGAAGATGAGTGGAATTTATGCTATTTGATTACCATTTAATTTAATTTCCTTTTATTGTAGTGAACAATTGTGTTGTGTCCGCAAGTCACTTTGATATGGGACAAGATTCGAGAGTTTTTTATATTTTTGTTTCAATATTTTTTAATATTTTATTTAACTAGTATTCTTATTTTAATTTAGCTAGAATTATTAGGTTGTATTTATTTGGTTCTAATTTTAGGTTACTTACTGTCCAAGAATTAGACTAGTTGAGTTGTTTCTTAATTTTAGATTATTTGGTCTCCAAGATTTAAATTATTATAAATTGGTATGTACCATTATGTCAAAGAGAATTTTTATGCAATAATATTAAGATAGTTTCACTTAATTGTAGATTTGAAATTTAAGAACGCTTTAATCTATTAAAACATATCTAATCCTCGTATATTCTGCTGTGTCACATTTCCACTTAGATTTTTTCTATTCATCTCCTCTAGATACAAATAAGTTGATTTTTTTATAACAAATCATGGGATAGAATCCTAAAATTTACTTTTGAGGGGCACATGCCCCCTCTTGACGTTTAAAGCCCTATCAGCCCACATCAATCATCATCTTCTAGCCTTCTCACATAATCTACCATAGGATTTGTTATGAAAAAAGAGAAAATATAGAACTGAACAAATATACAAAAAATCTACATGCCTCGCCTATAAATTCAAGTCTATAGAAATTTTACTACAAATGTGAAGAACACACTGAACTGGTTCTTTCTACGCAACTTTATAAAAATTCTCATTGTCATAAAATCAAAAGATTCTAAAGTAGCACAATAACTATCCAAAAAGTAGCATATTGGGTTGAAAAAATCTAACAGAGGTTATGCACATTTGTCCATTAACCTGGTTGTTCAAGTCACTAACGGGTAATAATCATAATCTAAATGAAATTTGATATACACCCACACAATTTTATTATTTTTAAACTATTTTTTATCGATAAAGGTTAGCTTGATTAATATATGGTAAATTACGTATGAGACACATGCCCCCTTTACCTGTGCATTTTATTCAATTTAGCATATAAATATACCCAATTATAGACAATCTAAGTTGTGTCAACTCAATCATCAGCATCCAATTCTGCTTCTCTCTAGGTGGGATTCTTATTTGAAATGATGAATGATATACTTAACAATTGTAAAAGGAAAAATATCGGTGGGATAGTGGTAAAATTATTGCATTATAAATGGAATTTTTTATATGGTGCAAGACACACAGGAAAGAGTTGCACAACACCCCCCAAAAAAAAAAAAAAACTTACCATGTACATAGGACATTTATACTACTGTGAAAATGCAAATATTCTTTTAATGTTCCACTAATTTATAATTTTTCCAATGTAAAATGGATAATGATAGATTTCGTTCCGTGACTCAACGCAATACGTAGACCACCAAAGAAAAGAAGAAGAAAAAAATGAATATGAGAACAAACAGAAACAAAGAAAAGTTATTACGGTCCTTTATTATAATCTAATTTATTAACTCCTACCATCATATCTTATGATCTCAACCAAAAAATAAATAAAAATAAAAATATATATTAATAGTAAAAATAATAATAATAATATATAAAAGAAAAAAAAAAGGGAGGGGACTTATCAATAAGTCACATATACAAAATTCAAAACTCATCTAATCTCAAAATAAAACACTTGCATTAACTAGTCCTATATATTTTTAATTGTTACCAAAAAATTTTCTTTTTTTAAAAAAAAAAAAAAAAAATTACAGACACTGCTACATCTCACTACTATAGGACTTCCGTCAGACTGTCATCAGAAACTCATTGGAACGTTCAACGTCACCGGAAAGTCGCCGAAGTATCACCGGAAGTTTACTGAAATGTTCTGAATGTCAATGGAAGTCATCGAAATGTCCAGAACGTTCACTGGACGTTAAGAATATCGCTGGAGGCTCATCGGAATGTCCAAAATATTGCCGGGAAAAAAAAATAAATAGAGAAATTAAAGGGGAAAAAACATAGCAAAATGTACTAAATATTGATAAATTAAAAGAAAAAAAATGTAACGACAAAAAATAGTAATAATGGGGGAAAAAAATATATGTTATTTTTCAATTTTTGTAGGGTTAAAGAAAATAATTTTTAATATTAATCAAACTGGAAAGCAAACTTTGAAATTGTGAAATGTTACAGTTTCAAAACAAAAATATATTAAGCATTTAGCATTTATTCTTATTAATCAAACTAAAAAACATATTACGAAACTATAAAATTTTACAATTCTAAATAATGTTATGAAACTGTAAAATTTTATAGTTTTAAACCACGATTCATTCCAGCAAAAATAAATAAATAAAACTGTAAAATTTTACAGTTTTCACCGCCTATAACTAAAACTCGAAAACAACTTGTTCAGAATTTAAAAATTTTCTTTATTAAAACAGGAAAAGAGAAGTATATAGGAAAGAAAATATGAAAAAATTAAGAGATCGAAGAAGAGAGGCAAATATAGAGAGAGGATTGTACTTCAGTAACTATTTTTTGTTTAGATCTACTCAGATCTGATGTAGATCTACATCAGATCTAAATAAATCTACTTATTTTTTCGTCAAAAACATATCTTTTTTACTGTCGGTGAGGGTAAAGTAAGGAGTCGATAGTCGGTGGTTGGCAGTGAACCAAAATCGATGGTAGTCGTAGGTTGTTGGTGATTATATATCAGAAAAAGAAAGAGAAGAAGCAAGATGTGATTGCCCGTCGACGATTGCTGGATAGAAGAAGATGCATAGAAGAACAAAGGCTAAGAAAAATAAAAACGTTATAGGACTTTTTGTCATGTTTGATTCACAAGACTAATAGTGAACTATTAATAATCCTATTAAATTAGTGTAGTGTTCACTATCCAATTGGATTAATATCCATTAGATTAATAATCTCACCTCTACCCCATTACTAATAATCCTACAAATTTGTTGGATTAATAATCTTAAACCAAAATATTAAAACAAACATAGAATAATTGGGTCTACGGATTAATAATCTCAATCCTGTGCTCTAATCCACCCAAACAAACATGTGTAAACAAAAGATTGTGGGACTAAACAAGTCACACCTTTCTCAAAGAGGACTTCTTGATAATTTACCTTCAAAAAAAAAAAAAAAGTCATGACTATGGTTTTCATGTTTTTTTTTTTTTTCCTTCATAAAAGTCCCTCACCTTCTAAATAAACCTAAACAAGAGTGACTAATTGAATTAGCCCAATTGATTTAATTTTTGTTACATTCAATTTGGTTACAAGGTTTTGAAAAGTTTGAGTATTTAGCTTAATTAATTAATTATTATTATTTAGACTAAAAAGAGAAATAGGGGAATAAAACACCGATAAGATTTGAACTTAACTCCTCATCTAAATTAGATTGGCCTCAAAGGTTTCACAAAAAAGAGAAATAACGCCCAAGTAACAAACACATGAAAATTTTGCTACACAAATTAAATATTAAATGAATAAAAAAACACATATGAATAGGGAATAAAATAAAAGATGTTGATCAGAGCGAACTTAACGTCAAAATTGCAAAAGCAAAAATATTTGTGTTCTTATTCATGGTAGAATATCTGTTCTAATTACTTGAAAATATCTTGAAAACAAGGTGAGGTAGAATATAACTTTTAGTTCCAGCGACAAGATAAAATTCTTAATATAATTCTTATATTATATGCAACGATGATATGGTAGAATTTTGAAATCAAAATTAATCTAATCTAAACACATTTTTTAGTTATATAATAAGGGTGTGTATTGGTCGATTCGATTCAAACACAAAATTTAAACCAAATTAATCATGATGGGTTATAGGTTTTTGAACCTAGGACAAATTGTATAATTCATTTAAAAAAGGTAACCTCAAATTCAATCACGTGTCATAAAAAAATTCTTTAAAAAAATAAAATAAATTAACAATAAATAATTACAATAAACAAGTCTTCAACATTGGAACATAAAACAAACAAAGCACAATAGAGTATTGTTTTTAATACAAGTAAAGAACCACCAACGGTCAACCGTATTATTCCAATACAATTAATACAAATTAAAGTCATTCTTATTTGGTTTAACTTTTGACTTTTTTATTTATTTATTTTTTAGTGAATTTCTTTTAATATTTTATGTAAATTCTTTATTTTTTAGATACGTTTAATCTAAATGCACTTAAAATGTATAATATTTAAGAAAAAAAATTAAATATTCACCAAATACAAAAAAAAATACAAAAATACAAAAAAAATATAATAAAGCTATAAAAATTTAGTATATTTTTGTATTTTATTATATTCAATGAATTTTTTAAATATTTTTATACAAATTTTATACTTTTTAAGTATGTTAAGATTAAGTGGATATAAAAAGTAAAAAAATGATTAAAATATTTTAAAGAATCACCAAAAATACAGAAATATGAATTAAAAATTTTAAAAACTGTTTTTGAAAATTTCAAATAAAAATTGTTTCATTAATATAACCAAGTAGAGTTAAAAAAAAAAAAACAAAAAAAGCTAAAATCATAATTTTATTTAAAGAATTCGGTTATTTAAGTTGATTCGATCTAGGTATGATCTAAGTTAAGAACTGAACAATTTTTATCAGGTTCATGACTTTTCATACCTAAAACCGAACCATTGTATGAAAAAAAATCAAATCCGACCCAATCCAATTTATAGTGATTGAGATTATTTGATTCTCGTGTTTTCTTACTCTCTCGTGCATCCACTAAAAAACTCCAACTTTTGGAAGAGTGATTTAAAATATATATATATATATATTTATTAAGATTGTGTTTGAATTATGAATTTAAATAGAGATTTAAAAAGAAAAAGATAAATAAATAAAAGTTGGCTTATATTTCTCTCACATTTTCTTTTTTTCTTTTTAAATCTCTATTAAAATTATGATCCAAATACAACATAACAAAAATTAAAATTAACCAAAAGTGATTAATGTTCTCCCAAACCAAGTTTACAATTTTATTCCTCCCATGATCCTATCCCTACCCTCTAGTCTCAACACAAAATTTGTCCTTATTAAACCAAGCTTAATCCAATTAATTATAACTAAGATTCAGATATAATCTAAGATACAGTGTCCATGAATGATCAACTTGGATTTCCCTATTAAGCTATAGAAAATCTGATTACAACAAAAAGAAAAGAAAAAAAATTGTGTAGAATCTCAACAATATTCTTTGAAAACAATTTAACTGATCTCTACAGATCCACTTAATCATTTAGGCCGTGTCTGGCAAGTAGCTGTTTTAGTCTAAAAGTCAAAAAATTACTAAAAAAATCAAAAAGTCAACAACTTATACTAAAAAATCAAAATTTTCATTTTCTCTCTACTTTTTACACATCTTTTCGTAAAAAGTCAAAAAGTCATCCTAAACATATTAGTTTTTTTTATCTCATATTTTAGCCAAAAAGTCAAAAAGTAACTAAAATAGCTTGTTCTCAAACGAGACCTTAATCAATTTTTTTTTTAACCTTATCATTGTGACACAGGAAATTATTCAATACTCCCGGAGCACCACGTGTCCATATTCCAAACTAATTACCAATTAGTTAGCTCCATATTATTTCTCTATCTCCAACGTAAATCGTGAGCCCTTATGTCTCTCCACCAATCAAAAATTTATGGAGCACCATGTGTCCATATTTCGAAAGTACTAAATAATCACCCTTTTGACACATAGTATCTTTGTATATTTTAATGGGAAGTAAAGTTTGATATCTGCCTTTTTATCACAACAATTACATCCTTTGGGCAAAGAAATAAAAGAAAAACACACTGATTCTCTTGGACGAAAGTGGTACATCATGGATAAAGATTTTCTCCATTATTTATATGTCACTAAAATTTAAATTTAACGGTCTATAATTTTTATATTAATTTGAATTTCAAAAATTTTGTTCAGTATTTTTAACTTGAAAATAGAAATTTGTTATAATAGGTCTCTTTCATAATTATTGATTACCGATTCAGTTGCACAATAACTTGTGCTCTCATGAAGGTTTTAAAAAATAAAAATAAAAATTTAATACAATTACTTTATTATTTGAGATTTTAAATTCATGACTCATGTGGAAAATACAAGTTGGGACTGGAGCAATTTAGAAACTTAGTAAAAAGTCAATTTTTTTGATTTTTTATCAAAATTTTCCAAATAAGGTTATAAAAAAAGTCATCAAAAAAGTCAATTTTTTTGTCAAAAGAATCACTAAAAAAGTTAAAAAAATCAAAAAATTAATTTTTTATCAACTTCTCAAAACACCCAAAATATAATGTGTATAATTTTAATTGCAATAATTATCTAATGATCTGGTGGGGTGTCAGTTAGAACTTTGAAATAGTAGTACACCATGCTTTGAAAAGGCGTGGGGATGCTTTCTTCCCACCCTGCACATGCTGACTTGATCAAAGAGAATTTTAAAGAGAATAACAGCTAGCTTTTCTATGTTCTTTATTCCAACTAACATACAAATTAATAAATTTTATAAGTTTGTATCGATTAACGTGACAATGTTAAAATGTAAAACATGATCCAATAATGATGCACTTAGAATAATTTATGTGAATAAAAAAATTTAAAAGAAAAAAAGAAAAAGAAGAAAACATGAAAGGGTGGCAATGATTTGACTTCGATCATGGGAAGGCTGCCATAGGCATGACCTTGCACTTCCAAAGCAACTTGCCTTCTATTGAAACAGTTGTAGAGGTCGCCTTTTCTTTTTAGAGACCCAACACACCGACCCTTATCACAATTCCAATATGAATCTTAAATTTTATAAAATTTTAAATTAATTATCACTTTATATATGAACTTCTGTAGAATTGTATTATGACTTGATTCTACTATTATCTTGATTCTATCAAGTTTTTTTTATTTTTTATTTTTTACGTATGTGTGCGTATCTATGTAAAAAATTTAATTATAAAATACTTAACATATTTTTTTAATTTATATTAACATACAAGATGTATTATATTAAATTTAGGGAGCTTTTTTCATAAATCCATATTTAATTACTTATGTTTCATTCAATTCATATTCTTTTTTATTATTCCATTAGGTCCTATTTTAGATAAGAAGACCAAAATACCCTTTTCATCTACTTATGTTCTATTTAGTTCATATTATTTTCTTATATTTCAATAAGTCCTATGGGTGACATAATTACTAAAATACCCCTAATGTATCTACTTATGTTCTATTTAGTTCATATTATTTTCTTATATTTCAATAAGTCCTATAGGTGACATAATTACTAAAATACCCCTCATGTGAATGTTCACACCGTCAATGTGAATGTTCATATCGTCAATGTGTAGGGGCCCGGCTCATGTACAATGTGAATATTCACATTGACATGTTAACATTCACATTGATAGAAGTGTAAAATTAGCCCGCGGCTCGGGGCGAGCCCGGTCCGGCCCGTGACAATGTGAATATTCACATTGACATATTAACATTCACATTGATAAGACTGTAAAATTGGCCCACGGCCTGTGAGCGGCCCGAAGCCCGTGGCGCGGCCCGGGGCGAGTCCGGCTCGGCCCGTGACAATGTGAATATTCACATTGATAGGAGTGTAAAATTATCACGTGGCCCGTGGGAGGCCCGAAGCCCGCCTGCTACCCGGGGCAGACCTGGCCCGGCCCGGCCCATGACAATGTGAATATTCATATTGACATATTAACATTCACATTGATAAGAGTATAAAATTGACTCGCGTCCCATGCGCCCAAAAAGTGGGCGACGGAACGAGCTTACGCCGCCAGAATAATGTGAATATTCATATTGACATATTAACATTCACATTGATAGAAGTGTAAAATTAGCCCGCACTCGTGAGGTCAGAATAACCTCGTATCGATTCTTGAATAACCATCAATTATATATCGATTATTGCTAAACCGACCGATAATGACCGATAATCGGGTTAATCAAGTCTCGAATGGATTGATTGAGATCGAACTGAAATTGAATAAGTTATCTGTTATATTGCACTTCTATCTGTTTAATGATTTAATCATCTGTTTGCATTTATGTGTTTAAACTGCTAATTGAAGGCCTGATCGGCGGCCGATTTAGAAACCGTTTGAAGTTTTAGACTCAGTAGAATATTTCTGATTTTATGGTATATTTATCTGAAAATTGATTAGGTATGATTAAATTAGATTAAATGTTGATATATTGCAAACTTTGACTTATTTACCCAACTTGCCACTAAGTGGGCCACTACCCTACAACTAGGGACTTGTTTTGCATTGAATCTAAAACATTCCTCAGCCATCTTCTCACACCCAACCGACCAAGAAGAAAGTTTGAGAGAGAGGGACTTGTTCTTGTTGATTTGCTTGAAGACTTGAAGTAGATTGAGGTGTATTTGCATAATTGAGCTTCTAGGCTTAAATTACAAGACTTAGGTAAGTGAAATTATCATCTTCTTGTTATCTTTGAGCTCCATCTTGCATATTCTAGGCTCCATCGTAGAATCAAACCATGTTTTAGTGCAAATATGCTAAAGTAGAACTCCATTGTTGCATGCATGCTTGAATTGGTGCATCTTAAGTTGAATTCATGGTAGATTGTACATGCATGTTCATGTTTGAGCTAAAGTCCATGTTTTCATTTTGTTTTCCAACTATTGAGCTCATTAGAGCAAGATTTGAAGTTTGATTTTGGTTTAAAACTCATGCATGCCATGTTTGCATGTTGTTCTTGAAAACTAGTTTGAAATTGGGTATAATTGAAACACCCTTGGGCCTTGATTTCTTAAATTGAGCCTTAAAACTTATCATTCTATGTGTTTGAAAGAGTTTTCCAGAAAATGGGCCCAAGAGGATCGAGTTTGGAGCATCAAAACTTGGTTTGGAACTTGGAGGTTGAATCTGGATTTTCCAGATTTTGGCCGTCCGCCGAAGCGAAGTGCCGCCGGCGGGAATGCATGCTCCCAAAGATTTTCTTGAATTGTTTCTGATACCGCCGGCGGAGAATTTCACGCCGGCGGAGAAATCGCGATCCAAAGATTTTGCATTGTCCATCACCCGCTCGGCGGTCCTTTAGCATGCTCGCCGAAGGGGAACTCAAGGCCGGGGACCTGCTTTCATTGAAAATTAAACCGATTACATGCACATTTTGCATCCTCATCCCATCCTAGGCATTCTTAGGCCTAGTTTAAGGCATCTTAATGAGGATTTAGACATAGAACCACACCGAGGAAATTTAGGGATTTAAATTATATCCTTCCGATCGTGAACTTAGTGTGTGTTCTATTTGTTAACTGCTTAGGTTGGCTCTCGGACGCTCTAGCCGCTATTAGCCCAATCTCTGTGAGTAACAATTGTGTAAAGATATGTTCAAAATGGTTATCTTTTGAATACTGAACTGAATTGTTTATTGAACTAATATTGTTTACTGAATGAATGTATGTCCTCAGATTCAATCAGACAGGCATCCTTAGCATTGATCGTTATCACAGAGCTCTGCTTTCCTTGTGGAACCATACTGCATCGATTGATGATCATCATTACTGTTGGGTCTGTTAAGACCCGGTCCTTTTGGACCTACTGTTTATAGGCTAATGGATGTACCACATATGACTGATTGACTGAAATACTAAAAGACCGAAATACTGTTTGATGAACTGATTTTATTACTGTAAGGACATTCATTCATAACCTCTTTACGCTGTATGTTATTCACTGGGCTTTAGCTCACTGTTTATATATATATGTAGGTTCTCAGCAGCCAGACCGGAGCTAGGAGCGTGGGATTGGTCCCTAGTTTTGTCAAGCCAGCCTATGTGCCTCACTGTGAGGTTCCGAGTTGCCATGCTATGGCTTGGGGTGTTTTTGTGTCCCATATCGGCCTCCCCATCGCTTTTGTACCTTTGTGTAGGCTCTCATCGTTATATCAGATCAATATCTAGGATTTGATCCTCAGATCGATTGATTGTAAATGATTGTATAGACTGCATATAGATTGTACTGTTGAACTGTATGAATGCATAAAAATGTTTTTGGCATACAGATTTACAGCTCAATGGACACTAGTTATTTACTGTATTGGCTTCCGCCCTCAGACTGCTTTTATCAGATATCGCTCAAAGAGCCTTCTGGTAATCTCTTGACATCGCCGCCATTGCTAAACCCATAGGGCGGGTTTGGGTCGCGACAGTGAGGCAAGCCCGCCACGCCGGACTGCCCGACTTAACCCGTGACAATGTGAATATTCACATTGACATATTAACATTTACATTGATAGAAGTGTAAAATTGGGCCTAATTCAAGACTAAACTTGCCTGCTTAGGCCAGGCTTGAGCTTAGACCTGCCCGCCATTTTTTTTTTTTAATTTTTTTAATTTTTTCTACCAAAATTTTATTATTTTTCACAAAAAAAAACATTGTGCCTCAGGTGGGCTGGGCCTCGGACCGAGCCTTGAATGGGTCTTAAACGGGCCGATGGGCCGGGGCGGGCTTCAAAGTGATGGCTTAGGCCCTAGCCTAGGGTCTCGGACATGCTTGGGCTCGGACCCAAATGAGCTTGCCCCGGGCCGTGGACGGGCTTCGAGCAGCCCACGGGCCGCGGGCCAATTCTACATTCCTATCAATGTGCATGTTAACATGTCAATATGAATATTCACATTGTCAATCTGCCAGCCGGCCTACCCGTGCCAAGAGCGAGCCGGCATGGACAAATTTTACACTGCTATCAATGTTAATGTTAACATGTCAATGTGAATATTCACATTGTCACGGGTCGGGCCAAACCCGCATCGGGCTACAGTCGGGCTGCGGGCCAATTTTACACTTTTATCAATGTGAATGTTAACATGTTAATGTGAATATTTACATTGTCAACAGGCCGAGCCGGGCCGGGCCAGCCCCGGGCCGTTAACAGGCTTTTGGGCGCCCATGGGCCGCGAGCCAATTTTATACTCTTGTCAATGTGAATGTTAACATATCAATGTGAATATTCACATTGTCAACAGGCCAGGCCAGGCCCGCCCTGGGCCGCCCACGGGCCGTGGAAGAGTTTTGAGCAGCCACGGGGTGCGGGCTAATTTTATACTTTTATCAATGTGAATATTCACATTGTCAACAGGCCGGGCCGGGTCCGCCCCGGGTTACCCACGGGCTGTGGGCGGGTTTTGGGTAGCCACGGGGCGCGAGCCAATTTTATATTCTTATCAATGTGAATATTAACATGTCAATGTGAATATTCACATTGTCAACGGGCCGGACCCGCCCACGGGCCGTGGCGCGGGTTTCGGGCAGCCACGGGGCGCGGGCTAATTTTACACTCCTATTAATGTGAATGTTAACATGTCAATGTGAATATTCACATTGTCAACGGGCCAGGCCGGGCCCGCCCCGGGCCACGGGCAAGCTTTTGGCCGCCCACGGGACGCTGGCCAATTTTATACTCTTATCAATGTGAATGTTAACATGTCAATGTGAATATTCACATTGTCAATGGGCCGGGCCAGGCCGGGCCCGCCCCGGGCCGCGAGCGGGCTTTTGGCCGCCCATGAACCGCGGACCAATTTTATACTCTTATCAATGTGAATGTTAACATGTCAACGTGAATATTCACATTGTCAATGGCCTAGACCGGGCCCGCCCCGGGCCATCCATGGATTGCGGGCGGGTTTCATGCCGCCACAGGACGCGGGCCAATTTTACACTCCTATTAATGTGAGTGTTAACATGTCAATGTGAATATTCACATTGTCAACGGGCCGGGTCTGCCCCGGCTCGCTGACGGGTTTCAGGCCGTTCACGGGCCAATTTTACATTCCTACCAATGTTAATTTTAAAATATGAATGTTCACATCATAAATTGTTAACTGTTTAAAAAATATTTATAAGAGTATCAAAATTAAATATAAGGACATAAGTGTCCAAGAAAATAGTGTAAATCAAGAAAAATGACTTTATAGAATAAAACTATACATACATGGAACTAAATGGGTTAAAAAATTCCTTCATGGACTTCTTGGGCTAAAACACTTCTAAATAGGATTTATCAATAATTTTTTCTTAAATTTATCACTTTTATTTAATAATTTGAAAATTATTTAATATACATTATAGTTTTTTTTTTTAATTTTATATTTTACATTAAAAATATAATTTTACAATTCTCAATCTAATTTTACTATTCAATTCACCAACCCCTTCCATTAATGTTATAAAATTCCAATTTCAACAAACTTAACACAGCCAATCTCATTGTGAACAATAATCATTGCATTCAGCTGAACCCACCCATTTGAGAAGCCATCCCACTCCTTTTGGGCACCATACCCTCCCAACTCAACTGATCATATCACACAAATGTTTTTTTTATTTTTTTAACCATATCCAAAAATCATTTCCAACCTAAAAATGTTAGACTCTAAATAAATTATCAAATATTTTACTAAATAATCATAATCCCTAACATTGTCGTTCCTATCAACTAGATTTGAAAAACAGAAAATTCTAATCTTTGATTAGTAATTATTAAAATTGGATACTAAAAACGTGGATTTGGATAAGCGAATAGGCACCACCAGGGGTGGTGGCCTGGTGGAGAAATCATCTGGTCATTTCAAGTTGACCCAGGGTCGAATTCTGGGGGGAGTGTGGAAGTGTACCCTTGGGGACCCCCCTTCTGTACTCCGGTTCGAACCCTCGGCGACCTGCAGTGCGTAGGTGAGCTCCACACAGTGCCCTAGTGGTGGGTCCCCCACATGGTGGGGGTTAATTCCTAGCTGGCAACCGGTTACCCTGGGGTTAGGGCCCACAGGAGGCGTGATGACACCGCCGATCCCCTTTTTTTGTGTTCAAAAAAAAAAAAAAAAAAAAAAGAAGATAAGCGAATAGGCTTTAATTTGTAATCATTAAAATTGAATACAAATAACAAGAAGGAATAAAATACAATAAAAAAGAGGAATTTTTAACACCAAAAAAATGAATTTTACTTGGACATGGGACTAACTCCACTTTCCGCACAATTACCACTAAAATATAAAAAACATGCTTATCACCCAATGTGAGCTTTAAAATTCGTAGAATGTGACCATATTAACCAATTTTTTGGGTGTAATACCAAAAGAACTAGCTTTGTACCATTGTTAAACCTCGCAAAAAATTATAAGCTAGGTTAGCTTATAGTTTTTGTTCAATAAAATATATAATTGGGTTAGTTCAATTAATTACTCTTGTATATTTTCAATTAAAAAGTTCCCATTAGAGGCTCTTTTTTGTATTAATATTGTGGTTGTTAGTGTTGGACTTACAAGTAATATGTTTTGTTATCCAATTGTCATAATTTTCTTAATATTTGCAAATAATATTCGGCTGATATATTAAAAAAATTGAAATACATGATATTTGAAAGTATTAAGATTAAGAATAATCAAAACTTACATAGGTTTCTATAAACCTAAAGGTGGGTAAGGATTTATGCGTTTTGGCCTTAGAATTTTTGAAAAAAATTAGGTTTGGATGGAGACCCAACGCATCCACCCTTATCACAATTCCAATCTGAATCTTAAATTTTATATTTCTTCCCTCTCAAAATATTAATTCTTTATTTATTTTTCATTATCTTAAAATATTAGTCCCTTTTTAAATATTAAGGACTAAAATAATATAAATTTCTTATTTTACCCTTCTTTTAAATTTATTAACAACACAAAAAGTACAATTATGACAATTAATATTCCTTTAAAAATGTACTATTAAAGGATAATTTTGAAAAATCAAAAATTTTTAAGTGTAATAATTGTATTATAAAAAAAATTGAATTCTCCAAAAGAGACTATTATTTTGAAACGGAGGAAGTAAAATTTTAAATTAATTATAATTTAATATATGAACTTGTGTAGAATTGTTTTATACTCGATTCTACTATTATCATGATTCTATCAAGTGTTATATATATATATATATATACGCGTACATCTATGTAAAAAAATTTATTATAAAATCCTTCACGTTTTCTTTAATTTATATTAATATACAAGATGTATTATATTAAATTTGTCATTTTTATTTAATAACTTTAAAATTATTTAATATACATTATAATTTTTTATTTTATTTTATATTAAAAATGTAATTTTACAATTCTCGATCTAATTTTACGATTCAACTCACGAACCCCTTCCAATAATGTTATAAAATTCCAATTTTAACAAACTTGAATACAGCCAATCTCATTGTGAACAATAATCATTGCATGCAGCTGAACTGAACCCACACATTTGAGAAGCCATCTACTACTCCTTTTGGGCATCATACACTCCCAGCTCAACTGACCATATTACACAAATGTTTTTTTTTTTTTTTTTTTTGATAACCAAATCCAAAAATCATTCCTAATCTAAAAATGTTAGAGATTCTAAATAAATTATCAAATATTTTATTAAATAATCATAATTCCTAACATTGCTTTTTTCTATCAGTTAGATTTTGGAAAAGAGAAAATTTTAGTCTTCAACTAGTAATCATTAAAATTGAATACAAATAACAAGAAGGAATAAAATAAAATAAAATAAGGAATTTTTAACACCAAAAAAATGAATTTTACTTGGACTAACTCCACTTTCCGCACAATTACCACTAAAATATAAAAATATACATGATTATCACAGAATGTGTTTTGTTATCCAATTGTTACTCTTGGACTTACAAGTAATATGTTTTGTTATCCAATTGTTATAATTTTCTTAATGTTTGCAAATAATCTTCTACTGAAATATTAAAAAAATTGAAATACGTGATATTTGAAAGTATTATGATTAAGAATAATCAAAACTTACAAAGGATTCTATAAACCTAAAGGTGAGTAAGGATTTTTGTGTTTAGGCCTTAGAATTTTTGAAAAAAATTAGTTCTGGATGAAGATTGTTAAGTGGATTCTAAGCTATTTATGCAATATCTAAAGCTATTCAAAGCATTACTAATCCTTGGACACGTTGGCATATGATTGTTGAACCAAACTGTAGGAATTCGAGCAGATAATTTTATTTTTATTTTTTTATGAGAAAGCAGGAGATTTTTAATTATGAGAGTCTTTTATTTTTGTTTTTATTTATTTTTCTTTTGTTTATGGGTGAATTTTATTTAATTTATTTTGGAAGTGACACTTTCTTGTAAAAAAAACACCACAAACCGAAAGCTTTAACCACTTCCTTTCTTATTTCCTATAATAAAAACTGTGCCTTCTTCACCCAACAAAAGAATCATGGTTAAATAAACCCCTTTCACTAACAAATTATTTTTCGTTTTTTTTTTATTATTTTTATTTTGTTTTTTCATCGTATGATATAAAATTTGAACCATTATCTGAAATTAAGGATGGCAAAAAAGTTTAGAGAAAATTGGTGATAATTTCAATTTAGAAAGTGTTTAAGACATTAGATTCAGTGAATATTTTTTGTTGGTGAGAAATCCACCTTTTGTGAAATAATTTTGTGAAAGATCATTTTGTTGGTTTTGAAGGACATTTTGTTTCCAATTTTACCCCTTAATTTATCTGTTAACTTTTTTTTGACTATCTGTTTAAATTTATATCTATCTGCTCATTTTTTTTATTTTTTTTTTTTTGATTTGTTTGATCTTTTAATTTTGTCTGTTGAAATCATTTTTTTTTATTTGTACAATGTTCCCAACTAAGTCTATCTGTCCATATTTCTAACTCAATGAACCCCATCAAAAGAAGCATCTATATATTCAATTTTTGTATTTGTTTGTCAAACCAAACATGCCTCTCTCTCTCTCTCTCTCTCTCTCTCTCTCTACACACTTACGTTTCCCATTTTCTCTTCCCTCTCATCCCTTGACCTCCAAAAAAAAAAAAAAAAAAAAAAAAGATTAGATCGATTAGAAATCAGAAAAATTAAATTCAAACAAAATTAAATTAGAAATCAGAAATTACTTCAAATTAAAAAAAAAAAAAAAAAAAAATGGGAGACGGATGAGTCATGAAAAAAGATCTATCTTCTACAAGATCAAATCAGAAATTTTAATTTGAGCAATCAACCACGTCGAATATATATATATATATATTATGGTGCAATTTAACAAATCAATATATATATGTCCAGCAAATCCAAAGAACCAAATAGAAATTTGATGCTCACAGTGAATTCCTACATATATATTATATATAATGGCCAAAGTTGAAGAAATAAAAGCCAACTTTCTATAGATTGCACAATAGCACTACGATAGTTTGGGAGAATCAAAAGAATTGAAATAGAGATGGAAGACTTCCGGGTACACTGAAACCTTTGTTGCAACTCATCCGACGAAAGACATATATCTCTCCTCTGTATATATATTATATACAAACATTCATATAGATCATTAGAGAAAGAGAAATGTTAGGACCCCATTCTACCCTTAATAGGATGATGTCGTGATGGTTAGTAATTTGAGATTATTGAAGACCAACTTACAAAGATTCACACAAACAAAATATATATATAGGGCATACATGTGCGGAAGTATAAATTTAAAGCTAATTAGTCCATAAGAGCTATGTATAGATTAAATGGGATGACATACATCTCAACATGATTTTACAACTTGAAAACAAAATAAACAAAGTGCATATTACATTTTAATCAAAACATATAAAGAAATGATCCATAAAGTTAAGAAGCATAATCTTCAAGATGAATACAAAAGCATAAAGTAAAACACATCTTCCAACAAAGCTTAGACAACACCGTCTTCTTGCTTATCACCTACATATATATAAGTGAGAGGGGTGAGCTTAAACTCAGTGAATGATATAAGTAATAAAGGTTTGAATGAATGATATTTAACATTTTGTCAAAACAATACATATCATAACTTGTAACAAAACAAAAGATGAACCGAATTCATCAATCAAAGGCTTTTAAAGCTTCTTGGGATGTCCACTAACATCTACACAATACAAAGGATGACATTCATTGATAAAACAAAGAAATAACCGATCCAAAATCAATTAGACAAGCCCACCCGTCGGTGGCAAGGAAAATATCTCAAACAAAGGAACCAATTGCATTAAAGTCTCCTAGCACTAAGAATGTCATCAAAACAAACATAATACTTGATACAAAAACTAAGAGATAATCATTCATGCTTGATCAAATACTTTTTCAAAACAAAACAAAGCTTTTATCAATTCATTATAATACAACTTTATTAAAAATACCACTCACAATAGCTCATCGAGTGCAGGGAAATAAGGCAAAGATCCAAGACCTACAATCACATAGTAATTCCATTGAATGTACTTTAAGAAGGTAAGAAGAGATGCTCAAGTGTGGTTATGAAATGCACTCTCAAAACAAGCTTCAAATGAGTAAGATGGATCCCGGTATTTCTTTCCAAAACCAAGTGAAGACAAAGCAAAACATGAGTTGGGAGTTAAATCAATGTTTTTCTTTTTGGAAAAGCATGTTGTGTACAAACTAGGTCTCAGAATAAATGCACAAAGATGAGCTGGGCCGAAATGGCCTAGCTGGGTAAACTCAGGAGGTTTTGGCTGATGTTCCACACCCCTTGGCCGAGATGTTACAAAGTGCCGATAAAGGTGTACAATGCTCGGCCTAGGTATGCATGCAAGATAGACTAAGGTGCAAGTGATCATGTAAGGTAAGCCAAGGTGAGATGCAATGCATGGCCTAGGTGTGAGGTTTGGACAAGAGTGGATCTCAGGATTACACTTAGGGAAATGAAGTCTGGAAATTTGGGTTTCCTCTTAAAGAACATGAAGAACATAAATATGAAGAACTTGAAGGACATAAATGCTAAAATTATAACTTCTTATTCAAAATCTGAGATTTCATGATATTAGTTAAAAAACATAGACTTGGGTACCCATACTTGAAGGTTTCATGAAAACAAACACAAAAACATAGAACTTAATACAAACTTTTGGATCAAAATATGATTTTTCTTCAAGAATACAAGAATATTACTTTTCTCTTCAAAATAAAACTTTAAAGCAATACATGGCTCATGAATCATGCTAGATCATGCAATGTGATCAGATTAACATAAAGAACGACAAGAGTAAATCAAGAATCTAATCTCAAATCACAAATCCAATGGCTTAAACTCTAATAATCAAGCTTGGAAAGTCTAGCTCTCACACTCTAAGAGCTTTCTCTTCTTCCTAGAGCTTCTCTCTCTACAAGGCAAAGATATGGCAAATGATATGGGTTTCTCAACTGCTAACTGACTTAAACCACTACTGAGACACGTGGCATCATTTGATCAAATCTCCTCAAAAAAATGCCAAAACAAAAAGACAAGAGCAGGTCAAAATGTATATAACAAGTAAGGGGGCATGGGCATTCTGACAAGTAAGGTCTCTCTAATTCTGGCTAAGAGAGGTGACACTTGCCTTAGTGTGACACACCTCGGTCTAGGTCGTACAAGTCAAGGAACAAGATTACTAGGTGTTGGCTAAGGTACACAATAAGGCTGCAAGGGTCAAGGATCAAAGATCTCGGATGCCTAGATGATAAACATCTCAGCCTAGATGATACACATCTAGGCCTAGGTGATACACACCTCGGCCTAGATAATGCATATCTCGGCCAAGATGCTAGGGTGAAGGCGGGGGTCAACCAAGATGGTTCCAAGATGATCCTAGGTGTTGGCGCACAACGGCCTAGGTGTAAGAGGTTCAAAGGTGTGACCTATGTTCAACACACAAAGTAAGAAACAAAGCATAAATCTTATACTTAGACAAAGCACAAAACAAGATAGCAACTTTACTTAGACAAAATGAATCAAAATCTACAAATGTAAGTTTAACAAACCAAAATCATGTAAATTCATATGAGCATGACCAAGACATGAATGAGGATTGTTATAAGAAAGTTCTCAATTACATGTATGGTGCCCATTGAAACATAAAGTAAATCTGGGTTACAGTAGCGATTGTGGAGGCGATGGTGGATTGCAGCGGTTGTAGATTTGGGCTTTGTGGCGGCAATGGTGGTGGAGACGGTCGTAGATCTGTATTTCTCAAATCAGAACAGTATAGATGTCCTGAATATGATGGAGGTGGCGATGAAGCCACAACGGTGCCGATACCACTAAAAAGAGATGTAGGGTCAACGGCAACACTAGAGGATGAGACGACGAAAGGACTGGTAATCAATGGAGAGAGACACAAAGAGAAAGAGAGAGAGAGAGAGAGAGAGAGAAAGAGAGAACACTGACGACGGTAGATAGAGATTGGTAGCTGAAGAGCAGATCGACTTTTAGGTTCCTCGCAATGTCAATGTCGTCGCCTCGTCACCGTCATGATGGTCGTGATAGTCATAAAGAGAGAGAGAGAGAGAGAGAGAGAGAAGACACAGATAAAGAGAGAAAGGAGATAGTGAACGGTTTGGTTCCATCGTATATAATATATATATATGGATATTTTGGACATTTTACTTAACAATGTCCTTATAAACTGAATAATTTCACGCCTAGACCTATGGGAAAAAGAAATTAGGATTTGGACTTGTTGGCTTATTTTTCTAACGAAGAAAAATATCATAAATGCGAACGTGCCAATAACGATTCAAAAATCCTTATAGATTAAATTCAAGCCAATTATCAAGCGATTGCGTTGATGATTCTTTTGTCTCAATGAAGAGGATTTCAAAATTGCCAAGTGTAGAGAGAAAAAATTAAAAGAAGAATGAGGGAGTCGGAAAAAGATGATTGAGTGAACAATTGGGGTGATTGAGTGAACAATCAAACTAACTAACTATTAATTTACCTCTACTCCTATGTTTCAAAAAAGAAGTGCATAAAATAAAGTACAGCAAATTAACCACTACTCCTATGCTTCGAAAATGAAGTGCATAAAATTAAGTGCAAGAAATATAAATGACAAGAAAAATAGAAATCAATTGTCTTTGATTTGAGTTCTCCTTCTTTATAATGTAGCCATGAATGGCTATTTACAGTAAAACATTTATAGGAAAAAAATACTGAATAACTACCATATTTTTCCATCACCCACACTTCACACTCTATGATCTTCCACTTGATCTCCATGTCTTCATAATTTCCTTTAACCTCCAATTCATACTGCATGTTCTCCATTTTATCCTTCATCATCTTTCTACAAGTGTTTAATACTTTATAACTTCCCCTAACCTCTAAATGAGTAGAAGAGTGCCACATGTCCTGCACTTATATAAATAATAACTGTTGGCTTTTTTGGCTTTCGAAAGGTATTTTTATAAATGCGAGCGTGCCAGCAAGGATCAATCAGTCCTTACAGAAATTATAATTGCCAACCAATTATCAGACGATTGTGTTTTAGTTCTTTCAACCTCAATGAAGAGGACTTTTACTGGTGACTTGACTTAGGAGAAATTAAGCAAAATAACAGATAAATGACGAGCAATTGAAGTATTTCATTAAGATGAAAACTTACAATGATCCAAACTCAGCCTTGTAGAGGTTTACAGAGACAATTTACTCGAAACTACTCCTATGAACAAAGTGCAGTGCAGGAATTTAAAGTGCAAGAAATGTAAAGAACAGGTTTTTAAAGTGCAGGAAATGTAAAGACTGGAAATGTAAAACTAGAAAAGAAAATATGAAGTAAATGACTGGTTTCTTGGATCTGAGTCTGGGGCGTTTTCTAGGGGCTTCCCTGCTATTTATACTTGTCAAGGATGACCTTCGAACTGCACTTCAAACCGTCGAACAGCTCCTTCATGATCGCTGACCATGTTGCCTTATAAGTAGTTCCACTACACCATCATTTGCAATTAGGCTTCCCTCCTATATTTGAATTTGAATGTGAGTAACCGTTGAAGCCACGTCACCTTGCATCTCTTTACTGATCCAATGCTACTCAGATCACGTGAGAACCAATATTAACTGTCACGTGTACGATCAGGATCAAAGACTTGACTAGTCTTCCTATATTACCCTTACTCTGCCACGTGTCGAATTGTGATTGGCTTTTACAAAATATGTAGCCAACATTACCTCCCGCACTAATATACCCAATACTTGGTGATATTAGTGGATCAAAGCTCTTTTCCCGCGTTTTTTAGAACGTGCATGGGGTCTAAATTCTGGAAATACAACCGTCATTTATTGATGATCATTTGCATTAATTCACTTTCAATCTTGTGAACGCCCCAATACCTTAGCACTCGCACAGACTGATACTCCTTCTATGGCCGAATCAATTTTCTCCTCTATTGATCGAGCACACGAAGAGTCATATGATGATGCTGTTCCTCCTCGAAAGAATTTTCATGCATTAATTAGCCACCTTTATCCACCTTTCCATATTCAGGTCATGGATGCCTTTACAAATTATCGACCTTTGGATTACGAACACATTGCTCTTAATGTTTCGATTCAGAAACTTGCGAATATAGATACAAGAAGTTCCTCCTCTGACTTACTCTTGTGCTTCGAACAAACTACTCTCAAATTTTTGATTCAGAAAGTTGCAAATATGGACTTAGGAAACTCTTTTTCACAAACTTCTGCATGGGATAAAGCTGTAACTTCTTCATCTTTTGGGGTTTTTGGCTGGACAAGTTGGTTAACCCCTGAGACTTATGATTTGAGGGAACGAATCAACCATCATTTTGTTGAGTTCACTGACCCTTTGGAGTTCCCTTCCTACGCTCGAAGTTCAGTGGTCTAACCCTACATGCCCATTGACCATCGACATAGTTTGGAGGAGAATCTACTTGTGGCATGGTATACATTTTCCATGCCCACAATGACATTTCTTGTTACCCGACGACCAGAAGAGGCACAAGGGTACAACCCATCATTCTTAGCCCAGAAGGCGAAGATTAGTTCTTCTGACTGGCTTGATTATATTAATGCCTTTGTTCCTTCCACCCCCATGCCATCTCCCATAATAGAAGCATCCACACCTTCTTCTCCATCTTCTGAAGTAGAAGCATCTACACCTTCTCATCCACCAACTCTTTGCTGGACAGAGAAACTGAGGCTTGCCCTTTCCATGAATGAAGCCTTTCCACCTTACAAACCTCCACTATCCCCTACTCCAGCTGAGCGGAAACAAGCTCAACTTCTGCTTGCAGCTTTCTCTCACTTGTCCTTCAATGTTCTTGAGGACGCAGTCCCTCTCAAGAAATTTCAATGGGCTTGTGATATTCTGACTAGGGGCCATGTCCTTAATCCCCTTGCCCAAGCAGAACTTCATATGTTCCTGGACCAACTTCCATTGCTCCTCTACTGGCATCGAAATTCTATGGCTACTACACAATCTTTAGACCAACTTTCGTCTCTTCGAATTCATGCCCAGTACGAAGCAAAGAACTTCATCGAAGAATTCGATGATTTCAAGAATAAAGATTCTATGTATTGGGATGATTTGGTCATAAACGAATTGGAACAAAGATTGAGAGAGGAAGCTTTCGAAATAAAGACTGAAGAGCTCTACTACGAAGTAAGAGCACATCAACTCATGCAGCCAACATTAGAAGAAATAGAAGATATAATAAAGAAAGAACAAAAATTCATTGATCACTGTTGGACCAAATTTCATGATCTTGTTATTTATTCCTTTCCTTATTTTTATGAGCTTGAGTTTATACCCAGATAGGGTTATTCGATGTAATTGCCTTAGCTTGAATACAAACAAAATTCTTCTATATTTGGCATTGTTTGACCCTGTTTCCTTTTGTCTTCAAAAGCCAATTCAGAGCTTCGAACTGAACAAACTCATTCTTCGAAACTGGACACAATTGTTAAAACACTAAAATCAACATGAATTCTTCCAACTTTTGGAATAGAATTGACAATTTTGCTGATTTTCATTTAGAATCAATGCTTCGAATTTAACAATCTTATCCTTCGAATATAGATCCAATCAATTTCAATAAGGATGCTGAGATGAATTGTCCAATTTATGGACTATGGTTATCAACTCTCGTTGATTTTTGTTTGGAATTGGTGCTTCGAATTTTAACAATCTTTCCCCTCAAAGCCTGTTTTAATCATAACCAAAATATAGTCATGGTTAATACTAACTAGTTTTGCAACAATCCATACTTACAACAATATGGAAATTGCCCTTGGGGTACATTGTTTTAACCGTACAAACAATTCTCTGTGTATATACAAACCAACTATTGGTTTAGATGTTTCAAACAACAATTCACATCCTTAAGAGGCCTTAAGTTTTGCCTCAAGGGTATTACTTTTGTTAAGAAACCTATTACAGGTCCTTGATCTCTTCGAAGTAAATCCATCCTTGAGTATTTTTACATTTTTAAGCATGTAGTATGCTTCGAAGCCGACTTCTGTATTTCAAAGCCGTTGTTGTTTGATTTTTGGCGCCAAAATTTCGTTTCAAAGCCAAATATCTTGCTTCGAAGTTGGCATCACCATCCGGAATGTATTTTTCCCTCCAAAAACTATCAATATTGGATAAGACTCCTCGTATTCGTACTTTTAATATTTAACGACTTATGGGATATATTTTCCGGACACAAAGGCTTTTAAAACCCTTTTGTTTCGCGTTCTGGAATCACTTACGCTCTCAACGTACAAACCCTCATCACTCTTTCAACTTCTCTCTAGTCCCTTCTTCATTTTATGAAAAAGCATACTATCAATGGCTTCTTCTTCACCAAAAGTGCCAGTCATAGAGCGTGTGAGCTCGTCTGTGGCCTTGAAAAGACTCATTGATGCAGAATGTGAGAAGTACAAGGCTGGGGAGAAAAGCGCAATCGACGGGCGTATCTTTGTTCCTCGTCGCCATGTGCAGCAAGACTACGTGCTCAGGCCCATATTCAAGGAGATCCTTACTGAGCTCCCAACCCTATATCCTCGTCTGGAGAACCAATGTCTCCTTTATGAAGGTGGTCTCGACTGGAGGAACTGGAGAATCAATCGCCCTCACCGATGCTGGCCTACGGTGAGACCGGAGTGGCAAGAATGGTATGACCGGGTTATCCCTGCTAGGACACTGGACCTTCAAGAGCTCTGCCTTCTCGATGCTCTCCAACTATCTAAGGTAACTATCTCAGAGGACCCTTTCCTAGTTCCTGCTGCCTTATGTTTTTGGAATCCCATCTTTAATTTCTTTCAATTTAGATGTGGGATGATGGCCCCTACTGTTCTTGATATTTGTCATCTACTAGGAGTATCCCCTATTGGTACCCCCATTACACCAGATTTCCCTGACTTAGTAGTCCCTTTCTCCCTCTCCTCTCTTAACTCATCTTACAGTGATTTTGTTAAAGCTGAGAATAAAAAAGATGGCCTGGTAATTGATAGGGAATTCTTTTCCTTCTTGTTGTATTGGCTTTGCAAATTCCTCTTCTGCACTTCCTCCCAAAGAATCATGCTTGAATTTTCCCCTATTGCCAAAGCCTTTGTTTTGCAGAAAAGGGTAGCCTTGGCCCCATATGTTCTAGGCCACGTATATAGAGTTTGCTCCCTCTTTTGTGAAAAACCCTTAGATGCTAATCAAGGGGGGCCATTCTGGATCCTTCAACTTTGGCTTTTCGCCTATTTTTCTGAATTACAATCCAAATGCCTTAAATTTTCTAGGCTACACTCCCTTACCCATGGCATAAGACTGGCCAATGCTTCACTTTCTCCCTCTACTTTTGCCTTTTATTTCTCTTTCTTCCATCAACTACCAGCTGCTCCTTCTATTCACCATTTCCGTCTCTTCGAACCCAGCATTGGTCCAACTTGGTTGAGTAATTTCCTAAGTGACAGGCTCTGTGCCTCGCCTGCTCACAAGGATATATGGGCTTCCCTTCTGCTTCCCAGAGAGTTATTTATTGGAACTACGAATCCCAGAGCTTATAAATGCATAGCTGAGCCTTATTGTCCTGCTCAATTTGCTAGACAATTTGGCTTCACACAAGGGATCCCAATACCTCTCTGCAGCAACACCAATTTGAGCCTTACTAGGAGAGATTTGAAGGTTCGGAGGTCAAGGCTAGAAAAAGCAACCTTCAAATTTATAGATGACTTGGCCAATTTTGAGTATACCCCTTTCATTCCTCAAGGTATCGTATTGAAGAGATACCAAAATTGGTGGGTAAGCAATATGGAAGTCTATTTGGCCATTTCACTTCAAAACCTACTAAAGGTGTTGGAGGTGCCCAAGCCCATGGGGACTGGAACTGTTACTTCTTCCACTGTGCCTCTTCCAACCCAGTCCATTCCTGCTGCCTCAACTCCTCTTAAAGTCACTCGTGCTGCTTAGAAGAAAGGTATATACCTTTGTTTTCTTTCCTTCGACTTTCTCTATGATGCTGGTTATCTTATTCTTGATTCTTTGTCTGTGAAGGTGGTCAACAGCAAAAGAAGAGGAGACTCCTTGAGCTAGAAAAGGAAATATCTGAGGTTCAAGTAAAAGAAGAAGAAGGAGAAGATGATCAAGAGCAGGAGTCTCCCTTGAAAAGAAGGAAAAAAGTTATTGGTTTGGTTCAACAAAAGATAGCTGTTAGAGAAGTAGAAGAGGAACTCTCTCCTAGGGAATATGGATCTCAGACTACAGAAATTGAGAAGGAAATTGAGAGCCGACAATATCAATACAGAGAAAAAAGAGAAGAAAGATAACTGTCTCTCCTTCTGATTTCATCGAAGACTCTGATTCCGAGACCATTGCCGAAGCAATAGAAAAATAAGGAAAGTGGCTGCTTCAGCTACTAACTCGGTTAAAGATCCCGTCCACGAAGCAGTTGCTAAGGCTGTAGAACAAGAGTATTCCAAGGCCATAATTGTCTTCGAGAGGGCTGAGAAGAGATGGCAGCAACAATTCCTGAGGGATGAAGCTGCTGCTGCTGACGCGCTACAAAGGGAAACTGCAATAAGGCAACAGATTGCCGACCATTACTCACTTCGCAGCTCTCCCATCAGTGCTAGCGCTTCTGGAACAAGTAATTTCTTTCATGCCTCTATTCTTTTCTTGTTGAATCTTTAATATTAAGACTTGACATCACTTCATATTTCTCTGCAGCAATAACCACTGAGCCTATCCCTCAATTTACTTCTCTTTCTCCTTCTAAGGAAATTCCAATTGTTACCTCTTCTTCGAAGGCAGCTAATTCCCCAATCGAGGGTGCTGGTAGTTCTCCAACTCATAATTCATCATCTTTGCCTACTTCCAGCCCCTCATCGCTTGATTCATTGGTGGCTAGGACCATGGAGACTACAAAAAATGAGATTAGTGGTAGAACACTAACGATGGTAGATAGATAGATAGAGAGAGAGAGAGAGAGAGAGAGAACACTGACGATGGTAGATAGAGATTGGTGGCTGAAGAGCAGATCGACTTTTAGGTTCCTCGCAATGTCGATGTCGTCGCCTCCTCACCGTCATGGTGGTCAGGATAGTCATGAAGAGAGAGAGAGAGAGAGAGAGAGAGAGAGAGAGAGAGAAGACACAGATAAAGAGAGAAAGGAGATAGTGAACGGTTTGGTTCTATCGTATATAATATATATATGGATATTTTGGACATTTTACTTAACAATGTCCTTATAAACTGAATAATTTCACGCCTAGGCCTATGGGAAAAAGAAATTAGGATTTGGACTTGTTGGCTTATTTTTCTTACGAAAAAAAATATCATAAATGCGAATGTGCCAACAAGGATTGAAAAATCCTTATAGATTAAATTCAAGCCAATTATCATGCGATTGTGTTGATGATTCTTTTGCCTTAATGAAGAGGACTTCAAAATTGCCAAGTGTAGAGAGAAAAAATTAAAAGAAGAATGAGGGAGTCGGAAAAAGATGATTGAGTGAACAATTGGGGTGATTGAGTGAACAATCAAACTAACTATTAATTTACCTCTACTCCTATGTTTCGAAAAAGAAGTGCATAAAATAAAGTACAGCAAATTAACCTCTACTTCTATGCTTCGAAAATGAAGTGCATAAAATTAAGTGTAAGAAATATAAATGATAAGAAAAATAGAAATCAATTGTCTTTCATTTGAGTTCTCTTTCTTTACAATGTAGCCATGAATGGCTATTTATAGTAAAACATTTATAGGAAAAAAACTACTGAATAACTACCATATTTTTCCATCTCCCACACTTCACACTCTATGATCTTCCACTTGATCTCCATGTCTCCATAACTTCCTTTAACCTCCAATTCATACTACATGTTCTCCATTTTATCCTTCATCATCTTTCTACAAGTGTTTAATACTTTATAACTTCTCCTGACCTCTAAATGAGTAGGAGAGTGCCACATGTCCTGCAATTATATAAATAATAACTAATAAAAATTATTTATTTATGGTGCCAACATTGCCCCACGCAACTCTTTCAAATCGAGGAACCTCAAATTCGTGAAGAGTTGTACATCAATTTAGACCATATTTGACAATTAATTAATGTATTCGAAGTGAGACATGCATTCGAAGGTTCTTTTATCATACAACATGATTCAATTTTGTTAAAAAAGAACCAAAACCTTACTCCGAAGGTGTTCACAATATATTTTAGAAGCTTTAAAAGTTTCGAATGCATAATACATACCTGCTTGGAGAGTTTATAAAGCTTCAAACATAATTAAAATAATTTCACATGCTTTGAATTTTAATGTGTGTTTTGAAATTGGATTATTTTGCATGTGTTTGAAATGATGAATTCTTAGCAAAATATCACTAACTTGATTTAGTCACAATGCATGCCAATGTTATTTTCTTTGACCCATTAGTAACAGTTGGCCCTTCCATGCTTTATTTCGAGACCTTTGCTGTATCATGAGACTATGGAAATTTTAAGACTTTCGAAGCATGATTCTTCAGACCTTAATAATATATTTTCACTTCCGATTGCACTACTTCGAATTGCTTCAAAGTGACAAACAACATACACACTCTTCAAATTATACTACTTTAAAGTGTTTTGAAGAGTTTTGCATTACCTTTTAACCAAATATATGGACCTTCGAAGTGCTTTTCAGGCAGCTTTGAGCCACCTTCAAACTAAATATATGGAACTTTGAAGTGTTTTTGAATTACCTACAAACCAAATATATGGACCTTCGAAGTGCTTTGGAGGAAGCTTCGACCCACCTTCGAGCCAAATCTATGGGCCTTCAAAATGCTTTGACATAGTTCCAATATTATGTTCAACTTTGAGATTACAGCATACCCGAAACTTCTCTTGCTTCGTGGTATACTTTAAAATCGGTAAATAGCCAACCCTCGAAACACTTCTTGAGGCTTCAAAGGCGAGTAACCAACCTTCAAGACAATTTTCAAAGTTTTAAAGGCGAGTAGCCAACCTTCAAAATAATTCTTGAAAGCTTTGAATGCGAGTAACCAACCTTCGAGATAATTCTTGAAGCTTCAAGAGCAAGCAGCCATTCCCAAGGCTTCGAAGGTGAGTAAACAACCTTTGAAACAATTCTTGAAACTTCGAATGCGAGTAGCTAACTTTCAAAACAATTCCCTAAGCTTCGAAGGCATACAATCACATCCAACCATCGATTGTTTGAAACCCAAAACTGTTATTGATGCAATAGACAGTCCTTTGAAGCTTTCAAAGTCGCAGCAAAAATGACTTTCGAAGCATATGTTTTGATTCATATAAAATAATAATAATAATAATTAATAGAACAACTTTGAAGACATCCTGGAGCCATCTCCAATACATGCAAAAATCAAACTTTGGTCTTACCTTAAAGGAAATTAACAATTTAAGAATGGATTCATAGATGAAATCCAAAATTAAACCACTCCACAAAGTTAATCATGGTGTTACGTGGTTGTCCATAAAGTTTGAGAATTTTAGAAAATAAAACAAAACAAAATAAAGCTAAATTGTCATTACTTCAAATAAATTGACTATTCTTAGCCAAGTTTAACATTTCAAATGGCTAAGTTGTTCTTTAATGTATCAAACTCATCAAAGCATGTGATTGTTTTATTAGCTATTTCATCAAAATTAAGTTTTGATGTGAACCACAAATCCCAAAAAAGATTTTGAACACAAAGAACTATAGTACAAGATGGCTTTAAAAATTCAAACAATTTGACATTTTGAATAATTTCAAAAATTTCATATTCATGAACTTTAAATTGTTCATCATTCTTAGCCATGTTTGGCTTGAGAACATATTCTTCAGCCAAACAACTTTCCTCATTCATTGACAAATGGGGTTATTTTTCTATTTTATCCATTAATGGATTATGAAAATCCTCCATGTGAGTTTCATCATTTCTTGCTCTAATGGGTAGTTTTATTTTAGCCATTAATGACTTATGAAAATTCTCCATATCAATTTCATCATTTTTTGGCTTAATGGGCTGTTCTATTTTAGCCATTAATGGCTTATGAAAAGCTTTCATAGACATGTTATTTCCATGGTTTGACTCTCCAAGAATATGTTTTTCAACCCCCCAAGCTTTATATGGAACCTCATTTTTAACCATGTTTGGCTCAACAACGTGCTTTTTAACCATGTTATTTTTATAAATTGGCTCTTTAAAAATGGGTTTTTGGACCCTCGAGCCATTGATGAAATCAATTCTTTTCTTTTGCAATTTTCAACACTGAAAGAATTTTGAAAAAATTCACCAATTCTAGCCATTAAAGCCTCGGCCCCGTTGATTTTCAAAGGTAGAATGAAGGGGATTCATAGTAAGAGGATTATTAGTAAGGAGATTGATATTGAGGGGATTAAGTAAAATTATGTTTGTTTTGATAATAGTTGTTGGTGTAGGGATTGTTATTTTTATTTAAAATAAATATAAAATGATAAAACAAATAAAAAATACAGAAACATTAAACGTTAATGTTCAAAAGAAAAATGCCCAACATGTAAAAAACAAAAATAACTAAAAAAATTTCAAGAAAAAATAAAACAAATAAAACAATGATTCTTACTTAACAAAAAATACAAAAAATTAAGCATTAATGTTCAAAAAAAATGCCCATGAAAAAATAAATAAATAAATAGTCTAACGGACTAAAATTCTAAACCACCTCCATCTCCTCCATTCCTGTAACGCCCCAAATTTTTAGCCCAAATGATAATGCAACAATCATGACTCTCTTAAAGGAAAACCAAATATAACTTCCCATACTTGCATTACATAATAATAATAGTTCCTCATGAGATATTACATTGATTCAACAAGAAGTAAATAACCAAATAAGCACCCCAAGGATTTACAATCTTCCAAAGCTTAAGCCCAGTACACAAAATAGTTATTTAAACTCACACATACATAGCCCTTGGCTTACAAATAAGATCAAAGCAAATGAGAACTTTAGTGCTCTCAACACACACATTTCCACGCGCTCAATTAGGCGGATTCACCACGTCTTTTCCTGCACAAAAATCCGGTAGGGTGAGCATAAAGCCCAGTAGGAAATCCTTAACAAAGTATATACATTTTATATAAGTCTCAAGAGATGAATGCACATGTCATGCCATACCTTTTTGAAAATAAAACACATCTTCATCTTTTGAAAACCATCATGCTCAATGATGTTATGCAACTTCAACTGTTCAAAATTTATCAATTTAATTAAAAGGGTGGTAAATACAACTCTGGTAATCCTTAGGTCGGTGTCTGCAAATAGATTATACGAATACTACCAATTGTCATTTTTACCGTTATTAATCGGAAGGCTCGACACCTATCCGCGTGACTTTCTGGTCTTTCACCAAGGACACTCAAGCCAACTTAAACAATTTCATTTACATCACCTGTCAAGACTTACCACCGTATTTACTCCAAAATCATTTCATGAAAACCCATTTCACAACATTCTTTTCTCAATGCAAATTGCCAAAGCTTAACATAGTCCAATGAATTGAAATGCCAATATATGCTTAATAATGCAATGCAACATTACTTCCATATTTAATTGTTCCATACAATATACCATTGTGATCAAAATTTCTAATCCTCTTTTCAACACAATTCCACAAGATTATTATATATATATATTTTTTTTTATATCCAATTCATTCAAGAGAATAATGTAATTCTCACATTTCGAGCAATCTCAACAATTTAGTCAATTTAAGACTAAATCAACATTTTGACAATAATTTCCAAAATAAACAATATTTCTCATCTTTTTTCACAAAATTCGTCATTTATATATAAATAACAATTTTCAAAACATCCATTTATTTTGGTATACAAAATAAATATGACAACATCTTCCGAGGATTTTTAACATCTTTCAAAGAGAAGACCCAATTTCTTAGTTTTCTCACCAAAACCATTCATCTCCAAAATATTTAGAAGAATCTCCCCAAAAACATCTTTCTTCAATCAATATGGTTCAAAACTTTCAATTTCTATTTTAAAAGGAAAAGAAATTAAACTCTCTTTCAAAATCACTCATCTTCTTGAAATCAACAATCAATTTCTGAAAGCTAATCAAATGATGATTTCGAAAATCATCTAGATCTTGCAAAAACATATATATAACTCTAAGAAAATCCCTACTTCAAGTTTTGAAGAAGAAATGAGATGAAACCCCCAAAATCAACGGTGTTGAAACTTGATCTTCATCGCACACAACGAACCCTCGAGATGATAACCAACTTTGGTGAAGAACTTAGGTCTAAATCCTAATGGATTTGGAGAAATCAAAGAAAGAAGATGACTTCTAGAGAGAGAAGCTCCCGATCTAGAATTCTAGAGAGTTTTAGAGAGAGAGAGGACTAAAAAAGTGATATGAAATATCAGATTCACGAACTAATATAACATGGTCTGCTCGAGCGTGGAATGCCCCGCTCGAGCGTCAAATACACTAACCCAGTACTTTTGCAGACAGGTCAAACTTCTGAAACCAAACATTCTCCACTCGAGCTCATAAATAGCCGCTCAAGCGGACAAGCAACTTCAAATGTATTTTGCATTTTTATTTTGGGGGCGTTGCCCCTCAATCCCGCCAGGGCGCTGCCCTCTCAACCCCCGCGAGCTAACCAGGCAGCTCGACCCTTGACCGGCCCAGTCGAAGTGGCAAAACATGAAAGAAGGATTGAAACCGGGATCGTTACAACCTTCCCCGTTTAAAGAATTTCGTCGCCAAAATTTCAAATCAAGCTACCCAAACAAAGGGGTTTCTAACGATCAAAGCCACGTTATTTCATTTTCAAATCACAATACTAACTCTCAACCAAATTCCACCATTTCCACCATGGTTATCTTATTAATAACAACCTCTCAAATATGCATAAACATGAAATTTCCCAAAAAGTAATAGCAACTCTAAACAACCTTATGCTTAAAACAACAACGCACATATCAACATGTGGTTAACAACTTTAAATAAGTTTTCCCTCAACATTAGGGAATATTACAAAGAAAAGCAACTTAATCATTTTCAAATAAATCTAGATATTTGGAGCGGACTTCTGCCTCCCGTTCCCACGTTGCTTCTTCAACCCCATGGTGTCTCCACGACACCTTTACCAACGGTATAGTTTTTCCCTGTAACACTTGCTCCCGGGTATCTAATAATTGAACCGGTCATTCTTCGTAAAAGGCATCCTCATCTACCTCCAAGTCAACCCAATCAAGAACATGAGAAGGGTCGGGCTCATACTTCCTAAGCATAGATACATGAAATACGTTGTGAACTCCCGAAAGTTGTGGTGGTAAAGCTAACCGATATGCAACTTTTCCAATTCGCTCTAAGATCTTAAAAGGCCCAATGAACCTAGGAGATAATTTACCACTCTTACCAAATCTCATCAAACCCCACCTTAATGAGATTTTTATAAACACATGGTCACCATCTTCAAAAGATAAAGGTCGTCTCCTCTTATCGACATAACTCTTTTGTCAGCTTTGGGCCGTAGCTAACCTCTTCCGAATGAGAACAACTTTCTCGGTTGTCTCTCTAACAATTTTCAGACCCAATAACAGTGCATCACCCACTTCGGTCCAACAAACCGGTGATTTACAAGGTCAACCATATAAGGCCTTAAATGGTGCCATCCCAATACTAGCTTGTAACTATTGTTGTAAGCAAACTCAATCACTGGTAAGTATCTTTCCCAAGGCCCCTTAAAATCAAGGACACAAGCTCTAAGCATGTCCTCCAAAATCTGAATGGTACGTTCTGACTGTCCATCGGTTTGAGGATGATAAGTAGTGCTAAGAGTCAACTTAGTTCCCAACGCCTCTTGAAGGCTTTGCCATAACCGGGCAGTAAAATGAGGATCCCTATCTGACACAATAGTCACAGGGACTCCATGAAGTCGAACTATCTCTCTAATGTACAACTATGCCAAGCGTTTAACTGAATCGTTGGTGTACATCAGAATGAAATGGGTGGACTTAGTCAACCTATCAACAATCACCCAAACGGCGTCATTGCCTCATTGTGTTCTAGGAAGCCTAACTACAAAATCCATGGTAATACGCTCCCATTTCCACTCGACTATTGGTAAGGGTTGTAACAAACTCGCTAGTCTTTGGTGTTCGGCCTTCACTTGTTGACAAGTAAGGCACTTTGATACAAATAAAGTGACACCCCGTTTCATACCCTTCCACTAAAACTGATGACTAAGATCATGATACATTTTAGTGCCTCCCGGGTGTACCACAAGGCGTAAGTGATGGAACTCTCGAAGTACTTCTTCTCTATAAGATTCTGGTACAAACAAACGGTCTAGGTAACGTACACTCAGATCCAAGTGAACGTTCAAACCTTTCTCTTTCTTCCCATTGGAAATCTTAACACGGATTGATTCCACATCACAGTCTCCTCGCTGTGCCTCTATGACCTTACTAACCAAGGTAGGTTGAGCATTCAACGTAAACAAGGTAGCACTCTCTCCGGACTCACCCAAGTGCAAATCAAACTTGCCAATAACATCTAGCATATCCCATTCCCGAATGGCCATACTTTCCAAACTACTCACAGATTTTCGACTCAAAGCATCGGCCACCACATTGGCCTTCCCTGGATGATAGTGTAACTCAAAGTCATAATCCTCCATAAATTTCATCCACCTCCATTGTCATAAATTCAAGTCTTTTTGAGAAAATAAATACTTTAGACTTTTATGATCGGAGAAGACTTCAAACTTCTTACCGTACAAGTAATGCCTCCAAATTTCAAAGCAAAAATCACCGCTGCTAATTCTAGATCAAGGGTGGGGTAATTTTTCTCATGAGTTTTCAATTGTCGTGAACCATAGGCCACAACTTTTCTCTCTTGCATCAAGACACAACCAAGTCCATCCCTGGATGCATCACAATAGATAGTGTAATTCAAACCCCTTTTCAAAATTATCAAGACCGGTGCGGTGGTCAATCTAATCTTAAGTTCTTAGAATGACTTTTCACAAGCCTCACTCCACACAAATTTGATACCCTCTGTAGTCAACCTAGTCAAAGGTGCAGCTAGTCTAGAGAAGTCCCTAACAAAACGTCGATAATACCCCGCTAACCCCAAGAAACTCCGGATCTCAAAAATATTCTTGGGTTGTTCCCAATCTTGTACGGTATCTATCTTTGAGGAGTTTACTGTTACTCCCTCTCTTGACACTACGTGCCCCAAAAATTTTACCTCGGTTAACCAAAACTCGCATTTCTTAAACTTAGCATACAAACGGTGTTTCTCAAGCAATTCAAGCACTACCCGTAAGTGAGTCTCATGTTCCTCCACAGAGGTTGAATAAATTAAGATGTCGTCCACAAAGACGACCACAAAATGGTCCAAGTATTCCCGAAAAATTCTGTTCATCAAATCCATAAAGGAAGCAGGCGCATTGGTTAACCCAAAAGGCATTACAAGGAATTCATAGTGGCCATAACGCATATGAAAGGCCGTTTTCTGAATGTCCTCCTCCCGAACTCTCAACTGATGGTACCTCGACCTCAAATCTATTTTTGAGAAGCAACGAGACCCTCTAAGTTGGTTAAACAAATCATCTATTCTCGGTAGAGGATACTTGTTCTTAATTGTAACTCTATTCAACTTGCGGTAATCAATACACAACCGCAATGACCCATCATTCTTCTTCGCAAAGAGAGCCGGCGCTTCCCAAGGCGATGTACTAGGGTGAATGAAGCCCTTATCTAAAAGTTCTTGGAGTTGAATCTTCAACTCATGCAATTCGGCGAGTGCAAATCTATACGGTGACATTGAAATCGGTGTTGTGCCAGGCACTAATTCAATAGAGAACTCGATCTCCCTGTGAGGTGGTAAACTAGTAAGATCTTCTGGAAAGACATCCGGGTATTCACAAACTACCCTTAGTAACTCAACACGAGCCCTGTCACTCTCACTATCCAAGAGAGTTGCAAGAAGGCCACTAAGCTTGCTCCTACTACGAGGGTCAACAACTGGCGTCAAGGCTTTATCAACTCGGTCCCCTCGAAAATAGAAACAATCACCACCCGAAGTGCACACTGTAACTCTCTAACGGTAACAATCAATCATAGCTTGATAAGAACACAACCAGTCCATGCCTAAAATGACATCAAAACTCAACATATCTAGCAACACAAAAGCAAATGGAAGTCGACGCCCAGCAACTTCTATTTCACAATCACGACAACCTCGGTCTAAATTAACTGTACCCCCAACAGGTGACTCTACTCTGAGTAGAGGCACTAACTGTGCTACCTCTAACCGTAATGCAGAAGCAAATGCAATAGATATAAATGAATGAGACGCACCCATGTATATCAATACATTAGAATTACACACAAAGAAAATACCTCTCTGGCGAGGATTCTCGCAAACTGTTATGGCAGTAACGACATACACGCCCCTGATTAACTTGCCCCTCTCTCGGAGCATAGGCCTGTTGTACCAACTGAGCCGAAATGGCTTCTTGATTAGCTCGTGAAGCCTGAGTTGAACGAGCCTGAGCTGAATGAGCCTGCTAGTGGCTCTGAGTCTACTTCGACCCTGATGCGCCAGATGCGTCTCCCAACTGAGGGCAAGTTCTCTTCATATGCCCCGGCTGACCACACTGATAACAATTAAATCCCTGGCCTTCATTCTGAGACTGAGACTGACTCTGAGATCGGTTAGGTAGTGGTGGTGGCAACATTAACTGTCCTCCACCCTTCTGCGGGCACGAAAAGGCTTTGTGGCCCGGCTGGCCACACTTGAAACACATGAAGCCACTTGATGTACTTTTTCCCGAAACCACACTAGGAAAAGGAAAAGTGGATTTTGATTGCTATGGTTGTGGCTGGAATGAAAAAGTACCCCTACTTTTCTTATTCTGCCTATAGTCTCCTTGAGACTCTTGGCCCCTAGGCCTCGAACTCTGAAGCCTCTCCTCCTCGGCTTGTACGGAAATCTCATCGTATTCTGCCGACTTTACAAGATGGTCATAGTTCCGAATCATGTTGC
The DNA here is from genome assembly GCA_025200525.1 of Camellia lanceoleosa. NCBI lineage: Eukaryota > Viridiplantae > Streptophyta > Magnoliopsida > Ericales > Theaceae > Camellia > Camellia lanceoleosa. The sequence goes on along the minus strand of CM045761.1, from coordinate 102,429,887 downwards.
CACCAATCTTAAAGAAAATTTTGGTTTTCAACTTTTTCTCAAATTCAATGCAACAGCGCTCTTCCGTTGCCACCAACTCTGGTGCAAACCTAGATAAACTAGAGAAGACTGCCTCAAGCACGGCCACGATCATGTCGAGTTGTTTGAGGTCTTTGAACTCTTACCTCAATCTCTCCCTAGCAACGGGAGGTAAATACTTATCTTGGAAAGAAACCACAAAGGTTTCTCATGATGGCTCCACCCTACCCTTGGCATACTTCCACCACTGACCCGCATCCCCTTAAAGGTAGAAACTCGCTAGAGTCACCCTCAACTCGCTATTATCTATATGAAGCATCTCAAACATCTTCACAGTTTGTTCGAGCCACTGATCCACTTTCTTGGGCTCAGGGCCACCATGAAATTCATCTGATTTAGCCCGTAAAAACTCTCTAGTAAGGAAACTCATCCTTGACTCCACGGTGTTCTCTTGGGCTTGATTCTCCGCCCTCAACAAATTCATAGACTCCCTCAAAGCCCCCATCATTTCTCGGGCTAGGGCCCCTATTGCGGTTTGACTCGCTTGTCCCACCTACTCGGCCACACTAGCTTGGCCTGCTTGCTCGGCCATATTAGCTTGGCCGAACCCTTCTTCTTGCACCAGAACCCTATGGACCGGTACCTCATGCACACCTCGGCAAGCCCTACCACGCCTCCCGCCTCTACCACCGCGGACTTGACCCCTTCCTGACATCCTAATAAAGGACACAAGAGAAATAATTTAGCACATTAACTCATAAGTGCTCGTAACTTGACTCACATGTTCGACTACAACAATTCCATATATTTCTCTACCATATACACAATTCAATTTCACTACACATAAGCACTTAGTCATGTAAATACATACGGATTATTCTTTCATGATGAAATTTGTCCCACGAAAAACCAAGAATTCTTAGTAGAACAAGTATTGATCAAGTACCCTTCTAATGAGACCTCAAGGAATTTAACAGGCGCAAACAACATCTCAAAAGTTCAATCCCATGCCCATTTTGTCACATCAGCATGTTATCATGTAGTCGCAAAATGCATAACACTTCCTAAGCATGCTAGATGAACCCATTGTGGTTAAACAACCACTTCCTACAAGCTCCGAGTATTCAAACCCAGTAGCTTTGATACTAAGTTGTAATGCCCCAAATTTTTAGCCCAAATGATAATGCAACAATCATGGCTCTCTTAAAGGAAAACCAAATATAATTTCCCATACTTGTATTACATAACAATAATAGTTCCTCATGCGATATTACATTGATTCAACAATAAGTAAATAACTAAATAAGCACCCTCAAGGGTTTACAATCTTCCAAGGCTTAAGCCCGGTACACAAAATGGTTATTCAAACCCACACATACATAGCCCTTGGCTTACAAATAGGATCACAGCAAATGAGAACTTTAGTGCTCTCAACACACACATTTTCACGCCCTCAATTAGGCAGATTCACTACGTTTTTTCCTGCACAAAAATCCGGTAGGATGAGCATAAAGCCCAGTAGGAAATCCTTAACAAAGTATATACATTTTATACAAGTCTCAAGAGATGAATGCACATGCCATGCCATGCCATGCCTTTTTGAAAATAAAATACATCTTCATCTTTTGAAAACCACCATGCTCAGTGATGTTATGCAACTTCAATTGTTCAAAATTTATCAATTTAATTAAAGGGGGTCGTAAATACAACTCTGGTAATCTCTAGGTCGGTGTCTACAAATAAACTATACGAGTACTACCAATTGTCATTTTTACCGATATTAACCAGAAGGCTCGATACCGATCCGCGCGACTTTCTGGTCTTTCACCAAAGACACTCAGGTCAACTTAAACAATTCCATCTACACCACTTATCAAGACTTACCACCGTATTTACCCCAAAATCATTTCATGAAAACCCATTTCCCAACATTCTTTTCTCAATGCAAATTGCCAAAGCTTAACATAGTCCAATGAATTGAAATGCCAATTTATACTTAATAATGCAATGCAACATTACTTCCATGTTCAATTATTCCACACAATGTACTATTGTGATCAAAATTCCCAATCCTCTTTTCAACACAATTCCACAAGATGAATATATATATATATATATATACTTTTATATCCAATTCATTCAAGAGAATAACGTAATTCCCACATTTCGAGCAATCTCAACAATTTAGTCAGTTTAAGACTAAATCAACATTTTGACAACAATTTCTAAAATAAACAACATTTCTCTTCTTTTTTTTCACAAAATTCGTCATTTATATATAAATAAATAAATTTCAAAACATCAATTTATTTTGGTACACAAAATAAATATAACATCTTCCAAGGATTTTCAACATCTTTCAAAGAAAAGACCCAATTTCTTGGTTTTCTCACCAAAACCATTCATCTCCAAAATATTTAGAAGAATCTTCCCAAAATCATCTTTCTTCAATCAATATGATTCAAAACCTTCAATTTCTACTTTAAAAGGAAAAGAAATTAGACCCTCTTTCAAAATCACTCATCTTCTTGAAATCCACAATCAATTTCTCAAAGCTAATCAAAAGATGATTTCGAAAATCATCTAGATCTTGCAAAAACATATATATAACTCCAAGAAAATCCCTACCTCAAGTTTTGAAGAAGAAATGAGATGAAACTCCCAAAATCAACGGTGTCGAAACTCGATCTTCACCGTACACAACGAAGCCCTCGAGATGACAACCAACTTTAGTGAAGAACTTAGGTCTAAATCCCAATGAATTTAGAAAAATCAACGATAGAAGATGACTTCTAGAGAGAGAAGCTCCCGATCTGGAATTCTGGAGAGTTTTAGAAAGAGAGAGGACTGAAAAAGTGATATGAAATATCAGATTCACGAATTGATATAACATGGTCCGCTCGAGCGTAGAATGCCCCGCTCGAGCGTTAAATACACTAACCCAGTACTTTTGCAGACAAGTCAAACTTCTGAAACCAAACATTCTCCGCTCGAACGCATATACAGCCGCTCGAGCGGACAAGCAACTTCGAATGCATTTTGCATTTTTGTTTTAGGGGCGCTACCCCTCAACCTTGCTTGCTAAGGCGCCCTAGAACACCGCCAAGAGGCGCCCCTGGACCCCGCGACCAGGCGGCTCAACCCCCCCCAGCCCAATCGAAATGGCAAAACATGAAAAAATGATCAAAATCGAGATCGCTACAATTCCAATCCCCCTTCCAAGGCCTATCCTAATACCAAGGGATTAGGAGTCATCTCCCCATCTCTCAACACAAATGTGACATATAGTGGGTCCCACCTCACTATCAATCCCAATCCCCTCTCTATAACCCCAAACAAACAAGGTCTCGATTAAAGACTTGATAGTGAGAGTTGACAACTCATCATTCCATTGGCAAAATTCCATATCAAGTTCATGAATTTTCCCAATTAAATCATGTCTTTTTTCATCCACCAAATAATATTGTAATGGATGGAAGTTTGTTTCATCAAGAAAATTGATCTCTTCTTGAAGATCCAAAAATTTTTGTTTACGCCAAAAGATTTCATTTAGGCTATTTGGAATCGACGAATCCAATTCATTTTTCATTTCTTACACTTGATGTCCCACCGGGCGTGCCAAAAATTGTTGGTTTATTTTTCCTATGAAAGAAAATATCATAAATGCGAGCGTGCCAGCAAGGATTGAAAAATCTTTATAGATTAAATTCAAGCCAATTATCAAGCGATTGTGTTGACCTTTTTTTGCCTCAATAAAGAGGACTTCAAAATTGCCAAGTATGGAGAGAAAAAAATTAAAAGAAGAAAGAGGGAGACGGAGAAAGATGATTGAGTAAACAATCGGAGTGATTGAGTGAACAATCAAACTAACCATTAATTTACATTTGCTCCTATGCTTCGCAAAGGAAGTGCATAAAATAAAGTATAAAAAATTAACCTCTACTCCTATGCTTCAAAAACGAAAGGCATAAAATTAAGTGAAGAAAATTCAGTGCAGGAAATATAAATAACAAGAAAAATATAAATCAATTGTCTTTTATTTGAGTTCTCTATCTTTACAATGTAGCCATGAATAACTATTTATAGGCAAACATTTGTAGAAAAAAAAAACTACTTAATAACTACCATATTCTTCCATCTCCCACACTTCACACTCCATGATCTTCCACTTCATCTCCATGTCTCCATAACTTCCTTTAACCTCTAATTCATGCTCTATGTTCTTCACTTTGTCCTTCATCATATTTCTACATGTGTTTAATACTTTATAACTTCTCATAATATCCAAATGAATAGAAGAGTGTCACATGTCTTACAATTATACAAATAATAACTAATAAAAATTATTTATTTATAATGCCAATAGAATTATTAGGCTAAGTGTCAAAAAATATAACTCTATTGTCCTTGACTCTAATGAGACGAGTTTAGTTTTCCTTTTTTTATATAAAACTAATTAAGTAGGAGCAAGTTTGGGATGGAAATGAGGAGGGACAACTCACACTCCCATGTTATACACTTGTGAAAAAATCTATAAATTTTTATATATTTTTATAAATGTTTGATAACATGATGATTTGATTTTCTTCATTTTTTATGCCTTTTTTTATTAATTAATTAAATAACAAGTATTTTTTTCATTGCCGTTAACATTTTTCTTCCCCTTTTCCAACATGGACGGTTTGTCTTTTCCTATCTTAGTCAATAAAATCAGACATGAAGACGTGTGAAAAATTTTGAGTTTTCATAATTCATTATTGAATGTCTCCTTCAATAAAATTATGTATCAATTGTTCAGTGGAAAGGTGGTCAAATGGACAAAGCTTAATAGGTCATTGTAAAGGCAATGTTGTCAGTAGTTTCTCTTGTCCATATATTTGGTGCCGCCATGTTTGTCTCATCCTACTTGTCGTCATCATATCATCGCTCTTATTTATTTATTTTGTAAATATAATTATATATATATATGTAAAAAAAATTTAAAAATTAAAAAATACACTAGCAGAGATGATCCATTCAATGCTCGATCAAAAACCCAAACTAGTGGTTCAGTGATCAAAAAATTTTGGCTCTCACGATTGCAAATTATTAGGCTTAATTAGGACTGCAAACAAGTCAAGTCGAACTTTAATATGTTTGAGCTTGTTTATTAAGATTTTAACGAGCTCGACCTCAAATTCAAACTGAATAAAAATTTAACGAACCGAGCTCGAGTCTGTTTACGAGCCTTAACGAGTCAAAAAATTTATAAATTCATACTTGCATGTGAGACTAAAGTTACAATTAAAACTTTAATTATACAATTATATATATAATATAAATAAATATACTAAAAAAAATTCATATTTTACTAAAATAATAATATCTACTACCACTATTATATAAATGTACTATTTATAGTTAACTATTATTTACATTTATATTTTTTAAATATATAAATAGCATATTTCTCTTATTTTTTATTATACATATTTTTATATTATTTAATATATAAATAATAAATATTAAATAAGCTAGCTAACGAGCCGACTTACGAGCCGAACTTTGGAATATTTAAGTTTGTTTATTAAAAATTTAACGAGCTCGAGCTCGAGCTCGAACGCAAAAAATAAATTAACGAATCGAGTTCGAACAAATTTTTACCAAGTCGAACTTGAACCTATTCATGAACGACTCTATTCACTTGCTGCCCTAGGCTTAATCAATAGACATGATTTGTGGGTGTGGGAGAGGGTAAAAATTCCTTACATTAGAGAGATGTTTAATGACATTATATGACACATTTTTTCTTGCAAGAACACAATATGTTAGAATTGTTAGGTGGTGGTTATCGGATAAATGGAGGCTGCTACAACACCCCGTTGTGGCGTCCCAATTGAGGTTTGTGTTTATTTTATTTTAATAATTTGAACTATTCGTATTATAAGATACGTAAAGTATATCATTTATATAAAAAAAAATGAGATTAATCGAATATAAGTAGTCTTATCATTAGACCATAATTATTTTTGACAATTTTATCAAAATTATGTTAGCCGTTTATTTTTTTAAAAGGGTAAATTATACACTTTCTGAGATTTGTTTAAAATATGGATTGCCTCTTGTGATTTGAAAAATTACAAATACTTCATTGTCAGAATTTTTTATTTAACAGAATCAACTAAAAAAATAAAATTCATAACTGTCCTCTATACAATAATAAAATTACACAAATTATTAATTAAAATAAGTTTCTAACATCATTAAAAAACTATTGATTGAGTTGATGGTTTATAAATAGAGGCAATTTGTTATAAAAGTAGAAACCTCAAGGGTGAAATGTAATTTCTAGAATCATATGAGGTGATTCGTATTTTAAGAAAATCTCAAGAAGTGTATTTGTAATTTACTCTTTTAAAAACATAAATGTGGTATTGTTGTGGATTATAAATGTCTAATTAAGTTAATTTTTTTATAGATAATCCATTTAACAAACCCTACAATATGAACAGTTCGAATCATCGAAATATATTTTAAAAAAATAACTCCAATAGCTTAGGGTCAGGCTTCTCTCCAGTCCGAGATCAGACTGAAACGTGCTGTTGGGCTCCTAGGTAGGGGCGAAGGCAATTAAAGACCAGGGAGGGCACGTGCCCTTCCCCCTCCCAACTTTTGAAAATTTGCACTTTTGTCTCTAGTAAAAAAATAGTTTCAATTTAATCCATTCAAATATGATATTAAAATTTTAAATCACTATTTTCTTTACATTTTCTCTTCATAAAAAAAAAAAAAAAAAAAAAAAAACTTGTTTAATATATTACAACGTCTCACCAATTTTTGTGTCATTGAGTTTTTGTTATATTACTTTTTATATGAATACTTATAATTAGTTCCTTTGTTTAGAGATACTTATTACACAATTAACAACAATTAATAATATATTACTATTTCATTCAATTATTCAAAACTATGAAAAAAAATAAGTAATATATAGCAGTGTTTTTATATTGAGCGGTGATAGAGGCCTCGAATTCGAGGCCTCGAATTTGGCTCGAATAAGATTTTTTTTTTTTTTTCCTTCCTTTTCTGGTTCAAACAGAAACGAAGGAGATGAAGAAGGAAAAAGGAAGAAGGAGAAGAGAAGCGAAGGGAGGAGGAGGAAGGAGGAGGACTGGAGGGGGCCCTATTTATAGGGGAGGAGGAGAGGCGAGGCGAGGCGAGGCAGAGGCGGGGGCTGCCGGAGACGACGATCGGGCGAGGCGACGCCGGGCGACGCTGTGACGAGCTGCTGCGAGGACGCCGGGCGACGATCGGCGGCAAACACGAGCCCTCTTCCCCTCTCTTCTCTCTGTCTCTCTCTCTCTCTCTCTCTCGAGGCAAATTCGAGCCAATGATTCGAGGCCTGAATCATTTTTGTTTTATATTATTTATTCACTATCTCTCATTTCTTTTTTTATTATTTTTTATTCGTATCTAAATCTCTTTTGTGTGTGGAACTTAATATAATTTCGTTTTCATATTTAACAAGGCATGTGATTATTTCTCAAACTATGCTATTATCATACATAAAATCAAATTAAAAATAAAAAATATTAAGATAGACTAACTCAAGCTTAAATTTAAATATAACATTTGCATTACAGTATTTTTTATACCTACCATCAAATAAAAATTAGGTTAAGTTCGATTGTGATTTTTTTTAAGATTTCAACTTAATAGTACCCGCTCTGAGATAAAATTATGGCTCCACCACTCTCCGTGGGAGCCCACCATGAGTCATATTTTGATAATCCGAATTGTTTAATATTTAGAATTCACCGAGTACTTCATTCCTGTAAAAAATTACATTAATCGAATATTAATAGCCATTTGATCAAATTATATTTTTGTCAACGGTAAATATGATTTTTTTTATTAAATTGTTAACAGAAATTTGTTATGATCAAGTAGTTATCAATATTCAATTAATGTGAACTTTTGCAAGAATAAAATACTTAACAAGTTCTACATATTGACGGTTCAAATTATTAAAATAAGACTCGCGGTGAACTTCATAGACCCGAACAATATGGTCCAGTCCACGTGGACCGGAGAGAATCTGATTCCCAATTCTTATATATATAGAGATAGGAAAGATAGACTGTGTGCTATTTTTTATGGGGTTGATTACACATACCTCTCCTCGTCTAACCTCTTCCTCTTACGTAGGAGAACCTCTTGAAATAGACCAACCACTATTTCGGTTTCTGTAGAACTATTCACGATACCGCACTACAGGAAAAACGGCCTACAGCAACGTTTCTTTTATGGCGTTTTGGGAAACGCCATTATAGATGGCTGAAAGACAACGTTTTCAAAACGTTGTCTTAGACCGCAGTTGAACGACGTCGTATTGGGTGTATATATTGACACCGTCTATACTCCGTCTCTCACTTTCTGTCTCTCACTTTCTCTCCAGATCAAAGCCCTCGACTGATATTCATCGAACCAGATCAAAGCCCTCGACTGATGGTCTCTCTCCCTCTCTCTTTCTCTCTGTCTTCCAAAGCCCTCGACTGATATTCATCGAACCAGATCAAAGGCACACACACACTCTCTCTCTCTCTCGCTCGATTGCAGATTTTGCATATATTCGTCGAACTCTGGATCTCTGTTGCTCTTCATCGATCTGTCAAACAGGATAATTTTGCTCCTATCTCAGGTACAATTTTCATAGGACCATCAAAATCTGCAATCGATTTCTGTATATTATATAATTCTTTAGATCGATTTCTGTTTATATAATTCTTTAGACAATTGTACGTTGTATATTCGTTGTATCGATCTAAAATGTACCTAAGAGAGGAGCAACAGAGATCGATTTCTGTTTTACGATAGGATCTAAAATGTACCTGAGATAGGATCTAAAATGTATGTTGTATATTCGTTGTATCGATTTCTGTTGCTCCTATCTCAGGTACAATTTTCATTCTCATAGGAAGCAAAAATTAAAACTAATTGAATATTGTTGAAGAGTTGAGGCTGGTCTGCCTCACTTAGCATTCTGTAAAGTATAAGTTAAATGCATCATTGTATCTTCAGTTCTATCCCTTATTCCATATTCTTTGCATCCCATTGGGTGAAAATCCCACCTAATTTGAGTCAGTTTCTAAAAAATTAGCATGAAACATTGTAGTTTTGAGTCTCCACTTTATTAAATTACTATCTTGGTTATGGTTTGTTATTATTATTATTATTATTATTATTATTATTATTATTATTATTATTATTATTATTATTATTATTATTATTATTTTTTAGCACTTATTTTCTTTCAAGTTCTCCTTGGCATTGGAACATTCATGAAAACAGAATAACTTATTCCTAGTTTATCTTGTTGACATTTAATGAGTTTATTTACTCCTTTTTCAGGTGAGCCAGGTGATACTCTCACAACACTTTCTGAAGGTGAGAAATATCCTGTGGATGATCTAGAGACTGGCTCTTTTGAAACAGAAAAGTTGCCAGTTGATTTGTCAGATCAGGAGGTCTGCATCAAGCCACTTTCTTTTTCATTATATCTTTTCTTTTTCATCAAGCCACTCAAATTTTGGGAATTGCTGATAAATATGCCCTGAGTTGTCAAATTAGTTTGTAAGATTGTTCTGCTGTCACGAAAAAGCTAGGTATATCTATAGAACAGAACAGGTAGTACAATACATGTATTATTGCATGATGTACACCACAATTGTTAAGCTACTAAATATAATCATGGCATTAATAGACATGATTCATGGACTTTTATTTTTGTACTTATGTCCATAAAGTGTTTGCTTTGTGCCTTTATTCTTCTTATTTTACGTTGTGCTCATTTTTTTTCTGCTAGCTCGTGATTGACTGTTTATTTCTACATACACAAAAGAAGTATTAGAAAACAAGAAATTTTGATGAACAATGTATTGTTAAGAACTTACTGTCTATTTTACTTTTGGAATGTGAAGTAGTGTGTGTGTGTGTGTGTTTTTTTTTTTTTTTTTTTTTTTTTTTTAAATTATCTCCACCCATGGATGTGGCCTCAGTACAGGTGCATAAAAGTTCTTTGATTATGTATCTTTCTTTGATTTGATCTTCTGTGATGAATAATCATTTAAAGCTCATATATTCAGTAATTTAGCTAATTTTTATTTTTATTTTTATTTTTTTTGTTGTATCTTTGGACCCAAATTATATATTGGTCTGATTAGAGGATTTTGGTAGAGGTGATAGCTCTCATACTACGAGAGGTTAGGATTTCAGGTTGTATCGCCATCTTCTTCTGCTCTGCTAATAGAAATCTTTCTATTGTCTAGGTTCAAGTTTGATCCATGTGAAATATTTGTTTTGCTTGGTGTGATTGCCTTTGCATCAATTTTCTATTTTGTATTTGATCTCAATGTGGCTCGCCACTACTACCATTGAGAACCAAGTGTTAGACAATTAATTACATCATATTAAGAGTTAATGACACGAACCTTCCTCTTGTTATAATCATCATCTTCACTATCACTGCTGCTGCTGTTATCTGAAGAATCATCTTTGATCTTCTTCTTCTTCATCAGATACTTCTCTGTTTTCTTAGGTGCACCAATGACTTCAAGCTTGTCTTTCTTTTCTTTCTTTTTGATCTCATTCCGTGAAGCTTCCAAGTGCAAACCGAACCATGACATTCCGGCTTCCTACTGTTGTATTCCGGTCTTCATGGCTACTTTCGTTGAATGTCTTCAATACCTAAGTTGCCATTCCTGTTATCTTTTGGCTGAAATTGTTGTCCTGGTTTCCCCATGGGGAGGTTTTATGAGTGGACTTGTGCAGCTTCACTGAGGTCATGGATACTATGTTCAGAATGAGTTTAGTGACTGTATGGACATCACAAGGGAGTAATGGGACTTCTATATAACAATGGAGTTAGTGGGATTCTGGGATTCCTTGTGTTAAATCATACTTTGAATCTATCTTTTCAAATTGTGCTCAAATAGTCCTCTACTTATTCTGCTCTTTGTAAAGGACTGGTGCTGCTTCACTGAGGCCGTGACAGGTCAGAAAGATGGATTCTCATGATTACTTCTTATCATAAGAGCATCTTCATTGGAAATGTTAAAATTGCGTTTGTGTCATATAACAAAAAGTAATAAAAGTAACCCAATTTTGTGTGTTATGATTTGTTAGTTTAGTAACCGTATAGACCTTACAATAGAGAGATGTTAAAGTGTATGTTAAGTATATATAGTTTACACACAAATTTCACACAATCTTCCCCTTCTCTCATCTTTCTTGTTTGTTAAACTACTGTATATTAATTTAATTTTTTGTATTACAAAATATTCTATTTGAGGTACGATAATTGATATACTACTTTCACAGATAGTTGAACCAGATCGATCTCTCTTGCTCTTCATCTCAGGTACATTTTTCAAAGCAATTAATTCTTTGGTAGTTTTGTTTGTTTTTCATTACTTTCTTTGTTTTTCAAATCAATTAACTCTCTAATTTAAGATTTTGTAGATTTGTTTGTTTTCATTACTTTTGAGAGGGGGGTAATTGATTTGCAAAACAGTTTGGGATTAGATAGCTTATACTATAGATGGTCTCATGATCTCAGAGTGACAATGTATGAGATTATTTGGATTTTTGCAATTAATTATCTATTTGGCAAGTGTGCTTGGTCTATATTTTTTGTGCTTATATTTTTTGTGGAACATTATGATTTTGAATTTCTAATGTTTATCATAATTTTTTGTTAAGTAATACCTAATATCGAGTACTTGCCATTGTTATGTGCTATCAATTACAATCATGAAATTTTTTACTTTGTGATCAATCAGGATAATCTGGTTGTTCTTGTAGAATCTTCATTAGAGATACCTAGTCATCTTGATGAAGTTCTATATCATAATCTATCAAGAGCATTGTAGAAACTTTTAGTTTCTTCATTAATATGCTTCATGCTAGAAATGCTTCCAAAGATGCTTGATAGTGTTGATTCAAGTTGCACCACCGGATGCAAAAATCATGACAGCTTGTTAATTTAGCAAGTAATTATCCATGCATGCATAAATAGTCAGAGACCCGTCCAAGAATCTTCATCAGAGATACCTAGTCATCTTTGATGAGGCTCTTCTTGGATTGTCCAGGTTTAGACGATTCAGAGCACAAGTCTATGTTGTAATTAGTAGTTCTATCATGCTTAAATATAGTCCATCTCGTAGAGATTTCATGTAGTAGCTCCTCATGTTCTCCGGTGCATACTAGACAAGGTGTAGCAATACACCCGTTTGTGTAGTGTACTTGGAGAATCATGGGGAGATGTCATTAAATTTCGTTAGAGATGGATAGAGCGGTATGAGCTACTTTTACAATATAGACTCGCATTCTCGAATGGGAAAGTAGGATGAACCAACCTATTAGAGAAGAGTTAGAGGTGAATGGTGTCATGTCGCATGCATTATAAGGTACTTAATTGAGGTTAAGAATAATTAAAATGAAATGATAATTTTAAATTTTGTTGATTTGATGACATTTGTAGTGTAAGACGAAGTCGATGGATAAAAGTTGGATAAATCAAAGATAGGTTGCATCCGAATATATAGAAAGGGTTAAGGAATTTGTTAAACTTGCATGCCAAAATAATCCTCTATCAAATGAAGTCACATGTCCATGTAAACGGTGTCGGAATGTCAAACTAGTAAAGAAAGACCTTTTGGGGGAACATTTAATGGTCAATGGGTTTCTTCCAAGCTACACCAGATGGATTTTTCACGGGGAAGATTTACCGGCGTCTGTGCCATTGAATGAGAATGTCAGTGATTCGAATGATGGCGATGAAGTCAATGAAATGATATATGAGGGGTTCAGACTTCCTCTACCAAGCTTGGTTCATCGTGCTAGTAATGAGACAAGAAGTTCTAATATCGAACTAGGCCCGGATAAGAAAACTGAAAGATTTTTCAGTTTATTGAAGGAGGCCGAAAGAGAGTTGTATCCAGAGTGTCACAAGTTTTCAACGCTCTCATTTGTTGTTCGATTATTGCATATCAAGTGCCTTAGTGGATGGAGCGATAAGTCTTTCACGATGTTGCTTAAACTTTTGAAGGATGCATTCCCAAAAGGTGAAACTTTGCCAAAGTCGTTCTATGCAACGAGGGCACTCCTTAGGGAATTAGGCCTCGATTATCACAAGGTACATGCATGCCCAAGAGATTGCTCACTGTATTGGAAGGAGACAGCTAGTAGGGATGATTGCATAGTGTGTCAGACGCCTAGATACAAACAGTTTGAGGGTGAGAAGAATGATTATAAAAAGAAGCAACAAAGAATTTCACAAAAGATTGTGGATGGCTGGGTACTCGAAGGATAACAAACCAAGTAATGATAAAGTTGCTGAGGTCATGGTATGTAGCACCATAATTATAATAATGCATTTTGCAGAACATTGATAGCTATGATTAGTTTGAGAAATCATTTCAAGTGCTCACTCTAGAGACTAAGTGGAGCATGAAAGGGTAATGATGCTTCCATCTTTTTAACTTGAAGAGTTCGAAGTGAGAATTAACTAATTATGTCTTGCTCGTAGGCTGAATTTTATTGATGGCTAATTACTAATTAACAATTGTAGACACAAATGAAGGATCTTGGGGCGCGATCCAATGCTACAGATGAAGAAATTATCACACAGGTTCTAGGGCCTGAGCGACCTGGTCGTGTTCGAACATATGGATTGGGTCCTTCTCCGACAGATGTCTTTGGAGGCGGATATAGGCAATCGCAAGAACAAACTCGTATCATCCAAATGCAAGTCCAAGAGCAACTTAACCAATATAAAGCACAAATGGAGATGCAAATGAAAGAGATGATGGATGCTATGCTTAATCAACAGAAAGTACAAATGGAGATGCAAGGCACAATCCAAGCTCAACAAGCACGAATAGAGCAATTGGAGTCTCAACAGGCCATGGGTGGGCCTGTTGCACTAGCTGCTACACATGTGCATTCACAACAACAATCCCATGCATACACCTCATCGTTTAATTGCCATCGTTCGTCCGAGGAAGTGAGTAAATAGTTAATTATGAAATTTTCATATGACATTTTATTCATGTTATTTGTTCTTATCAAATGCAGGTTCACATATCAAAGAAAGAAAAGAAGAAGAAGAAGAAGAAGTAGATATGACATTCAGGTTCATTCTAAACCATTCTAGTTGGATTGCTTTCTCCTTCTCACTTATTTGTTGAGCCTGCCATTTCATCATGTTGTCCTGGCCGAATAAGAACTCTTGATTTCTTTTACAAATTGGAAAATCTAGAGGTTCAACATCCATTTGATGCAGATGGAGTCTGCTTCTCAAATCATATACTTTTAATGCATGCCAACACAAAATTCCAACAAACTCAAAATAGAAACAATTATAATTGAGTGAATCGTCAAGTGAATTAAATGTCACAAGCAAAACCCACGGTAACTTTCTGACATTACTTGAGTTGTTGCATTAACCATTGTTGCATCTTGACATTGCTTTGATGAAAATCTCAAATAACCACTTGAACATTCATATTGTTTTGTTGTGAAGTAATGCAATAGTTTGTTTGAGAGAAGTTACCCCCAATAGTGCAAATGGGCAACCCTTTATTTGTTTTGCTTTGGGTGCTATTCCAAAACTGTTAGCCATATCAGCTTCAATAGTTAACATCTTTGTATCCCTCTTTGCAGGGCTTGTCTAACAGTGTTAATGGAAATCTTGATGATTCTCAATTCTCAAGTCCTAGTCAACAAATGTAGAGTTAGCAGTATGGTTCGCAAGATTTTGGTTCTGTAAATATTGTTGTTATGATGGATGTTACTAGTTTGGTTTCATTGTTGTTATTACTACAATTTTATTACTACTATTTTAGTTCTGTTTTGATAACCGGGAAACCAGATGATGTATGTTTTTGCCTAAATGAACTAGATGACAGCCCTGTTGATGCTATTCTTATGTTGCTAGTGATCTTTTGATGTTCCTGTTATCGACTTGCTGCTACCGCGGTCTTATTGATGCTCTACTACTACTGTTGCTGTATATGGGTCTTGACATGTTGTGTTGCAGTTGATGTTAGTAGTAGTTTCTAAGGGATGTGCTGCCTCAATTCAGGGCCCATGGGCCATCAGGGCTCATTGTCATTGTCAGCTCTCTCCAAGAAGAAAACAGACTCTCACACATCAACAGAAACCATGGAGTACAGTGCAAAAGAGAGGAGGCCATTTGTGAAAGATTTTGAGCCAAGGCCCAATATTTCTGTTTGTCAAGATTAAGGGACAATCAAGAAGGAAATTACTCAGTTGTTTCAAAGCACTACCATGCATTTAGTGTTCTTGACCACGGAGGCTCTTCAAAAGGGGTGCACATGACCAAGCTTGTTTTCACATGTCAGGTTGGCTCCATCTATTTGGTGACTAGTGCTTCCATTGTTGTATCATGTTAACGAACAAAGTTTATATTGTCCATGTTGGTGTGTTATATGTAGTGTGATTGTGAAGTGAGTCATGTCTACTCTCAAAATAAGAAGTTTGAGATGTTGGATTGAACAATAGTGAATTTTGGGTTGTCATGTCTGAATGTTTTGATATCTTGGAAATATGTTTGTACAAATGCAATTTAATCCTATCATAATGCAATGGAGATCTCAAACCAGCATTATTGATCAAAATGCATAGTCGGCTTTCATAAAAAAAATTCAAGAGGCTTAAAAAAAAAAAAAAAAAAAGTGACGTTTTTTCGAAAAAACGCCACAAAATGACGTCATTGTGACGTCACACATTTAATTCATAAAAAATAAAAAACAGTGGCGTTTTTCAAAAAAACGCCACAAAATGACGTCATTCCACGTCACACGTTAGTTTGGAACGGAGGATAAGACGGTCGTCAAAGATTTTACGGCGTTTTATAAAACGCTGTATAATGTTTTTAGCGACGTTTTTTAAACGTTGGGTAGCTATTGCGGCGGCCCTATCAGCGGCGAAAGTTTTACACGTCGCTATAAGATATTACGGCGTTTTTCAGGTAAAAACACCGCTAAAAAACGAATTTCCTGTAGTGCCGCCTACTGCCCAGTATCCATCATGACGGATCAGGGAGGTAACTGGTTTCTGTGCCACTCCTGTTACTTGCTCGAGGGATTTGTTATTCTTTCTCCAACTCATTGGATTTTTCGCTGAATTTTTGTGTTTCCTCCCCAACCTATGGTTCATAAATAGTTACATCAAATGGGGATTTGTGTTTACTCAATTTATTTAAATTACTTTTGTAAGTTATAATTAGGGATCATTAATGGAGCGGGACACGTTTATTAAGTTCGCAATTATTATATTCAAATTCTATATTTTAAGGAGTTTTTCAGACTTTGACTAATCAACGGACTGGCGCGGGCTAGGTTAATTAGGGTGATTTATCATAGCTTTAAAAAAAAAAAATCTGAATTTATTATAACAACTGGTAAAAAATTCAAATCTTATGGGCCAAAATCAAGCCAACCGGATTACACATTTTTCGTTATACACTTATGTTATTAAGTTCTACACATTTTTCATTCAGATATTTTTAATATTTTAATTAGTTATTTTCTTGTTTACTTTCCAATATAATTCAAGTATTTTGATTTTTGATTTTTGATTTTTAAATTTAAATTTTACATCTCATATAATAAAATAAAAAATAAAAAACAGTCAAGTAACATATAATACCTACAAATGGAAGGGGAAAAAAACGGAAAGAAAAAAAAAATTTAACATGTAAAAAAAAAAAAAAAAATCGAACGAAACATTAAATAAATTTAAGAAGAAAAAATCAAACTAAACATTAGAGTTATCTATGCAGCTCTTATAAGCTTGGTTTATACGCAAGCTTGGATTACAAACCTTTGTTCAAGACCCTAAATCATCTTTTATGGGTAAGAAAGGATTGAGCACTCAAGTGGACTGAGATGAGCCATGAGACGAATTGATTGGATTAGATAATATCAAGTTTTTTGTCCGCAAGTCATTTGAATACCCCAAGCTACAACAAATAGTTTGATCCCTAGTTTCAAGATAATCAACTTTCTTCAATTCATTTAAATTATTTTTGTGGCATAAGCTATAAGCAATAGAAGTTACATCAAATAATAGGCCACAAACAGCCCATTTAGATTGCAGCAAATATTAAATCAAGCTATCTCACATCCTACCATTTACATTTGACATTATACATAGCATAAATCAAGGACTTCTCAATTTTTGTCATTGTGTTAAAATCACTAATTATCTAAAAGTTTAAATTATTAAAGTGCACTTGGGTTTTATACTCTTTGTACTTCACTTTCGCTTTTATTCATCAAATATCAGAAATTGAGTGAATATCATTATTGATTAGATTGAGAAGAATGAGGTTCTGTTGGACACTTGGCTAATTCAATAGCCAAAGCAAGATCAAGTGGAGTTTTCTATCTTAAAAAATAAATAAAAAAATTTAAACTATATTTTATCTTACAAAAATTAAAAATTAAAAAAAAATTGCAGACAACAGTATAACAAAAATAGGGAAGAACTCATTCTCAAATATGAAACCACAACTAATGTTTAATTTAATAAGGCGCCGAAAGAAGGAATCAAAGAACCAAATCCAATTGTGCCACACAAAAAAAAAAAAAAAGAACCAAATCCAATCAAGATTGTACCAGATGATAATGATGATGATGCACAAAACCAATCAAGTAAACAACAATCTCCCAACATTACCCCCTCACAGACATAAGACACCTATTACACGGAGGGGTAGTGTGAAACCCGCTTGTGCGGAGCCAAGTGGAGCCGAAATATAAGCAAAAATGCTATGGAAACATGACATATCTACTCAAATTTTTTTGAGTAAATTAAGGGTGTGCTTGACGCGCGCGCGGGAGATTACTCACTCTTCGGATTGCTTATCCGAAGAAGTGAGTAGTCCATCGTTTTTTTTTTTTAGTCCACCGGACATAGAGTCTGGCTAGACTCCTTATCTCCCATATGGGGGATTATACTATCCCGAGGAGTGTGGGACAATTTTCGATGGACTATTTACTGTTGGGATTAGGTGATAAAATGACCATTTTGACCCTCTACAATATTTAATAAAATTTAAATGTCTCAATTTAAAAATAAAATAATTTTATTTAACTTTTTATTGATGTTTTATTTATTTAATTTTTTAAAAATAATTTTTTTAGATATTTCATTGATGTTTTATTTTAAGTTTTTTTTATTTTATTTAATTTCATTATTTAAATTTTAATAGATGTTTTGTTTAATTTCATTGTTCAATTATTATTATTTTTAAAAAAAAAATTTATTTAAAATTTTAATTAAAAAAATAACATATTTTTATTGATATTTTATTTATTTAATTTTCAAAAAATAAATTTATTTAATTCTCTAAAAAATAAAATAAAATAAATTTTTATTTAATCTAACTAAAAATATTTAAAATATTAAAGATATGTTTAATATTGCTATTACTAAGTAAACAATTAAAAAATAGTAAAATAGTATTTTGTTCATTTATCCTATCCAGTCTGTCCAACCAAAGATTGGATTCACTAAAAATAGTCATTCCAGACATCTAATCCCATGAAAAAAAAACACAAGATACATATCCAATCCAACCAAATAATCCGAGAGATTCACAGTGCCAAAATTCAAACAAACACAAGATACACAATCAATCCAACCAAATAGTTCGTGAGATTCACAGTGCCAGGATTCAACTCCAATGGATTATAATCCACCCTTATCCAGTCCGTCCAATCAAAAACACCCTAAATGTATAATTAAAATTGAATTAGTGTTATGTGAGGTCACATATGAAATAAATCTGATATATTGATGTGAAATTCAGAATAATTTTAAATTTTTATGCACAGGTACGTAATATTACTGATATATGAGAACCTCTTTCATTTGACTTATTCTGTACATTTTTTTTTTTTTTTTGGGTATGCCTCTCCATATGATCGGTGACGGATTACAGTTCAACACAACGTGGGTCAGGTTTTAGTTCAGGCTTCATAAATATATAGGCATTTTTAAGTACCTAACCAGTAAAGATTGCAAGACCAGGGCAACATCAGTTCAATATTGGCCTGCAAATCAAAACTTATGGCATTTCACATTGTGAAAGAGCACAACTGGACTTGTTTGATTACCAAAGACAAGGAACTTGACCATAATTATCAATTATTGGCAAGATTGTAGATCATTCTGTACATATTACATACGGCACCAATGAAAACTACTCGCCCGATAAGCTCCATATCCAACTGATCTCTCTCAACAGTCAAAATCCCCTCAGATAATCATTCTAACCCATTCGATCATTTGTTAATTCACAAGCAAAACGCTACCGGCTTACATCACTTACCTTTGGACCCATCTCACATGGCATCTCCCTTGCAACCAAGTTAAAGAACCCCGCATGAAAAAAACAAAAAAAATGCAGCAGAGCAGATGGCCCTCGAATGCATATGCTTTGCCCGAGCATCTGACACCATCACATACTTACACTTCGAATTGTGTCCACTCGATCAATGACATCCAAGGCTTTGATACGGTCAATATCAAAGTTGATGATAGGTAACAACGATGGCCACCTGATGGGGAAAGGGTCCTTTTTAGTTTCACTCGTCGGGGAGTGGCTACTGCTTTTACTCAGCCTGTGGTGCTTGCTTAACCTGGTTTTCACTGTGTCAAATTCCTGACTTTTACTTATGCCAGGTGTCAGTTTCCTGTTGCTTACATCCCGAAGCATCTCTTGATCTTCAACTGTCAGCGTGGGTGATGGAGAACTGGATTTATGTGTGGATAATTGAATCATCTTCTGATTCGGCGAGCGAATTGGGGATTTAATAGGGGATCTGATTCCACCATTTGTTGCGGCCCTTGATTGGGTAACAAGATGATGAAGCCACACCACCAATTCAAGAATGTAAGCTTCAGTTTTTTCCTTGTCAGCATGATGAAGTGTTTCGATTCGGATTAAGTCGACCTGCCCAGTCGCCTTCCTGTTCACATCAGACCTGAAGAAATTTAAATCGTCTTTACTAAAAGGGGCAAAATAACCAAACTCAAAGAGGTAAACAGACATCTAGCAAACAACACTCACCCAGTGTTTGCCCATTCTCCAACCCAACCAAAGCCATGATGTGCTCTGGTTTTGACCCAATTTGTGGTTAACAAAACACAAGGATTAGTGATCATTGAACACAAAAGAGAACAAATAACAATTGTAAAAAATGTTGCTGAGAAAGGAACATATAGGCCAAAATGTAAATAATGTTGTGAAGGCTAGTAGTTTTACTTGGTTGTGTTAGTGGCAATGGGAATGAGCCACTGCAATGTTTTCTCCATCTCAGCTTTTATTTTGGGAACAGTATGCTGCAAATGAACCATTCAAGAGAAGGCTATAAATGACCACACAGATGCATAAAATATCATAAGCAGATTTAAAGTAAAGAAATGTAGACAAGGTATGTCATTAAGGAAATGACTGTGGTTGGAATTATTAATTTCATAGCTTGAGTTAACAGATTGGATCAATAAAAAGAACCAAGTACCTCTTCCTTAAGCTGAAATGACAGTAACTTGGAGCGTAAAGCTGACTTGATAGTAGGAGGGAGTCCTTGATATAGAGCATCCCTTGTATTTGGAGGGACAGAACTTGATCGTGTCACCTGAAAACATCAAAGGTTGACTTTCAGAAGAAAAAAAATCCAATAAAAGCCCTAAACAACACAATATACATCATACATTTTATTTTTCTTTTCCATTTAATTGATGTCTCAGCTTGCTAGAGTGATGCATTTGATAACCTCTAAAGGTCAAAGCGATATAGTGAAGAGATATAGAAAACAACATTAATGGATAAGATAGACAAGAAAACACAACAATTAGCTGTTTCAGAATCTTAGAAGAATATCATTACTAAATTCAGGGTGACACAGTAATAAACCAGTGATCTCTCCATCTCTAGGTGCTTGTCATTACTCTAAAGAGGAAAGGCATGAAAACATTATGAGATATGGATCCAAAAGATAAATCAATCCTGGATTGGAAACATATTGTTATTGGAAAGGGAAACAAGAATTGCTTAACACGTAATCAGAACTTTGGAGGGGCTCATAACAACCTTTTAAGTGAAAAATAATAACATTGACAATGCTATGATACAAAATAATAACACCCAATTGAATTATAAACTCACAAGTGTATCAATTTGAGTAATAACATTTGCATAATGCAATGCAAGACCCGCAGATCCCAATTTCTGGTTATTGTTTTTCACAGGTTTATCTCCATCTGCAAGGGTAACAAAGAATAATAAAAACAAATCATATGATATCATCAAAAGAATTAACTCAAAGAAAAGCTCTTACAAACATCAAATATCAATATGGTTTAAGGCACAGCATGGCACTCCCCATAATATGGAATACACCACCAAACAATGAAGATGTAGTACCAACATACAGATACAAAGTTGCAGCAAATATTAAAGCAAGTTTTTACTTCTTTTTTATTTATAAAAATAAAAAATAAATAAAATAAAAGCTTTCAATTACACATCAAGATACCCAAGGACTGCAGCAATGTACGATGCATCAAAAAGGCTCAATAAAAAAATTGAGCTCATAAATAAAATCTTAAAAAAGCAAGGATTCGCTAAAAATTAAGTACGTAAAACACCCATCCCGAGCTCATGGATCGCAACCTCCCAATGAAACAAAAGAGGGGAACCATCCAAGTGTTCCTTTCAGTCTTCCTTCTACAACCACTTCTCCGACATTCCATCACCTCTTTGATAGAAGTTGGCATTACCTAATGTTAAATTAAATAACTAATTTGTAATGTGTTTTATTTTGAGTCAATTTGTAAATAAGTTAGCAACTTGCAACTTGCTCAACTTGCTGTCTCAGATTTGATCAGTGTCAGTACATGCAACTTGTAGATACATGTATGTGCTTGGTTCATCCTCATTGGTTGAGAGGGTTGGCAGCCTTGCCTATGTAAAGGCAAGAACTCTTCATTTGTTAACACACCAAACCGAGCAATACAAAGCATTTCAGTAGCTCTTTTAGTCCCTCTCTCTTGGCTCTCTTTCTCTCTAAATTTCTCTGTTTTGAATTTTGGGTCTCTCATTTTCTCTCTCTAAAATAGTATATTTACTTATTTAAAATTCACTTTGCACCCAACATATTCTTTATATCAAAGGCAAATCCCTTTTCTGTTCATACTTTTTACTCTAACCCTTGTCCATGGCACCAAATTCAAACATTCAACTATACTTCCAATCAAATACCCATGTTTGATGGGGAAAATTATGGTTATTGGAGTATTCAAATGAAGACTCTTTATTTCTCAAGATCTATGAGAGATAGTGGAGGAAGGTTTCCCTGTTCTAAGTGATCATGACATCATGGACACAAGGCATACAAAAGGAGTACAAAGAGAATAAGAAGAAAGATGCAAAGGCGTCACTCAACATACAACAAGGGGTAAGCAAATCTATTTTTCCTAGATAATTGGTGCAAAATATTCTAGAGGTGCTTGGGAAATCTTAAAACAAGAATTTCAAGGTTCTGAAAAAGTCATCTCCATTAAACTTCAACCTTTGTGGCGTGATTTTGATAACCTAGACTTAGGCATGAAAGAAAATGAGACTGTCCAATCTTTTTGCACAAAAGTTGCAGAAATTATAAATCAAATCAAAAGTTATGGAGATACTATAGAAAAGAGAAAAACTGTTGAAAAAATATTGAGAAGTTTGCCACAAAAATTTGAACATATTGTTGCGGCAATTGAGTCGTCAAAAGACCTATCTAAACTATTTTTTCATGAGCTTATGGGTTCTCTTGAAACCCATGAAAAAAGAATGGCCAGATTCAATGGACCAAATGCAAGAGAAAATATTGAGCAAGCCTTTCAATCAAAGCTCAATATCACAGAAAATAGACTTTTGGAAAATAGAGGTCGTGGCATAGCTCAACAACAACGAAGAACGGGATACCAAAATTTTGGTAAACATAGCCGAGGAAAAGGAAGAAGAAATTTTCACCAAGAAACAAATCGAGCTAGTTACACAATTTAATTCTATCTATCATGTATGTGGTAAATCTAATCTTCAATCCAAGGATTGTAATTTCAGATGCACGAAGTGAAAAATTCCTAACCATTCACAGAAGGACTGCTGGTATCAGAAGAAAGTAGGGGTGAACAGCGGATATATCGATCCGCCAAAACCGATCGAACTAAACCGATCCGCCCCATTTTGGATGGATGCGTGATGACAAGCAAACGGTTGCGGATTGATTTTCTCCAATCCGCCAATCTAGCGGACGGATGGCGGATTTGAGATTCCTTTGGCCGCAACCGAACCGCTAAACCACGAACACCCCTAGTAATTTATAAGACTTTGTGTTTTCAGTTTGTTTAAATATACTGTTTGTGTTTTTAATTAAAAATAGTTTAAATATTCTATTGAAAAAAAGTTTTCAACTTGAATACCTTTTTTGAATTGAAAAAAATAAACGTATTATTTATCTATATTTTTTGGTTTTTTAATCTATCTCTAAAAATAATAAATAAAAAATATGATATATGTTAGTCAGTTTTTGTTTTCAAAAACAGATATAGATGTAACAATACAGAGACATACAATCTATACTACTGCTCTGTTCATAGTTTTGGTGGTTTGAATTGTTTTTATATTTTAAGAACCACAGATTGTAATACTTTATGTGGATGAGGCATGCAGTGATTGTAATATTTTTTTAAGTCATTAACTGTAATACTTTCTTCTTTTCTTTTCTTTTTTGAGGAAGTGCACAAGTTGAATTATGCTGAAAATTTATAAAATTTTAAACCGCCAAACCGATTCGCATCCTTCCGCCAATCCGCTCAATCCACATCTGCCGAATTGGCGGATGGATGCGGATTGATTTTCTCCAACTCACCAATCTGGCAGACAAATGGCGGATTGGAGGTTCCGTGACCACAACCGACCAGCACCCACTCCTAGAAGAAAGATGAAAAAAAAATGAAACAAATTTTTCTAAAGAAAATGATCCAACTTAAGTGCTCTTCTCTTGCATGAGCACACAACAGGATGCACTCAACACATGGTACATGGATAGTGGATGTAACAACCACATGACGGGGAACTGCTTTGTCCAAATGGACAACCAAATCTGTTCCCAAGTTAAATTGGGAGATGGAAAGCAAAAACTAATCAAATGCAAAGGAACAATTGGGGTACAAACCAAGGAAGGTAAAACAAAACTTGTTGATGATGTTTTATATGTCTTTGATATGACTAAAAATTTACTGAGTGTCGGTCAATTGATTCAAAAAGTATACTCAGTAAATTTTATTGGAGATGAATGCAAAATAAAAGACAAACATAATTCACTAGTGGCAAGCGTCAAAATGGCACCAAACAAAGTGTTTCCACTTACCATGCCGCTAGATGAAAATTTTGCTTTGAAAGTTGATAAGACCAATGACTCCATATTCTGGCATTTGAGATATGGACATTTAAACTATAGACGATTGGAGCAACACAAAAGGGCATGGTAATTGGGCTTCCAAAAATTCGACAAAATGACAAAACATGTGAATGATGCATATTTGGAAAAATGCACCGATTACCTTTTCCCAAGACTGCTTGGCGAGCAAAAGCTCCACTTGACCTGGTACATGCAGATATTTGTGGACCAACAAGAACTCCTCATTTGGAAACAAAAATATTTTCTTCTCCTTGTTGATGATTTACGTAGGATGATGTGGTCTACTTACAAAAGTCATCTTTCTCAACATTTCTTCAGTTCAAGAAGATGGTAGAAAGGCAAAGTGGTCATTGTCTGAAGGTGCTCAAAACAAATCAAGGTGAAGAATTCCTGTCTAAAGAATTCACAAGTTGCTGCAAAAATAAAGGAATCAAGTGCCAATTGACCATTCGCTACACTCCTCAGCAACGGAGTGGCAAAAAGGAAGAATCGCACCATTGTCGAGATAGCAAGGAATCTGCTCAAGACAAAAGGTCTTCCCAACAATTTTTTGGCAGAAGCAATCAACACTATTGTTTTCATCCTCAACCGGTCTCCAACAAAAGCTCTTGTCAACAAAACTTCCTATGAAGCTTGGCACAATTACAAGCCAGTGGTAAATTGTTTCAAAGTTTTCGGATGCATTGCATATTCCCTTATTCCTTCTCAGTATAGGGAAAAAATTGACCAAAAGGAGAAGAATTCATTTTCATCGGCTATTGTGATGAATCAAAAGGTTATCGACTTTTTGATCTAAAAACCAACAAATTGGTGACTTCGAAGGATGTGCACTTTGATGAAATGAAAGCATGGGACTGGGAAAATTCACATGAGGTTGAAAAATTCATACAACTAGATCAAGGCAAGCTAAGTTCATCCAATTCAGACTCACTAGTTCCGTAACAAAGCCTTTTTGAAAATAGTGACTCGTAATCTGATTCAAAATCGCCTATTAGAAAGGTACAGCCTTTAAGAGAAATTTATGATTCATGCAATTTTGCATTTTTCTATTGTGAGCCACATAATTTTGAAGTAATAGCTAAAAATCAAGTTTGGCAAAATGCAATGAATGAAGAGCTATGAAGCACGGGTATTCCAAAAATATTGTCGTACAAGTATCGAGTAGTTACTGGGTACCGGCACGGGTACTCCAAAAATATTGTCGTACAAGTACCGAGTACTTACCAGGTACCTGTACAGGTACCGGTACGACTGTACGTGTACCAGCTATGGAAAAAACATACCGGATACGACAAAAACATACCCGGTACGTTTTATACGATGTGTACAATCCAAGTACGCGACGGGTATGCATTGGGTATGGCAAGGTAAAAAACAAGATTTTCAGCAAATTTAAGGGTACTGAAGCAATTTTTTTGTCCACTTTAAAAAATTAAATAAATTTGAGGTTATTTTGTAATAACAAAAACAAAGATCAAATTGAAATTAGGTTTACAATGTGTCTATTGTTCTATTCAAAGAAACACAGTCGAAGTCGATGAAAAAAGAAAAAAGCTCAGCTATTGAAACTCTTTCAAAGACGTGTTGATTCTCTCCTTCAAATAGCACATTCCGGTGAGTTTCTCTTCAATTCTTCCTCTTTTTCTTCTTTGATTCTTCTTCCTCTTTCTTTCATTTTTTTTTTTTCAGAGTTTTTTCTCTTTTTCTTCACAACAGCAAAACAAACAAAAAAAATTTTCTTCTTTTTTCTTTTTTCCTTTTTTTTTTATTTTTATTTTTATTTTTTTTATTCTCTCCTTTGATTTTGTCTTTCTTTGATTCGATTCTCTCCTTTGATTCAATTCTTCTTCCTCTTTCTTGAACTCTCCTTTGTTTTTTTTCTGATATATATTTTTTTATTTATATTTTTTTCCCCACACAAGCTGGAATTTCATGCAAGTCTAGAGACTTCTCTTTAATCATCTTCTAAGAAAAAAAGGTAATGCAGAATCACCCTCTCCGGTATTTTTCTTACTGTTATAGATTGTAGTAGACACAATAAAAAAAAAAATTAAAAAAAAAAATTGTTATTTAAATATTTAGAAAATTATATACTCGAATGAACTTAAAGAATTCACAAATTATTTTGTTAATGGTTATATTATAAGAATATGAGTTCATCAGAAAGTATAGGTTCAACTGCAAGTGCTCCTATTGATATTGATCAAACTAGGGACGAAAGAGCTCCTCTTTGGGGTTACGTTACAAATATAGCTAAAATGGGAGATGGCAGAAGTGGTAATATCAAATTTCGGTGTAATTATTGTAATATTAAGTTTCAAGGTTCGTACTCACAACCACCTAGAGTAAATTTCAATGAGACCTTTGCCCCAGTTGTCCGAATGGAGACAATCAGAACAGTTTTAGCCCTGGCAGCATAGCTGGAATTTTCGGTCCACCAGCTGGATGTAAAATCAACATTTTTGAATGGCGATCTACAAGAAGTATATGTGGAGCAACCACAAGGCTATGTGGTGGAAGGAAAAGAAGACATGGTCTATTAGCTAAGAAAAGCACTTTATGGCCTAAAACAGGCGTGCTTGGAATAATAACATAGATAGACAAATACTTTATCCATAGCAGTTTTTAAATAAGTCCTAGTGAGCCATCACTATATGTGAAAAAGGGAGGTACCAATGATTTTCTCATCATCTGCCTTCATATTGATGATTTACTTTTCACTGGCAATAATTCTGTGATGCCAGATGATTTCAAAAAGGCTATAATACAAGAATATGAAATGACAGATCTTGGCCTAATGAAATATTTTCTTGGCATTCAAGTGCGGCAGACGAAAGGAGAAATTTTCATTTCTCAAGAAAAATACACAGAAGACTTGCTGAAAAGATTCAAGATGTCAACATACAAGCCAATTTTAACACCCATGGCGACAAATGAAAAATTGCAGCTAGAAGATGGAGCACCAAAAGTCAACCTAACATTGTACAGCAACCTAGTTGGGTCACTCATGTTTCTCACTAACACCAGGCCAGATATTGTTTATCCAATCAGTATGATTTCCAGATTCATGACTGAACCCAACCAAATCCATTTTTCCACAGCTAAGCAAATACTACGGTATTTGCAAGGCACAAAAAATTTTGGGATCAAGTATGTGAAGGAAGAAGACAACAGTCTTGCTAGATACATTGACAGTGATTGGACAGGTTTCATTGATGATCGAAAAAGCACATTTGGATATGTGTTTTGTATAAAGCAATCTCTTGGTCCTCAAAAAAGCAAAAGACAGTGTCACTCTTATCAGCTGAATCAAAATACATTGCAGCCACCAACGCCGCTTGTGAAACTGTATGGCTTGGAAAAATTCTTGCAGATCTACAGCAAAAGCAAATGGACCCCACAATAATTTACTGCAACAATATGTCTGCCATTACCATGACGAAAAATCCCGCTTTTCATGCTCAAACAAAGCACATTGAACTTCGTCATCACTTCATTAGAAATTTGGTAGGCAAAGAAGAAATTCAATTGGAGTTTGCCAATACTAACAAACAGCTTGCAGACATTTTTACCAAAGTAGTGCCCTCACAAAAATTGCAACAATTCAAAATTTTTTGTCATGTATTACAAATTAAGAGGGGTGTTAAATAACTAATTTGTAATGTGTTTTATTTTGTGTCAATTTGTAAATAAGTTAGCAACTTGAAACTTGCTGTCTCAGATTTGCTCAGTGTCAGTGTCAGTGTCAGTACATGCAACTTGTAGATACATGTATGTGCTTGGTTCATCCTCATTGGTTGAGAGGGTTGGCAGCCTTCCCTATATAAAGGCAAGAGCTCTTCATTTGTTAACACACCAAACAGAGCAATACAAAGCATTTCAGTAGCTCTTTTAGTCCCTCTCACTCTCTCAGCTCTCTCTCTAAATTTCTCTGTTCTGAATTTTGGGTCTCTCATTTTCTCTCTCTAGAATAGTATATTTACTTTATTTAAAATTCACTTTGCACCCAACACCTACTGCACCCCAAAGTAGAAAATAGTACATCGTCCTAGAGTTCCTTTGCCACAGGGCAATGTATAAGAAGGTGATCCACGTCTCTTCTCCCTTACAAAGCAGGCAACATCTGCCAGTCATCCTATACCAGTATACCTTCGCTCTATGTTACCTGGAACATGGAGTGTTCTGGTACAAGGATCATGGTATGCCACGTGCCTTAAATTGTGGTACAATAGGGTTGTTAAATAGTTTGATATGCATTGTTAGATACATTTCCTAACAGCTTTAACAATTGGTGATATAACATGGTATCAGAACTCAAGTTGAAAGAGGTCTTTGGTTCAAGGATAATCCTATCCCCAACATAGGCATTTGAGGCTCAAAATGCCAGCACGCCAGCACTTCAGCCAAAAGCTTATAACCACACCTCACCAAGCTTATGTACATGAAATCCTTCAATTCAAAAGCACCTCCCTTCTTAGGGATAAAAGCGATGAACATAGCACTAAGATTCCTTTCGAAAACCTTAGCCCTACGGCAATAATTAAAGAAACCCACAATATCCACTCCTAATGGAATTCCATGAAGCCAACAAAAGGCTATAGAGGCCAGAAGCCTTGTCTCTATTGCATTCCTTCAAAAAAATATAAAACTTCCTCCTCTAAAAAGTGCACTTCTAGCTAACCCAATCTCCTAAATTGGAATGAAAATCCCACCCTTTAAGAAAAGGCTCTTAGTATAAACCCACATAAAACACCATTTATGATGACCCTCATCTTTTCTAATCTCCTCTCCACCAATCAGTTAGTTGCCTATATGATTGTGACTTCTGTGAGAGTTACCAAGCTGGTGAAAAAAAAATTTCCCATCACCACATTCAACCATAGCTCCCTAGCCTTTTGCCCCCAACAGATTTCTTCCATAAAGATGTGATCCTAACCAAATTAGCTTTAGCCTCCTCACTACACATTGCTTTGTCTTCCAATAGGGCCTCCACTGCCTCCTTTCTATCGCACTGATGGATTTGCTCCACAGTTTTCACGTTATGGAACTTTAGATCACCAAACACCACCTTATTCCACCTTTTAATCTCAACTTTGATCCATTTCCACTTACTTGCTACCATAGAGAACAAGTTCCCTTCCACTGTAAGGCTTTCCCACCACTGAACCTCCTCCTCCATAAAACCCTCAGGCTGAATTACTCCCATTATGAATTCCCCCTCAATACAATAAAATAGGCAAATGAAGGGAGTCCCAAATTGGATAAGATGTTACAAAAAAAAGGGAAAAAGTGGCTCTTAGTATACAATGGATGGACTCACCACTTACAGCCTAAAGCTTTTTAAATGAGGACTTCCAAACAATGTGTTGAGCCCTGGTGTTGTAGAATCAGTTTCTCCCCCAACAGATTGGGCCATGTTGCGCATTAGGTAGGCTCTCTGGTTTTCCCAACTCTTACTAGTGCCCATCAGTCAATCTTTGAAGTTCTGCCACCTCCAAAGGCCTTTCTTCATCCACCCTTACCACCAAACACTACTTTAGAAAATCCAGCAGAGCACAAGGCAAAGCATCAACTTCAATGTCATTACCCATATTCTAAGAACCTACAATTTCCTCAGGCCAATCACTAACCCTAGTGACCTCGTCCAACGGCCTTCAATTAAACTCCTTAGTGCTGACAGATCAATTAACAAAATCCATTAACGTGTTTATAAACAATACCCAATCTCCTCCTTCCTCTATAGCAGGAACACACGAAGACCTCCTCCTAGATCCTTCCCACATCGCAAGTTCATGGAAGCATCCGCCCCAATTGTCATAATATCTCCCTTTCAAAACTTTGTTAGGCCCCTTGAATCTTCCCGAAGCCCAAAATGGTCTCTTCTTCTTAGCTTCTTTAAGTTGCAACCACAACCATTTCGACTTTGAAGGCACTAGAAAAATAAATTGCTGGAAACCCATCCCCCTACCGCCACACTGGACTCGCCATCAGCGTCATTGATCGCTAGATTGAATGTCTTCCAAGGTAATTGAACTGTAGACCATGTATTCAAATGACAAGATTTGCCAGTACTTAATCCTAAGCAAATTCTTAGACTTTATGAAGAAAACATTTTGATCAATTTTCCGTGATTAAATATCAATATATTAATGAACCCTTTTCCTGTAGAAAATACCCTATTTATTTATTTATTTATTTTGGCCAATGATGATAAAATTGTGCTCTCCTAATTATCAAAAACCATAGACGCAAATCTTCAAGGTTTTTTATTTATTTATTTTTATTTTTAATACCAGAGCCAACTAAAAGAGCCTAAAGTTGCAAATTTGTTTTGGAATTGTCTCAAACTCTCAGTGAAACAACAAGAAAAAGCCAAAAAGTCTTTTTCTTCTACCATCCAATATCTGGCAGGAGAACAGAATAGAACTGGGTATAGATAAGAATAAAGGAATAAGTTAAGGCTTTGAATTCATACCAGCAGAACCAAAAGCATTGTGAATCTCCAAATGTAAGAAATGGACAGTGTCTACAAGTTTCTCCATTACCTATATAATGATAAATGCAATAAATTAGGGCCCTCTGAAAATATACTACATAAATTACTCTGAATGAGGTTAATTTATCCAGATCCTTCCAAACGAAGATCTCCATAAGCAAAATAAATTTAGTCCATAGCATAATGAGCACAAAACTACAGACCATATGCTGAAAAATAGCATTTACTATTTAGTAAACAAAATTACTGATTGAAGTCAATTGAATATCTAGAAGCTTCCAAACTAAGATTAGCACATTATCTAACCTATAAACCTAGAAAGAATCATAAAACAGTATGGGCAATACCTCTTCTAAAATCTTGGCCCAGAGTGATTTCTTTTTCAAACTTCTCACAAGCTTCCTTTGACTCTTCAACTCAGCCCTTAAGATTGCAAGGCCATCTCCTAAATGTTATGAATACATAGACAATTAAAACAATATTACAAGCATATACAATATTCATGAAATAAAAATTTTAAAATAAAAACAAAAAAATAGATAGACAGACCAACAGATAGATAGATACATTCTGTTAGAATATTTACATATCTTACGTCTAAGGTGGGAAAAGGTCACATCATGAGGTGAAATCAATTGCATAAAGCTGGACCAGGCACATCAACGGGAACACAATGCAGGGCTCAAGCCCAGCCACAAAGATAAATCCCTAAAAGTAGAAGAACACCATGGAAGGATCAATCCAAGATGAAGGATGGGCATAGCCCCGTTGAATATTGAAAAGCCTTAAATTTCAGGTTCATTATTATTCCTTGCAGGCCTAGGAGCGAAGAATGGCCATGGGCTAAACAGCTAGGCCAAGTTTGGCATTCGCTAACCAAGCCTATGAAGCACGGACACAAACACCGGACACAACACGAACACGCAAATTTTCAAAAAATGGAAAACACCACATGCTGGGGACACGCTTAATATATATATAACTTTTTTTATTTATTATATGTAAAATTAAAAATATATATATTATTTTTATTTATTTATATCATTTATTTATTTACTTTAATATCAAATATCAAAACCAATTAATTTTTTTTCTATAAATAAAAATATTTTATTCTATGTATGTTAATGTTTAGCAAACAAGAATATCCAAATATGTTAATGTTTAGCAAACAAGAATATCCAAAAAAATAGAAAAAAGGAAAAGAGGGGGAAAAGGTTTTTGTTACCAAAATTTTTAAAAAAAAATACTATGAAAAAAGGGTTTCATCAGAGAGAGAGAAAAGAAAAGAAAAAACGAAGAGAGAGAGGGAGAGAAGGTCAAACATGGAGAGAGTCTCAGTCGAACAATCAGAGAAAGAGAGAAAGAGAGATTCGAATAGTCAACCACACAAAACACACAGAGAATGAGGGGGAGAGAGTCGAATAGAGAGAGAGAGACGAACACAAACACACAGAGAGAGACGAATAGAAGAAGATCAAAGAATAGATTGGAAAAAACGCAAAACATATTCGAAGAATATACCTCGATCTAGGGCTACAACAGGTTCTTCACCCTCTCTCTCTCTCTCTCTCTCTCTCTCTCTTCAATGGGTTAGGGTTTCTCTCTCTTTGTGTCTCCAACGTGTCCATAAGGTGTCCAAGAGTGTCCCAAGCATGTCTGGCTGCAAAAATTCGAAAAAAAAAAAAAAGCGGGGTACACATTAGGTAGAGTGTCCGACACGTGTCCGCTGTGTGTCCAACGCGTGTCCGTGTCGAACACCCATACTCTACCTCCGGAGAGGCGTCTGTGCTTTATAGAACCAAGCAAACATCCTCACATTAGGCATCTCTACCTCCTCCTTATTATATCTATAGTTTTCACAAAACGCATGACATATAAGAAACTACGACCTTTTCTGGCTTGGAAGTAATTACTCTAAAAGTTTTCATTCCGCCAAATAATTGAAAACATACATATTCTACCATCTTTGGTAGCTTTGAAACAAAAAACCTCAAGACATCACTTTTTTCCTTTTCTGTTTCTTTTAGTGACAATGGAATTAGTCATGCTATTAGTTTGGAAGAACTTCTTAGGAATATAAGCTCCTATCCACATTTTATGTAACAATCATTCACTAGCCACTTTTTCCATAGACAAATCTTATGAGCATACACATCAATCTTAGCATTCACATACCACTTCTGATTTGAACTACTCAATCGAATCAACAAAAGTCAACAGTGCTGCGATATTAATTAAGATCAGTGCACCAATGATAATCAATAGATAAGCAGCATCAAGTGATCAAGTTACTAGTGGAATATCAGTTTTTTAGGTCTTTTATACATAATTAAGCAATTCTAAACAACACAACATAGGTATTATAACCTTCACACATCTCTAAGATTTTCAATTTTTAATACACAGATACCAGAATCTAAAGAATCATTTTGCATTATTTAAAATAGATTCAGCGTGTTAAAACAAAGTAGATAAACTAGATTGATTAAAAGAAAGCTGCATGAACTACGGGAACAATTACCTCTTTGAGCAGCATTTGAGTTGTCCTCTTCTTGTTGCTTGCGCCGATAATCTTGTTCAAATCTGTCCAAGGCATGTAACTCATGATACAGTTCCTGCAACCAAAAGGAAGTTCAATCTTTCCTCCATTCAAGTTCTACAAGATAACATCTACGCATTAATCGAGTTGTAATTTGTGAACCATGCGATCTGCTCCACTATTCTAGCCTGTCAAAGAGTAATCATATTTTGCTTGATGGACTAAGCAACTATCTTTAGTGCAGTGACAACTGACAAAGGAGTTGGCACTGAGAAAGTTAGGGGAAGTGATTACAGATATATGCAAGGTTATTCACCCAAAAAAAGATACATGCAAGGAAAGTTTGTGCAGGATGGTGGTGACAAGCATGTGAGTGATAGGGGAGATCAGATTTTTAATAGAGTGAAAGGTCAGAGAATGGGATTAGAGACAGGTGTAAGTAAGGAATTCAGAAAGCATATTGAATAAATAGTGGGAGGTATGTTGGGTTCACTGGAATGCTAATACCTTTCAAACTCGACTTGTAGGAACAACTCAGCAAGATAAAGATGCTTGTTTGGTAATTATGACAGATGGTCACAGAATTCAGACTAGAGTGGACTGGGAATCTCAGTTCACAAATAAAAAAAAGAAAAGGAAACATGAAAAACTACAACTTAAACAGAACTTCTCTCCTAGTATAATGGTGAAGAACAACTCACAGCAGTAAACTGAACCAAAGTCATCAACTGCTGCATCACGGTTTCTGCTTCTTCTTTCAACTGTTTTTGGGGTGTAAGTTCTGAACTAAGCCTAAAGATGACAAAAGAAAGCACCAGAGACAATGTGAGAACATTTTGAGAAGCTTCAAAAAAAAATTAAAAATTAAAAAGGCTGAAGTAGACTAGATTCACTAGAATTACTTCTCAAAGTAACGATCCAAGTAGTGCCACTGAGGATCTTTGCATCGATTTCCAAAGCGAACCACTTCTCCAGAAAAAATTTTCAGTTCATCCCTGTTACATTAAAATAATACTTTTTACTTTTGAAATAACAACAGCTTAAGCACATTATGAGTACACATATGTATGATTAAAGCTGGTCATGCAGTATCAACCTCTTGTCAGCTGCAGCAATTCTAAGGAGTTCATCCATATCTCTTGATATTAAAAGTTGAACACCTTCTGAGGGAAGCACCACCTCTTTCAAATGTTTAATGCTTTCCTTCGAAAGAGATTGCATAAGATTCGCACCCTTGACAACTGTGTTCGCAACTTCAAAAGCCAAAATTGAAATTTTATTTCCCTTTGTTACAACGCCCGAAACAAAACCACTGCTAAGGTTCAAATTCGTCATGCTACTACCAAGAGTATCCAAAACGTCTACTGCCTTTCCAAGCCCAGCAGTACCTGCTCTGCCCAAAAGAGAGCTCACTTCTGAAACCTGTGATACAAGAAGTAAAAATCAAAAAATAAAAATAAAAGGCTGGTAAAGCAATGAAGCAAAATGTACTGACCAGATGGCAACTAGCTTTATTTGTTGAAAGATAAATTAGTACGTAACCAAGATCATATGTACATAATGAAACCACCATCCGAAAGTAGTTTGCAGGACAGATGGAAAATTATGTATGACATTTGCTTGAGCACGGGGGACATGGCGGGGACATGTACAGAACACACCACATGTTTGTTTATTTATTTATTTTGGTTTTCAAGTGACCTGTCCTCATTTTGACCGACTTTAAAACTTAGGCACTTGAAATGCTTTCCGATGATAAAAGGTATCATAATTTTGACTTTTGAGATTCTTTAAATTGCCATTTCGTACTAAAAACTATTTTTAGCCAAAATTACCATTTTTCGACTCATCTTGAGAGCTTGTTTTCACCTAGTAAAAGTTGGTATTGGAAAATTTCTATTTCACACAAACTTGTAGGTCTTTAAGTTAGCTTTCCCACACCACTTGAATCACCTCAATCCGATGTCGTATGAGAGAGAGATGTCCAAAATACAAAATGTTGTCCTATATGTGCGGCTGCACGTGCAGCCAGTCAGCCCAGATTCTTGGTTCA
Source organism: Camellia lanceoleosa (assembly GCA_025200525.1). Lineage (NCBI taxonomy): Eukaryota > Viridiplantae > Streptophyta > Magnoliopsida > Ericales > Theaceae > Camellia > Camellia lanceoleosa. The sequence goes on along the minus strand of CM045761.1, from coordinate 102,394,236 downwards.
TTTGGGATTGTGTTGCATTTTCAACGGGAGATGCTGCAAGTTAGCGATAGGGGAACCTTAGGACGACCTTTCTTAGAACCCAAGTCATCCCATGCCTATAAATACACTCCCTTGCCTCCCCTTTAAGAAATCCCCAAGAGTAACGAAACAAAGTGTTTTTAGTGTGTTAGAAGAGTGAAACTCAAAACCCAGCCTCCAAATCCGAGATTCCTAAGCCTAATACAGCAGCAAAACAACTTCAAAGAGTTGATCTAAGGTTGAAAAGAGTTTATCAAAGTGAAACCAAAGCTTGAGGAAAGCAATCAAGCAACTTTCTCTCCTTTTTCTCGAGTTCTTCGATTTGTTTCAAACCAGCAAGTAAGTGTTCTTGTTTCTTTTAATTCCAGCACTTTTTAATCATGTTTTACATATATGATAATGGTTAGGGTGTTAGCATGCATGCATGATCATGTACATTAGTATTTTGTTAATATTTTGCTTTGTTTCTGCATGTTTTAGTTATGAATAATATACATCATATTTAGTTTAGTTTAATCCCCATGTTTGCATTTATATAGCCCAGTTTAATCATCATATAGCCTCAGCATGTTCCCTATATTTTATGTGTTAGTTGTTATGTTTTTTGGATGTCATTTTAGTAGCCATTCAACCAGACATAGGTTCATGCTTGCTTGTTTAGTAGCATGTTTAGGATCATTGTATATTATTATTGCATGTTTTATTATCATCATGTTGCTGCAGAATCCGGGTGAGTTCTTCTTTCCCTCATAGCATGTTGCTTACTACTTGATGCATTGTTTTTCAATTATTCTAGTTTATGAGCATTCGGTGATCAATTGTGTGTTTTGAATGATTTTTGTTTTTCTGATCGCCATGTTTTGAATGATTTCGATGATATTATTTGAGTTGGAGTCATGTTTATAGCCATATGATCAGTTTAAGCCATCTTTTGTTTAAGAATTTGTGAAAATCTTTGGCTAAGATATGGTTGTATTCATGAGTCCAACTCAAGCGGTATCTTGGCCTCGTTTGGGAAGTGGCTATTTTAGTAGGCTATTTGGCTTTTTGGCTATTTTAGTAGGTTATTTTAGTTTTGTGTTTGGGAAGATGAGATGATTTTTTAGTTGAGTTGTTGTATTGGAAAGTGTGTTGAAGTGATGTTTAAAGTTAAAATGACAATTTTGTCCCTAAAATTATAATTTTGTAAATTGATGTGAAGGGGTAAATAAGTAATTTCCCACGTGATGTAGAAGTTTGACCTTTGACAGTGTAGGCCGGCCCTACACTGTCCGGCAGCAGGGCTATTTTTTCTTTTTTTTTTTTCTTTTTTTTTTTGAAAATCAATCAAAAGGTTGCTATAGTGTTGCTTTTGGGCTAATTTCCAAAACCAGGCTATAATAGCCCCAAAACGCGCTTCCCAAACAGCGCCCTTGTTTATTCAATCATCTAGTTGATTAGGTAAGTTAAAGATTTAAGAAAAATCTCATAAAATAAAGGATTAGTAGAGGCCAATCAATTGATTGGGCGAGAAGAGTACTCAATTGATTCCCGAGCCGAGAATATTTGGTTATGACTAGTGCCTATATTTTCAAAGTCAAATGATTTCTTAGTTCCCCATAAAAGACTAATGCTCTATTTGTTAGGGCTGAAAACATTTTCAAATGGAAAACATTTCTTACAGAAAACCTTTTGCAGAAAATGTTTTCTGGAGAAAACATTTTTCTATTGGGGTGTTTGGGAAGAAGTTTTTTTTAGCTTTTTTGGCTAAAATAACACTAAAAGACAAAATAGGCTAAAATAGCCAATAATGCCTCGTTTGGGAACAGGTTTTTTTAAGTAACTTTTTGGCTAAAATGTGATATAAAAAAAACTAATATGTTTGGGATAACTTTTTGATTTTTTATGAAAAGATGTGCAAAAAGTAGAAAGAAAAAGTAGAGAGAAAAGGGAATCTTTGACTTTTTGGTATGAGTTGTCAGCTTTTTGATTTTTTTAGTAACTTTTTGACTTTTTGGCTAAACCAGTCACTTCCCAAACAAGGCCTAAGACAAAATATTACATCAAACCCATAATCATTTCGCTTTTTCTCGCACAAACATCGCATCCAACTACAAAAAAATCCAACTATCTTCCCAAATACAAAAATTTTAACCTCCTAAAATAGCCAAAAACTAAAATAGCCTATTAAAATAACTTCCCAAACACCTACTATGTTTGGTGGTGGTAGTGGTGGTGGTGGTGGTGATGGTGAAACAAAGGTGGAGGTGGAGGTGGAGGTGGAGGTGGAGGTGGAGGTGGTGGCATGATGATGGAGCAGCAACTGTGATGATGGCAGTAGCTATCGTGTTGGTGGTGTGGTGGTAGAGGTGAGAGTGACAGCGGTAGTGTGGTAATATTGATAAGACTTTAGTCCAGAAAACGTTTTCCACCTTTTAAAAGTTAAAAACATTTTTTGCCCATATAAGCTTATTTTCTGTTGACCATGAAAAATGTTTTCTGTTAACTTTTATTTCCCATTGTATCAAACACCAAAAAATGTAGAAAATATTTTCTGTCCAAACAAATGGAAGAGTGGCGACTCTTTGTCGTGAATCGGTCTATTTTGAAAACTTGTGGGATAAACGATTGGTTATCACTATAGATCATATGATTCACATTCCATATGGGATATTAGAGTTTAGTACAATGTGTGGAAACATGCCCTTTAAAAAGGCATGGCATCCACATAAGGACACAACAGGGACACACTAACTAGTTTTTTCACCTCTTCTTTAATACTTTCGATAAATGTTGAATGTTATATATGTTTTATTTTTTGCTTAGATTTAAATAATTAATGGATCATTATCCATAAAAATACATACACTACAAGAGTTAACTTAAGAGTGGATTTTTTTATTATATTGGATAGTGTTGGTTTTTATTAATTTTAATTGTTCTTTTTTTTTTTTTTTTTTTGATCAATATTAATTTTAATTATTCATTGATGTACTATTAAGCTACATAGAAAATAAAAAAATGAAAATTGAAGATATTTATAACCATGTCCCCACTGTGTCTGTGTATCCATTTTTTCTAAACAACCTCATTTTTTTTAAACAAATTTCCAGAAGAAATGCAAAGGCAAAAAAAAACATAAGAACATATCCAAAAATAATATCCAGGCAGGACACACCTTCGCAACAGCCTGCTTAGACTTTGTTGCTTTTGATTTGTCCGACAAAGCCCTAGACAACCGTGGACTCCCATCATTGATATCATCAACATTTATCCCATATGAAATCGTATTCACCTCCGGAAGTGAAAAGGATTCTCCTAATTGCTTATCCATGGTTTCCCCAACCAGAGGCGGCGTCAAATTGCTATTCAAGTTGGCAACCACTCCCCGAGACTGATAAACTATTCCAGAACCATAGTTAAAATGACCATTAACATGTGGAAAGCCTGTGTTGGTTGTACCATCTTCAGTGGATCTCCTTGAGCAAAGCCCACCCATTGCATCAGCAATGCCAACTACTAGTTCATACCTAATTCAAGCTTCCCATACAAAACCCAAGATTTGAAGCATTCCCGAATGCTTAAAGAACCTTTTTATTCGGAAAATTCGGAATTCAGACCGAAGTGATTTGTAGCAAATGGAACCCTTCCTCAATCATTTGTAGCAAATGGTACCCTTCCTCAATCAGTTAATCACAAGGGTGATCTGCACACATTAGGGTTTCAATACTAGCAGATGACCCCAATAATCTAACCCCATCCTTGATCAATATTTTCAAATTACCACACTGAAAATCCACTGGAATCTACTGAAAAGCCACACATAATTATGACACCAAACTGCAATAAAAAGTAGTAACAAATAAAAAATAAAAACTCATAAGAAAGAGATCAGAAAGAGAGAACAAAAATTAATCAGAAGGATTAGAAAAATAGAAACCAAGCACAAGATTCAAGTTAATGAGTAAACAACAGAAAATAGCAAAAAGAACCGGAAAACAGGCAAATTAGTCACAAATGAAGCTGTACGGTGACAATCAAAAGCCAGCAAAACCTTGGGTTTGATCACAAATTTGAATACCAACATATAAATACATAAAATTGAACAAATAGAGAAAGATGGTGACTTACCGAACAAGAGAGGGATGATGAGTTGGATCAGCAAGATGATACTAGTAGAGATTCTGGTCAGTGTTTCTTTCCAACAAGAACAAAAACAACGGGGAGAGAGAGGGTGGTGATGATATCGTAATGATGATGAAAACGATGATGGTGATGGGAAAGAGATTCCAAAGAGAGATAGAAAAGTAATGAGAGCACAGAGGAAGTGAACAGCCTATACCCAACCCAACCCACACGCAATCAAAGTAAGCACGGTCTCTCTCTCTCTCTCTCCTCTGCCTTGAATGAAGTTCAAAGGGACTGACTGCCACACCACCAAACTAGGCCAGAGACGCAAAGTATTCTCTCCCCCCTCTCTCTCTCTCTCTCTCTCTTTCTCTCTGGTCAAACCCACAAACATTACCCACTAAAATCTTAACCATGGTCAAGTTTTAGATGACCCTCCTCACCCATTACTGATGTCACTCACGTTGGATGGAGTACTTGTTTCGCATGTATTAAAATAATATATATTATTTAAATTATAATTATTTTATTTAATTATAATATCTTTCTATCATATAATTTTAAATAAAATTAAAAAATATATTAATTTAGCACTTTTCAAATAATCTCTTAATTGCGAAATCCACCACAAAAATATTATTTTAGTAATTTTACACTAATTTTTTATGAAAAAGTGTAAAAAAAATTTTAAAAAGTGATATAATAATTTATAATGATCTTTTAATTTTTAACTAAAATATTTAATTTCCAAATGAGTCCACAGGTTTTTAAAAAAAAATTTAGTTATGAGTTTTAAAATTAATTTTTAAAAAATTGAATTCAAAACTTGTTTGGTTATGAATTTTTTAAATTAATTTTTGAATTGTGTTTTTTTTTAATCTTGTAATTAAAAAATTTTTTGTAATATTATAGTTAAATTTGTTTACATTTTTCATAACATATATAATTTGAATGTGCCTTTTAGATACATCTAATTTAATTCATATGCCAAAATTTCACTCTGTATTTTTTATTTTTTGTAAATGTTTTAAAATTTGAACACTTCTTTTTTAGTTTTATATTCACTCAACCTACATATATTTAAAATGCTTCACATTTATGAAAAAAATTATGAAATTACTGAATAATGACAAATGTACAACAACAACAAAAAAAAATCACCCAGTTTAAAAATTAATAAAATTTTAATGTTTTGTATATATATTGAAGTTGTTTTTAATGCCTTTACATTTTGTTTAATTTTTTAAATATATCTAAATCATATACATCTAAAACATAAAAGTGAAAACATATGAGGTTTGTAGGCTTGGTCAATTGGGTTTTGAAAACTTATTTGCGACACCTCAACCAAACAAGTTTTGGGCTTGAAATGGGATGAGATTTTCTCAGGATCTCAACATAAAAAAATTTGAGAGACTTACAGGGTCAACATGAGTCTTGTGTCAATGATCCGAACTATTTATTTTATAAGACCCGTAATATATACTATTCATGAAAAAATTTAAGTCAATCCGATAATCATAACATTTTCATTTATCGCATTTGTATTTAAAAAAATGAATGGTTTATTTCAAATATATATATGTCTTTTATTTTTTCAAAGACAGATGCAATAAAATAAAATAAAAAGTTATTATTGGATCAAACTAATTGTTTTTATAGATAATATACATTACATATCTTACAAAATGAATGATTCGAATCATCGAAATGAAACATGTGGTGGGCTCTCTATAGACTCCCAAGTTCTATCATATTGAGATTCTAACATGAAATAAGCCCAATCCTTTTAAAATATAGGGCAAATTACATATACCTCCTTCGAGGTTTAGCTAAATTACAGATATCCCCCTGTGGTTTCAAAATTTACATCCCGCCCCCTGAGGTTTGTATTTTCATAACAATTTGCTTCCTGAGGTTTATATTTCATAACAAATTACCCTCTAATTTGTTATGCAAATATAGCATTCAGGGAGAAATTTGTAATTTTTTAAATCTTAGAGGTATTTGTAATTTAGCCAAACCTCAAGAGGGTATATGTAATTTGCCCTAAAATATATGTTTTGAAAATTAAAAACTAAACAGGATTTAAATTTTAAATTTTGAAAAAGTGATTCAAGAACCAAACGATGATTTTTTTACATTTGACTGTTTTTTTTTAAGGGAAATTACTACTCAAGAATTATCACACAATAGTGAAAAAGTTTACGAATTTTTTGGCACTGGTGTGTAATTTATCATATTTTTAAAGGAAATTTTCACTTCAGTGGGTGTTTAAAAAATTATTTTCAAATTAATGATAAACTTTATATACATAAAAAAATAAATTCATATTTTTCTCCATGACTTTGTAATTAAATTTTAAAAAATTCTCAGAACAGTAATTTTCCTTATTTTTAATCTACAAGGACCTGCTTTATGCCTCGTTTGTGAAGCGGCCGATTTAGCCAAAAAGTTAAAAAATTACTATAAAAGTCAAAAACCCAACAACTCATATCAAAAAGTCAAAAATTTTCTTTTCTTTCTACTTTTTGTACATCTTTTTGTAAACAGCCAAAAAGTCATCCCCCTCCAATCACCACCTCTACCACCCCACACACACGTGGCGAGTGATGATTGGAGGAGAAGGGAAAAAAAAAAGTAAAAGAAAAAGTAGCCAATCAAAAAAGAGAGAGGGTCAAAGGGAGTAGGGGAAAAGAGAGTCTCAAATATTTTTGTTTAGTCAAATAGCTAAATTAGCATATTCTCAAACGAGTTTGTTATGTAACAATATTAAATTTAAATATATTTTCAATTCTGCTAACTTTTTTTAAGTTAAACTTAAACAATATTGTTTGACTTGAGAAGATCAAAAGCATTTTTATTTACTAAAAAAAAATGAATTATTATTTGATTCATGATTAATTCAATTAAAAACTTGTTATTGAAGATCAAGTCAAAATTAAATAGCGGCTCAAAAAAAAAAGTCAAAATTAAATAATTTAGACCTTATTTGTTATAATTTAAAAAAGTCAAAAAGTCACTATTTTATTTAAGTCACATCACCTCTTTATCACATCACTTCAAACACAATCTATACCCAACTCATATTTTATAAATAATCAAAAAGTACACTTATTTAGATCATCTCAAACAATCCCTTATTATATGATTTAAACTCCACTCATTTAAAATAGTCCTATGAATTTTTGTTGAGTGGATATATATATTATTTTTTATAGGACAAATTATACTAATAGTCCTCATAGTTTGAGACTTGTGTCATTTTAATTCTTAACTTTTCAATTGTGATATATTTGACCATGAATTTTGAATCTTACTCCAAATAAGGACAATTGAAGATATCATTACTCAATTTGATAATTTTATATATATTATTATGTGTAAAAATTTTATTAATTTTACATAATTTTATTTTTGGTGGGTAGAAATAATTTTTAAAAACTCAAAAATATATTTTTTGACATTTATTTTTGTCAAATTAGTTTATATTTTATCAAATTGATGACTTTGCCCTTGAAATTGAGCAATAGTATTTTCAATTGTCCTTATTTAAAACTATGGGAGTTGAGTATTTACGATTGTAGAGGGGGGGCGAATATATACTTGGAAGCTTATTATACGAACATCTTATTCGGCTCCATCTTGCCTCATTAGGAAGTCGATTATACCAACCAGCCATAGAACTAGTTAAGCAAGAAGCCGAATAAATATCCACAAGGTGGATGTCTAAGTGGGCCAGACCCTGAGGCCCAAACGGCGGCTGCTTCAAACGCCGAGTGAAGAGCCTCGTTGACTTCGGCTTCCAAATCAGATTGGCTCGGTTGTTCGACGATATCCTCAGCTACTAGCTCTGCGGCCTGCTCCAAATCGGAGGTTTCGAAACCGATTTGCCTAAGGCTTTTGAAGCGGGGGAAGATAAGAGCCGTAAGATGTTGTTCGCCGCGTGGAATCGGAATGTTTTCTGCAGACGCAAATGTTGTGTAAGTCGGCTCGTAACTCAGAAGTATATGGGCGGTTCTCCCTTGTTTCTGGATATTTGGACGGCCAAAAAACTAGAGTGCGGTTTTGATGTCCGCAAGAACTGTATCGTCGACCAAAACTAGAACTTTTTTCAGATTATTGCCTGCACGAATATAAAATTGTTAGTACTTCGAGATAAAGCTGAGTAAATATAAAGTAGATAAGCGTAAGGAGCTACAAAGCAACCTGGCTCACCTTTCCATCTAGGTATAGGGTCTAAGTGATCCTCGCCTTCGCCAAATTCCCAGTTATCTCGGACAACGACCATGACATCGTCGACTTGCTTGCCAGAGCTGGCAAGCATAGTTACCAACTGATGGTCAATGTCCTTGGCTCTGAGAAAATAGCGCCCTAGCTGGCCAGATGATTTGGCCAAAACATAACAGTGCCAAATGGCAGGTATGCCAAGGTTGATCCTAAGACGCCGGTTCAACTCTATAATCCCCATTACGATGCGGAAAAAGCTTACGTTGGATTGCAAAGGAATCAAACCCCAATGGCGAAGGACGGCCCTAAGAAATTGGTGAAGGGGAAAACGGACTTCGCCCTCAACAATAGATAGGAGAGGAAAAATGATTGTACATTCATCATCCCTCTCCATATCAAGAGTGCTGTCTGTCACGAGTGACAGATGGACATCATCGGGGATAGAAAAATGGCATCGGAACCCAGAAATACGGTCCTAGGTCTTTCAAATGTTTGGCCATACTAGCAAGTCTAAGAAGAGTGCTAAAATAAAAATAAGCAAGGAAATGAGATTCGAAAAGAAAGGGAAAAAGAACTTACAAGGAGCAAAGGAGACAACGACAGACGGAAAGAAGTTACAGAGGATGCGAAATGGAGGATGTGTATTGACTGGCAGTCCAGGAGCTTCGAGTACTCACAAAACATGCATTCGAAGAGACAATGAAGTTTCAAATCGCAATAAATTAGGGAAATGTACAAAGGGGTGAGAAGTTGTAATGATGACCGAAAGGCGTGTGAACTCTGACATCCGCGTTGAAATGAGGTTAGCCGTCGAATTTCGGCTCTGACTTCTCAAGTTCGAAACCAAACACACCAGTTAACTGTTATTAGTGGAGTGTTTGGGGGGCAATTGTGGGAGCCGAGTATTTACGATTGCAGAGGGGGGGCCGAATATATACTTGGAAGCTTATTACATGAACATCTTATTCGGCCTCATCTTGCCTCATCCGGAAGCCAATTATACCAACTAGTCATAGAACTAGTTAAGCAAGAAGCCGAATAAACATCCACAAGGTGGATGTCTAAGTGGGCCAGACCCTGAGGCCCAGGGAGCAAGTATAAATAAAGAAACAACAGCCAAAGAAGAGATAGGTAATAACTAGTACGCTTAACTTAAGATACAAGCAATCAAGAGAGTATATACTGACTTATCTGTCGGAGTGCTAATTTTGGCACCTCCGACCGGAGTGTTCATTCTTTTTTAGGTTACTAGCTGAGGATCTCGAGTGCCCCATTGGATAAGAAGAGTATTTCCAGAACCACTCCCCCACAAGAACAAAATTCAAAATTTAAGGTCAAATATATCACAATTAAAAAGTCAACAAATCAAAGTGATACAAGTTCCAAATTATAGGGACTGTATGGGAGCCAAATGTCTGATGTTACCCGTACTCCTTGTGTCCAAGCTGCGCTATACTCTGATTGACCTGAGAACACAATGAAGGTGAGCTACCCGGCGGTGTGCTGCCAGAAAACCCCTCCGACGATCAAGTTAGCACACTCAGAGAGAGAGAAAAAGAGGGAGAAAGGGAAATAAGGAGACAAAGTGGTAGGTGAGTTCCTATCAGAGGACGATCCAGATCTGACTTTGGGGGCATAGCTCTGTTTATATAACCTCTGCGCGCGCTTTTGCGTCCACTTACCTTTGGATGCATGGGCTTGCTCTCCTCTCCTATTTTCCCACGTGTCAACGCAAATATAACTAAACACCACCTAACAAAACCGTCATACAGCTTCAACATGCATGGACAATGCAATCTCTTTCCTTTAGTTTCATGGCGCCTCATAGTACTCTTGACTGAGGTACGCTCAACACGGAGCCATGCCATCACTCAATAACCAGGCTACTTGTCCGATTTCTTTAACAACTCTATGCCATGGCTCAACCGAGCTCCTTGGCTACAATTGAGCAGAAGCTCGGTTCACCATGTCGGAAAGACTAATCCAACCCAACTCTGAATAGTGCATAACTCCCCAGACCGATCACCTACCATTATTCTTGCCTAATCAGAATAAGACATCGGTTTAATACGCCCTTAAGACAGGCCGAGCAAAAACTCCTGATTCTGGCCAAACCAACTCGGCCCAACATTTCGGTCACAAACCTTCCTCTCAATTGCCCCTTAATTCCGTCCGCACTAGCGGGACCGGAATTACATTCTCTAGCCGGGATCACTCATCTGCTCGATCTTTCTTCCCAAGTCATTTACCATGCTAAATTTCACGCTAAGTCCCATGACTTGCTCGCCTGGCGCTTTGATTTTTCAACTTGTCCTTTCGAGACTGACACCGGTCTTGTTATAGACACATGTCCTCCACTCACTGGCTTCGTACAGCCAACCCCACCGCCTTATGACGTCTCTTCAATTTCAAATTTGGCACCTCTTCTTCTTTTATATATACATCGCTTGGCCCTTCACATCTCCTTCTCTTACTGGTCATCTTCTTTTCAGACATCCTTCCAGAGCATACCCAGCCTTTGATTTTCATCTGTTTTACTGGAACCAAAGCTGTCTTTCGAGGGAATTCGACCTTATCGCCGTCACTGAAGCTTCATCTCACCGTTTAGAGCTTCAATCCGTGCCCTAACCTGTAAGTTTTTAACTCTTCTTTTGTCCTTCATCAGTTCTTCGTGCTCCTTTCTTCTCTTTATTTTTTACGCTCTTAAACCCTAACTCCCATAGATGAGTCTTAGGGTAGGATAACAATAGCAACACCACGTTAAAAATGGGGTTAGACTAGGGTTTTCGTCCTATTTAGAGGACACAAAACGTCCTTGCCCCTCATTATCGACATTGTTCACCATCGTCTGTGATGAAGGTGTGAGGATCTGGGATTGACCAGGCCACAAACCTTTGTTTGATATTAAATCATGCCTTAACCGAGCAAGCCTCTTGTTTGTAGAAACTAGGGGCAAAATCGAGATATTAAACACGCTGAGCCGCTCAATCGGGCTAATATCTAGTCCGCTCAAGCGACTGGGTTGTCGTGTTTAAAATTGGGACTGAGGTGCCATTATCCCAAAGTGATCGAGCTAAAATCGAGCTCGTTTGCGTACCCGCGCTATCACTTACACTTGGTTTTTCATTGTAGAGTCCTAGGGGACCAGACATCTACACAGGGGCTCTCAAAGACCGAGCAGCCACCATGCAAAACTTTGCAAACTTAATGTTGCCATGATAAACAAGCCGGCCTTCCAATGGGGCACTATTGCTTCATTGTTAATACTTCAAGCGCAATGGCCGCATTCCAGGAAGAGTATGGCATTCCGACTAATGTGCATCTAGAGCTTAGTGAAGAGGGGATAAACCCATGAGATAGGCTGGAGTCCTGCCCCTTCACCTTCCTAAGCATAGTCGGAGGGGGGTTGCGCTTCCCTGTGCAACCCTTGATTTGCAAGTTCCTAAGACGGACCGGGCTCGCTCCAGCACAAGTGTCCACCAACACATTCAGAATCATAAACGACGTGGCCGAGCTGAACCACCAGCTTGGTTTAAACTTAGGCCTGGTCGAGATCTTGCGCTAATACACACTTGGTCGAACTAAGGATGGTTTCAACTATTATTTAAAAATAAGACTGGGCAGAGAACAATTAGTGACCGGCATGTCAGACAAAGATATGCATGATGATGATTTCTTTTAGGTGTCCGGTAATTATGAAACAGCTGATGTGCCCAGTTGGTACATCAGCAAGAACTTCGGTTCTTCATGTAAGCCCATCTTCCCAACCGAACTATTTTGTCAATATTGTTTGTGCCGAGCTAATTACTTCCTTTTTGCAGCTATCGAAGAATTGCAAGCCAACTACCAGTATCCCAACAAAGAGGCAATCAAGGTTGTGCTAAGATACTAGCACTGAGATTGCTACGATCTCCTCGGTTACGTCCCCACCTATCGTTACTCGGCTCCCCGCAAGAGCAAGGTGACAGACTTTCTCCGGACTTCTTCCCCTCCGTCTGACCCAACTCTGCCAGACATCTCTCTAATACGATTGACCAAGGAAGAAGAGATGGCAAAAAGGAGCTAAATCAAGGACTTAATCACCACTACTTCAACCGAGCTACCGAGCGTTCCTCCAACTCCATCCGTCGGTCAAAGTTTGGGGACCGTGATTACCTTTGCCTCCACGGTTGTCCCATCTGCTGAGTCTCGCTGCGTCGGCAAGCACGCCTGGTCAGCCAACCCCTCGGCTAAGATTATGACCGAGCTAAGCACTGAGCAGACAGTGTAGGAAGCCAAGCCCACTCCATCATGGAAACCGGAGTTCAAACACCGGGGCAAAGAGATCCCGGCCACCGCGTCCGTCAAGGGGGACAAGGAACACCTCTTGGCCTTCGACTTATCGAAGGCATTGCTACTGCCGAGCGATGTGACCGAGAGTGATCATGTTCCTGACACCCAGCTCATGAAATCAACAGTCAAGTCCATGACTAGGGTACGATTCAAAATTTCATCAAGTCCTTGCTCGGTTAATCTTTTTGTTTGGGCTAACCTCCTTCCTACTTGTTGCAGGCCATCCAAAAATAACATCTGGTCATGGACCGTATTGTCAATCTACACCACAAAGTCACCGAGCTGAACAACACTGGTAAAAACATCTCGGCTGAGCTTGGCCGAGCTAAGTCCTCTCTCAAGATCGTCAATGTTGACAATGCCAGATTTCTTAGCCAGCTCGGTAGGGCCAAGCAAGAGAGGGACACACTAAAGACCGAGCTAGAAGTTGAAAAGGAAGTGAGGCAGAACACTAGGGATGAGACCAACAACCTCGGTTTCAAGGAGCCCGAAGACAACTATATCAAACAAGTTGAAGCTACCAAGAACATCTATTTCAAGTCTGGTTGGAAGGCTGCTTGTGAAAAACTTGGCCAAGGATATGAGACCGAGGTGTTCACCTCTCCTCCTCCCGCGCTTCCTGCCGGTCTATTTGATACCTTATGCCAATGAAGTCTTCAACTCTTTGCAAGAGGAAGCCGAAGAAGAGGCTAAGGATCAGGTCGGCTAGAAAGAGCCCCGCGACAAAGAAAAAGCTGCTGTGGTCGACCTAGAAGTCACGATGGAAGGGGCTGGAGATGAGTTTGCTGACCTCTCCCCCCTAGCGTAGCCTTTAATGCTCTATCTTTTTTTGCTTTGAATTTTTGTAACCGGGCTACAAGCCCCACCGCATGTACTTAAATGCTCAATTAATGAAAGTTTTTAGCAACTTATCTCAAGTATTTTTGCAATGTATGTTAAGTGTCTTCCTTGCAACCGCGCAATACGTGCTGGACAAAGTGGAACATAACCAGTCTACCCAGTGAAAATGACTTTCTGACTTGTGACTGAGCAAAAATCATAGATTTGAATAATTCATCAACTCAATTGACGGAGCAAAATCATCTCGATTAAAAAAACAGAGTTGAACACTTTATCAACTCAATTGGCCAAGCTAAATCATTTCGGCTAAAATCTTGGAGTTGAACAATTCACCAACTCAATTGACCGAGCAAAATCATCTCGGTTAAAAGAATAGAGTTGAACACTTCATCAACTCTATTGGGCGAACTAAATCATTTCAGCTAAAATCTTGGAGTTAAACAATTCACCAACTCAATTGACAGAGCAAAATCATCTCGGTTGAAAAAACAGAGTTGAACACTTCATCAACTCAATTGACCGAGCAAAATCATCTCGATTAAAAGAACAGGGTTGAACACTTCATCAACTCAATTGGCCGAGATAAATCATTTCGGCTAAAATCTTGGAGTTGAACAATTCACCAACTCAATTGATCGAGCAAAATCATCTCAGTTGAAAGAACAAAGTTGAACACTTTATCAACTTAATTGACTGAGCAAAATCATCTTGGTTATAAGAATAGAGTTGAACACTTCATTAACTCTATTGGCCGAGCTAAATCATTTTAGCTAAAATCTTGGAGTTGAACAATTCACCAACTCAATTGACCGAGCAAAATCATCTCGGTTAGGGGCAATTGCCCCTTGTTCATTGTACAATCCATTAATCACAACAACTTGGCTATGTATGGTGACTCTTTGCTCTTACGTTCATGAATTTACAAGGCAACGAGAAGAATTACATTGGTAAATCAAGGGGAATGCTTGCCTTTTACAAAAAATTACATTGAAAGATAGAAACTAAAAATAAAACAACTTCAGATTGGCTGCGTTCCATGGCTGTAGTATAGCTTTGCCATCCAAGTCTTCCAGATGGTATGCCCCTTTGCCCGCCAGACTGGTGATCTTGTAAGGCCTTTCCCAGTTTGCTCCCAGTTTTCCTTCGCCCAGCACCAGGGTGTTGCCCATCATCTTCCTTAGGACCCAGTCCCCAACTTTGAACGGTCTGGGGTGAATCGTTTTGTTATACTTCTGAGATGGTTCATATTGATATGCTGCGACACGGATCATGGCCTTTTCTCGGTGCTCTTCTACTAGGTCCAATTCTAAGGCAATGGCTTCGATGTTCAAGTCGGGCTCAAAATTTTCACTGTGGACAGTAGGCATACCAACTTCCAATGGAATGACTGTCTCCATACCATATGCCAAGGCGACCGATGTCTCCTCGGTCGAGCATCTTGGTGTTGTTTGCTAAGCCCAAATAACATTTGGGAGTTCCTCGGCCCACTTTCCTTTGGCTTTCTCTAATCTTTTCTTTAGCCTATCTAGAATGGTCTTGTTTAATGCTTCGGCTTGGCCGTTGGACTGAGGATAGGCTGGGGTGGAATTATATAATTCTATTTTTAGTTCCTCATAAAATCCTCTGAACAACCGTCCGTCAAATTGAGTGCCGTTGTTGGAGATCAAAGCCTTGGGGATGCCAAACCGTGTTACCACATTCTGCCAAATAAATTTCTTCACATCTTTTTCTTTAATTGTCGCCAAGGACTCGACTTCAACCCACTTGGTGAAGTAGTCCATCACTGCTATAAAGAACTTGCGATTACCTGGCACCATTGGGAGTGGGCCCACTATGTCAAGCTCTACATTGCGAAAGGCCAAGGACTGGTGAGAGGAAAGAGCTCTCTAGCTGAGTAATGAATTTGGTGGGTGAACTTCTAGCAATTCTCGTATTTTCTCATATATTTCTGTGCATCTGCCTGCATGCATGACCACCAGTAGCCTTGTGAAATAGCGTGGTAAGCTAAAGATCTCCCGCCGATGTGGCTCCTACATATTTCTTCGTGGATCTTGTAAAGAAAAGCATCAACTCTGTTTGGGTGAACACATTTGAGATATGGACCAGTGAATGACTTCTTATACAAAGCACCGGATGAAGAGAGCCAAAACCGCTCAGACTTCACCTGGATTTTGTGTGCCTCTTTCTTGTCGGTCGGCAGGATCCTTTCATTTAGGAAAAGGATGATAGGGTCCATCCAAGAAGGACCCAGCTCGGCACATAGAACTTCTTTTTACTGTGAGTCTTCAATGCTGGGTCTTGGGAGGAACTCAATCAATAGAGGGCCGGGGGTTGATTTGTTGGACATGGAAGCTAAACCGGCTAACTCATTTGCCTGGCCGTTATCTTCTCTGCCAATTTGTTGAACTCTTATGGCTTGAAACTTCTTGATCTACTCTCTCACTAGAGTTTGATATTTGGCCATTCTGACATCTTTGGCTTCATACTCTTCAGATACTTGGTTTATAATGAGTTGGGAGTTGCTGTAGACCATTAGCTTGGATGCTCACAATTGGAGCGCAGTTTTCAGCCCAGCTAACAGTACTTCATACTCGGCCTCGTTGTTTGATGCTGGAAACCCAAGCGTCATAGAATGTTCGATGGTTAGTCTATCTGGTGAGATCAAAACTACGCCTAGCCCGGCTCCATACCGGTTTAAGGTGCCATCCACAAAAAGTTTTCATATTTAGCCAATGAAAAGTTTCTAGCATTCTAAGGGATCCCGGGATGTTTGAAGGCTTAGACGATCATGGTTGCTTAGCTGCTCTGTTATTTCCGCTGCAAATGCGCCGTTGACAATTACAACAAACGAGCCTTCATCCCCCATTGGTGATGCGGCGCTAGATCCAAGGTTGACCTGTTATTCGCAAATCCAACGTTGCATTGCCAGGTTGAACTAGACCTTCAAGTGATGGGTTTGTAGATGGGCACGCAACTTCCGCGTCGCCATTAATTTCCGCCGTACTTACCCCCATCAGCTCGGTTGCCTCGGTAAGATCCACCGGCAAATCGGATGAATTCCAGGCGAGAATTTCACAACAAAGTCGGCCAATGCTTGAGCTTTGATTGCGGTTCAGGGTTGAAACTTGACATCAAATTGCTCCAACTCGACTGCCCATTTCAGAATTCGGTCGGAGAAGTCTGCCCGCTCAAATAAGGCTTTCAAAGGGAACTTGGTTAGCACCACGATCGTGTGAACATGGAAGTAATGTGCCAATTTCTGAGAGGCCATCATTAATGCCAAAACAAGTTTTTCCAGCGCCAAGTATCTTGACTCCGCTAGGAGCAAGGTTTTGCTTACGTAGAAGATTGGTAAATGTTAGGTGCTTTTCTATCCAAACAAGTACCGCGCTAACAACATGTTGAGAAACAGCCAGGTAAAGGTATAGTTCTTCACTGTATTTCGGCATGACCAAGAGTGGGAAGGAAGACAAATAGGTCTTTAGCTAGGCCAAGGCTCTTTCACATTCTTTGTCCCATGAAAACTTGGATTTCAAGGCTAAAAAGAAAAGACAGCAACGATATGATGACCGGCTTATAAATTGGTTAAGTGTGGCTGCCATACTGGCAAGATGTTGCACGTCCTTTGTCGAGTTGGGTTGCTTCAATTCCTGTATGGCTCTGATTTGGGAGGGGTTCGCCTCGATGCCTCGGTTGGTGACCAGAAAACCTAGGAATTTCCCTGACCCCACGCCGAAGGCACACTTTGACGCATTCAGATGCAGCTTGTGTTGTTTAAGAATGGGGAACATCTCTGCCAGATCGACCAAGTGGTTGGCCTCACGTTTGCTTTTGACCACCATGTCATCGATGTAAGCCTCCATCGTGCGATTGAGCAGTGGGGCGAACATCTTGGTCACCATTCTTTGGAAGGTCGCCTTGGCGTTGTTCAAGCCAAAAGGCATGGCTCTGTAGCAAAACAATCCCCTTAGTGTTGTGAAAGAGGTAATCTCCCGGTCAGGCTCATGCATGGAGATTTGGTGATAACTACGGTATGCATCCAAAAAACTAAGTCGACTGTGTCCGACTGTAAGATCCACAAGTTGGTTGATTCTGGGCAAAGAAAAACTGTTTTTGGGGCAAGCTCGGTTGACCATCTTGTAGTTGACACAGACTCGTCATTTTTCATTCTTCTTTGGTACCACGACTGTGTTAGAAACCCACCAATGGTAGTGCACTTCCTGGATTTCCCTTGCTTCAAGCAAGTTTTTGACCTCCTCTGCCACTACCTCGACGTGATGAAGGGCTGATCTCCGCATTCTTTGAATGATAGGCTGGGCATCTGGAAAGACATTGAGTTGTTGGCAAATAAAGTTTGGATCGATGCCAAGCATGTCGTAAGACGTCCATGCAGACACTTTGATATTTGTCACCAAGAACTCCACCATCTCCAGCTGTTCTTGGGCGGTCAAGCTGGATCCCAACAGAAAGAACTTGTCTGGATTGTCTTCGCTGATCTGCACCTCCACCAAATCTTCAACAGCCTTTTCCTCGGCCCTAATGCCCACATCATCCAGGACACTTTGACCTTCCAGACCCTTGATCATTTGCACAAAGCCTTTAGCTGCTCGACTCCCATTCACGACTACGAAACACTGCTTAGCCATGACCTGATCGCCCCAAATCTCTTCAATCACTCCCGTAGCAAAGGGGAACCTCACAACTTGGTGGTAGGTCGATGCCACCGCCTGCATGGCATAAAGCCATCCCTTGCCTAGGATCAGATTGTATATGGAGGGCACCTTTAACACCCAGAACTCCACCTACTTGACCACGGATCTGGCTTTGACTGGTAGGATTATCTTTACCATAGGCCACTCCGGTTGTGAGTTGAAACCAACCAGTGGCGAAATTGCTGGGGCCAAATCTGTATCTCTTAGTTTAAGCTGCTTGAAGGCATTGTAGTACATGATCTCGACTGAGCTACATTGGTCGATCAAAATGCGCTTAACATCAAAGTCCCTGACGTGAAAGGTAACCACCAGAGCATCATCGTGTGGCATTTGAATTCGCTCAAGATCCCAATTTGAGAAGTTGAGCACATTTTTCTCCTCAGTTTTGCCCCTTTTGACCGCGGGCTGGACAGATAGGACTTCTCTCATATGTTCTGCTTTTTTGATTATCCCTCAGAGCTTGCATATGCGCGCTGGCTCGATGATACCATGGATCACATTGATCACTCCTTGGAGAGGTGCTTCTAGGGCGGCCAAACCACTTGGGTCAGCCAGAGTATGATGCACGGCCTTGATACCCTTGTCGATGTAATGGTCCAAGTGACCAGTGGTGACCAACTCCTCCAAGTGTTGTTTCAATGGTAAACAATCCTTCGTACGGTGCCCTCATTCACCATGAAAGGTGTAGTGATACCATAGATTCTGTGCATCGCCTAACTTAGCCGGAAATCGAACATACACCTCGTCGTGGATTTCGCTAAGGATGCGGTAAATTAGGATCTTAAAAATCGTGGTGATGCCCATTCAAGCATTCAACTTTCTACTCGCATCTGTCGTGGCATTGCGAGGGTAATCAGCTCGATTGTTGCGGCAACCTTTACCCCGGTTGCTACGATCTGCACCACGGGGTGACTCTTTTGCACGATCACTCAGACGGTTTACCTCCTGCTCGACCGTGTGAACTTTTCTAGCCACCATTTTGTTCGTTGCCACTGGATTCACCTTCACGCTGGCCGCAGTTGCATCATTCTCTACTCGGATATGCTCGTTGATGCGCTGCATCAATAGCTTCATGGTAATCGGTTGGTTTATGGTGAGCGAGTCCCTTAGTCTATGTCCGACCGGGAGACTGCGCTTGTATTGGGTGATTATCAGGTTGGTCGGGCAATCAAAGATCTCATTGAAGGTTTCTCAATATTTGGCGTTGTATGGTTTGAGGGAGTCGCCCGACTCCCTCTTGACACTCAGAAGGTGGTCAACCTCCTTTGGCGTTTTGATGTTAGTTTTGAATCAGGTCACGAATGCTTCCGCCAACTGTTGCCACCTTTCGATACTTTCCTTCAGTAGCCTCTCAAACCACTTCAGGCCCAACTTGCCCAAACTTGACAGGAAAATAAGGCACATGACAGCGTCGTTACGCCTGTATCCAGCCATAACCTGCCGGAAGTGGCTTACGTGAATGTATGGATCGATTTTATCGTCATAGAGTGTAAACTTGGGTTGGTGGAAGCCCACAGGGAGCGGCGTGATCTCTATCTCAAAGGAAAAAGGGGTGGCGCTCAGCCTCGCCAAGTCCCTATCCAAAGGGACAAGTGTAACTAGCTGTGGTGACGGCATTACAACTTCCTCACTGGTGCGACCTTCACGGGATAATCGCTGTAGCGCCGACACCCTTTGCACGCTTTGTAACGCCCCAACTTCTGGGTTCTTTCATTAATCAAATCAATCTCAAATTTATAATTACAGATAACTCATAATCTCAAATATACAAACCGTCTCCAAAATATAAATTATAAAAAATTTCAAAAATAATATATAGTTGTGGACTAAAAAATCTCCAACTCAAATAATCTTTTTAGATGCTTCAACTCCAATCGCTACTAAATTTGCTCTACACCTGAGAAATAAATTAATTCGGGAAGTATACAATACAACAGGAATAACAAGGCTCAGACAGAAAATAAATCAATAGAGATCCAATAATTACACAACCGATTAGATTCAATAATCAAGCAATTTACCAAATTGCACAAACAAGTTAACTCGACATAGGATAATT
The DNA here is from genome assembly GCA_025200525.1 of Camellia lanceoleosa. Lineage (NCBI taxonomy): Eukaryota > Viridiplantae > Streptophyta > Magnoliopsida > Ericales > Theaceae > Camellia > Camellia lanceoleosa. Next base: position 102,373,938 of record CM045761.1, on the reverse strand, counting down.
TATCCAAAACCAAATACTCAGTCCTACTCAGTACATGACCAGTGACCGACCTTACCCACCTTACCCAAGCACAACCGCTTATCCGGACTATTGGTCTAAGCTATTGGCAAGGTCTACTCGATCTATGTATGGAGCATTTCTACGTCATTTAGCCAGACAAATCAACACTGATTACACAGAACAACTTAATGAAATTTATCAAATGACTAGAGTAATCAAATGAATCAATAACGAATAATTCCACAGAATTTACCAAACGATCAGAATAATCAAGAGGAGTACAAATTTACGGTAATTAAAATAAACTCTTTGCAAAGAGATTTAGAGAAACATATTGTATACCACCCGAATTACCTCAAATCAATCTCCTTCGTCGCCAACACTCAAATCTCGATATTTCTCTATAGATCTCCAAATTCTAAGCCATAAGGTATGTAAGGGTTCACAAATCTACAACTCTCATCCTTTATGAAAATGCTTACTCTCACTTTAAACACTCTTAATCTAAACTCCAAATTTCTAAAATTTAAGAGAGAACAATATGAGAGATAGAGATATGGATGGACCAAGAAGAAGAATGATAGAAATAGTTGAGAGATGAGCTTAATTTATAGGCAAGGATACTTGGGACAAAAGAAAAGAAAGACTTGGGGCCAAAGAAAGGAACTTTACTTGGTGGGCAAGAAAGGGATTTACTTGGAAAACAAGAAAAGAAAGTTCCTTGAAGAGCGCTCGGGAACAAATACGCATGTTATTGGCGGGCAGTAACCATGGGTAACTAAGTTGGGAGCTACTAGGCAACAAAATTACAAGGCGGAGAGCAATTAGAAATCTGGACTGGCTAACAATCAAAGGCCAACAGGCAGAATATTTGCACTTCAAGGAGAAGAAAATGAACATCTCACTAAGCAGTATCTTGAGGAAGAGCAGTACACCACATATGAACCCAAGGAGCCGCAGTACGAGCCATGGCTAACTTAGGAAAAATATAACTAGGATATTAGTTATAACTTTTTTGGATGACCTTTTGTAAAATGAATATAAGCGATGTAAATTTCCTTTTGTTAATGTAGTTTTAGAACTCTTGAGTATATGCTTTATTCATCATATTCTTTCATATCAGCTATGTGGATGCAAACCTTTAAGAATTGTTTGTGCATTTGATTTTCAATCTCCAAGACATAAATAGGTCCAACTCTAAAATCATCTTGGACACAAATTGATCGTCTGTACACCAATCGTGATCGGTGGCAACCAGAAGAATGAGACGAGTTACACATTCATTGGGATACTTTTACTATTTGAGGCGGATAGACCAACTTCCCTGGTTACCACAAATCAATGAACGTAATGACACTAAAAACCTAGAGAATGATCATCAGGATACATTCATAGTGTGTACGCGGACTACCACATCAGAAATTGGCAATAGGGGTTTTCACAATGAAGCAACGACATCATTACCTATACAACGAGTAGTTTATAATTTTTGCAAAAAAAAATGATTAAAATATGTTGACAGAATCTACCTGGAAGCACAATGAGGCAATGCGGGTAAGTTATCCACAATTTTTCGACGGTTTAAAATTTCAGGGACGAAATTTGTTTAAGGGGGATAGGTTGTAGAGACCCTAATTTTTGTAATTACCGCTAAATCCCTAACCATGAGTTTATTTCAATAAAGTCCTTGAATTTTCTTTTAATTACGTTTTAAACCCTAGAATCGAGAAGTATCGTGGATTAATTTGAGTAAATCCTAATCGATCCCGTGGATTAATAATCACATTTAAAACCCTATTATTAATTATTAGACCCTATAGTAGTATAGTTATAGATTAATCACTTTAAAATCTTAATTTTTGGTAATGCCGTTTTTGCTCGGTTTCTCGTCTTTGTTTGCGCATTAATTTAACGGGACCCAAATTTATTATTCTAACTATTTTCTAATGTTAGTATATTGTATACTAAATATCAAGGTTTCAAAATTTTAGACTTAGTCCCTATATACTTCTATTTTATTTCATTCCAAACCTTAATTGTAATATTTTCTTAATTAATTTGCTTATGCCTATTATTTTATATTTATAAATACAAATATCTTATATATATATATATATATTTCTTGGAGCCCGAGTTGTTGGCCATGTGATGGATGAAAGGGCCTTGATGGCAATTTTGACAAATTGCACTTATAGAACTTGGACCCTAAGAAACCTCCCAATCCTTCTCTTTATATACATGCACACTTCTCCCCCCTCATTTTATACATTTTTCAGCCATGCACCAGAGGAGTGAGAGAGAGTTATCTTGGAAAGAGAGAGAGAGAGAGAGAAAGAGAGAGAGAAGAAGAAGAAGAAGAAAAAGAAGAAGAAGAAGAAGAAAAAAAAGAAGAATTGTGTTGAGTCTTGTACAACAAAGGTAAACATACATAACCTCTTCTCTCAGGTTCTTTTACCACTTGTTTTTCCCCTCCTAATACATGTTCTTTATATATCTATATATATGTTGTAGTCTAGGCCTACACTCTTGTATAAATGTGTATTAATCAAGAAATGGTATGCTTCTCTTTCTTTCTTAAATTTCCAGCAGCAAATCTTTTCTCTCTCTTGAATTTATTTTCCTATCAAAACTCCATAAACTCAAAATTTGTTTTTATGGTGTAATATTTGGTATGTCTAGAGTATGTGATAATTTTTGTAGGACCTAAGAATGTATTTTTATAACCTAAACAATTTTTCTAAGTTTCTTACTCACAGAACCAGAAAAACAGTTAACCTTCTCTATTTTTAAAAAATTCCAGAAAAATAATCTTGAGTCCACTTTTATGTCAAAATCTTAATTTGATGTTATATTTTAACTAAAATTTGTTTGAACTTAAGAGAGTGAGGGGTTCGAGAGAAAAACCGATTTGCGTAATAGTCAACGAATCTGGACAGATCTTGGTAATTCTAAATTATCTTAAAATCTAAAATACCTATCCTACTTTCATAAATTGAGTTTGAAACTAGACTTGTTTATCTACAAACTCATGTGAGGCCAGGTACTTAGGGCCAATAAAAATATTTTTTTCATAATTATTTTCAAACTGGTTCAAATCTGGAAATCTGGAAATTTGTATTAATATGCTCTTATTTGGTTTGCAACTCTTATATTCTACATTTCTTGAATGTTTTAGTCTTGATATGTAATTTATAATAAATTGTGAATTTGCTTTACCATGAATAAATTACTTGTTGTTTAGTTTGGATTCGTAATTATATTAACCATGCTTTGCTATAACTGAGAATATAATGCACTTAATAAAGTGGAAATCAAATGAGATGGTAATGGGTTGCGATCATTGTATTAAATTTTATGAGATAATGAACGATGGATTCAAGAGTATGATATAGTGGAATGTGTTCTATTTTTGTGAAGTCTTGCGTAAGTGTGCTTTCGAATCCTAACATGGCACGGGAGGTATTCTGGCTGCTTAACGGAAATATGAGGTATAAGGGTAGCAGTGAGGGTCTCACATAGGGAGAGTATCCCTGGAAGCCCGTTCCCTTGGGGCAGACCGTGATGTTACCATTCGGTATGTAACCTAGGTGCGTGGGCATCATTGATAATTGTACGGTAAGTGACACATTGGTGGTTATGTGGTAAGCGACGCATTGGTATTGTATTAACGAACGAGGAGTCAGAATTGCCCGTGGCTAATGTTAGTGGTTGGGTAGGAACGACATTCCGCGGGGAGTTTCCTAGAACTAACTAAAATTGACTATTATTCATGAGAACTGAAATTTAATTATAAGCTTTGCTTAATTGTTGCTTTCATTGTATGTTATGATCATACCGTTATGTTACTTGTGTATTTGGAATGGGAAAAGGGTCGAGGTGTGTGTATTTACTGGGCATTCTAAGCTCATGGCGTTTTAAGCCAAGTGAAGGCGAGTTTTACACCGAGAACGAAATCCCTAAAAGCTTTCAGGAACCATGGCTGCCTTAGAGATTAGATTTTATAATTCCTGTATTTTGGATAATCTTTTTGTATCAAGGAACTGATTTGTATTTAAAGACTTGAAGAATTTTATCTGTAACTATTATTAATATTTTCTTTTTTAGTGTAATTATTTGTATTTTGTGCTTAAAAATGATGTGTATCCGCTAGTTAAACCCCGGTGTATCGTTGTATTATATTATCGAAATTTGGAGTTTCACAATTCTAAGCCATAAGGTATGTAAGGGTTCACAAATCTATAACTCTCCTCATTTATGAAAATGCTTACTCTCACTTTAAACACTCTAACCTAAATCCAAATTTCTAAAATTTAAGAGAGAACAATATGAGAGAGATAGAGATATGGATGGACCAAGAAGAAGAATGATAGAAATAGTTGAGAGGTGAGCTCAATTTATAGGCAAGGATACTTGGGACAAAAGAAAAGAAAGACTTGGGGCCAAAGAAAGGAACTTTACTTGGTGGGCAAGAAAGGGATTTACTTGGAGAATAAGAAAAGAAACTTCCTTGGAGACAAAGTAACTTGGAGAAAAAGGAAGATTAAAGAAATTAAAAATAAAAGATTACTTGGTAAGCAAGGAAATGATGAAAAAATAATAAAATAAAATTTACTTGGTGCCCAAGAATAATGAAAAAATATTAGAAAACAAAGGAGATGAATAATAATGAGGTGGAGAGAAAAAGAGATAAAATAAATAGAAAAAAATAAGTTAGATTCTCATCTAAGAATCTCACTACCAAACTACCACCAATACCTCTCACTAAAATATTAATACCTCAAAAATACGGGATTTCACACGCTCGTTCTTCTAGGACGACCCTCAGGTCCTCCAAACGGGCAGAGTAAGAATACCTCGACGTCGTCGACGGACATGAGGGATGGTAACTGCTATCTTGCGTGCTAGACTTCTCTGCTGGCGGATCGGAGTCTCCAACCCCATAGCTTCTGGTGATGGAGAGTAAAGGCGTCCGCCGCTAGTTCTGGCTGCTTGAGCGACGGGGTTGGGTGTGTTCACTATGGTCACCCACTCTAGCAACACCCTTTCCTTTGACTTGTCGCTTTAGTGCCTCCATCTCTGCCGCCATCCTTCGAATGATGGCGTCTTCATTTCTCAACTTATGCTCTAAGCGCTGAGCGTGCAATTCTCTTTGCCGCCGGTACCCATCGGGGCTTCACGAGTGATCAGTACTCCTTGCGCGCTTGTCTCGTGCATCTCTAGGGATTCTTCTGGGAGAGGTCTCCAAACTTGTCTTGTGCATCTCTAGGGATTCTTCTGGGAGAGGTCTCCAAACCAGCCATGACAGAGATGACAGGAAGACAATCTCTTCTTAGGGTGATACCATCGATGGCGGACAATGGTACATCGTCGTTGTTTGCCATGAAAGATGATTGGAAGAGCTTGGAAGACAAGGTTTTGTCTGCCGGAGAGAGCTTCCCATAGACGACGCCAATTGTACAGGAGCCAAATATCCAACGTTACCCATACTCCTTGTGTCCAAACTGCACTATACTCCGATCGACCTGAGAACACAATGAAGATGAGTTACCCGGGGAAAACCCCTCCGACGATCAAGTTAGCACACTCAGAGAGAGAGAAAAAGAGGGAGAGAGAGAGATAGGGAGACAAAGTGTTATGTGAGTTCCTATCAGAGGATGATCCAGACCTGACTTTAGGGGCGCAGCTCTGTTTATATAATCTCTGCACGCACTTTTACGTCCACTCACCTTTGGACGCGTGGACCTACTATCCTCTCTCATTTTCTTACGTATCAGCACAAATACAGCTAAACACCACCTAATAAAACCGCCATATGACTTCAATGTGCACGGACAGTGCAATTCTCTTCCTTCAGTTTCGTGGCGCCGCATAGCACTCTTGACCGAAATACGCTCAATATGGAGCCATGCCATCACTCAATAACCGGGTTATTTGTCTAGTTTCTTTAACAACTCCGTGCCATGGCTCGACCGAGCTCCTTGGCTACAACCGAGCAGAAGTTCGGCTCACCACGTTGGAAAGACTAATCCAGCCCAACTCTAAATAGTGCATAACTCCCCAAACCAATCACCCACCATTATTCTCGCCTAATCGGAATAAGACCTCGGTTTAATACACCCTTAAGACAGACCGAACAGAAACTCTTGATTCCAACCAAACTAACCTGGCCTAACATTTCGGTCACAAACCTCCCTCTCAGGGACCGTTAATATAATTTGTCATTTCTTATAAGATAGGATATCATGGAAATTAATGATGTAAAGAAATGTAGTTGGATATCATGGAAATTAATGAGGTAAAGAAAGGTGGTTGCTTCTCCTCAATTCGAAATCGAATTGAAGCGTGTTGTTAGGTTTTCATGAGTCTATTGCAGGACCAACATCAATAATTTGAACCGTTTAATATATAAGTCTTGTCAAGTACTTTATCTCTGCAAGAAAATCACGTTGATCAAATATTAATAATCACTTAATCAAATCAAATTTGTATTAGCGGTAAGTATAATTTAAAAAATAAATTATTAACACATATATGATCTAATCAATTGACTATTAATATTCGATCCACATAATTTTTTTATAGAGATAAAATATTCAATGAGCCCAATAAATTAAATGATTTGAATTATCGAGGCGAATCCAACACCGACCCAAAATAAGCTAGACTGAACCGTTTAATTGATATACCAAACTGGTGAGATCCAATCTCGTAAAGAAAATATGACACAAGGATTGAGAAATTGTTGTTCATAGATATACAATTTTCATTTTTGTTATTATAATTTCATACTGGTACTATCTGTAGTTTGTTTAATTAGGGGTGGGCAACGGTTTATTCGATCCGTAAAAACTGCCCAACCTGCCCAATCCGCATACAAATGGGCGGTTTCTCAAATACAATGCGAGCAGATGCAATTTGAAATATGACATGTTTGCAGGTTGCTGGCGGGTTGCGGGTTTAACCCGCACCCACAAGAACCCGCCCACACTTTTTTTTATTTATTTATCTTAACCATTGATTTCAGGTGCAAAAACCAACCCGCACTTTTTTTTTTATCTATTTTTATTTTTTTATCTTAACTATTGATTTCATTCCTACATCCTACTTAGATATTTTTGCCCAAAACAAAACACTCTTTATTCTTTGAACTTACTCTAATATTACATTTGCTAATAGTATTATATCAACTAAAACTGAATAAATACTAATCATATTATTCTTGTTTCATAATTGAACTTGTCTTGGATGAAGTGTGATTTGGAATTTTAAATTCCTTAATGAATATGGAGTTCTAGTTTAGATTTTTGAAATATGTATTTGTATTAGTTTATGATTTGATTTAAGATTTTGAATGATTTGTTTGTATTATGAATTAATTTTGTTGTGTTTTTAATTTTATAAGTTTTAATTCATTAATTATTAATGTTGGAGCATTTTAGAAAATGGAGAGAAAATGATCCAAAATAAATATTTACAAAATGAGAAAAAAAAATAAGGCTACAAAAAAAAAAATTGAAGAAAAAAATCAAATCCGCAAATCGCCCACAACTGCTCGTACATCTGCGAACCCTATCCACACAAACCGCAAACCGCATTACGGACAGTTGCGAGTTGTCTTTTTTTCAAACTGCATAGATGCAAGCGAGTCCAAATCGATCTGCAAACCGTTTAAATCCGAACCGTGAACATCCCCATGCTTAAGTATAATTTTAATTGCATTAATTTTATTTTAAATTTTCTATACTATATCAATTCCATCTAATTAATAACAAGAGATAATTGTTGACACATGTAACTTAAAAAAGGTATAATACATTAGGCTGAGTAAATATTATTTGTTGATAAGAAATTTATTGTTTGTGAAATAATTTGATAATTTTTTTTTTATTTACTTTGAAAGATATTTTATTTTTAATTTTATTCCTTAATTTATGTTTTGACTTTTTTATTTTTAATTTTTAACTGCCTGTTCAAATTTAAATCTATTTGTTCAAATTATTTTCCATCAATTCAATTTTTTTTACTGTCTATTCAAATTTATATCTATCTATTAAATTTTTCTCTTTATTTATTTAAATATTTGTTCAAATTTTATTATGTATTCAATTTTTCAAGTATGTTTATTTTTTTTAACTATCTGTTCAAATGATTTTTTATTTGTTCTTTTTTTCTCTGTTCAAATTTTTATTTTTCTATTCAAATTTGAAAGCCCATTTTTTCTATGGGCTTATTTGCGAAGATGAGTTGGGATAAGACAAAATAAGATATTTTAATCCAACAAGATAAAATATTACATCCAACTCATAATTATTATATTTTTTTCTAACAAAAAATCCAAAAAAATCAAAAAAGTCAAAAAATCATTCCCAAACGAGATTTTTTTAATCCCAAACTAGAAAAGTCAAAAAATCAACCCACTTTCCAAACGAACCATATATGTTTGAAATTCATAAACTAATTTTTCTATTTGTTGGAATTATCTACCACAAACACTCAAAGTGTGTTTAGTTCGATTTTGAGAGATAAATTTTTTTAAAAAAAATATTAGGTAAGGAATTTAAAAATTTTTTTGATTTGTTTGATTATATATTTTGAAAATAATTTTGGAATATAAAAGCTTAAGATGATTTGATAATTTGTTGTAATTAAATAGATATATGTGAGAGAAAAAAATTATTGAGAATGAGAGGAGAGAGAAAAAATAATTAATTGATATGTAGGAAAGAGAGTTATTTTGAAAAAATATTTCAAAAAATTTCCAATCAAACAAAATTTTAAAATTTTTTTTCAAAAATTATATTTTAAGAATTAAACCAAACAAGTCCTTAAATTTTTCCATCTATTTTTTCAACAGAACACAACCTAAGACTTCTTTTGGGAACATATTTTTTTAGTAACTTCTTGATTAAAATGTGATGTAAAAAAAATTAATATGTTTAAAATGACTTTTTAATTTTTTATGAAAAAATATAAAAAAAAAGTAAATAATTTTTTTTAAAAATTTTTTTAATATGTCTCGTTGACTTAATAATTTTTTTAACTTCATAACTTAAAAAGGCACTCATCAAAACCAGGTCCATATATTGATATTGTAAATGCTCCTCGTAAAACTATTTGTTCAATTTATGAAGCACATCTATTCAAATTCTTCATGATGAGTTTGCATCACTCCGAACTGCACAGACACAGCGCTTGCATATTAACATCGAGAATAACTAAAATCAACATAAAAACTGAATGTTAACCAAGAGATGAATTACTAAAAGGCACCCTTTAGTGCTGCCAAAGAAAGAGAGAGAGTGGGTCATAGTGTCTGAGTAAACAAATAGAAACTGAAACCAAATTTAATAGAAGGATGAGCTCCAGTGCGACCACCAGAAGAGAGTCCAGCCGATTGAAGCTGTTCAGACACCGTCTCGATATCTTTCTCGTTTGCCTCTAATCACATCAATAATAATTTTTTTTTTTAGAAAAAAAAAACCCAAAAAACATATAAGAGAAGAGAAAGAATGGATTAATGGATATGAATTAACATTGAAGGAGATTGGGATAGAGGTTAGGGGCGTTGGAGTTCAACTAGGGTTTGCATTTCTCAAAATCAGCGGGTAAAGTACAAATACGACAGTACAGAACTTGAACTGGTTAGGGCTTTTCAGCCATTTCGATTCCGACAAAGCCTCGATCGCCACCACGAGACACAGCGACGAACCGATCTGTATTCTAAGATCTTGCCTTACCTTCGACGCATTTCACCTTTGACGAAGAATTCGGAGATTCAGCTTCACGGAGATCGATAGAGATTTGACTTTACTTCTTTGAAGATTTGGTTTACGGCGGTGATCGATGAAGAAGATGACGGTGAGGAGGTAGATCTGAAGTGAGTGAACTCCGAGATCGGCTGTGGATCTGGAGAGAGAGAGAGAGAGAGAGAGAGAGAGTAAAGAGAGATCGGTGGTGTCGGTGGCGAGGTCCCAGAGGCGAAGCTCGCGTTCACCGACGAAGTGAGGGTGGCCGGTGAACGGCGACGAGGGAGAGGGCTTCGATGGAGGTGTCAGTTCAAAACCCTATCCTTAGAGAGAAGAGAGAAGAGAGAGAGAGAAATGTGAATGTTGATAGAAAATCAAGGTCTTAAAACTCGTGAGACAGGCGGATGAAATGGAGGGATAGTTTGGTCATTTTTGTAAAAGTTAATTATATTTACATTTCTTAACGTAATTTTAATAATTACAGAAGTCTCTTTTATTTTAATTGATAATATCAAAATTTTTTCATTCCGTCAATTTTACACAAACAACGTTTGTTGTCTATACAAAATGACTATATTACCCCTTCATTTAAGTGCAAAAAGACAAAATGACTTTTTGTTCACTTCTTCATACAACCTTATCATGTACCTCATTTTATTTGATAATTACCTACCTTCATCCCCTCTGCCTTTGCGTTTCTATACCCGATTTTTACCTTTTCACTCTTCCTTCTTAGACTCTCCATTGCCACCAACCTCCAACTTTACCACCCCCAACCGTCAAAGGCAGATTTACCAGACCTACGGTGATGTCGATTTCAAAAGTGTCCTTCAGCCTCCCCACATCCATTACCGGCACGCTTCGTGCCCCGCTCTCTCTCTCTCTCTCTCTCTCTCTCTCCTAACAGTGAAATCAAACCCTCCTCTCTATCTCTTTTCTCCCTCCTTCACTTCATCTCTCGTGACTGTGAGACTCTTAACTTTTGTAAACCCTATTAAGTCCTTTACTTTTAAATTATTTTTTAAAAATCTCTCAATTTCTTAATTAATTACAATTTTAACCCAAGGATCAAAATACATGCACCGATTGAAAACTCGCAAGTCCTATTCGATTTCGGTAACTTAAAAATCATTTCTAATACCCTAATATGGATTAATTGACTCCATAAATGTAGAATTAGCACTTGAAAACCCTAGGTTTTTTCGATTTTTATTACGTTCATCAGTTGATAGTCTTTTTATTATAAACAAGAAATTTAAACCGAATTAGATTCTCTAATCCTAATTTAGTTAAATTCTACTCTAAAATAAATGTTCCAATTCATAAATTAAATCCAAAGTTCTCACATTTTTATTAAATCACAAATTGACCCCAAACTAGTAATATTATATATATACACTTGTACCTTTAAACATATATTATACATTATATTTTGCAATTTTCAACAATTGTACACAAGGAAAAAAAAATTAATTCCCTCAAATCAGGCCACATGGCCAGCCGCCCTAGAGAATAGAAAATTATACAACCGTTTCAAACCATATCTGTGAAATCAAGGAAAAGTGTTGGCAAGTACTCTCAAAACATGAAATCATGCCTCCACTGTAAGTCCACTCCTAACCAAATCCTAACTAGATCATGATTAATTGTATAATTAAGGCCTATAATCATTCACCATTATATTAGATTACAAGTAAATCTAATATATCCAATCTATTTTCAATCAATGGGCACTTTAGACCTTTTGCACCAATTTTCATATAAAGAAACCTCACCCTTAGCACTTTACATACAAGAAATCTTATACAAACACTTCAGTCAACTGAGAGGGAGAGAGGGGAAGATAGTGAGCTTGGTGGAAGAAAAGAAAAGGAAAAATTATGCAAACACTCCACTAGGCAATCAAGTAAGCCACATTACCATTTTTCCTTCTATTTCATTTTCCAAATACATGTTATTAGAGTCTTGAAATCATATTTTTAGATCTGTTGTAATGATGTTCATGTGTTCAAAGTTAATGAATTGGGCTTTAATCCTTCTTCTATTCATATTTTCTCTTAATAGATGCAAAACTACTTTTTTCTTTCCATATCTCACATTATTTCCAAAGGCATACCACCACTCTAAAAATATGAGTTATTGACACATTATTTACTGTGTTTTCATCACAAAAGAAGTGAAAAATTTCTCGTAGTTGGCCTATTTTCTCACCAACCTTCTTATTTTGAGTATTGTGCATAAAAAACTTGTTTTACAGCCAACCTTCAAAAATTACAGAAAAATCTCCTGGACCTTAGTTTTATGTAAAAAAGTTCCTTAAAGAGTTAGATTTCAAGTAAAATTGGTTTCACTGAAAAAGAGTAAGCAGTTTGAAAGAAAATCTGATTTTCATAACGGTTGACAAATCTGAACAGAAACTGGAGTGTTTCTTAAATAACCAAAAATCTAGAAAAGCAATTCCATTTTCGAAACATGTTCTGAAAAACTAGATTAAATTCTCTACGAACCATAGGAAAGTTGAGTTCGGGAGAAATCTGAAATAGCCATTTTGATTTGAATCTTTAAATGGTACTGAATCTAGAAATTCTGTTTTGCATTGGTGTTTTATGCTCTTGTCTTCATGAATAAGCTTATTAGTATATGGTCATGTTTTGGTATGATATTGCATGTGTTATGGTTATGTTCCTTATCTTCTTCATTTGATGATGCTCATGTTTATGTGGACATTATTGTCTTGATAAGTTTGTTCTAACTTTAACTTAAAATATTTAACTCATCAAGAAACTTAAGTGGGGTAGTATTGGGTTTTTGATCATTTGATTAATGCAGAGATGATAATGTGTTATGTATGGATTGATAGGATGTGCTCCTTAATTGAAGGTTAAGTCTTGCGCAAGCGGTTATTGCGTAAACCCTAGAATGGAATAGACATATTCGGACTTTTTGCGATAGTTTGATTGGTGAGATAAGGTTGAGTTCAAATGGGACATTCAGGAGGATAAAACTTTTTTTGGAAGGATAATGTTGGATTTAGGGTGATAAAACCTTTTTTTTTTCGCTGTCCCTTTTGAGGCCCTACGGTTGGCGCTACGTGGTATATTACTGTTGGTAGGCATCCGACGTAAGTTCTGCAAAAAAGCAGCAAAAAAGGGAGTTCTGAATAGTTCGGTATCTAATTCTTGTAGTTGAGAGAATGAAATCTCTTTGAGATATTTCTAGAATACTAACATCTAACCATATAATCCTTGTTATTGACTTGAATATCATGCTTCATTACTTGTTTGTTATGATGGTGTATTGGATTAGGAAAAAAGGACGGGGTGTGTGTGTGTTTACTGGGCATTCAAAGCTCATGGTGTTTCATGCTAAGTATTGAAGACTATTAAACCAGTCAAAGGCAAAGCTGAAACACTTGAAGACGTATGGTTACCCTACGAGGATTAGAAACTAGTTTTTAAACGTATTTTGAGATTGTAAGTGATAGATCCTATGTTATATTTAAGACATGATTTTATAATTATACATATCTTTTATATTACCTATTCCTTATTTTCTCGTTGACTCATGTAGACCTTGTGTTAATATCTTGTTAAGATCTGTCTAAAAGGTAGCTTTGCAATCTAAGGTGGTTGAACTTTGAAGGGAGACTATATTGACTCCTCCGACCTTCTTCGGATCTTACTTGGTTATTAACCAAAGAACTCATTAGTGACGTTTTCTACTCTTGTAACCTTAGATAAACTATGTATTTATTTGTTAATATATATTTTGATGTTCCCGATTTTTAAGGCGTCACAACAACGGTGCTTTTTCTCCATTTGCCTTCCTCATATCCATATGAGTGTTCTCACAGTAACATAGTGAAATGAAAGACAGTGGGAAGAGGAAAATGTAGATTTGATGAGTCGAAGAAGAATCAGAGCTGCAATGACCCATCAATGATTTCATAGAAGACCCATCAATGGGCGATGGAGATAGAAGAAGAGTCGGAGCTACAACGCTGGTATATTCAACCAACATTAAAGCAACTTTCTTGTGATTCCCAACTTTTTAGGTTTTCTCTCTCTCTCTCTCTATATATATATATATAAGTGTATGTATATGTTTAAGTAAAATAGGTATCTGTAATCTGAGTTAGTTTACATGTATTACAACAAATGCTATTGAAAATTTTAGTAATGCTCTATAATTTTTGCAAATGTAAGTAATACAATTAGTATTATCTATTAGAATACTGGGGATTTGGATGTATATGTACAATAAAGTAAGTTTAATCTGTGAAGGGTCAAACAGTATTCATAGTGGCTTGTTTTTGGAGCTACCTAGTTGAGGAATTGAATTGAAGATGGCTTTGAGTGATTTTAGGTTCCAAGAAATTTTCTGGGTTTGAGAATTTTTTTGTTTTTTTGTTCTCTAATTTTTTTGGGTTTTAGGATGGTGGCTATATAGATATATCTATTTTTTCTGCTTTTTTTTTTTTTTTTTTTTTTGAGGGTTTTAAGAAATCAGTACAGTCAAGATTGTAGTTGTTGCTGGTGAGTTTGATTGTTATTGTTTGGTATGAAGTTGTTAGCTTTGTTTACTTTTGATTGAGTTTATTGTTAATTTTGTTGTTTGGCTGAAGTTGTTAGCTTTGTGAAATAAGAAAGATGCCAGAGAGAAAAGTCTAAAAGAGAGAGCGAGAGAGATAGAGAATACATTGTGTTTTATTTATTTATGTTTTTGGATGTGGGTGTGTTCCACAATGTTGTGTGTAAGAGAGAATAAATTGGGTTTTATCTCATGTAACCTAACTCATGGAGTGTTTCAAAACACATGAAGGTCTTATGGGCATTTCAATATTTATTTTTAATGACATCAGCAGTTTCGGTTAGTTGGGTGAACGACAGTCAAAAAATTGGGAAACCTTGATATTGTCAGTTAAAGTCGGAGAGGTTTTTGTAATTATTAAAATCACAGGAAAGATCTCTGTATTCGTTAGAAATCACAAGGGAGGTAAGTGTAATTTACCCTTTTTCAAATGATTTCAACAGTTAGACCTTTGGCCTAATAAAATTTATATTTGGATTTTTGGGCCAAGCGTTGTAATAACAATCAATAGGTAAAAAAATTTCATTTTCAAAAAAAAAAAAAAAAAAAAAAAAACAAAGATTAAGTCTTGTAGCAAAATAAATTATGAATTTTTTTATTTTATTAATTCAAACCCTAATCTTTTAATTTGTTTTCAAATTAAACCATTTATCTAATTTTGTTAAGTAAAACTGGTAAAAAATAATATTTTAATTATTATACTCAATAAAAATGCATATTTTAGACATTTTCCATATATCTACATTAAATTTAATAACTAAAATATTTATTTTTCATTAAAAACAAATTAAAAGATTAAGGTTAAATTTATAAAATTTAAAATTTATTTTGTTACAAGACTCAAATCTTGAGATTTTTTTTTTTTTTGGTAATTTTCTCAATAGTTTATTATTTCCTTTGAATGGATCATTTATCCTTAATTGAACAAAATAGACATAATATGAAAATAATAATTTTTTTTTGGATACAATTGAAATAATATGAACTAAATTGACATAAGTGGAAAATTGGGGCCATTAACCATTTTGGGTTTATTTTATTCTCAAATTAGGTTGCTTTATTTTATTTTATTTTAATTAGGTTGCTTTTCAAAGTATTGCCTAGAATGGCTTCAAGCGTGTTTTGTATTTATACTCTCATGAAAGCAATTTAAAAAAATAATATTAATTAAGAAAGAGTCTTTAATAAACACGGTTTCAGCACAATTTTTTTTATTTTTTATTATAAAAAGCATTTTTTTTTAATAGAAAGCGAGAATTTTAAAAAAAATTTATATCAAAATGATAGGTATCCCAATCTCGCTTTGAGCATATTGTTTTTTAGAAAGCACAACAGAATTATTTTATTTTTATTTTTTTATAGAAAGCATGTTTACAAACTTTACTTTCAACATAATTTTTTTTCAAGTAAAATATAAATATATCTCTTGAGATATGTTTAAATTACAGTTTATCTCCTGTAGTTTAAAAAATTATGAATATCCCTTATCATAATTTTTTTACTTAATAGAATTAATTGAAAAAATAAAATTTCTAATTATTCTCTTAAACGGTAATAAAATTATCTAAATTATTAATTAAAATAAATTCTTGATATTATTATAATCTGTTAATTAGCTTGATATTTATTAATAAAAGGGGTCATTTTTTTTTTTATGAAATTTGAAACTTTTTGAGGTGAGATGTAATTTCTAAAATCATAAGATGTAATTCGTATTTAAATAAATTTCAGAAGATATATTTATAATTTATTTATTTATTTTTTTAATAATAAACTTGCAGCAGATTTATTTATTTATTTATTTTGTAACCTCAAGTCCGGAACAATTTGTCAGTATGCTTGCTGCCATAGAGAGAGTGAACACCTTCCAAAGGTTACAGGGCAGTAGCAGAGCCAGAAAATTAAATTAGAGGGAGTATTTATTAATTACAATATCAAAAATTCTTACAAAAATATTTCATGCAAGTTTTTATGATTGATTTCGAGAAACATCAAAAAATAATCTTATTTAAAACTAGTGTATCATGGACAATATAAAAAAATACAGCTATAAGTCTTAAAATAAATTATATAATGATAAATTACTTTTTTATACAAAATTTGATTAAAATTCAATATAATGGTGATACCACGTCATCATTAGTATGTGATATCACCAATTAATAGTAAAAAAACACATAAGGAGTGAACATCACATGTCAAATGTAACTAACAATCTAATAAATTTTATATCTATAGTGAGATTACTTATACTTGCATGTCAATAATAATGACATCACTGTTATATTCAAAGATTTTTATAGATAATATGGTTTATAATAGTCTATTTATTTTCAATCAAAATAACCATAATTGTTCTCATAATTTTTAAAATGTCATTGACATTTCACTCTAATAATATTTTTGTAATTTTTTTATTTAAAATATTTTCTTTATATTTGTACAAAAAAAAAAAAAAAAGTCCAAAATCCAGAGGACACGTGACCCCCCTGGTCCGCACTTCCCTCTGCCACTATTAGAGGGTAAATTACACTAATAGTCTTTGTAATTTGGAACTTGTTTTATTTTGATCCTTAACCTTTTGATTATTATATATTTGAACTTGAATTTTGAATCTTATTCCAAATAAGGATAATCAAAGATGTTTCTTTTGAAAATGAAAAATTCTCCATTTCAAGGGAAAAGTCATCATATAACTTATTTTGTGTTGATTAACTTTTATGTTGTTTAAAATGTAATGACATTTTTTTTAATGAATAATGCTGGCATTTTTTTGGTTATAAAGTTCTGTTTAGTTTGGTTTTCAAAATTTATTTTCAGAAATTTTTTCTAAGAACTAAAAATTAAATTGGATTTTTGCATAATTTTATCTTTTGAGATGTTAGAAATAATTTTTTTTTAATATTTATTTTCGTTAAATTAGTTTCTATTTTATTTTTGAAAAACAATTCTAAAATTAGTCTAAAAAACTCAAGTCAAATATGGTGACATTTTTGATGTCATTATTAAATCAATTTAATAAATAAAAAATCAAAAACTAAAAATATTTTATATATTAAACATATGGATTACACATTAAAAGCCTAATAAACATCCATTACATTTTAACCATCCAAAAATATTTATTAACAACAAAAACTACTATTTATTACATGATAACTATCCAAAAATATCAATAAAAACAGTCACCAATTACATGGTCTTATCCAAACATATGCTAAAAATTAATTTGGTAAATTAAAAAAATGTAAAAAATTTATCATTTTTATATTATAGACACCCCATTTTGACCGCCCTAAAGACTTGGGTGCTACTGATGGTTTACTTGGTGGTGAAAGTTGTGTAGTGCAAAGGTACGATTTCTTCGGCAAGAAGAGAGTCAAATCCTAACCTCACACCCCATGTTGGACCAAAGCTATTTTGGATGGTTTTTAGACCTTAAAACCCTCTCTTTCAAAATATTTTTGAAATAAAGTTCCTACGATGTTCCGAGACTCACATTTCGTTAAATGTTGCGCTTTTCGGTAAACCGAGCGAGAACAAAGTGGAAATGAATGAAAGGGAGATGAAATCTTTGAAAAACTCTTTCAAAACACCTTGTTTAGGGGTTTGAAGTTGAAGAAAAGAGGAGAAGAGGGAAGAAACCAAGTTAGAGGAAAAGTCGGGTATGAATCGTTAAGAGAGAGACGAGCAGTCCTCGCTAAATCGGGCCTATCCACTTGTATACTTGGATTTCAGCTATGAGGCCACCACCGTTGGAAATCTTACTTCCAAGGCTTCATTTTTCACTTAAGAATCTCTTAAAGCCGAGTCCGGATGGGGGAGATATGATTGGTTGAAGTTGGGTATCATTTCGATTGGACCGAAACTGAGCAGCCTTCACTAAAAGAGGGATATCTCTTAGCACACATGAAATTTTGAGGCGAGGCTTCCAAATTTAGAAAGAAGACTTCCGGGGCTACAGCTTAGGCTCAAGAATGACTTGAAAAGGAGTCCAAATGAAGGAATTACGTTTACTTCAAGTCAGGGACCAGGACTGATTTTTTCCATCGGCCTCTATGGGACTGCATCGGCCACAATTGGACCTCATCGGCCATAGGTCGGCCAAAAGTGAACCTTATCGGCCACAAATGTTGGCCAATCGGCCAAAAATGTCCAAAAAGCCCAAAATTGGCAGATATTTCTCCTCCAGCTGTTTCCAGCTTGTGCCACTTGTCCTAGCTCAGATATTTTCGACCAAACTTGGTAGTTTGCTATATATGAGAGCCTTATATCTCATATTCAAGGGTTAGAAGATTGGACGATAGATTAGAAAAATTTTGGCAAAAGATTTGGGAGCCTCTCTCTTCAGAAACTCTCTCTAGATTTCACTCTCTCTAAGGATTTTATGCTTGAAGGCTTGCATACATCCACCTTCAACCTATCAACCCTTAAGAAGATTTGATCACCATTGGGTTGAGGTCCCTTGGAACTTGTTTTGGGCTGCTAAAGCTTGGTTTTAACTCAGAAATCTTGTTGTTTTGCTGCTGTGTTTCAAAGGTAATTACTCACCTCTCTTTTAGCTTATTTTGCATACTAGCTTTGCCATAAGTTTTCAACTACTTTGGGGCTGTTTTTGGGATAGTGTTGAACTACAAAAACCTCTATTTTTCAGTCTTAAAAGTATTGATTTGAGCCTTGTTTGGCTAGGGAGTGTTTCCTCCCTTTTGCTCATTGGCTTGTAAGGCCTTTTGAGCTATCTTTCAATCTTTTCAAACAACTTCTTTTTGACCTTAAAACCACTGAATTCCAGAGGAATTTTAGTGGTAGAAAATTTGTTTTGAGGCTCAAAATAGAAAGGGGTGGTCTGTCCTCCTTTAGTCTTGTTAGTATGTGTTGATGGCCAACCAAATGAGCATGTGTTTTTACTTCTTTGTGGCTTTGTTTGAGCTCATTTTTGTGACTTTCCAGACCTGCCATAACTTTTTTTTGGCTTGGTTTGGTCATCCCTTGCATGCTTTATGCACTTGTAGTGTAATTTTTACAAATTAGCCTTGTATGCCTTATGAAGTAGCATGTCTTTCTAGCATGTTTTGGCTCCATCTCAGCAAGCTTTTGGTCATGTTTTAGCATGCTCTAGCTCTGATTTATGTTGTTTTGGTCATGCATTGTAGACACCCCATTTTTGACCGCCCTCAAGACTTGGTTGTGCTTGCAGGTACATCCAGCCACAAGTTCGATTGCTCGTCGAGTACTTAACTTTCGCAGCAGAACGTCACAGATTTGAGCTTTCCAAACCCCGTATCCTTTCTGCCCCATTCTTGGACCATATGTTGGTCCTTTTAGCATGCTTCTCATGGTGCACTGCCAGCCACTCTCTGCCACTGCCGACCATGCATTTGTCCCTTCTTACCATTGATGAAGCCTGCTGGCCATCAATGAGGCACTGCCGGCCACAACTGATGGCCGACAGAACACCTTGTCTCAGCAGTTTTCACGCCAGATCTTTTGAGCCAGCTGGTTTCCATTCATCCCTCCTTCATACACGTGTATAGAGGGATAAAGCCCTTTTCAAGCTTGTTTAACAAGCTTTGCATTGCTTTCTTCTATATAAGGAGAGGCTCCTCCTTCATTTCAGAGGTTCAGAAATTGGAGGTTTGAGATATACATACACTCTTGTATCTATATCTCCTTGTTTGTTCTTATTTTGTGTCTCAAAGTGTAGTTTGGTCTTACTTTAACACACAAACACACACTCAAACACCATACTCTTGGAGCTGAGGTCTCTTGAGATTGTTTTTGGAGTTCTTGGACTGGTTTAAGCTTGAAAAACTTGTTGGAGTTGTAGCTTTGAAGAAGGTCTTCAAGGGTGAGTTTCTAACCCTTAAATCCCCCATTCTTGCTTAAGCTTTTGGACCCTTTTGCATGCTATTTTAAGCTTAACTCTTAACTACAAAAAGTTCTAATTTTTGGTGCTTAAGATCTTTGTTTAAGATCACTTTTGTATTTGGGGTTGTTTCCCCCCTCTTAGACCTTGTTTGGCCTTGCTTTTGTGCCTTCTTTGTAAGCCTTTGGAACCACCTTATTTTGGCCTTCTCACCACTGAAATCCAGAGAAATTTCAATGGTGGGAAAGGTCTTTTGAGGTCCCAAATAGGAGAGGGTCATCCCCTCTCCTTGTGTCTTCAATACTTGTCTTGAATGCCTCATGTATGAGCATGTTTGTTAAGCTTATGTTGGCCATATCTTAGCATGTATTTGGGCTTATTTTAACATGGCATGCCACTATTTTTACTGGTTTTGTCACTCCATGCATGCCTAATACACTTGTAGTGTAAATCACACAAACTAGTCTTGTATGTTTCATGAAGTAACATGTCATTCTAGCTTGTTTTGTCTCCATTTCAGTAGGTTTTTGGTGTTGTTTTAGCATGCCATGACTCTGTTTTGGGTGGGTTTGATGGCCCCTTGCATGCTCCATACACTTGTAGTGTAATTCCATGAATTAGCCTAGAGTGTCTTATGCTTTAACATGTCATTCTAGCATGCTTTAGGCTTAACTTCAAAAAGATTTTGTCCATGTTTTAACATGCTTTAGCTCTGATTTTTGTTGTTTTGGTCATGCATGACTTGCCTTGTATAGCTATGGCTCACTTTAGCTTGTAGGCTTTGTGCATTGAGTCCATTAGCATGTATTATTTGAACTATTTTCATGATTTGGCATCATGTGAAATGTGATTTCAGTCCATGTTCCATGATCATGCACTTGCATCTTTCACTTATTCAATGCGTTGGAGGGTTTGCCCCTTTATGCCTTAACATGGATCATTGCGTATGCCTTCATGCCTAAGCTTGCGAGCTATCATTTCAACATGTTTTTGGAGTTATTATGCCATGATATGACTCTGATTTTTATTAGTTAAGTCATCCCATGCTTGGTCCTAATAGGTGTAGTGTAATCCACCACATTTGCCTTGTATGCATTGTGCCTTATGCCCTTCATATTAGCTTGTTTTGGCTTCCTTCCATACATGTTTTAGTATCACTTTAACATGTTCTAGGACTATTTTGGGTTGAATTTTCCATATGCTTCATGCTTTGTATAGCTATAGTGCAATTGGCCTTGCTAGTTTTGTGTTTTGATGACTCATGCATGCTATCTTTGAGCTAATTAGATGATTTGGCATCATTTAATACTTTATTTTAGAGTTTATTGCATGACTATATTCCCACTTCTTTCGTGTTTTACATGCCTTTGAGTATTGTGCATTGTTGCCTTGTTTATGGCTTAGCTTGTATGCTTGCATGCCTAAGTCTTTGAGCCTCCATCTTACTATGTTTCGGTCATTGTTTTGACCTATTTCAGCTCTGTCCATGTTTGGTTCATGTACTTGTGCCATATATTGCATGCCCCCTTTATAGTCCTCTTTACTAGCTTCATGCGTTAAGGACCTTTGCATGCTATGCTTGTGTTGTTTGAATGATTTGGCATTATTTTATACCTTGTTTTAGTGCATTTAGTGTTGTCACACTTCTATGTTTATCACTTCTTGAGCACTCTTGAGAGTTGTGCTCTTAGGCCTAATTGATTGGCCAATGCATTGTGCATGTATGCCTTGTCTTTTGGTGCCTTTGTTTTGGTGTTATGGCCACTGTTTTGGGCATGATTGAGGTGTCCATATTCAGTTTAGGTCCATATATCATGTTGTTTGCATGTTGTTGCATTGCATTGTGTTTGCATGCCATTAGCATTGCTAGGCTGATCATGTTGCATTGCATTGTGCTCAATTGGCCGTTACATTGAACACAAGGTGGATTAGCTCATTTCATACTTGAAGTGATGAAATGAGCCAATCACCCTTGGTCTCCATTTCCTTTGACTTCCCATGATAAGGAAATGGTCTTGGTGTCTTATTTGTCATGCATTTATTGAATTTGCACATGTTGGATTTTTGGCCATCATGCATCGAGATGCGTGATTGATGGTCTTGGATCTGATTATGCCTCTCCCTTGATGTTTTGGAGGTGATATGGGGTAGCATAGTGCGTACATACCCTGAGAGACCCTCAATTTTCTCTATTTTGTGCTTTGTTGTAGCTTGGTGTCACAGCACACCAGTGGCCGGCACCCCCCTATTGTTGGCCGGCAGATCTTCATTTGTGGCCGGCAGTGTGCACTCTTGGTCGGCAGGGTGGTCGGCAGAAGCTTCTCATGGTCGGCAGGCCACTGTGGCACTTCCCAGCATGGATTTGGTAAGTTTTAGCAACTAGTTCTCAAGGACACCCTGCAGACAGAACCTCAAGAGAGCAACCGGAGAGCTTTCCGGGGCAAGAAACCAAATGCGAGCATACATGTTCAACATCTTCAAACTAGAGCTGAAGCAGCATATTTTAAAGCTTTATGTGTTAATTAGCTTGAATTTGTAATTTGATTAATTTGTTAATTAGTTAAATGTTGTAATAATTAAGTAGCTTAGTTTAGCTATTTCTTTATTGGTTTGTAATAATTAGTAAGTAGATTGCTTATTATTCAATTTGGTTGTGTAATAATTAGTCTAATTAGATTATTAGATTAGTTAGCTAGCTTAGCTTAGCTTAGCGTATTCATTCGGACCTTCCGTGAGAGGGCGAATTTTGTAATAAGTGTGCGTGTGTGCGATGCATGTCTTCCAACCCCCATTTCTTTCTCCCTTTTACTTACCTGCTGTGGAGAAGTGGTTTGGAAATACTCTTCAGATCCTGGGAGACGCTAGAGATCCTCAGCTAGTTACCTAAAAAGATACAAACACTCCGGTCAGGGGTGCCGGAATTAGCACTGCGATGGACAAGTTATTTCAGAAACTCAAGATAGCTTGTTTACTAAGTTAAGTGAAGTGATTCTTACATACGTTTTTATAACCGTTGTTCCTGTATTTATACATGTTCAGATCAATCCTCGGGGCCAGGGCTTACTTTTTAATCATTGTCCTTTCTTTTATTCGGTCCTAAGGACTTACACCTATTCGGCACATATATTATATTCGGCTTCCCACTCTCGTAAGATATAGCCGATTAATATCAGTCTTCAAATGGTACGCACCTTCTGATTTTTCCATATATTCGGCCCCGACAATTGCCCCCCGAACTCCCCATTGATGGAAGTTAATCGGCGTGTTTTGTCATGAATTGGAAAAGTTAAAATAGGTCAGGCGGCTTCGCGTACCCCAATATAGATGTCAGGATGCGCACACCTTTTCGTTCATCATTACACTTTCCCACCTCAATCGTGCATCTCGCATTTATTGTGATTTGAAATTTCAGTCCTTTCGAATGCACAGTTCGTCGAGTATTCAAGACTCTTGGACCTCTAGCGGATATCCCTTCTCTGACTTGCATTTTCTGCAACTCTTATCCATCTACCCTCATCTCCCTTGCTCCTCGTAAGTCTTCTTCTCTTTTCTTTGCAATTCTACTTTCTGTTTATTATTTTCATTTTGGTGAACCCCTTTATTCCCCGTGAAAATGGCCAAACACTTGAAAGACCTCCTTTCTGAGGGTCGTGTCTTCGGATTCCGGCGACACTTTTCCATCCCCGACGATGTTCATCTATCTCTAGTGATGGACAACACTTTGGATATGGAGAGAGAGGATCAAAATTCAATCGTTTTTCCTCTCCTATCTATTACAGAGGGCGGGGTCCGTTTTTCCCTACATTCATTCCTTAGGGTCGTCCTCCGCTATTGGGGTCTGATTCCTTCTCAGCCCAACGTGAACTTTTTTCGAATCGTAATGGGTATCGTAGAGTTGAACCGGCGCCTCAGGATCGATCTTGGGATTCCGACCATTCAGCATTGCTATGCCTTCGCCAAATTTTCTGGTCAGCTTGGGCGGTACTTTCTTAGGGCCAAGGATACTGACCATCATTTGGTAACCATGTTCGCCAGTTCTGGCAAGTGTGTGGATGACGTAATGGTCAATATCCAAGGGAACTGGGAATTTGGCGGAGGCGAGGGTCGCCTAGACCCTATTCCCGGACGGATGGGTGAACCAGGTTGCCGTGTGTCTCCTTGTGTTTACTGAACTTTTTCTTTTACTCGGCCTTCCCTCTG
Organism: Camellia lanceoleosa; assembly: GCA_025200525.1. Taxonomy (NCBI): domain Eukaryota; kingdom Viridiplantae; phylum Streptophyta; class Magnoliopsida; order Ericales; family Theaceae; genus Camellia; species Camellia lanceoleosa. Next base: position 102,349,536 of record CM045761.1, on the reverse strand, counting down.
TGTCTAACCCTTTGTCTTTGCAGGCAGTAATTTGAAGAAGATTCTAGTTTCTACCGATGACGCTGTCCTTGCGTAGGTTACGACTGCACTCAGATACTTCGGCCGTTCAAACTTACAAAAGTAAGGGAGAGAGGCCCACATACTTTTTCGATATGAGCCTACTTACACTACTTTTTCGGCCACTGACAAAATTCCAATTCTATCCGATGATCAACAGCTTGCGGCTCTTATTTTTCCTAGCTTCAAGAGTTTGAGACAAGTTGGTCTCAAAGCTTCTGACTCGGGGCAAGACGTCGAGCCGATGGTAGAGGTAGTCGCCGAACCAGACAGAGAGTTCGCTGAGGAGGCCGAAGAGGTTGACGAGGCCCTAGACTTGGCGTTTGAGGCAGCCAGACGTAGTCAGCCTACCTCACCGTCCACTTCAGGTTGGGCGGAGTTTTCTTCCAGAGATATTTTTGGAGGTTTGGGAGACCTACCTGGTGATTTTTTTGAAGGTATAGATGGAGAAAGCCTTACGCAGATGGCTCGAAAGAAAAATGCTGAGCGTATGGCTGCCCGGAAAAAGGCCGAGGCCGCCCGTTCTGGACCTGCCTTGGTTGAGTCTTGCGAACCCGTTATTGAAGAGCTGGCTAAGATTGTTGTGGCTGAAATGGCGAAAGAGGTTGAACAACCGGTCATTGATGAACAGTTGATTCCGGAAGAGCGGGGCAAGAAGCGTAGCGCCGAGGGAGAGGCCGGTTCAGAAGATAGTCTTTCCGACAAAAGGCCTCGCTTAGAAGAATCGGACGTGGTTGTTACTTTTACTGTTCAGCCAAAGATTAGAGACACGCCAATTGCCTTTGACACATCCATCATTACCGACTCGGCAGTAGCCTTGCGGCGATGTCGGGCGATCTCGATCTCCTACCGGTGATAAGGCATCCTTTCATGCTATGCCGGATTTGGTGGCCATAGCCCTATCTGCGCAGTCGGCCCTTTTGGTAGGTGAACTTTGACTTATTTTGATTTTGGTTGCCTATGGCATCTAACGATCCCAACTCGTTTTGCAGACGATCGGCAGGATTGCCGACTTGGGCTGCCGCTTACATGATGCCCTTGAGAGGATTGACCGTTTGCAGTCAGAAGTGGTCGATCAAAAGAGTAGGGCCAAGTTTGAGATAATGAGAGCCACTATGGAGACTGCGTGAGCTGAAGCCAAAGTGGAAAGGGCTCGGGCTGCCGATCAGCTCCGTTTTGATGTCGAAGATAGGGCGAACGCGAGCAAAGAATCGCTTAGGCTAGCCGAGGAGGCGCTTAACAAGATGGAGACTGAGTTAGCAGAGTTGAAGGCGGCCAAGGAAAAGGCAAAATCTGAGGCTTCTGTAGCATTCGAAGCAGGAAAAGGTGCCGCCTTCAAAGAATACATAGATGAAGTCCCAAAGTTTGAGAATCGAGGGTTCAAACACGGGTGGCTCAAGGCCCTTGATGCCACTGGGGTTGCATTAGCCTTGCTAATTCCTTATGAGCAGGTGGACGTTGAGCTACTTGAGTCTGACCCCGAGGATTGATCTGGGAGTCATTCGAATTTTATGAAATGCTTTCCCTTTTAATGTATGTTTTTGTTTTAGGACTTTTGTTGGTTCCGAGTAGTTTTCATGTATAAATTGGCTATTGTCTGCTATCAATTTATTAATGAAAATTATCTTCTTGTTTCACTACTAATGCGCAGTTTGTGATGTTATATTGGTGTAGAATTTTTGCCTTTTACTACTTTAGATAGAATGATTACTCTGTTGACCTTTCTATGATTGAATATCATGGCAATCTTATCATTCGTATGCCGAATAGTTCGTTGGTGTTATGCTGAAACGATTCATGGGCTGGATGGCGAACTTAATCCAAATAGATTGATTAATCTGCCCTTGCCGCAGGCGGTGCATGATCATTCTAAAGTCGATTCATGAGCCGGCTGGGGCACTTAAGTCGAATGTATTGATTAATCTGCCCTTGCCCCAGGCGGTGCATGATCATTCGGGCATCGGAGGAGGCGGACTTAGGAGTTTTGTGGATTTATGGGCTGGCTGGGGCAGTTGTGGGCGAATAGATTGATTAATCTATCACGCCCTTGCCCCAGACAGTGCATGATCATTCTGAAGTTGATTTATGAGCCGGCTGGGGCACTTAAGCCAAATGTATTGATTAATCTGCTCTTGCCCCAGGCGGTGCATGATCATTCAGGCCCCGGAGGAGGCGAACTTAGTTGTGGTCGATTCATGGGCCAGCTGGGGCAGTTGTGGCCAAATAGTTGATTAATCTATCACGCCCTTACCCCAGGTGGTGCATGATCATTCTGAAGTCAATTCATGAGCCGACTGGGGCACTTAAGCCAAATAGTTGATTAATCTATCACGCCCTTGCCTCAGGCGGTGCATGATCATTCTAAAGTCGATTCATGAGCCGGCTGGGGCATTTAAGCCGAATAGATTGATTTATCTGCCCTTGCCCCAAGCGGTGCATGATCATTCTGAAGTCGATTCATGAGCCGGCTGGGGCACTTAAGCCGAATATATTGATAAATCTATCATGCCCTTGCCCTAGGCGGTGCATGATCATTCGGGCACTGGCGGGTCTATCCAGTCGGCGCCGGACGATTGAGGTTTTCACAATTAATGAAATTGCCTCGAGGGTGCTGCCTTTGTAAAGGATAAATGATTAAGGGTACAACTTTTATGAATACAGTAAACAACTGACTCCAGCTTTTGAAAGTATCGTGTGAATGTCGAACAGACTTTTCTTTAACAGCAGAGGGGAAGCGAGGACGCTAGCTGAGCTGGGTGGAGACATGCATCGAGGTGGTGACCCTTTGTGCACAGGGGGTAGGAGTTCCAGGGATCGAGAGAGGTGTTAGTCTCCTTGACGTCGAAGCAGGTCGCCCAGGCGGGACAAGTAGTCGTAGGGTAGATCTTCTCAACCTCGAGTCGAGAGGGGATCTGACTCGAATCCGTGCCCATTAAGCTTTGCGGTATTTGTGGGGAACAGACCCATGACAGAGGGGGACTCGATCGTTCGAGACCCAAATGTAGCGGTCGAGTTTGCTCGACAAATTTTTCCTTCTGAGGTTCAGCAATCGATGGTAGGTTGTCAGGACTACGAAGTATTTCGCGAAGGCATTCACGGGGTGGTGAAGGGGCTTTACACTGCCTATGAAATCGGCATGCGGTTGTGCGCTGCCCGCTGAGAAATGGAGAAGAAAGAGGAACGTATTCGAAGTTTGGAGGCTCGCGTGGAGGCGGCTGAGCGCGAGTTAAGGCAGACCAAGGCGGCCCAGGCATAACCCGCCGGGCACGGAAACCCAATCGTGGAAGAAAGGGTTACCAGTTGGCCCATCAGTTCCGCGCTTGTTGATCATGAGACAGCAAGTATGTTCGCAATGGAGAACGCGAAGGGGAGGGCCTACGAGAAAGGTTTCCATGAAGGCCGAAAAGTTGGAATCGAAAAGACCAAGGAAAAACTTGCCGAAGAAGTTTGCCGATGTGAAAATCGTGGATTTAGGCACGGTTGGATCAAGGCATCTTAAGCCACAGAAGCTCTTCGAGTGCCAGGCATTGATTCGGCATTGCCACTCTACCACAGTAAACATTTTCCGTTTTGTGCTTTTGAAGTCGAGAAGAGTGAGGATGAGGGTGACGTCATATAAGTATACTTGTTGTAAGGTTGAAACGTAGATCGCGTTCAAAACTATGTAATATATTGCTTGCTTTATTGAATAAAAAACGTTCTATGATAAATATTTTGTTGCAGTTCGTATTTGGTATGTATGCGTTTCGTTTCATTGTACATGTTTGAATGAATGTATAAACGTTGATCGGCAGGGTCGAACCATATGTGATAGCCGTTTATTCCTGAATGAGGCTATTGTAACCTGAGGAAGCCGAAAGCCAGTGGGTAGAGTGGCTGCGGCAAATTCAACTCGGCTTGGGGCCTAGATTTTTGGCCAGTGCACGTGCTTCAAAAAGTCGTTTGGATAACTACGTTGTGGCGAATGTCAACCGACGTTTTTCTCATGGAGTTTAGTGTTAGTGAAATCGCCTCAGGATTGGGGCCTCGAGATCGTTGCCAATATTGAAAATAAAAGGAGAGGGCGCTTCGCGCAGATAGACAATCACTTATGTAAGGTGGAGATGTTAGTTAGAGACTGGAGTTCAGCCGAACTTGGTGTTGCTATGGAGTGCGGCAGAGGACCCATCCGTATGGGAAGTAGGGCGTCCAAAAGTTGGCATGAATCTTCAAGTCATCGAAGTAAATCACCCCGAAAGGAAAGCCAACGACCGTTGGGTTTATCCTTCCTTGTCCTGAATCTTTGCCTTGACATTGTCAATGGTATCAGGGGAGGACTTGGGCACAGTTGGCTCAAGGCATTGCAAACCGTGGAGGACTTCCGAGTGATGGGAATTGATTCGGCGCTTCCGCTTTACCAATGCGTCTTCTCCATTTTTTAGCTTTTGAGATTGTAAATGGGTATTGTAATGCTCAAATGCAAGTTGTGTTTATGTAACAACTGTCTGATTAAATAAAAATTGTAATGCTCAAATGCAGGTTGCGTTTATGTAACAACTGTTTGATCGAATAAAAAGCTTTATTTCAAACATTTGCGTCTTAGTTAAGCACCTTATTTGCGTCTTGCTCTGAATTTTTTATATGCTCAGTTAAGCACCTTGTTTGCGTCTTACTCAGAATTTTTTGTATGCTCAGTTAAGCACCTTATTTCTGATGTTGGCGAGTTTTGTTTTGTTCGTGCCAAAGGGTACTCCGAATCCGGAGGCTAAATCAGCACTAAGGTGTCATGCACCAAAGGGGGGCTCCGAATCCGGAGGCTTAACCGGCGCTAAGGTATCATGCACCGAAGGGGGCTCCGAATCCGGAGACTTAATGTGGCCAATCGTGATATCCACGAAGGGCGCTCCGAATTCGGAGACTTAATCGGCCCTAAGGTGACATGCACCAAAGGGGGGCTCTGAATCCGGAGACTTAATCGGCCCTAAGGTGACATGCACCAAAGGGGGCTCCGAATCCGGAGACTTAATCGGCCCTAAGGTGACATGGACCGAAGGGGGCTCCGAATCCGGAGACTTAATCGGCCCTAAGGTGTCATGCACCGAATGGGGCTCCGAATCCGGAGACTTAATCGGCCCTAAGGTGACATGTACCAAAGGGGGCTCTGAATCCGGAGACTTAATGTGGCCAATCGTGATATCCACGAAGGGTGCTCCAAATCCGGAGACTTAATCGGCCCTAAGGTGACATGCACCAAAGGGGGCTCCGAATCTGGAGACTTAATGTGGCCAATTGTGATATCCACAAAGGGTGCTCCGAATCCGGAGATTTAATTGGCCCTAAGGTGACATGCACCAAAGGGGGCTCCGAATCCGGAGACTTAATCGGCCCTAAGGTGACATGGACCAAAGGGGGCTCTAAATCCAGAGACTTAATCGGCCCTAAGGTGTCATGCACAGAAGGGGGCTCCGAATCCGGAGACTTAATCGGCACTAAGGTGACATCCACCAAAGGGGGCTCCGAATCTGGAGACTGAATCGGCCCTAAGGTGACATGTACCAAAAAGGGCTCCGAATTTGGAGACTTAATCGGCCCTAAGGTGACATGCACCAAAGGGGGCTCCGAATCTGGAGACTTAATCGGCCTTAAGGTGTCATGCACCGAAGGGGGCTCCGAATCCGAAGACTTAATTGACCCTAAGGTGACATGCACCAAAGGGGGCTCTGAATTCGGAGACTTAATGTGGCCAATCGTGATATCCATGAAGGGCGCTCCGAATCTGGAGACTTAATCGGCCCTAAGGTGACATCCACCAAAGGGGGCTCTGAATCGTCGTTATGACGGTTGTTACAATGGGGTTTGTGAAATGAATTGAGTGACGAAGAAAAATGGTTTGCATTGCAGAAGCGATATATATACAAGTATCACAGCCCACAGGTCGGGTCAGTGATAGGGTTTTCATAAAATCTCTGCTTGTGCCTATTGGGGGGAGCCACAGATCTCTTCAATGCCGTGGGCTGTTGGGAAGTGCACAAGCTGATGATAAGTGCTTGGAATGGCCTTCATAAGATGTATCCAGGTTCGCCCCATGATGAGATTATACGGCGAAGGGAGCTTTACGACCAGGAATTCTACTTCGACCGTTCTGGAGCTTTCTCGAACAGGTAGTATGATCTTCCCTAACGGGTATTCAGGATTCATATTAAAGCTGAACAATGGGTGAGGCACCGGAGACAGATCTGACTCGTTGAGGCCGAGTTTGATGAAAGTTTGGTAATACATAACCTTTGAAGTACTCCCCGGGTCTATGAGAATGCGTTCAATGGTGAACCGATTTATGCGTAATTTAATGACCAACGGATCGATGTGGGAAGCTGTTGCGCTGCTAAGATCGGAGTCATTGAAAGTAATTGGCGGAGCTTCTTTGGGCCATTTAGTCGGAATACGTTGCTTTGGGGGGATTGGATGCGATTGAATGGTGTGCACGGTTGGGGGTGCAGGCAGGTTGTAGATCACATGGATCACGCCAAGTGAAGGTGAGTCCTACCTTAAGGCTAGTGCCTTGGTTGGCTTTCCCTTCCTTACATACTGTTGCATTCAGCTGTCTTGCACCAGTTCTTCTAGGTGATCTTTTAATGCGTAACAACTTTCCGTTTCGTAGCCGTGATCTTTGTGATATTCGCACCGCCTATCCCTTTTTCATGTGTCGGGCGGCCCCACCATCTTTGACGGCCATTTGAAGAATGGAAGGCGTTGGACTTTGGTCATTATTGCAGCGATTGGTTCTGACAACTCTATGTACTTCTTGTTGGCACACCTCGAACGCCTATTGTCGACTTGCAGTTGTTCATTCGCCCGGTGGGAGCATTGATCGCTTGATTGGCGAGTATCCTGCCTTTTGTCTCGTTTAGCGCGTTGCCGAGGCTTTGGGCTGGGAGGTGGCACGGAACTTATTGGTTGAGCAATTTCAGGGGGGGCTGTTTTGTTGGACATTTGGCCAGCTTTTATTCTCAAGGCATCATCTTCCACTTTGCAGTACTCTTCAACTTTCTTCATCAACGCCTAGACTGTTTTGGGGGGTCTTTTGGTCAGGGAGCTGCGAAGAGGACTATTAGGATGTAGTCCTATTTTGAAGGTGGTGATGGCCATGGAGTCGTTACAAGCGTCGTCGACGAGGTTGAAGCATTTCCAATAGCGCGCCGAATACGCTCTGAGCGTTTCTCCTGACTGAATCTGCATAGCCTAGAGAGAGTCGGCCTTTTTCGGCTGTACCTCGTTGGTGATGAACCTGGCCCTGAAGGATTTTTGTAATTGATGGAAGCTTTTAATCGAGGCTGGCTCCAGCTTGTAATACCACCTGACAGCTAATAGCCCCAGGCTGCTGGGGAATATTCGGCACATGAGGGCTTCGTTGTTTGCATGCAATGTCATGGCCTGCTTGTAGTGACATATATGATCAGTGGGGTCTGATTTTCCATCGTAAAGAGTGAATGACGGAGCTTTGAACTTCTTGGGTAGGGCTGCCCTTGTAATCCGTCGAACAAAAGGATTGTGCTGGTCCTTTTCGTCTGAACTGCTCTTCTTGTGCTTGTTCCTTGTATGTAGACTCTTTTCAGAGGAGCTGGAAGTTTCGGATTGTCCCTTCTTGTTGAGCTCTGTGGGTGATGAGTTGGAGTCGCTATTGGTATCCTTTGGTTAGGCTCAAGGTCGTTGTCCATCAGCTCTCGGAGGTCGTTCGGGATCTTGACGCATGGCTTCTCTCGATTTTGCGACTTCGAGGGCCAAATCTTGACAGAGACATTCATTTTCAGCGATCATGTTCTCCAGCCTTTGTTTATTGTCTCTTGCGCTGAGGTCGTTGGTGAGTCGAAGTTCAAGGCGCGTTTTGCAGCGATGGTTTCTTTTCCGAGCATATTTGTTGGAGTGAGGTCATCTCCCTGTGCGGTCTCGTCAATGGCTACCGGAGGATCTTCAGTCACGCCTGCCATGGATGTATTTGAGTATTCCCACAGATGGCGCCAATTGTGGAGAAGTGGTTTGGAAATACTCTTCAGATCCTGGGAGACGCTAGTGATCCTCAGCTAGTCACTTGAAAAGATACAAACACTCCGGTCGGGGTTACCGGAATTAGCACTCCGACGGACAAGTTAGTTCAGACACTCAAGATAGCTTGTTTACTAAGTTAAGTGAAGTGATTCTTACATACCTTTCTATAACCGTTGTTCCTGTATTTATACATGTTCAGATCAATTCTCGGGGCTAGGGCCTACTTTTTAATCATTGTCCTTTCTTTTATTCGGCCCTCAAAACTTACACCTATTCGGCACATATATTATATTCGGCTTCCCACTCTCGTAAGGTACATCCGATTAATATTAGTCTTCAAATGGTACGCACCTTCTGATTTTTCCATATATTTGGCCCTCACACCTGCTTTCAGTGGTTAGTTCTAGGGCATGTTTCAATTAGCATACTTATGCTTGCATGTTAGCATACATTTATCTGTCTTGCATGCACCAGGCTCGGCACATCATACAAACTGCATTGTATTTCAATACCGATTTGAATACATGATTACCAAGTTGCATCTCATATGCCATCTTAGAATAGCCGAGCCTATTTCTAGTTGTATTTTGCATGTATTGCATTAGCCATCTTAACATAGCTAGGATCATGTATTGATTACTAACCAGCTATTGTTTTGGCTCGGAGTACTAGGTAAGCTTTTTACGCTTTAGCACACTGTATGTGTGTTAATGTTGCCATGATAGCATGCTTGCCATGAGGCTAATTGTTTAAGTGATATAACTGTTTGAATGCCTGTGGATGAAGGTTAGATTGCTTGAATTGGAACAATTCATCAAATCCCTGATTTAGCCTACTTACAAGTAGCAAACTTCAAATCATTTTCACAAACGAGCATGCAATGTTTTGTTCCAACTTAGGCGATCTAGTCTATACTTGTATGCTGTGCGCATCACATAGTAAGCTAGGTAATAAACCAGAATAAGAACACATGTGTTTTCAAAAACAACATATCATGTTAGTAGAGGCCGATCCTTTGATCGGGCGAGCGGGGGTGCTCATTTTAGGACCTTCCCCTCTCGTACCCAAGTTCCCGAGCCGAGGCAACTTTGGTGATGACGGACACGTGGCCTTAGGCGCGAGTCAGGATTTCCTAAATTTCCCCCAAAACAAAATATTTAGGTGGCGACTCTATATTTGGCAAAGCAGTCCATGTTTGGCACTTTTTTATAAAAATCAGTTTTCCAAAACGATTTGCCGGATTTGGACTCTTTGGTGATTTATCAGTCTTGCATTGCACTTTGCGAGATTAGATTCAGAACCGTGACATTGAGTCCGAACTGTAGTAAGCTAATGAACAAAATGGATTTCGCGCCATTTCGCATGCGGAGCCCGGGACGTTCGGGCACGTCTACATGCATGCATTGCTTTGTATAGCCATGGTTCAATCTAGCTCATTAGCTTTGAGTTTCCAAGCCACTAGCATGCATTGCTTGGACTATTTTCATGATTTGGCATAATTTAATATGTGATTTCAGTGCATGTAGTGTGGTCATACACTCGCATGTGTCACTCTTTCAAAGCATTGGAGAGTTTGTGTTTTGTGCCTTAAACATTAGCCATTGTGTATGCCTTTATGTCTAAGCTTGCGAGCTATCATTTCAATGTGTTTTTGTGGTTGTTTTGCCTGATATAACTCTGATTTTTGTTGGCGAAGCCATCTCATGCTTGGTTTTGGTAGGTGTAGTGTAATCCTCTCTTTTGGCCTTACATACTCCATGCTTCATGCCTTCATGCTAGCTTGTTTTGGTTATACTCCGTGCATGTTTTAACCTTGATTTAGCATGCTCCAGGACTGTTTTGGGTTGCCTTGGTCATATGCTTCATGTATTTTATAGCTATAGTGCAAGTGCCTATGCTAGTTTCAAGTTTTGAGCCTCCTAGCATGCTTCATTTTCGACATGTGCATGATTTGGCATCATTTGGCATGGTATTTCAGAGTTTATATCTTTGCCATACTCTCATGTTTATCATTCTTTAATTGTATTTGAGAGTTGAGCTTTGTGCCTTGCTTGCGAGCCATCGTTTGAGCATGCTTTTTCTTGCTTATCATGTTATCATTTCAGTCCATTTTAGCCGCTATTTTGGCATGCATGAGATCTGTTTGGGGTTGGTTTAGTCAATTGAGAATTGTATTGCATGGTCCTAGTGTAAAGCTCTTCACTAGTTTCAACGCTTAAGTGTTCTAACATGTTGTGCATGCGATGTTTGCATAGTAGAGTCTTGCATTTCATGCCACTTTAGCACTAAAAATCTGCCATCCTCCTCATTTCTTCATTTTTGATTTGTTTTGAGGATTGGTTAGTCTTGAGTTTGAGTTTAATGCAAGGGATTGAGACTAGTGCTTAAATGACTTTAACCCTCTTTTGAGGGTTACTCCTAGTCAAAGGCATTGGTCTCTCCCATGCCTTAAACCATTCTCTTTGATAGACCTCTCTCTCATTAAAGGACTCTCATAGTTGGACAAGTTGATTAATGAATGGATTGGTAATGTTAAAATGTGTAAACAAAATCAGTCAAGTAAAATGTGCCAAGATAAGCATGTTGCATGTGTGCATTGCATTGTGTTCAACTGGATGTTATGTTGAACACAAAGTGAATTGGTCTATTTCATACTTGAAGTGATGAAAATGGGCCAATCCCCTTTTGTCTCCATTGCCTTTGATTATCCATGATAAGGTGATGGTCCAAGCATCTTGTTTGTCATGCATTTATTGAACTTGTGCAACTTGGCCTCTTTAGCCATCATGCATTGAGATACGTGATTGGTGGCTAAAGAGCCGAGCACTACACTCCTTTGAGCTTGAGACATGATAAGGAGTGTAGTTGCACACACATTTTCTTGTAAATACACTGCCATGCCTCTGTTAGTGCTCTGTTGCAGCAAAAGGAGAATTTGCAGGAAGTAGTGGCCGATTGACCACTTAGTCTGCCGATCGGCTATAGAAATTGGCCGATAGCCATTTGCTTTGGCCGATGGCCACCCCTCCTGGCCGATGACCTCTCAGCATATCCACAAGGTGGATCAAAAGTATTTTAGAAGTTGGCACAATTCTCAGAAATACATAACAGTGCAAACAGGGGTAACACGAGGCACAGTAGTGGATTTTCGAGCGAAGTCGACCGAGCATGCATACACCCCTCTCCTCGAGGCTGTTTTAACTGCTTTGTGTAGTTAGTTAATTTGTAAATTAATTAGCTAATGTATTTGTTAATTAATTCCATCTTTGTAATATTACAATTAGCTAGGCATAGCTAGTTTCAATTTGGTTTGTACTTAATTAGCTTAGCTTAGCTAGCTTAGCTTATTCATTCGGACCCTCTGTCGAGAGGGCACAACTGTTGTAATAAGCGTGCATGTGTGTGATGCATGTCTTCCAACCCCCATTTCTTTCTTCCTTTTACTTATCAGTTTTCGATGGTTAGTTTAGGGCATGTTTCAATTAGTATACTTATGCTTCGCATGTTTGCATTCATTCATCTGTTTTGCATGCATCGGGCTCGGCGCATCATACAAACTGCATTGTATTTCAATTCCAATTTGAATACATGTGTCATTTGTTGCATTTCATATGCCATCTTAGGTAGCCGAGCCTATTTCATTGCATTTTCGCATGTGTTGCATTAGACATTGATAACATAGCTAGGATCATGCATCGATTACTAACTAGTTTCTGTTTTGGCTCAAAGTACTAGGTAAGTGTTTATGCTTTAGCATCCTTGCATGCGTGTAAGTGACTGCCATGATAGCATGCTTGCCATGATGCTATTCGCTTAACTGATATAACTACATGAATGCCTGTGGATGAAGGTTGGATTGTTTGAATTAGAACAATTCATCAAAATGTGCGTTTTAAGCCCACTTGAGAGTGGCAAAATCATGTTTTCTAAGCCCACTTGAGGGTGGCAAATCCGCAACTTAGCCTACTTGCGAGTAGCACCTTCAAACCATTTTCAAACAAACAAACATGAGATGTTTTGTTCCAACTTGAGTAATTTAGTCTATACTTGTATGCTGTGCGCATCACCTAGTAAGCTAACTAATAAATCGGAATAAGAACACATGTGTTTTCAAAAACAACATATCATGTTAGTAAAGGCCGATCTTTGATCAGGCGAGCGGGGGTGCTCATTGCATGACCTTCTCTTCTCGTACCCAAGTTCCCGAGCCGAGGCAACTTTGGTGATGATGGACGCGTGGCCTTAGGCACGAGTCAGGGTTTCCTAAATTTTCCCAAAATGAAACATTTAGGTGGTGACTCTGAAATCTGGCAAAGCAGTCTATGTTTGACGTTTTTTTTGATTAAAATTGATTTTTCAAAACGATTTGCCAGATTTGGACTATTTGGTGATTTATCAGTCTTACATTGCACTTTGTGAGATTAGATTCAGCACCGTGACATGAGTCCGAACTGTAGTAGCTAAGAACAACAATTCGCGCCCTCACGCGCGGAGCGGATTTCCCGGCGGTCTACAGTTTCTGGCGACTCTGCTAGGGATTTAGAGAACTTGACTCGAACTCATGATATATTGTTTTGTTCACACTTATGTGTTTCTTTGCATTGCATTTGCATTGGTGCGCCTAGGACACCGTGTTTGCCGTATGCTATTCCTGAATGGTTTGTTGGAGGCTTGCTTTGAGAAGCGTGCCATAAGGTTGACCAGTTGCGGGCTCTGCCACGACGGGAGCACAAACCTCGGTTTTTACCGAGGCACCCTTTTGACCATTCGACCTAGTGTATATCGGAATCCATAGTGACTATTCCAAACTAGGACAGGTTGTTTACCCAATTGTAGGTTGTTTGAAACCGCTCTGTGCGTAGTGAAACCCTAGCTCCTGACAAAATAGGACAGGGAAACCCTACCCCACCATAGTGGTGTTTTTGGCTCTTACTTACTTGATACGTGCTGTCAGAGTATGCCTCTACAGGTTGTATGTATCAGTTGCAAGTCTGAGTATCGGGCTGAGTGTTTCAGTTTACAGGCAGAATTTTGGGCAGAATTCAGTAAAGAGTGCAGTCATTTAGTTGTGCTCATATCTGTTTTGGTGCAATCAGGCTGAGATGTTGTCTATTTTCTCTTTTGCAAGGTAGTCTTGGAACCATAGCTTCAGAAGGCTCCAATATCCCTCGGGTACACCGGACTTGTGTTGATAGACTTTGTTAGGTCAGAGATTTAGTTCAAGGGCAACCAGTGTTTCCTTTGTTGAGGCAAGGCAAAGAAGGGCCAGTCAGGGCTTATCGGTTCAATAGATTCGATAGTCACCAGTCACATCACCTCTGTTCAACTCAGCAAACTCATGATGACACAAGGTTCGGAAGAATTTGTGGCCATGATAGCCGCATTAAACCAGGGAACTGCTATGTAGGATAAGACCAATGCTGAAACGCAACACCCATCTAGGGCATCTGCCTCACATCCAGCTTCGGGACCCCTGCCGAACTTTGATCCACTTCCGCCAGCTGAAGATTTGCACGGTCCGGATCCCTGAGAAGGGTTGGCTCAAGCTTGAGTTTTCAGACCCTTGGTGCAGCCTAATGAGGGGCTTTATCCCCTTGATATTAATGAGTTCGATCTGACCTTAGTGAAAATTGCGAACCTTGAGAAGCAATTCAAAAAGGTGCAAGGCCTTAACTCCATTCCAGACATTGAGGATGGGTACACCGGGGCCGTTGTAAGGCTTCTAGATAGATTCAAAATGCCGCACCTTGATCGTTTCGACGGGTCTGGAGATCCTATGTTACATATCTGGCTTTTCTTGGATGTCCTGAAACCAATGGGTCTAACTAAGCCACAGAAACTCTCTGTACGGAAGAACCCTGTCGGGCATAGCAACCACCTGGTACGCCAAGCTGGAGGATACAGTGAAGCAGAATTGGGAAGAATTGGCTGAGGCCTTTGTTGATTAATACTTTTACAATACCCAAGTTGAAATGACCACTCAAGAGCTAGAAGCAACCCACCAGAATCCTACAGAGCCGTTTGTGGAATTTGTTGCAAGGTGGAGAGCAAAGGCAGCATAGATGACAGATCGCCCTTCTGAGAGGGATCAAGTGCAGATAGTGGTGCGAAACCTCGAGCATGATATGTTGCAAAAGTTGATAGTCGCTCCACTATTCACTTTCAAAAGTTTGCATGAACTAGGGGTTCAGGTCGAGAATGCGTTCAACAGTGGGATTATTCCCAGAACAAGTGAACCGATAAGGAAGGTTTTTATAGGGAGTACCAATGCTGGTAGTAGCACTATTCCTAAACCCATTAAGATCAATACAGTCGCCACAGCCGACCCTTTTGCCAATCCAAGCCTACAAACAGCTGGCCCGACCCGAGCTCAGGGTAGAACTTTCACCCATCTCTATATGAGTGTAGACACCTCATTTTTGACCGTCCTCAAGACTTGGACGTCACCGCTGGAACACTTGGTGATTACCCATGTTCGTGTTTCATTTTGAGTTCCTGGAGGTCTCGGCTACGCGCCTTGCTTCAGGATCTCTCAACTCGACTGTTCTGTGTTTGGTTTTGCACCAAACACTTGTGTTTTTGTTTTTGAGGGTAGAGAGTAGCTTGTTAGCTACCCCTGGCACCCACCTGCCATGGCTTGAGGTCACTGGCCGTGTTTTGAGGCCACCTGCCATTGGTGAAACATACCATTGGCCGGACGGCATTTGGTGTGGCCGGCCGACCATATGTTTGGCCGATGGACTCCTTTTCTGGCCGGTATCACCTTTTTTCCTTTTTCAAGCATAATGCATGCTAGCTGTGCCAGCTGGAATGCATTGACCCTCCTTCCTATGCACGGGTGTGGCTGTTTTGCACCCTTTGACCCCTTTTTCTTGCACCTTTTGCTCAAGCTTCTTGAGGAAGCTTGACCCCTTTGTCTTAGCTTCCTCAAGAAGCTTGCACCTTTGGGTTAGCTTCCATTGGAAGCCTTGACCCTTTTGACCCTTCTCATTAGGCTTCTTTGAGAAGCTTAGCACCATTTCATTATCTATATAAGAGACCACCCCCTCCTTTGTCTTGGTTTAGCAAAAAACCAGAGCTTACATATATACTCTGATATATACACCTTCTCTCTCTATATCTCTCTCTCTCTCTTCATTTTGTGTGTGTTTGGAAGCCTAAAAGTGTGTTTTGACCTTGGTTTTGCACTAAGACACACATCATTACACCATACTTCGACTTGGGAGGCTTGGAGGGTTTGTTCTTGGAATTTTGGAGTGATTTTGATCAGAAGAAGGGGTTTGAGTTTGCTGTTCTTGAAGTGTTCTTCAAGGGTAACAATCTTGCTTTGTATTCCCCAATCTTGCACTAGCATTTAGCCTATCTTGCTTACTATTTTAGACTTTTTGTATGATTGAAAAAAGTCTTGTATTTGCATGCTTAAGATACTTCATTAAGGTCACTTTGTTGTTGGGGGTCGACCTGCCCCTCTTAGGCCTTATTTGGCCCCTTTAGTGCTTTCTTCTTTAAGCTTTGGTTACCTTGGTGTGTTGGCTTTCTCACCACTAAAATCCAGTGGATTTTTAGTGGTGAAGAAGAGGTTTTGAGGTCTTGTATAGGGGAGGGACATCCCTCTCCCTTAGTCTTTCTTTTGTTCATATTTTTGGCTCATAATGGTAGCATACATGAGTAGTTGTCTTTGGCTCCATTTCAGAGGTTTTTGTATGTTATTGGGTCATATTATGTCTCTGTTTTCAGTTGGATTAATGGCCCCTTTCATATTTGATATACTTGCTTTGTATGTCCTCATTTTGTCTAGAAATGCATTTAGCCATTAGACCATCATGCTTGCATTTTTTTCCCTAGCTTTGTGAAGCTTTTGGTCATGTTTCATCATACTTGAGGTCTGTTAGGCACTGTTTTGATCATATTTGCCATGTTTGGTATAGCCCCTTTGTATTTTGGCTTGTGAGCCTTGAGTGTGTGAGTCATAAGCATGCCTTAGTTGGGTTGTTTCAATGCTTTGGAGTCATCTCACATGCCATTTCAGTCCCTAATCCATGCTTGTATGCTTACATTTATCATCACTTTCATGCATTGAAAAGTTGTTTTGTTGTGCCTTGAAATGAGCATTGGGGCATGCTTAGGTGTTTAAGTCTTTGGGGTTGCCATATCAGTGGGTTTTGGGGGCTCATTTTGCATGTTGAAACTCTGTTTTGTATTGAAAAGTTCATGACATAAGTGTTTGGGGTAATTGTAGTGGAATGCTCCTTGTCTTGGGCCTATTGGTATGCATGCTTGCACGAGCATTTGTCCACAATTTTGGGCATTTTTGGTCACTGTTTTGGGAGTGGGCTGAGGTCTGCCCTTTGGGTTTTAGGTCCACCATTACATGATCATGTTGCATTGCTTTGGGATCATGCTTGCATAGCATCATACTTGCATGTTTGCATAGTGTTTAGCTAATTGCATCTCATATACTCGTTGCATATTTGGCATGTTTATATCGCATTAACTTAACTTGCATGCTTAGGATACATTGCATTTGGCATGCTTTGCTTCTTAGCCTCATTTCGCATTTTGAGCCATGTTTGTATACATGCATTGCATTACTTGGTTTGGGGTGTCAAACCAAGCATGAGGATTGGGAAGTGTTCGTACTCAAAGTGACGAAACATGTCTCAATCCTCGGTTGCCGATGCCTTTGATCTCAACATGATAGGGTGTCGGTATTTATTTGTTTGTTGCATGCATTTTACATTAAGTTGCAAGCTTGGCCTCTTAGGCCATCATGTATCAAAATGCATAATTGGTGGCCCGAGGGTTGAGGGTCATGCCCCTTTGAGTCCATTGCATGATAGGAAGTGTGGCCATGTTTACATTTGCTTGAAAATTCCATGCCATACACTGCTTGCTCTCTGTTCTTTGTTGTCAATTGGATTCTGACAAGAGATGGCCAAGGCCGACCACATACGATCTTGACCCACCCTATATGTGGCGGTGTTAACATTTGGCTGACAAGAATGTTCCCATGGCAGGTGGTACTTTGCACTGGTCGGTGGTATTCCGGGGTGATCAGGAAGTGGTTCAGAGGTGCCCCAGGAATTTTCACAATCTTCAGAGGAGTTGGGCAGTGTAAATAGAGGCAGCAATGCTATGGCAGCGATGTTATGGCAGCGAGTTTCCGGGCAAGACGAGTCAAACATGCATCATTTGTGCATTCCGAGGCAGAGCTGTGGCAGTCTCTTTAAGCTTCACATTTTATTTTGTAATTATTTTGTTAATTAATGAAGCGTCTGTAATAATTAATTAGTTAGGATAGTTAATTTGTTATTTGACCTGTATATTCTTTTGATCCCTCTGAGTGAGGGCCATTGTGTAATAAGTGTGCGTGAGTGTGTGTATGTCTTCCAATCCCCACTTCTTTCTCCCTTTTACTTACCTGCTTTCAATGGTGAGTATTAGGTCATATTTGAACTAGCATACCTTATGTTATGCATGCGTGTATCCATACATTTGTCTTACATGCATCGGGCTCGGTACATCATGCTAACTGCACTTGTATTTCAAATTCCAAGTTGAGTACTTGTTAGTTGCAGCATTTCACATGCCATCTTTAGGGTAGCCGAGCCTGTTCTAGCTACATCCTACATGTGTTGCATTAGCCATCTTAACATGAACTAAGGTCATGCATATGATTACTAACTAGTTTCTGTTTTGGCTTGGAGTACTAGGTAAGCTTTTATGCTTTAGCATACCGCATGCGTGCGAATGTTAACATGACAGCATGATTACCATGAGGCTAGTTGCTTATGTGATATAACTGTTTGGATGCTTGTGGATGGAGGTCGAATTACTTAAATTGGAATAATGCATTAAAACTGCGAGTTTTAAAGCCCACTGGATAGTGGCAAAACCATCTTTTCTAAAAGTCCACTCGAGGGTGGCAAAACCTGCATTTTAGCCTACTTGCCAGTAGCAAACCATTTTCAAAACAAACATGAAATGTTTTGTTCTAATTTAGGCGATTTGGTCTATACTTGTTTGCTGCGCGCATAACATAGTAATTCTATGCTAATAATTGGAATAAGAGCATATAATGTTTTCAAAATTGGATATCATGGTTAGTAGAAGCCGATCTTCGGATCGGGCGAGAAGGGATGCTCATAGCTGACCTTCCCCAATCGTACCCAAGTTCCTGAGCCGAGGTAACTCTGGTGATGATGGACATGTGGCCTTAGGCAAACGAGTTAGGGTTTCCTAAATTCCCCCAAAACAAATATTTAGGTGGCGACTTTGTATCTGGCAAAGTAGTCCATGTTTAGCACTACTTTACTAAAAAATTTGTTTTCTCAAAACGATTTGTCGTATTTGGACTCTTTGGTTCAGATTAAGAACCGTGACAATTTGAGTCTGAACTGTAGTAAGCCCAAATGAGCAGAACGGGATTCATCCTCCTGGGACGTTCGGGGACGTCTACAGTTTCTGGCGACTTTGCTGGGGATTTAGAGAGCTTGACTCGAACTCGTGATATCTTGTTTTGACTACACTTATGTGTTTCTTTGCATTGCATGTGCATTGGTGCGCCTAGGACACCGTGTTGGCCATCTGTTATTCCTGAGCGGTTTGCTGGAGGCTCGCTTCGAGAAGCGTGCCATAAGGCTGACCGGTCGTGGGTTCTGCCAGTATGGGAACACAAACCCCGGTTTTACCGGGACACCCTTTTCGACCATTTGACCTAGCGCATATTCGGAATCCATAGTGACCATTCCAAACTAGGACAGGTTGCTTACTCGATGTAGGTTGTTTGAAACTGCTGCGTGCGTAGTGAAACCCTAGCTCCTGACAGAATAGGACAGGGAAACCCTACACCAACATAGGGGTGTTTTGGCTCTTTTACTTGCTATGTGCTTTTGGAGTGTATGTCTACAGGGAATGCGCGTATCAGTTTACAAGTTTAAGTGTCAGGCCTGAGGGCACTAGTATTAGTGTTTTTGAGAATCAGTTATCTGCGGGTATCAGATTCAGCTTTGGGGACTGTGATTCGGGGATAATGACCAATGTTTGAGGAATAGTGTATTCAGCTTATCGACAGGGTGTTGTGATACCCAACTGTGTGTTGTGTGTTTATTTTACGCTGTTATATTGTCCGTTTATCTGGTTGTTTTATTTCCTTATTATCGCTTTATTTATCTTTTTGCTAGGTAGTTTAGCGCGATTGCTTCTAACCCAGCAGATATTTCCCAAGCACTCTGGACTAGAGGTCGTCGACTCAATCGATCTGAGGATCTGGTAGACGGACAACTAGTGTACCACTCTCTACCCCTGGTTACTAGACAAAGGGCAATTAGGCAGAAAACATCGGTTCAGCAGTCAGTTCAGAGGGCCTTATCTACCCCACCTAAGTACAGTAGGGATCAGGGTTCTGTTTCTCCCACAGAGAGGGAATATTTACCAATAATTCAGTTAGATCAAGACAGTATGGCAAGTTTAGAGGAGATGGTGCGCCAGCTTTAGGAAAGCATGAAAATTATGTAGCAAGATGCTGTCCGACAGGCGGAGTTTGCCAAGCAACAGGTCACGGTTATGACTGAACAAGCATAGTTAATTGTGAGGCTACAACAACAAACTGGAGCATCTGCTTCGCAGCAAGCTCCTATCCTGCCAGGAGTTCCAACCCTTAGGGAGACAGCTAATGTTCAGAATGATACAGACATTCCCACAGGACCACCCCCACCCTCGGTTCTACCCCAGATCCTACCCAATTATCCAAAACACCCACCAACCTACCGGACTCCCTTTTTGAGTTCAAGACAGATCCTACAGCACCGAAGTTGAGCAAGCTCGAAAAGCTGTTCAAGAGATCCTAGGGAGTCAAAACCATCCCTGACATTGAAGACGGATATACCGACGTAGCTGTGACGCTGCCGGACAGATTCAAGATGCCGCACATCGACTGATTTGATGGTTCCGGGGATCCCATGGTGCACCTGAGATTGTGTTTAGATATCTTAAGGCCAATGGGCCTCTCCAGACTGCAGAAGCTGTCTCTATTCGGCCGAACCTTGTCGGGTGTGGCGGCAATATGGTATGCCAAATTAGAAGATGATGTCAAGAGAAACTGGGACGAAATGGCTGAGGCCTTCATTGCACAATATTCGTATAACACACAAATCGAGATTACGACTTGTGATCTTGAGACAACGAGACAAAAGGCTAAGGAGAGCTTCTCAGAATTTGTGACTCGCTGGAGGGCTAAGGCTTCGATGATGACCCTAAGGCCCACAGACAAAGATCATATTCGGATGATTATGCGCAATCTTCAGCCGAAGTTGAGGCAGAAAATGATCGTACTCCCCTTCCCTACCTTTTCTGATCTGCATGAGATGGGAGTACAAATTGAGGATTCCTTGAAGCAAGGCTTAATTGATAATGATCGGGAGCAACCCCGAAGAACTTTCCATCGCAACAACAACGCAGGCCCGAGCGGCGCTACAACTGCGAGAGCCTCCGAAGTAAGCATGGTTACCACCAACCTCCCTCCAAGAACCATGGCAGCCACACCATTCTCCGGTGCGTCCGAAAGCCATACACAAATAGCCAAATACCCATCCAAAAACACAAGAACCTTCGCTCCACTATATATACCCCTATCCAAAGCTCTGGGGGTGTTAATCAAAAAAGGGCACTTGAAGCCCCTAGAGCCACGGCTATTACCGGAAAAACTTCCTCCTACCCACAACCCAGCCAAATATTGCGCATTTCACCAACAGCACGGTCATGACACCGACCTATGCTACCGATTATGTCATGAGATTCAAGATCTCATTGATAATGGGGTGATTATGCCTCCCGAAAAATCCAATGTCATAACAAACCCTCTCCCACCTTATAACCAAACTCCACCTCCCAAAAGAATCAACTTTATCCAGACTGTGGCCGTGGCTTACGATTCCAGCATATATATCACTCCTTCCCACCTACCCAAGCCGGAGGTGTTCCTTCCCGACTGCATCGATTTGTGCATGATGGACATCTCCATAACCCAACCTAAGACAATGGTGATAGCTGTCAAAGACAGAAGATGGGAGATTTCAGAGGAGAAGGGGGTTGTCGAGCCAGAGTCTGAGGAACCTGGGAGTTTTGTTGAGAAAGTATATAGTTCGAGTGACTACATTTCGTCAGTAGGCCAAGATGGGCCAAGTGTGGAATTGCCAACAGAGATAGAGCTGTGTGTAATCCAAGGGGATGGTTTGGGATAGAGGACAGATGATTTGATGGCTGTGGAAGAGGACCTTGCCAATCTCCAGTTTTACAGTGACCAAGATCCAGGGGACACAGCAGTCAACTGGTTTGATTATGAGGATTCGGCGGAGGCTACCGGATGGTTGGATGATCAACCAGATATAGTGGAAGAATTCCAACTAGGACAAGGCCCGACAGGGGCAAGAATGTCAGTGACGGCCGGAATGGTCGAAAAACAGAGCACATCGCCAGAGAGCGCCAGTGTCAAGAATTTCACTCAGGATTGGAGCATTTTGAATACAGGAATTATTGAATAGCTAGCTGTATTGACACAGTCAGAACAAGAAAGATCTAAAGATTTTGAGAGAATCCAGAAAGCTAAGGCCCATGTAGGGACTGAAACTGCTATGCACACAGAAACAGAGAATGCTGCAAGCATATGGATGGAAGGTACCGCGAGTACAAGAACAGTCATACCGGAGTCGGACAGGTGTTTGTTGGTTGCCGATGGAATGTGGTGGGAAGACGATGATTTATGTCTTGCCCACACGGACGAGGATTGGAGGAGCAACCAACCAGATGATACCTGGTACGTTGGTGAAGTCGACCATATGACTAAGAGTGGACGGTATTTCAAGCCTCCTCACCTGGATCAGCCAGAGGTATCTGGGAAGGATAGGGAGGCTGAGAAACAGAAGGAGAAGCAACTTAAGGATGAAGCTGTACTCAGACAGCTAAAAAAGATACAAGCAGACATCTCCATCTAGGGACTGCTTATGGTGTCGCGAATGCACCGGCAGGCTGTCTTATTAGCCATGGATATGGCCAAGCTCTCAATAGAAACCACACCAGAGCAGCTGGTGGGATTAGTCTTTCCGGGAGGAGCTACTCCGATGCTGACTTTTTCCGACAAGGAATTGCCACCTGAGGGGGCGAACCATAACAAGCCACTCTACATCTCCGTGGAGTATAGAAATAAATGGATACCGGTGGTTCTTGTTGATACCGGATCCACCATCAATGTGTGCCCAGCAAGAACTGTGTATGCAATCGGTTTGAAGACCGCGGACTTTATACCAACGGTTCAGGTGATCTGGGCATGCGACAACACGAGCAGAGAAGTCATGGGGACGGTAAAAATTCAAACCAAGGTTGGACCGGGACAGCATGAGATAGATTTCTATGTCTTAGAGGTTCTTGCAACTTTCAACTTGCTCTTGGGGCGGCCGTGGCTGCATTAGGTAAAGGCGGTGTCGTCCACCTTGCATCAAATGGTGAAATACCCCCATGGGAATGGAGTAGCCATTGTCTTTGGAAATTCATCGATTCATTCACCACCGGAGGTATCTACGCCTGTTCTAGAAATCGAGCATGGCATGAAGGATGTGTTCATATCAAGTTTTACCCTGGCTGAGGCTCGGGTTGTACAGAACATCATGGCTACTAACGAGGGGATATATGTCAGTGCTTAGGCAGTATACCTCATGACCAAGCTCCAGCACATCCCTGGGATGGGATTAGGAAAGAGTGGCTGGAAAGGTGTTGCAACATTGGCCGAAGTGCCACACAACCCACACATCTTTGGCTTGGGTTATCTGCCTACCAAAGAGGATTGGGTAGGGAAAGGTAAAGAGATGGCTGGGAGAGCCAAAGCGAAACAGATGGGAAAGCCTTTTGAGTTGATGCATCGGCCCATCCAGGGTACCCTAAACGGACGCTTCGTCCGGGAGGGGGAGGACTTTCCATTTTGTGGCTTCCCAGAGCCGTGGCTGAATGCGGAGAGGAAGTGCATGCCAGGTTTTGAGATCTTCTTCGACCTGCAGTTACCTGTGGATGATGTTGCCGAAGAGCAGACAGACCCAGCAGTTGAGGTTGAACAGAGTAAGGAAATGGAGTCTGAGGACGTCGAGATTGAAATGAGGGTAGCACTGGCATGTCTACTTTCAGATCCTCCGATCGAACAGAAGTGCTTGGGGGATAACTCCTCGGTGTCCATGATTGGGAATAAAACGGCTGCGGGCCTAGCAGCAAATATTTTGGATGCATCCATCGCACCCTCCCTCATTTGGCAGTACGAGGAGGGATTTTTGTCAAGCAGCACCGGGTCAGGTAGTGAGCCGGAATCTGATTCCACCGAGTCTTGTGAGTTGGAATTAGGTTCCAGCTTAACTGAGTCTGAGTCCGGTATTCCTGGGGGTGATAACCCGGATGCCACAGTCCTGTCCAGGTCGTCTTTTTCTTTCTCTTTCGAGTCTGTTGTAACAGAAGAATTGGACGGTTTGGAAGTACATAATGAGAATGATATGGATGTGGTTTCTGAGTACTTTTCTATGCCTTTGATATATTGCTTGAATTAGGACTTTCAAAATTTTGATGAAAACGACGAGGAAGAAATTCTTCCGGTTTTGCAACGATTAATTGATCAAGAGCAAGAGAGATTTGTTAAACCCTTAATGGATGAAATCACTACTGTGAATATTGGTACTGAGAAGGACCCGCGGCTGGTCCAGATTGGGTCCACGTTGTCTTTGGAGGAACGCGAACGCTTAGTTGCTTTATTAAAAGATTTCAAAAATGTTTTCGCGTGGTCCTACGAAGACATGCCTGGAATCGATCCTGAGATTGTACAGCACTGGATCCCTCTTGACCCCGAGGCCCGACCTGTCAAACAGAAACTCAGAAGGATCTGCCCTGACTGGGCCATCAAGATTAAGGAAGAAGTCACCAAGCAAATCGATGCAGGCTTCCTGCTGGTATCCGAATACCCGACTTGGTTGGCCAACATTGTTCCCGTGCCAAAGAAAGATGGCAGGATCTGGGTGTGCGTGGATTTTAGGGATTTGAACAGAGCTAGTTCGAAGGATGACTTTCCTTTGCCGCATATTGATGAGCTGGTGGATTTTACAGCGGGGCATGCTTTGCTTTCGTTTATGGATGGCTTTTCAGGCTATAATCAGATAGTGATGGCACTTGAAGACCGGGAAAAGACTGCCTTCACCACCCCGTGGGGGACCTACTGCTACAAAGTGATGCCATTCGGGCTGAAGAACGCTGGAGCTACATATCAACGGGCCGCGACCACGATATTACATGACATGATCCACAAAGAGGTTGAGGTGTACGTGAACGACATGATTGTCAAATCCAAAGAAAGAAAGGACCACTATACCGCCTTGCAAAAGTTCTTTCAAAGGATCAGAGAATTCCGATTGCGGTTAAACCCTCAGAAGTGTACATTCGGTGTTACAGCAGGGAAAATGCTAGGGTTTCTGATTACACAAAGGGGCATCGAAGTCGACCCTTCCAAAATCAAGACCATCTTAGAAATGCCACCACCAATGACTGAAAAGGAGGTGCGAGACTTTCTGGGTAAAGTGCAATTCATAAGACGGTTTATCTCAAAATTGACCTTGACTTGTGAACCACTTTTTGGTCTCTTGAAGAAAGGAAAGAAATTCCAATGGGACGGCTGATGCCAAGCTGCTTTTGAACAGATCAAGAAATACTTATAGAACCCACCCGTGTTGTCACCACCAGAACCAGGGAGACCGTTGATATTGTACATTTCAGTGACTGAAACTACAATGGGCTGTATGCTCGCGCAGGGATTCAGAGGACAAGGTGGAGAGGGCCATTTACTATCTGAGCAAGAAGATGCTGGAATATGAAACTCGCTACACACCATTGGAGAAGGCTTGCTTAGCCTTGGTATGGGCTACCAGGAAGCTGCGGCACTACCTGTTAGCTCACTCCGTAATGTTGGTTTCACGATTGGATCCCATCAAATATCATTTCGAGAAACCGGCGCTTACAGGTAGGCTAGCTCGTTGGTTGCTTTTGCTTTCCGAATTTGATCTGAAATATGTAACACACAAGTCAGTCAAGGGAAGAGCAGTAGCAGAATTCTTAGCCGATCATCCAGTGGAAGGGGGTGAAGCAGTTGAGTACTTATTCCCAGATGAGACCATCTTGCATATCGGCAATGAAACTTGGACGATGTACTTTGACGAAGCATCAAACCAATACGGATATGGGATAGGAGTGTTGTTGATAGCACCTGACAATTCCCGTATCCTTCTAGCATTCAAACTTCGGTTCAAAGTCTCGAACAATGAAGCAGAATATGAGGCATGCATTGCCGGTCTAGAAGCAGCCCTGGAACTAGGGGCAAAACGGTTGGACGTCATTGGGGACTCGAACCTTGTTGTGTCTCAAGCAAAAGGGGACTGGAAAGTCAAGGAAGAAAAGATGATAATGTACCACCAGGCCTTGGATTTGTTAATTCCTTGGTTTGAGAAGCTAAACTTTGCTCATCTAGCAAGAGAGAACAACAGGTTCGTAGACTCACTAGCAACTCTATCTTCCATGATAGACATCCCGTTCGGAGTCCAGATGCGTCCAGTCATTATTGACCAGAAGCTCGTGCCAGCGTATGAATCAATTGCTGCTATAGATGAGGCTTAGGACGACAACCCCTGGTATTACAACATTTGGAACTTCCTGGAGAAAGAGACGTATCCGCCAGGGGCAAATGCCAAAGATAAAAGGGTAATCAGAGAATGGCTATTCAGTTTGTCATCTGTAGGGGTAAGCTGTATAAGAGAGGTCATCTGGGAATGCATAAGCTATGTGTAGAAACTGAAGAATCGAAGCGCCTGATGGAGGCCATCCATGGAGGAGAATATGGTGCACATATGAACGGAGTAATGTTGGCTCGAAAGATCCTCAGACAGGGTTACTACTGGTCTACCATGGAGGATGATTGTATTGGCTTTGTTCGGCGATGCCACAAATGTCAGATCCATGCAAATCGCATGAACATCCCGCCGTCAAAGCTGTACAACATGACTTTGCCATGGCCATTTTCAGTTTGGGGAATTGACGTGATCGGGGCTGTTACTCCGAAGGGGTCGAATGGGCATGAGTTCATCTTGGTTGCGATAGATTATTTTACAAAGTGGGTCGAGGCCCAATCTTATGCGGTGTTGAAGGCTTCACATGTCGCAAAGTTCATCATAAACAACATCATCTGTCGTTATGGAGTCCCAAATGAGATCATTTTAGATAACGGTTCCCACTTCAAGAAAGAAGTGATTGACTTGCTGGAGAAATACAATGTGGCTTTTCATAAGTCATCCACATACCGGCCGCAAACCAATGGAGCGATTGAGGCCGCCAACAAGAATATCAAGCACATAATGCAGAAGATGGTGGAAACCTATCGGGACTGGCTAGATAAGTTACCGTTTGCTCTGTGGGGCTACCGGACTTCAATCAGAACTTCTACCGGGGCGACTTCGTATTCATTGGTTTATGGGATGGAGGCCGTTCTGCCCATCAAAATTGAGGTTCCATCTTTGCGAGTGTTGGCTGAGTACCAGATAGCCGAAGCAGATTGGTAGCAGAGCAGATTTGAGGAACTCTTGCTTTTTGACGAGAGGGGATTGAAAGCACTGTACCATGTTCAAGGTTATCAGCGCAGAATTGCCCGGGCTTTCAACAAGAAGGTTTAGTCCAGGAATCTAAAGGAAGGAGATTTGGTGCTCAAAGACAACCGAGCTCCCATCCACGACCCAAGGGGCAAGTTTAGACCCAATTGGACTGGTCCCTACATCATTAAGTCCATCTAGTTGGGTGGAGCTGTCGTTCTGATGGACCTAGATGGCCTAGAGTTCTCACAATCGATCAACATGGACAAGTTGAAGAAATATTACCCCTGAGAGGCTTGCTAGGCCGAAAACCCGAAGGGCGACCTAGGCAAAAGTTAGAGCAAGAAAAATTTGAAATCATAAAAACTGAGCTCGCAAGGCTGAAAACCCGCAAAGGGCGGCCTTGGCAAAAGTTAGAGCGCAAAAGGAGAGTGAAAATACTCGAGTGAACCCAGGCCAGAACTACGTAAGGCTTGATTCCCATCTTTGGGATACGTAGGCAACTTCATCCTGAAGTTTAGCTGTAAACTTTTCTCCGATCAACTTTGTTCATTTGAGCATTCTGGTCATCTTTGTTTATTCGGCATTCAAGAGTTCGGTTGTGATCTCCGGTGTAGTGCTTTTAAGACTAGGGGCAACTTTTCGTTGCTGTGAAGTACTACGATGCTGCTCAAACTAGAGGCAACTTTCCAGTTGCTAGAATCCGGGATTGTGCATCCCAGTGACAGGTCTCATGCTTGTCTAGTTCTGATCCATACCGAAAATGGTTTTGAAAAGTTTTAATAAAAGTTGACTTCGTTCAAATTAATCTTTTTACAACTAAGACCATTTCTGGACCAAAACGGGAAATTTTTAGTACCACAACCTTCAATTTCATTGATTTCAATACAGAGTTCTCCTGCTCTTGCATACAAATTGACATTGCTTTTTATTACATTCATAAAGAAAACTTGGAAGTACTAATAAAGCAATAAATCTGGGGCATAGATAAGTCAGATATTCTTGCGCCCCCTCCTAGAGCTGGTCGAAGCCTCTGATGCCAAGCTAGGCCCACTCTGTGCCTCTTCATTGAGCCAATCTATGCACTCATCAGACAAAATGCAACTGAAAGTGGGAGCAGGGGCAAGGAGCTCTCTAGTCCTCCATGCTGTCGTATACCGGGCAAGCTGTGCACCTCGGATCGAGAATGTAGCCAGATATTCTATCCCCTCTGGTGGACAAGTCTGATCATGACCAAACTGGCGTTGGAACCGGAATGGGAAGTAGAACACACAGTGAGTCAAGCCAATCAACTGAATCCCAAGTTGGCGGGTCATGCTATAGCCCATTGCCGGTAGATTGAGCTAAGGGCACCGCCAAGCAATGCGGTCTGCGGACAAGCTGCACATCCAGTCAAACCACCAACCCTCATCAAGGGCATCGACTAGGCGTCACCTGAAGAAGTAACCGCGAGCTGAGTAAGCTGGGCAAGAGTCCACAGCCCGCAACTTGTCCATCAACCATACCTGGGGAGGTATGAAAAATGAGAGAATAAAGAATAGAGAGATGTACGATGAGAGAAAAAGTAAGAAGAGGGCTTTGTGAGAAAAACCGAGCTTGAGGGCCGAGTGATGTGAGCAATACATATGTGAGATTGGGTGGGAAACTTTACCTGCAGCAGTAGTGGACTTCCTGCAAATTTGGTCGTTTCATGGCAATGGAAAGTGTCCAAGCCCATCAACGTCTCAGCCAGAGTCATGGCGATGCAACTCTTACCCTCCTTCAAACCTTGGGCAACCTCGATCAACCGGACACTAGATCCTCCAGAGCCTGAGGCGAGTAAGAAATGAGATAGCATGCACAAACAAAGTGCGTGTTGCCGAAAACCTTGCCAATGATGGTCACCGCGATCACCGGCATTAGAAAAACGGCAAATCAAACTCGGAATATCCAGCATTCCGTCACAAATCAAAGATCGAGCGTCGGGTATTGAGAGCCCACACATTTGTCCTAAGGCTTGGGCATGGCCAAAACGAAGTTAGGGCAGGATCTCTTCGTTGCGCTCGGACTCCATTAAAGCTTGGAAATCCTCAAAAGGTAGGACATACCTCTTGCCCGCCAAAGCTAAAAACATGTGTCACCGGATTCCAAAACCTTGCCGCGGCATGGAGAAATGGAAGATGCAGCGGAGCACGATGCAAAGTGAATAGTGCGTTTATGCCGAAGCCCCGGAAATTTAGCTTTTCTCAGCCATCCAAGTTGTTAATCCAAGCTGAGAGATTCTGGACAAGAAACTCTTCCATATGGAACAAATTAGTGGTGAATTGAGTAAAACTACGAAGCTGAGGCCTTTTGTAGAAGATAAGGCTGGGTGGAGGACAGATGTTAGTATTCTGCTAGTTCTGGCAATTTGTGGCCGGCTGGCTAAATATAGTGCCGACCGACCACCACTTTTGGCCGATGGCCATTTCCCATGGCCGATGGCCTTTACCTCTAGTCGATGGCCTTACTTCTTGTTCCATGAGCTGTTTATGAGTTGAACATGCTAAGGGATTGTGGTTAGAACCTCTACCAATACCCTCCGGTGATCGATTCTTGTGGGGTCACGCCCTTTTGCTTATCGAGTTATTGTACATTTTCTTATCGAGTTGTATTTCACTCTTTTTAAGTCTTTGATTTGCTTATCGAGTTGTACTCGCACTTGGTTGGTTTTATCGAGTCTCTTTGTTTTGCTTATCGAGTTGTAAGTCAGTTCACTACCTGATTATTACGATAAGTGCTCCATTTTCAAACGAATTCTTTCAATTACATTCACATTGTTATGTGATACCACGTGATGTGATGCATAGAAAGTACAAAGGCAACACCTTTCGAACAAAATAGCTGTTTCATTTCCATCATGTATTTCGCAAAATGTACACTATTTTGAAAATAAAACCTGCCTGAGGCAGCACAATGTGCTTAAACTACCAGTAAAAAGGAAAGTAAAGCAAAAAGAGTGTAGGGCAGCAGAGTATCGGGGTTGATATCGATAACCTCCTCTTGTGGTCGATGCACCTCCCGCGCCCTTGTTCAAGTCAATTGTTTGGTGTGGCACCTTCATTACTCAAGACGGTGCAAAGAAGTGCACTTTCTCGGAACATTAGTAGGCTTTCGAGTTGACCTCAGGCCGTGTTTTCTTTGAGCGGTGCTCCATACGTGCGAGGAACGCCCCTTCCCGTATCCTTTTGCATCTGGTGCACTCCACAAGTTGCTCCAATTATACTGTATTGTAGTGCTTTGAATTTCAACATCATGAGTAACTTGTCTTTACCATCCTTCAAGTGCCTCTATACACATTGCATGCATATGTGCATCGCTTTACTTACATGTGTTCAAGTTCCTTTTATACACATTGCATGCGTTGTCGCGTTATGCTTTACTTACATGTGTTCAAATTTTTATACACATTGCATGCATACGTGCATCGCTTTACTTACATGTGTTCAAGTTCCTTTTATACACATTACATGCGTTGTCGCGTTATGCTTTACTTACATGTGTTCAAATTTTTATACACATTGCATGCATACGTGCGCCGCTTTACTTACATGTGTTCAAGTTCCTTTTATACACATTGCATGCGTTGTCGCGTTATGCTTTACTTACATGTGTTCAAATTTTTATACACATTGCATGCATACGTGCATCGCTTTATTTACATGTGTTCAAGTTCCTTTTATACACATTGCATGCGTTGTCGCGTTATGCTTTACTTACATGTGTTCAAATTTTTATACACATTGCATGCATACGTGCATCGCTTTACTTACATGTGTTCAAGCTTCTTTTATACACATTGCATGCGTTGTCGCGTTATGCTTTACTTACATGTGTTCAAATTTTTATACACATTGCATGCATACGTGCATCGCTTTACTTACATGTGTTCAAGTTTCTTTTATACACATTGCATGCGTTGTTGCATTATGCTTTACTTACATGTGTTCAAATTTCTATACACATTGCATGTGTTGTCGCGTTATGCTTTACTTACATGTGTTCAAATTTCTATAACACATTGCATGCGTTGTCACGTTATGCTTTACTTACATGTGTTCAAATTCCTTCATACACATTGTGCACGTTGTCGCGGGTTCTTTACTTACATGTGTTTGTGCCTTCACAGCATTGTTATGCTTCCCACTTGTTCTGCGTTGTCACGCACTTTCAAATGCATTGATGTGCATGTTGCTAACAATATTGTACCTGTTAAGTTCTCTTTCTTTTTCAGGCACGATATTGTATGTACGGTTCATTTGAAGCTGGCACGACCAGACGAACCGCACAGGTATTTTATTCTTCACGTGAAACGTAGCGAGAATTACATGATTCTCTTACATTCTCACTGCATTGTAGTGTAGTTTGGTGTATGCTAGCTTAAAACTGTTGTATTGTTATGTTTCGTTACAGCTTTCTTTGCATGATCATAAGTTATGCTCAGCTTCTTGCATTGTCGATTGCATTTTGCCCCTGCCTTCGGGCGCATATCTTTATCTGCAGCATGTATGCTTTGTCCAAGTCTTCGGCCTTGTCAAAAATGGGTCGTCTCTAGGCTTTGAAAATTACTCCCGTCATTGTTATGACTTTCGAGTTCTATAAAAGAGGGGCAATTGTAGACACCCCATTTTTGACCGTCCTCAAGACTTGGACGTCACCGTTGGAACACTTGGCAATTACCCACGTTCGTGTTTCGTTTTGAGTTCCCGGAGGTCTCGGCTACGCGCCTTGCTTCAGGATCTCTCAACTCGATTGTTCTGTGTTTGGTTTTGCACCAAACACTTGTGTTTTTGTTTCTGAGAGTAGAGAGTAGCTTGTTACCCCTGGCACCCACCGGCGATGGCTTGAGGCCACCGGCCATGTTTTGAGGCCACCGGCCATTGGTGAAACATACCATTGGCTGGTTGGCATTTGGTGTGGCCGGCCGACCATATGTTTGGCTGATGGACTCCTTTTCAGGCCGGTATCACCTTTTTGCCTTTTTCAGGCATAATGCATGCCAGCTGTGCCAGCTGGAATGCATTGACCCTCCTCCCTATGCACGAGTGTGGCTGTTTTGCACCCTTTGACCCCTTTTTCCTGCACCCTTTGCTCAAGCTTCTTGAGGAAGCTTGACCCCTTTGTCTTAGCTTTCTCAAGAAGCTTGCACCTTTGGGTTAGCTTCCATTGGAAGCCTTGACCCTCTTGACCCTTCTCATTTGGCTTCTTTGAGAAGCTTAGCACCATTTCATTATCTATATAAGAGATCAACCCCCTCCTTTGTCTTGGTTCAGCAAAAAACCAGAGCTTACATATATACTCTGATATATACACCTTCTCTCTCTATATCTCTCTCTCTCTCTCTCTCTCTTCATTTTGTGTGTGTTTGGAAGCCTAAAAGTGTTTTTTGACCTTGGTTTTGCACTAAGACACACACCATTACACCATACTTCGACTTGGGAGGCTTGGAGGGTTTGTTCATGGAATTTTAGAGTGATTTTGATCAGAAGAAGGGGTCTGAGCTTGCTGTTCTTGAAGTGTTCTTCAAGGGCAACAATCTTGCTTTATATTCCCCAATCTTGCACTAACCTTTAGCCTATCTTGCTTACTATTTTAGACTTTGTGTATGATTGAAAAAAGTCTTGTATTTGCATGCTTAAGATACTTTATTAAGGTCACTTTGTTGTTGGGGGTCGATCTCCCCTTCTTAGGCCTTGTTTGGCCCCTTTAGTGCTTTCTTCTTTAAGCTTTGGTTACCTTGGTGTGTTGGCCTTCTCACCACTGAAATCCAGCGGATTTTTAGTGGTGAAGAAGAGGTTTTGAGGTCTTGTATAGGGGAGGGACACCCCTCTCCCTTAGTCTCTCTTTTGTCCATATTTTTGGCTCATAATGGTAGCATACATGAGTAGTTGTCTTTGGCTCCATTTCAGAGGTTTTTGTATGTTATTGGGTCATATTATGTCTCTATTTTCAGTTGGATTAATGGCCCCTTTCATATTTGATATACTTGCTTTGTATATCCTTATTTTGCCTAAAAATGCATTTAGCCATTAGACCATCATGCTTGCATTTTTTTCCCTAGCTTTGTGAAGCTTTTGGTCATGTTTCATCATGCTTGAGGTCTGTTAGGCACTGTTTTGATCATATTTGCCATGTTTGGTATAGCCCCTTTGTATTTTGGCTTGTGAGCCTTGAGTGTGTGAGTCATAAGCATGCCTTAGTTGGGTTGTTTCAATGCTTTGGAGTCATCTCACATGCCATTTCAGTCCCTAATCCATGCTTGTATGCTTACATTTATCATTACTTTCATGCCTTGAAAAGTTGTTTTGTTATGCCTTGAAATGAGCATTGGGGCATGCTTAGGTGTTTAAGTCTTTGGGGCTGCCATATCAGTGGGTTTTGGGGGCTCATTTTCATGTTGAAACTTTGTTTTGTATTGAAAAGTTCATGCCATAAGTGTTTGGTGTAGTTGTAGTGGAATGCTCCTTGTCTTGGGCCTATTGGTATGCATGCTTGCACAAGCATTTGTCCACAATTTTGGGCATTTTTGGTCACTGTTTTGGGAGTGGGCTGAGGTCTGCCCTTTGGGTTTTAGGTCCACCATTACATGATCATGTTGCATTGCTTTGGGATCATGCTTGCATAGCATCATACTTGCATGTTTGCATAGTGTTTAGCTAATTGCATCTCATATACTTGTTGCATATTTGGCATGTTTATATCGCATTAGCTTAACTTGTATGCTTAGGATACATTGGATTTGGCATGCTTTTCTTCTTAGCCTCATGTCGCATTTTGAGCCATGTTTGTATACATGCATTGCATTACTTGGTTTGGGGTGTCAAACCAAGCATGAGGATTGGGAAGTGTTCGTACTCAAAGTGACGAAACATGTCTCAATCCTCGGTCGCCGATGCCTTTGATCTCAACATGATAAGGTGTCGGTATTTATTTGTTTGTTGCATGCATTTTACATTAAGTTGCAAGCTTGGCCTCTTAGGCCATCATGCATCAAAATGCATAATTGGTGGCCCGAGGGTTGAGGGTCATGCCCCCTTGAGTCCATTGCATGATAGGGAGTGTGGCCATGCTTACATTTGCTTGAAAATTCCATGCCATACACTGCTTGCCCTCTGTTGCTGTCAACTGCAGGATTTGCAGCAAGAGATGGCCGGCCGGCCACATACAGTGCCGACCGACCATCTCTGGCTGGCTGGTGGCCCAACATTTGGCCGACAAGAATGTTCCCATGGCCGGTGGTACTTTGCACTGGCCGGTGGTATTCCGGGGTGATCAGGAAGTGGTTCAGAGGTGCCCCAGGAATTTTCACAGTCTTCAGAGGAGCTGGGCAGTGTAAACAAAGGCAGCAATGCTATGGCAGCGAGTTTCCGGGCAAGACGAGTCAAACATGCATCATTTGCGCATTCCGAGGCAGAGCTGTGGCAGTCTCTTTATGCTTCACATTTTATTTTGTAATTATTTTTTTAATTAATGAAGGGTCTGTAATAATTAATTAGTTAGGATAGTTAATTTGTTATTTGGCCTGTATATTCTTTTGATCCCTCTGAGTGAGGGCCATTGTGTAATAAGTGTACATGAGTGTGTGTATGTCTTCCAACCCCCACTTCTTTCTCCCTTTTACTTACCTGCTTTCAATTGTTAGTATTAGGTCATATTTGAACTAGCATACCTTATGATATTCATGCGTGCATCCATACATTTGTCTTACATGCATCGGGCTCAACACATCATGCTAACTGCACTTGTATTTCAAATTCCAAGTTGAATACTTGTTAGTTGTAGCATTTCACATGCCATCTTTAGGGTAGCCGAGCCTGTTCTAGCTACATCCTGCATGTGTTGCATTAGCCATCTTAACATGAATTAGGGTCATGCATATGATTACTAACTAGTTTCTGTTTTGGCTTGGAGTACTAGGTAAGCTTTTATGCTTTAGCACACCGCATGCGTGGGAATGTTAACATGATAGCATGATTACCATGAGGCTAGTTGCTTATGTGATATAACTGTTTGGATGCCTGTGGATGGAGGTCAAATTACTTAAATTGGAATAATGCATTAAAACTGCGAGTTTTAAAGCCAACTGGATAGTGGCAAAACCATCTTTTCTAAAAGCCCACTCGAGGGTGGCAAAACCTGCATTTTAGCCTACTTGCTAGTAGCATACCATTTTCAAAACAAACATGAAATGTTTTGTTCAAATTTAGGCGATTTGGTCTATTCTTGCTTGCTGCGCGCATAATATAGTAATTCTAGGCTAATAACCGGAATAAGAGCATATAATGTTTTCAAAATTGGATATCATGGTTAGTAGAGGCCGATCTTCGGATCGGGCGAGAGGGGGTGTTCATAGCTGACCTTCCCCAATCATACCCAAGTTCCCGAGCCGAGGCAACTCTGGTGATGACGGACACGTGGCCTTAGGCAAACGAGTCAGGGTTTCCTAAATTCCCCCAAAACAAATATTTAGGTGGCGACTCTGTATCTGGCAAAGCAGTCCATGTTTGGCACTACTTTACTAAAAATCTGTTTTCTCAAAACGATTTGCCGGATTTGGACTCTTTGGTTCATATTAAGAACCGTGACAATTTGAGTCTAAACTGTAGTAAGCCCAAATGAACAGAACGGGATTCATCCTCCCGGGACGTTCGGGGACGTCTACAATGAGCCTAACCATTGTACTAAAAGTCTTGATGGAAAGAGGGCATCTCAAACCCCTTGATCCTCAACCTCTGCCTCACCTACTCCCTGCCAGGCATAACCCCTCAAAATACTGCGTGTATCATCAACAGCACGGTCATGGCACCGATCGTTGCTATCGTCTTCGTCATGAGGTCCAGAATCTCATCGACAGCTAGACTATAGCTCCACCTCCAGACCCCAATGACCAAACATCTCCTGCCTACCTCAACCTCATCCATATATTGCCATCTACCTACAATCCGAGCATATACATCACCCCGGCCCATCTACCCTAGCCTGAGGTGTTTATCTTGGAAAGCATGGACTTACGGATAATGAATGCACTCGAACCGCAATCATCTCAAACCCGTGAACCCACTACTTCTAAGCTGATGAGAATGATCGAAGATCTTCAGAGAACTGTGGCAGATTTGGCCTTTGGAATATTGGTTCTGTCATCGACC
This sequence comes from Camellia lanceoleosa, assembly GCA_025200525.1. Taxonomy (NCBI): domain Eukaryota; kingdom Viridiplantae; phylum Streptophyta; class Magnoliopsida; order Ericales; family Theaceae; genus Camellia; species Camellia lanceoleosa. Next base: position 102,313,640 of record CM045761.1, on the reverse strand, counting down.
ACATTGCATGCTAGAAATTTCACGCCAAGAGGCTCTCCAATCTTGGGGCAAGCTGCAATTGAAAATGGCCAACCTAAAGGCATCTCAGGCCTGGGCAATGACATGTTGACAACGACAGGGCTCTACTCTAATATAGCGACCCAATCCCTTGGCAGAGTGGAGGTGAGTGGAAAGAACAAGGTAGGGGCAAGCATTTATCCCCATAAACACCTTCAACGAGCTGTTGAGGCTTTGAAAGCCAAAGGATTGAACAAACAACAAGTGCTTGCAGTTGTTGCAAAGACTGTGGATGACACTGTCGCTACTGAGGATGAGAGTATTTTGAATCAAGGGGCAAGCTGGAAAAAGGGTTGTTGTACTAGAAACACCCCTTTTAACTTCAGTCCTACATCTATTAGAGATTAGCAAACCCAGTCAACACCTGCTGACCCTTTCGCCGGTACATCCAACACAACCACACAAACCTCGAAGTACCCACCCCGAGGCCAGAGGTTCTTCGCCCCGCTTTATATGTCCTTATCCAAAGCCATGAGTGTGTTGATCGAAAAAGGCCATCTCAAACCCCTTAAGCCTTGGCCTCTCCCGAATAACCTCCATCTCTCACATGACTCAGCTAAGTACTGTGTCTTCCATCAACAAACCGGTCATGGCACTAATAGTTGCTTTCGTCTTCGCCACGAAGTACAAGATCTGATTGATAACAAGGTCATCATCGCACCAAGCTCTGCAAAGTCTATCGGCACCGGATCAGTGAACTTGGGGGATAATGTGATGTGATCGGGGGATGAACCACCTGCGGATGGTACCCAGTTTACTCCAAATGTGGCGTATGGCACGCACTATTTTGAGCATTTGCAAATGCTAGTTTTTGTACTTTCTGACTTAGATATTGGGTCAGTCTTGTTGTGTTATTTAGAGTTAGTCTTTTTGTACTGAGTCAGTCGGGTCTGTCTTGTTGTATCGAGTCAGTCCTGTTTTGTTAGAGTCGGGTGATTTCGGGGGTGTTACCTCGGACATCACTTGCTTGTTTTGTGTTTGTCTTTTTGCTTTCTTTTGAGTCTATTTCTGCCTTGGAGCCAGTTGTGCCAACAGATTTGAATGAAACAGCAGTGATTTTTTACACTCTTGTGTTTGCTTCTGCCTTGTGCCAGTTGTGCCAGAAGTTCTGAATAAGATGGCAGTATTTGACTAAAAACTGTGTCTTTTCTGTGTCTTGAAGTCATTGTATTGACCTAAGTTTTTCAAAACTTTTTGAACACTGTGATGAAAACAAAGAGGGAGTAATTCCTCTGGATTTCCAAAATTTGATCAATTGAGAGAAAGAGAGGCATGCTAAGCTCTTAATGAATGAGATCATGTTTGTTAATGTGAGTACTGAGAAGAATCCTAGCTTGATCTAGATTGGTTTTACACTGTCTTCAGCGTGAGCGATTTGTCGCTTTCTTAAAAGATTTCAAAAAATGTTTTGCGTGGTCCTACGAAGACCTGTGTGGAATCTCTCTTGAGATTGTGCAGCCTAGGATCGCTCTCAGCCTCGAGACTCGACCCCTTGCTTTCAAACCTTAAACTTGGATTCAGAATGTTCAATGGTCAACCACGATGTGAGGCTTGCATGGCCAGATCAGAAACAACCCTTGAACTAGGGGCAAGTAGATCAGATGTTATCAAAGGAAGCTTGCGAAGCTAGATCAGAAGCACCTCTCAAACTAGGGGCAAGAATGTCAGATGTACTCGAAGAGTCAAAGATGAGTTATTTTGCAAACCAATGAAGATTGGCAAGAATACCAAATCCCAGAAGGGAGGAAAGAAGAAAGTATTGCTAAAGGACAACCAAGTTCCTATCCGCAACACTAGAGGCAAATTTAGCCCCCATTGGATGGACTTCTACATCATCAGCGAAAAGCAGCCATTCTCCTGGATTCAGATGGCTTTGAGATCCTACGACTAGTCAACATGGACAAAGCTACACTTTTTACCCTTGAGAGGCTCGCTGGGTCGAAAACCCGGAAGGGTGATCTAGGCAAAAGTTAGAGCAAGAAAAAGAACAAAAAGAACAAAAAAAGAAAAAATGCAAAGAATGAAAAAGAAAACGAAAGATGAAAAAGAAGAAAAGAAATGAAAAGAAAAGAAAAATAGAGTTGCAAGGTTGAAAACCCCAAAGGGGCGGCCTTGGCAAAAGTTAGAGCGCAAAAGGAGAGGTTAATACCTAAGTGTACCTTAACTCGGAACTACGTCAGGCCTGATTCCCATTTGTGGGATACGTGGGCAACTTCATTCTGAAGTTGTGACAACCCTCACCTCTGATTAGTGCTAATTTGTGTTTTAGCATGATAAGTAATTGATTATGGCAAAATTCTGAATTGATTGCATAAGTGTATTACCTTAATTGCATTTTTATCTGTTTGTCGTAGATTGATCTGTTCGTGTTTTAAGTTTTGAACTGCAAATTGAAAGCCTTATCGGTGACCAAATCATAAATTGATTAGTGTCATATGCTAATTAGGATTTAGGTGATTTTATGGTAAGTTTAATTAAAATCCAATTTGAAATGTTTAAATTAGAATTATTAAAGCTAAATTACATTAGTTTGAGTTATTACGAAATTGCCATTGAGTGGTTAATTCTAGACCATTGTTTAGTCTTGATTCATAAGTTTGGCACTATCATTTTGATGCATCATTTTACTCATCCTCTAGACCAAACTGAGTGAAAAAGGGAGAGTGAGAGAAATTGAGTTCATCAAGAAGAGTTTGACTTGGAAATTAGGAGAATTAAAGGGAATTTGCATATTTGAGCTTCCACAACTAGAATTCAAGACCTAAGGTAGAGAATTCAACCTCTTAATTGTGAATTTAAGTTGTTTCTTGCATGGTTCATGGAAATTGAGTAGCTAATTCATGCATGCATGTACATGTTCTTGAAATTTGAAGTCGTTTTGCATGAAATCCTTACATGCATGTGCATATTCTTGAATTTTGAGGTTGTCTTCTTGAGAATTTCTTCATGCATGTGCATATTTTAGTTGTGGTCCATGAATTCACCATGAATTTGAACTAAATCTTGCATTTTGTCATGTTTTGGAACATTAGAGTTCATGGGAACTCATGCATGTTTGATTTTGTATTGTTCTTGCATTGTTCTTCTAGTTTCTTTGAAATTGGTACTTAATTGGCAAACTTTGGGCTTTGATTTTATCAATTGATCTTCAAAACATGTTGTATTATGAGTTTCCAAGTGTTTTCCAGAAAATTGGCCCAAAAGATTGAGTTTTGATGTGTTGAATACTTGGTTTGAGCTTTGAAGGCAAATCTGGAAAACCCAGATTTTGCCTTCTACGCTCGAGCGAAGGATTCCACGCTCGAGAGACCACCTCTATGTTCAGAGTTTTGCTCGAGCGACAGAATGCTGGCTCGAGCGTAGATTGCAAGCTCTCAGGTTTTCTGCGTGTGCAGACGCACGCTCGAGCGAAGAAACCTACGCTCGAGCGAGGACTGTGTCTCACGCTCGAGCAAGCATCGAGCGAGCATCGAGCAGAGATTTTCAACATCCAGCACTTTTTGCATTTTTATAGACCGCTCGAGTAAGGAAGTCCACGCTCGAGCGACCCCTCTGTTTTGGCATGCTTGCTCGAGCGTAGAAAGCCACGCTCGAGCGAGACCCTTGTTTCAGCAAAAATTTGAAAAGTGTTTTAAAGTACATTTTTGCATCCTCATTCCATCCTAGGCATTCCTAGGCCAAGTTTAAGGCATCTTAATGAGGATAATGTTTTAGAACCACACCAGTATAGTTAGGGGCTAAGTTATTAATCTTGAGTGTGTGTTCATTCTGGAACTGTAGGGTTGGTATCCGAGGACGGTCGTTAGCTTGTCTATAGCCCAGTGCTCTGTGAGTAACAATGTCATAAAGATATGTTCAATTATGATTATTTTCTGAATGATCAACTGTATTGCCTACTGAAATATTATTGTTTAATGAATGAATGTTTGCCCTATTTGTAAACTGTACTCGTGGCATCCATAGCAACCCACTCATATCAAGTATCGCTATCGTTGCATTAGGATTTGTGTCGGTTCCAATGTTGGGACCGCTCATCGCTTTGTTTGATGGCTATCAATCGATCGTTGATCTGTTAAGACCTACTGTATTGTTTTGCTATTGGATGTACCACATATGACTACTATGGTTCTAAATGACTGATTTACTGATGCAATTGACTGTTTTAATTACTGAAAGGACATTCATTCTTAACCCCTTTATGCATTTGTTATTTACTGGGCTTTAGCTCACTGTTTGTATTTATATATAGGTGTCCAGGCACCGGACCGAAGCTCGGAGCGTCGAGTTAAGCTCCCGTTTTGTCAAGCCAACTATTGTGCCTCACTTCGAGGTTCCAAGTTCGTTCAAGCTAAGGCTGTTTTGGGGTGTCTCAGTTTCACCCTTTTGCCTCCGATCTGTAAATAATGTTAAGACTTGACTGTATAGTTATAGTTAGGGATTTGGTCCCTGACACAGATGTTTGTGTATATGTTGCATGTACATATGTCTTGGTTATCAATGTGACATGTTTATAAAGAGTTTTTTTGCATTCAAACTGTTACAGCTCATTGGACATCTTTTATTTACTGTTTTGGCTTCCGCCAGCCCCTTTACTTTGTATTATTGTCATTACTGTTGAGTAGGCCTTCGGTAATCACAGATTACTGGCCGGTTATGATGCTAAACCCATAGGGGCGGGTTTGGGTCGTGACAGAAGTCCAGCCGTAAAACACTTCAAATTCAACTGTCCTGTCTATGAGATTGAACGGGTCATCTTTGTCTTCGCTGTATTTGAGTGTTCGGTGGTGATTGTCACTATGAGAACTGGTTACAATGTGCTGCGGTGCTATTCAAACAAGGGGCAACTTTCCGTTGCCATACAGTGTGCTGCGGTGCTATTCAAACAAAGGGCAACTTTCCGTTGCCGTGCAGTGCCATTTAGACAAGGGACAATTTTCCATTGTTTTGTGTTTGAGGTTGTGCGTCTCAAGAGTAAATTCTGTGTTGGTCGAGCAGTAGCCATTGGTAAAAACAGTTTTTGAGAATTTTTAATGAGGTTGACTAATTCTCTCGAAAATTATTCAATTTTCTAAAACTGGACCATTTCTTGGACCCAAAAAAGGAAAATTTTCAGTGCTCATAACCTAACTTGCATGATTTCAAATAAAAAAGTTGAACAAATATGTTAATCTAACTCTCATATTGGTCAAAATTGTTTTAGTAGAAAGCTAAAATAAAAAAATGGTCAAAATGATGAACTAGGGGCACAGTTGAGTCAGGTGTTCTGTCTTTTCCCCATTGTCAACACACTTGCCAGGAAGGGCACCATATTCGCCAGAAATGACACTTTACCTGCCAAAAAAAAGGCACAACTGAAGCTAACAGCAAAGGGCTGAAAGCTTTCTCATCCTCCAAGCAAAGCGAGGTATCAAGCTAAGTGCGAAGCACGAACTAGAACTGGAGCAGGATATTCGGTTCCCTCATCTAGATGATCAAATAAAAAATTGGTGTCTGATCCGGAATGGGGATGTAAAAAATGCTATGTGTGTAAGGCCAATCAATTGTGTACTTGGCCGGGGGGGACATGCTGTCACTCACCTCGATTAAGCTAAACCAGTGGCGTCATCAACCCATGTCAGCTGCAGATTTGCTACACACCCAGTTGTAGCGTAACCCCTATGTGGAAAAGTTCACTGTTGTGAGCAGAAGAAGAAGAATCTAGTAGAATGCTAGGGGCAATAGCCCACAACTTCCTGTTTATCCATCAACCACCTAGGGAAGGGATAAAAAATCAGAGAGATTGAAGAATAGAGAGATGTGCGCTGAGAGAAAAAGTGAGAAAAGAGCTTTTTCAGAAAAATAGAGATTGAGTGCCAAAGTGATGTGAGAATCACAAATGAGAAAGGGTGGGAAACAATACCCGGAGAAACAGGCTCCCTGTGCACATTTGAGTCTTGTGTTTTGTTGTGTTTTGTCTATCTCGATTCTTGTTTTGAGTCGTTTCGAGTGTCAATAGATGTGTTTAGGTTGTTTTACCTTTGTTTTCCGTTGTTGAGTCGTTTTTGCTGTGGTCAGTCATTGGCTCAATACCCGGTCAAGAACTCGTTCCTCAATTTCGATTTCAAAAATTGTTTTGTGCTCAGAGTGCTGTGCCATTCTTTACATGTGTGCAAAACAAGATTTGTTCTTTCATAAAATTGTAGGGTTCAACCCAGGTCATGTGAGAACAGTAGAACAAGGACCTACCTGAAGCTATTTAGGTTCTGGACTGCAAAGCAAAAGAAAACAGGGAAAATTTGGAGCATCTTAGTGTGTTTCAACTTTGGCAAATCCCGAGGCTGCATTCTAGGTGCACCTTCTCAGGCCTTGCCATTTCTCTAAGTATGAGTGTATCTCAACCCCAAGTGTAAGCCTGCTTCAAGTCAGAATGGCAGTTCGAGCAGTGCCTGTGGCTTTCGCATGCAGATGTTATCTCTCGCCAATATGAACAGGGTGTCCCCTTTTCAAGCTAAGTGTGTTGCAAAGTCCTTTGAGAGGTAAATCGGAGGCACCAGAGAGCATATTTGATGTCCCTCTATTGCATAGAATGTGCACTTTCATATACACTTCTGTTGCATGCGTGCCGCGCATTGTTTATGTTTCTTGCATAGAATATGCTTGCCTCATGCATAGAATATGCTTTCAATATTGCATAGAAAATGCTCATATCTTTTGCATAGAAAATGCATTCTTCCATACTTGCATAGAAAATGCTCGTATCTTTTGCATAGAAAATGCACTCTTCCATACTTGCATAGAAAATGCTCATATCTTTCACATAGAAAATGCACCTCATTTGCATAGAACATGCATTTATCGCACTTTTTTGTGCATCTTACCTGCATAGAAGATGCATTTTATCGCACTTCTTTTGTGCACCTTCCTCGCACTGTCTTGTGCACTTACACTTTGTATCTCACTCGCACTGTCTTGTGCATCTTGTGGTTGTGTTTCACTCGCACTATCTTGTGCATTGCATTACACTCGCGTTGTTTAGCGCATCGCACTTTTAGTGCATTTCAAATCACTCGCACTGTTTAGCGTATCACACTATTTAGTGCATTTCAAATCACTCATGCTGTTTAGCGTATCGCACTATTTAGTGCATTTCAAATCACTCGCGCTGTGTAGCGTATCGCACTGTTTTGTGCAGTTCAACACTCACACTTTCTTGCGCATTGCACAGTTTTGTGCAGTTCATTACTCACGCTTTCTTGCGCATCGCACCATTTTGTGCAGTTTACACTCGCGCTTTCTTGCGCATCGCACTGTTTTGTGCAGTTTACACTCACGCTTTCTTGCGTATCGTACTATCTTGTGTATTTCATTACATGCTCTCATCTTGCATAGAAAATGCTTGTAGCACTTGTTAGTGCATTGCATTGCGCTATCTTGCGCATCTTACCTGCACTTGTTAGTGCATTGCTCACGCTTTCCTGTGCATCTTACCTACACTTGTTAGTGCATTGCTCACGCTGTTTTGCACATCTTACCTGCACTTGTTAGTGTATTGCTCGCGCTATCTTGCGCACCTTATCTGCACTTGTTAGTGCATTGCATCGCGCTATCTTGCGCACCTTACTTGTACTTGTTAGTGCATCGCATCGCACTGTTTTGTGCATTTAATCCACATCGCACTATCTTTTGCACCTGTGTAGCACTGCTTTGTGCATTCACTCTTGCATCCCACTGTTTTGTGCATCTTATTGCACTATCTTGTGCATTCTCATCTATTTCGTAGATTCACCTGCATCGCACTGTCTTGTGCACCTGTTTAGCACTGTTTACACGTCGCTTCGCACTGTCTTGTGCACTCTCCGATCTAGGAGACCTTAAATCCTCTGAAGGTGCGATTCCTTTGGTGTTTGTTGTGCCCAAACGACTTCCAGTGGTCTAGTATAGCCACCTGCCTGTGTTTATTATGAGTTCCTAAGAGATCAACTGAGATGGTGGAAACTAGAGTTCGAATGGCCGATGCCTAGAACGCAAAGGTTCGGGATTTTCAAGACTAAAGTCTGGTTTAAATACCCAGGGTGTATCCTCGGCTTGAAATCTGTATGGCAGCCCCATAGGTTGAGGTAGCGGGTATGCACCTCAATTCTGGATACTGAACCAACCTAGTATATCACCCTGTTGGAGAATAGGGAAAGCTGCGACCATAGCCAGGGAGAAAAGTAGTACATGTGGTTCAACCGAGAAGAAGGGGAAGATTCCCACATCAGCATGAGGTAAGACATTGCTAAGGTAAGTCATTGCCAATTGCCCTTGTAAGATACCTTCACTTCCTAGCTATTACATTGCATTTTAGCTACTACATTGCATTACATATAGCATCTATTGTATGCATTTAATGCATTATCTGTGTTATTGCCTGCATCCTTTCCATGTTAAGCTTAGTCTGGCATGTGCTCATACATTTCCTTCGTTGAAGCATGGTTCTGTGATTATGTGTATGAGCCTATTCCACTAAGAGAATTATGGTCTAAGGGTGTCGGCACATTTTCTGTGTTAGACGTGGTCTGTTTTGTGTCTGCCTTTTCTAGGCAAAATGTGATTTGGCCACGCGCCTTATTCACTTCATCCATTGCATTGTAGTTTGTTTTGTTGCATTCAGCATGTAGGATAACAATCTTTCCTCAACAGATCATTCCTCACTTATATCATGCCACCCAATTACTTATATTTTGTGGTCTCTTTGTGAAACACATAGTTCTATCTATGCATGCACCTATTCCACTAAGAGAATTGTGGTTAGAGCGCTATGGCACTTTTTCTATGTTACACGTAGTTTGATGTTGCATCTCCATCCCTTTATGATATTTGTGTGGTTTTGCACTGCTTGTGGTTTGATTAATTCAAATACATTGCATGTCATTCGCATTGTTTCATTACATTGTATATCATTACAATGTTTTGGTAATATTGCACATCATTTTGCATCCTGCTCCAGAACTATGCTGGTTTGATTCCTTGCAAAGGGATACGTAGGCAGCCTATGGGCACAACCATTTGGTACTGCATCTATATTTTGTTTGTTTGTCCAAGTCTTCGGCCATGTCAAAAATGGGTCGTCTCTGGGCTTTGACATTCACTTATGTCATTTCATGACTCTGAGCTCTGTCAAAAAGGGACAACTGTAGCCACCCCATTTTGACCGCCCTTAAGACTTAGGCGCTACTGATGGTTTACTTGGTTGTGAAAGTTGTGTAGTGCAAATGTTTGATTTCTTCGACAAGAGGAGAGTCAAATCCTAACCTCACACCCCATTTTGGACCAAAGCTATTTTGGATGATTTTTAGACCTTAAAACCCTCTCTTTCAAAATATTTACAATGTTCTGAGGCTTGCATTTCATTAAATGTTGCGCTTTTCGGTAAACCGAGAGAGGACAAAGTGGAAATGAATGAAAGGGAGATGAAATCTTTGAAAAATCTTTCAAAATGTTTCAAAACACCTTGTTTAGGGGTTTGGAGTTGAAGAAAAGAGGAGAAGAGGGAAGAAACCAAGTTGGGGGAAAAGTCAGGCATGAATCGTTTAGAGAGAGACGAGCAGTCCTCGCCAAATCGGGCCTATCCACTTGTATACTTGGATTTCAGCTATGAGGCCACCACTGTTGGAAATCTTATTTCCGGGGCTTCATTTTTCACTTAAGAATCTCCTAAAGCTGAGTCCGGATGGGGGAGATATGAGTGGTTGAAGTTGGGCGTCATTCCGGTTAGACCGAAACTGAGCAGCCTTCACTAAAAGAAGGATATCTCTTAGCACACATGGAATTTTGAGGTGAGGCTTCAAAATTTGGAAAGAAGACTTCCGGGGCTATAGTTTAGGCTCAAGAATGACCTGAAAAGGAGTCTAGATGAAGGAATTAGGTTTGCTTCAAGTTAGGGACCAGGACTGATTTTTTCCATCGGCCTCTAGGGCACTGCATCGGCCACAATTGGACCTCATCGGCCATAGGTCGGCCAAAAGTGAACCTTATCGGCCACAAATGTTGGCCGATCGGCCAAAAATGTCCAGAAAGCCCAGAATTGGCATATATTTCTCCTCCAGCTGTTTCTAGCTTGTGCCATCTGTCCTAGCTCAGATATTTTCGACCAAACTTGATATTTTACTATATATGAGAGCCTTATATCTCATATTCAAGGGTTAGAAGATTGGAGGATAGATTAGAACAATTTTGGCAAAAGATTTGGGAGCCTCTCTCTCTAGAAACTCTCTCTAGATTTCACTATCTCTAAGGATTTTCTGCTTGAAGGCTTGCATACATCCATCTTTAACCTATCAACCCTTAAGAAGACTTGATCACGATTGGGCTGAGGTCCCTTGGAACTTGTTTTGGGCTGCTAAAGCTTGGTTTTAACTCCGAAATCTTGCTGTTTTGCTACTGTGTTTCAAAGGTAATCACTCACACCCTTTTAGCTTGTTTTGCATACTAGTTTTGCCATAAGTTTTCAACTACTTTCGGGCTGTTTTTGGGGTAGTGTTGAACTATAAAAACCTCTGTTTTTCAGTCCTAAAAGTATTGATTTGAGCCTTGTTTGGCTAGGGAGTGTTTCCTTCCTTTTGCTCTTTGGCTTGTAAGGCCTTTTGAGCTATCTTTCAAGATTTTCAAACAACTTCTTTTTCACCTTAAAACCACTAAATTCTAGAGGAATTTTAGTGGTAGAAAACTTGTTTTGAGGCTCAAAATAGAAGGGGGTGGTCCCCCCTCCTTTTGTCTTGTTAGCATGTGTTGATGGCCAACCAAATGAGCATGTGTTTTTACTTCTTTGTGGCTTTGTTTGAGCTCATTTTTGTGACTTTCCAGACCTAACATAACTCTATTTTGGCTTGGTTTGGTCATCCCTTGCATACTTTATGCACTTGTAGTGTAATTCTTACAAACTAGCCTTGTATGCCTTATGAAGTAGCATGTCTTTCTAGCATGTTTTGGCTCCATCTCAGCAAGCTTTTGGTCATGTTTTAACATGCTCTAGCTCTAATTTATGTTGTTTTGGTCTTGCATGCATTGCTTTGTATAGCCATGGTTCAATCTAGCTCATTAGCTTTGAGTTTCCAAGCCAATAGCATGCATTGGTTGGACTATTTTCATGATTTGTCATCATTTAATATGTGATTTCAGTGCATGTATTGTGGTCATACACTCGCATGTGTCACTCTTTCAAAGCATTGGAGAGTTTGTGCTTTATGCCTTAAACATGAGCCATTGTGTATGCCTTCATACCTAAGCTTGCGAGCTATCATTTCAGTGTGTTTTTGGGGTTGTTTTGCCATGATATAACTCTAATTTTTGTTGGCGAAGCCATCTCATGCTTGGTTTTGGTAGGTGTAGTGTAATCCTCCTTTTTGGCCTTGTATACTCCATGCGTCATGCTTTCATGCTAGCTTGTTTTGGCTATACTCCGTGCATGTTTTAACCTTGATTTACCATGCTCCAAGATTTTTTTGGGTTTCCTTGGCCATATGCTTCATGTATTTCATAGCTATAGTGCAAGTGCCTATGCTAGTTTCAAGTTTTGAGCCTCCTAGCATGCTTCATTTGCGACATGTGCATGATTTGGCATAGTATTTCAGAGTTTATATCCCATACTCTCATGTTTATCACTCTTTAATTGTATTTGAGAGTTGAGCTTTGTGCCTTGCTTGCGAGCCATCGTTTGAGCATGCTTTTTCTTGCTTATCATGCTATCATTTCAGTCCATTTTAGCTGCTATTTTGGCATGCATGAGGTCTGTTTGGGGTTGGTTTAGTCAATTGAGAATTGTATTGCATGGTCCTAGTGTAAAGCTCTTCACTAGTTTCAACGCTTAAGTGTTCTAACATGTTGTGCATGCGATGTTTGCATAGTAGAGTCTTGCATTTCATGCCACTTTAGCGCTAAAAATTTGCCATCCTCCTCATTTCTTCACTTTTGATTTGTTTTGAGGATTGGTTAGTCTTGAGTTTGAGTTTAATGCAAGGGATTGAGACTTGTGCTTAAATGGCTTCAACCCTCTTTTGAGGGTTACTCCTAGTCAAAGGCATTGGTCTCTCCCATGCCTTAAACCATTCTCTTTGATAGACCTGTCTCTCATTAGAGGACTCTCATAGTTGGACAAGTTGATTAATGAATGGATTGGTAATGTTAAAATGTGTAAACAAAATCAGTCAAGTAGAATGTGCCAAGATAAGCATGTTGCATGTGTACATTGCTTTGTGTTCAACCGGACGTTATGTTGAACACAAAGTGAATTGGTCCATTTCATACTTGAAGTGATGAAAATGGGCCAATCCCCTTTTGTCTCCATTGCCTTTGATTATCCATGATAAGGTGATGGTCCAAGCGTCTTGTTTGTCATGCATTTATTGAACTTGTGCAACTTGGCCTCTTTGACCATCATGCATTGAGATGCGTGATTGGTGGCTTGAGAGCCGAGCACTACACTCCTTTAAGCTTGAGACATGATAAGGAGTGTAGTTGCACACACATTTTCTTGTAAATACACTGCCATGCCTTTGTTAGTGCTCTGTTGCAGCAAAAGGAGAATTTGCAGGAAGCAGTGGCTGATCGACCACTTAGTCTGTTGATCGGCTATAAAAATTGGCCAATAGCCATTTCCTTTGGTCGATGGCCACCCCTCTTGGCCGATGACCTCTCAGCATATCCACAAGGTGGATTAGAAGTATTTTAGAAGTTGGCACAATTCTAAAAAATACAGAACAGTGCAAACAGAGGCAACAAGAGGCACGGTAGTGGATTTCCGAGCGAAGTTGACCGAGCATGCATACACCCCTCTCCTCGAGGCTGTTTTAACTGCTTTTTGTAGTTAGTTAATTTGTAAATTAATTAGCTAATGTATTTGTTAATTAATTCCATCTTTGTAATATTACAATTAGCTAGGCATAGCTAGTTTTAATTTGGTTTGTACTTAATTAGCTTAGCTTAGCTAGTTTAGCTTATTCATTCGGACCCTCCGTCGAGAGGGCACAACTGTTGTAATAAGCGTGCGTGTGTGGGATGCATGTCTTCCAACCCCCATTTCTTGCTTCCTTTTACTTATCAGTTTTCGATGGTTAGTTTAGGGCATGTTTCAATTAGCATACTTATGCTTCGCATGTTTGCATTCATTCATTTGTTTTGCATGCACCGGGCTTGGCGCATCATACAAACTGCATTGTATTTCAATTCCAATTTGAATACATATGTCATTTGTTGCATTTCATATGCCATCTTAGGTAGCCGAGCCTATTTCATTGCATTTTTGCATGTGTTGCATTAGGCATTGATAACATAGCTAGGATCATGCATCGATTACTAACTAGCTTCTGTTTTGGCTCGGAGTACTAGGTAAGTGTTTATGCTTTAGCATCCTTGTATGCGTGTAAGTGACTGCCATGATAGCATGCTTGCCATGATGCTATTCGCTTAACCGATATAACTGCATGAATGCCTATGGATGAAGGTTGGATTGCTTGAATTGGAACAATTCATCAAAATGTGCGTTTTAAGCCCACTTGAGAGTGGCAAAATCATGTTTTCTAAGCCCACTTGAGGGTGGCAAATCCGCGACTTAGCCTACTTGCGAGTAGCACCTTCAAACCATTTTCAAACAAACAAATGCGAGATGTTTTGTTCCAACTTGAGTGATTTAGTCTATACTTGTATGCTGTGCGCATCACATAGTAAGCTAGCTAATAAATCGGAATAAGAACACATGTGTTTTCAAAAACAACATATCATGTTAGTAAAGGTTGATCTTTGATTAGGCGAGCGGGGGTGCTCATTGCATGACCTTCCCCTCTCGTACCCAAGTTCCCAAGCCGAGGCAACTTTGGTGATGATGGACGCGTGGCCTTAGGCACGAGTCAGGGTTTCCTAAATTTCCTCAAAATAAAACATTTAGGTGGCGACTTTGAAATCTGGCAAAGCTATCCATGTTTGACCTTTTTTTTTTTTGCTTAAAATTGATTTTCCAAAATGATTTGCCGGATTTGGACTCTTTGGTGATTTATTAGTGTTACATTGCACTTTGTGAGATTAGATTCAGAACCGTGACATGAGTCCAAACTGTAGTATTGAGACCATATTGATTTATTTTAGTACCTTGCATCTCTATGGCCCATAACCAACTTTGTGCACACATCAATGCTTCCAAAGCATCTGGACGAAGTCTACCCCGATACGGGCTCACCAATCTACCACTAGTGCTAAATGCAGACTTAGAAGCAACAGTGGATACCGGAATAGCTAAAAAATCCCTAGCTATTGCTTGTAAGGTTGGATACTTCGATGCATTTGATTTCCACCAAGTCAACACATCAAAATTTTGGGTTTTTTTGGTCACAATATCCTCTTCTAAATAATGGTCCAACCTTGATGTTACATTATTGACTTTTTTTCTTCGCTTTCTACTAATAAACAAATCATAATCTGAAACTACCTTTGAATCCCCAAAATTTGAACTCGTAGAAGATTCAACATTAACATCAGTCCCCAAACTAAGTTTTCTTTGATACTCTTGCAACAAATCATAACAAAGTTGGCGAATCTTCACAATTTCCTCTTCAGTTGTATCTCTATAAAGTTTATCAAAATAAAACTCCAATACACTACGTTTATACTTAGGATCAAGTACAACAACAACTCCTATAACACCATGTATAACAACCCAATATTTATCAAACTTTCCTAACATTTTTGATGCCATTGATCTAACCACCTCAATTGAACAAGAGAGCCATTGAGAGATTGTTATCCTAATCTCACATAAATTTGGAAAAGCAACATTGGCCGTGGGATATTTAGTTCTAGAAAACAATTCAGTTGCTTTATAAAATATCTTGAACCTCGCACAAATTTCTCTAGTAAACTCCTACTCCTCCTCACTTGACAATGTTGTATATTGGATTTCTTTATATTTCAAGCGGTAAAATACATCCTTATACAACAAGGCAGTTTGAAGCATCAAGTATGTTGAATTCTACCTAGTTACACAATCAAGCCCTATCTTTTTAGTATTCAAATTTTTTACTTGACGAGTTATTTCTTTAAATTTTTCTACTCTTTTAGGAGTTGCTGTCCAATAAGCTACACTATCTCAAATTTTCTCTACACCTACTCTTATCACATTCAATCCATCTTTGGCAATCAAATTGAGAATATGTGCACAACAACGCATATGAAACAAAGTCTCACCCAAAAGAAGAGGACTACCATGCAATTTATCCAACAAAATGTTAATCATCGTATCATTGGTGGAACAATTATCAACAGTGATAATAGATGCTTTTCTATCAAGATCCCAATCTATCAAACAATTGAGCAAAATATCACAAAGAACTTCTTTTGAGTGTATACATGGAACATAAATGAATATAAATTCATAAATTAAAACAAAATTTCGATGAACAAAGCATTATGAATAGCTTCCATTGTAATTGTTTAACACCAAAAGTACATCAAGACATGTTTTTAGTAGAATGCATATAATATATGATGCAACAACAATCTGTAATAAAGCATAGATTAATTTATATGCAAAAATATACCTCAAAATACGGCTTTGCAATGACCAAGAATCATCAATAAAGTGTGCCACGACAACCATGAACCCTTTCTTTTGATTATTAGAAGTCCATATATCAGTTGTGATTGCCACTTTACTTTGATTGCTATGTATCAATCTCATTATCTTCTCATTCTCATTGTCATAGATCTTCAAAATATCAATTTTTATTGTATTTTGAGAAGGTACTTTAAACAATGGTTGAAGTGCAATCGAATATCTTTTAAACCCAATATGATCCACAATAGACAAAGGGTATTCATGCAGGATTATGGCATTTGAAACCTCTCTCCTAGCAATATCTTTATCAAAACTATAAGAGACTTTTGGGCTCTTCTTGTCAAAGTTGCTAGTTAAAACTCTTTGCCTCATATCCATTCCCCCCTTTTGTTAAGACAACTCCCATAGTGATCACACAAATGTAAAGTTCCATGTTTCAGATTACCTCTAAGATGCTTCTTACAATAATTACATATTGCTTTCCATACTCCATCAATTTCTTCCTTCCTAAAGTGTTGCCACACAAAACTTGAGAGTTTTTTTTTTTTTTTTTTTTTTTTTTTTTTTTTTTTTTTTTTCTAGTAGCTAAACTAGAATCAGAATCATCTACATCAAGGACATTTTGATTTGGGAGAGGAGACTGTGATGGTAGAGAGGTCTCACTCTCAATCGATATTGATAGTTGTAAACCATTAACGGTAGTTGGGAGTTTGCTTGAGAGTTTGCTCCAACTTCAGACATTATCAATGCTTAAAAATCTTGGAGAACATAAATAAATAAATAAAAACCCAAAATCCCCATTTAGGCATTCAGTCAAACAACTCAATGAAACAAAACAACATTTCAACACATTCACAACTCCAATTCTAATCCTTCATAATTTCAACAACAATTTTACATATATATAATAAGTGATAGAACCACATTAACCTCACAAGAACATGAGACAAAATTGTTTGCAGTGTCAACATCTTTAAACCCCATCATCTTAGTCTGATTTTACTTTCCACAAACACTTAAGAAATTGCGATGGTAATATTACTTATAGGCTATACAAATCACTCCAAAAAAATAATGCAGAAATATATATATATATTTTAAATAACATGTAGATTTACATGAATGAACTAATGTTTTCTTAAATGAAAAAGGGTTATACCCACAAAATCAAAATACAAAACAAAATGTGAGCAGAGCTAACCAAAATCAATTGTCAAAAGTTTCAAAGCAAAATTGTAAAATTTTGAATCTAATTTTCCTTGACAAACATGAGGAATTGATGTGATTGTTACTAAACAGAAATGAAGTGAAGAATGGGAAGAAAACAAAGTAGGATGTTGGTGAATGAGTGGAAAAAAAACAAAGGAGAGTTGTTTGATAATTAAAGAAACCAAAAAGGAATAGAATAATATTAAATCCAAGTCTGCACTCATTTAAATAATGGTTTGTATTTGCTGACCTCACAAGTCAAGAATAAATACAACCCAAAAGATGAATAATTAAGAGTTTGTTATCATGTTCATTGCAGGAAGAAGATAGTAAAGATTAAAGAAGAAGAATATCTTGCAACAAAATAACTCACATTGATCTAGATTAGAGCCAAACTCATCCTCTGGAAGCTCTAATTAGAGAAAGAGAGAACAAGAGAATGATAGAGAGAAACTCACTACGCCGGAGAACCACTGTGGTAACGCCGACAAAGATCGCTACCGCTAGATTTTTGCCTTCACAAATCGCCGATGCTGGAGGAGATCAGAGTGATGCTGGAATAAAATCTACTTAGGCTACTGTGAGAATAAGAAGAGAATCCTAAACACAACATATGGGGAAAATGAGAGGGTACCCACTTAATTGACCCGACAGGTAAAAGAAAAAAGGAAAATCCATATATTTAGGTCGGGTCTCCATGGGTATCCATAGGGTAGGATCCCTATTTCCATCCCTACACCCACACAAATACATACGTATATATATATATATATTTCAAATTTTGAGTAATCTAACCATAAATATCTATTTGTTCGTCTAAATTTTTCCTACATATGGTTACCTGCAATAGAAAAATCAATGGGCTAGATTGATGTAACATTCCTCCATCTTCCTGGTTAAACAACCAGTAAGTAATACGAAGACAATCAAGAGCTCAGCAAATCAAGGGGGACAAGAATTCTCATGTGTTAGAACTTAGAAACTCCTTCTCTCTATTTTAGCTGAAATCTAATTGCATGAAAAATTCAATTTAGATATGCTCAGAATAAAATGAGTTACTGATTAATTTGGATGCAAGTAACAATGGCATAACTATTAACTCAACAATCCTTAAACCCAATTTTATTTGGTAGAAGCAAAACTACCAACACAAACATTGGAATCAAATTGCGATGCTAGAATCCAAAATTTAGAAGACTCACATCACATACATTTAAACTTAAAACACTAACTAATACAAAGAACCACACAAACAAAAAGGGAAAAGAGGACAAGAATGATAAAAGCAATTATTATTTAGAATTCAAGATACACCATTCTACCCAAGAAGCACCATATGCAACAACTTTGGAGTGAATAATCCTAAGCAATGAAGAGAAAAAAAAGTGTAGCCTCTATTTAATTAGCAATTTTTAAGCACTTGCTTAATTTTAAAACAAAAGTTGCTTCAAGAAAGTATTGAAGAATAACATTGATAGGATTTGTATCCTATGAGTTTTGTTATTTTGGCGAATTCCTTTCTTGACAAAACCGATTTATTATTATTTCATTTTGTTTATTGTTTTTATATTATCTTTATTGGAATAACCAAATTGAGATTTAGTTTGATACGTTTGACAAAAAATGTGGCTCATACCATGTGTGTGTTGTTTATTGATTATCTATCTTGGAATAATCAAATTATGTTTTTTGTGGAAAGAGTGGCAAAACATGGTTGACATGAGCAGAAAGTGGAGCAAAAATGAGGCTGTGTGTCTGCAAGATAGGATGACAAAGCATGGGAGAAATCATGGCTCATTCAAGATTATTATCTTGTAATATCTTTCTTGGATTGATATTTTGGATTAATCAACATGCGGCTTGATGTATAGACTTTTTGACAAGCATGGCGAAAAGAGGAGGCTGTTTGTTTGGTAAAACAAAGAAGGAAATCATGCCTCAGAATATGGAGAAAAGGGTCTGCAAAAGTTAGAAATTGCAGCTTGTTTGGCATGCATAATCGCGCCCGCTCCCAGAAGTTTTCTTCTTTAACTTGCGATGGGGTCTCACTCCCGCGACCAACAGCTCGTGCGAGCGACCAAGTGGGTCGCACTTGTGATGGTGAAATGTCTATAAATACCTTGCTTAGTCCATGGTGTTTTTGGGACCTCTTGTGTCTGTATTTTAAGTGTCTTTCTGAGAGAGAGCTGTAGTGAGGTTACATTGTATATTTCTCTAATGTTTTCTTGATGATTCATTCTCATTTGTTCTTTCATGAAAATCAAGTCTAAACCAAAATAATAAAATAGTTCATGAGTGTTCTTGATGAGTGAGTGTGTTGTGGATTCGACATCTCTCTAGTGAAGGCAAATATCCATAGATTGAAGGATAGAGGTCAGTTACTTGTAGGTCTCGAGCGTGCATGTGTGCTTGGATTGGTCGGTGTAAGAAATATGTTGTACTACTCTTCTTCATAGTGGATTGTTATTGTGGCCAAGGGCCCGTGGTTTGTTAATCCCATCTTAGTGGATTCCAACTGTGATTTTTTCACGTAAAAATAATTGTGTTTTGTTTGCTCCTTGTTTTTATTTATTTTTTATTTTTTTTGTTTTGTTTTATATTGTTGAGCTGAGTTGGTTTGAATCTATTAAAGTAATAATCATAAGATCATGGGACTATAATTTTTCAATTGGTATCAGAGCGGGATGCTTGTGTTTTGTTTTTTTCGACAAAGCTATAGTAGCGTGATCTAATCTTTGTGTTTATTGACTATGGATTCAAACCAAGGGGGAAGCAACAATAAATGTCCTCCCTTATTTGGCGGAACAAACTATTCTTATTGGAAAGCTCGTATGAGGGTTTATTTAAAGTCTATCGATGAGATAGTTTGGAAATCTGTCATAAATGGTTGGAGCGAACCTATGATTACTATTGATGATGTTACTATTGAATATAAAAATAAGAGTACATAGAATCTTTTTATTTTTAGTATTATGTATATAATCTGTGATTGTGTCAGTCATTAATTTAGTATTGTTTCCTTATTTATATCGTGTTTTCTAAATTGTATTATGAATCTATTATATATACATGGCCTCTACCTTATTCATGGGTAAGCTAAATAATTCTTTTCATTATTTTTGGTATCAGAGTTAGGTTAAGTACCTAGTAATTTTGCTTCATCGCGTGGGCGGCAGCTTTGCTATGGCCGCCTGCTTGACCTCAACCCATTTCACTGCCATATTTTCTTTCAGTATTACTTCATGGTGATCTCTTTCTCTATACACTTGTCACACTGTAAATCCAGGCATGACTGGTCGTAACCCACAGAGACTTAGCCCAAGGCACACGTAAGCCTAAACACGAATCCAATATCACAAAGAATAAATGTAATGATAGTCCAAAAATAAATAAATCAAAATCCAATTCAATTACAAGTCACAAGTATAAACGAAAAAACCAACCTTAATCAATACCATCCAAACCAATGGTATATAAACAGCCTACATAACAGAATAATCCTAAATGAACCTCAATAATAATAATAATAAAATATGCACAAACTTGACATAACAATCTGAAAAATAAACATAAAAAAAAAAAAAAATGAATGTCCTAGAGGTCCATGTAATTGAGTCCCCGTTATGCCATGAGTCCACTCTACGTCCTTCTATCACTTGAAAATGATAAACAACTAAGTCAACTGATAGCTCAGTGAGTAGAAGCATGGATAATTAATATAGCTTTGAAAAAGGGTTCAATTCCAAAATAAGATATATATCATAGAAACTAGATTGACATATAGCTTTGATAAAGACCACCTATTTCAAAAAGAAGGTTTCACAGTTCAACAGTTAAAATACTCATGTCTCTCAAGAACATAACAAATGACATTCTCTATTTAAAACAGTTTATAACATGATTATCAATAATTTTATGGGTACCAAGAATACCAAGTAACACGCCACAGAGTTCTCAAGGCAATAAGCCCGTTGGATCCACTATCGAACTAGGAGTCATTCCCGGGGTGGCAACCCGGGCCTTTTCTCTAAGACGATCTGATTGAAGGTCACCTAGCCTAGCCCATGTCTTTTCTTTACAATCGTTGAGCACTAGAGTCATCACAGCACAACTCGGATTTGTTTTCTAGTAGCCAGAGTCACCACACACAGTGGAATAATTTCCCTAGACTTTTATATACAAATGGTCCCAATAATCAATGCAATTCAGTTTTGTAAAACGTGGTAATTCACCATTATAAATATAAGGCCATTCCAAACAGTTTACTGTATGCCAAGTTTATATATGTTTTAGAAATAATTTAATTCCATTGATAATATAATAATTTTATCAAAACAGTTTAGTCCTAAAACAATAATTTAATTTTTCAACAGTTTAGGGTAGGGGCACATTTTAAAAAATATGTAGCATGCAACTATTCACCTGAACACGGTATAATATAATCCTCAAACTGAATAAGAAAGTCCAACTAGTGCCTTGAACTAAGTATGAAAACTATACGTCACTACTAATTAAAAAAAATACTAAAAGGAGTAATAAACTAAGTAACCCCAAACTAAAGTGCATTAACATAGCTCATCCCAACTCACCTGTACTCTTAAACAATACCTAAGTTCATGTTCTTCAAGGTCTTAAATTACCCAAGACATGGGTTCAAATCGAAACTTAATTAAAAGTAACTTCAAGATAAAACAGAATTTTAAACAAGTTTTCCCAATCCATTTGCTAAATTTGAAAATTAAAAACCAACTCCATGCTGTTAGAAAAATTTCCAAAACCCTCTAGATATCAACTAATATATCCTAAGTTTCAAACCCAATTGGTTTTACTTGAATTGCTTATCAAAATAATTATTTACAATTAATTATATCCTAACAGGTCGCTTTTTGCTGCACTTTAAAGAAATTGACGATTCTCTTAATATACACAAGTAATCAACGCAAGAACAAACATGAAAGAAACTAGACTCATAACTGGTTCTAATGACACTAATTTGATAATTTTTGGATTTATACCCAAAGAGAGCGACGCTTCCAAAGTTACTGTTTTGTACTAGTTTCCTAGAGATATTTGAACACATCAGTTTATATAGATTTTGACTCCCAAAAATTATGAATTTTTTTTAATATGAAATTAAATATGTAATAAAGTTACTGTAAAAATTTCAATTCAAAATTCATTTGTATAGTATGGTTTCTTGATTTTTAAGGTTTGTGACTTTGTGCAGAATTTGTAGATTAAGAATTATACCCATTATTTATGCACAAATTATCTCCTCAGGTTTCTTAACAATCAATATATATATACAAAATACATACACCTACAACTACTACATAAATGAATTGAATAAAAAATTAAAAAAATGAATAAGGATTGAAAAACAAAGCAAGAAGAGAAGAAAACCTAAGAGGCCACATGACACAACACACCCAAACCTCTTTCTTGGCTACAACAATAATCTTGATGATTGAATCACTCCTCTCTTTCCTTTATAAACCCACAGCTGCTAGGGCTGCTAATGTTGTGGAAAACAATTATAATAAGAGTTAGGGTTTTTGTTATCTTTATATACATAGCCAATAATCCAGTTATTATTATTATTATCATCATCATCTAACATTATTACTATTATTTATTTTAACAATAAATCTTGCCTCTAAATTAGAGATTTTCACCATAAATTTATTTTAGGTTAAAAATTAATTAAAAGACCCTCCAATAATATTTAATGTGCACTTTAGTATTCACAAGCAAAATATTTGAGGTTGTAAAATTAATATTACTTAATTATTTATTTTATTTGTATATTCGGGTTCTCACACCACTAGTTTATTTCTATCTCAAATATCTCATTCATATTTTTTTTACTTGCAATAAATATTTTTTGGTATGTTTTTGTTCCACTTTGTCTTTCCTGTTATTTCAACCTCAAATAGGTTTCTATCTTCAAACCTATTTGAGTTTGAAGGGGGTATTATACCTATATCATGGTGAGCATGGCGATATATCATGTGAACCACCTAAGCTGCCCCCTTAAGCGCACAACCCAAATCACCCCCTTGGCGCACCACCTAAGCCGCCCCCCTGGCGCACTTTCTAATAAGCTGCCCTTTGGCGCACTTAGTCATCTGTTGCCATCATTGTTCAGCACCATGTCATAAGTTATGTGTGTGCCACATTTGCTGGTTCAACATCAAGTTCTCTACATTAATCTGGCATGACCTCCTTAAATTGTCTTGACATTGATTCTGGTTAGTTTCTACAACAGTCCGACATGACCACTTAAATTGTCCCGTCATTGATTCCGGTCAGTTCCTGCAATGGTCCGACATGACCTCGTAAACTGTTCCAGCATTGATTTTGGTTAGTTCCTACAACGGTCTGGCATGATTTTAAATTGTCTTGGCATTAGTTCTTGCCAGTTCCTATAACGGTCCGACATGACCATAAACTATCTCTCGGCATTAGTTTTGGCCTTTGATGCTGACCAAGGTCTTGTTGGCTGCCGACCATGATGTTTCTTGGCCATAAATGCTTCAGTAGCTCTTGCAGGGTAGTTCAGTCCCTATTTTTTCCCCCCTTTCTAGGGTGTGGTGCTGATGTATTAAGCACTTTTTGGCTTTATTATTTAGTGGACTACTCGATTTGTTTGGTAGCATTTATTTGGACTACCTGTAGAGTTTTCTTTCAGCATCTTCCAGTCATCCATTGGAAAGCTGCGATTATTGAATATCTTCATACCAGCTTAAGGGGAAGTGTTGAATATAGAAATTAAAGTACATAGAATCTTTTAATTTTTAGTATTATGTATATAATCTGTGATTGTGTCAATCACTGATTTAGTATTGTTTCCTTATTTATATCATTTCCTAAATTGTATCATGAATCTATTATATATACATGGCCTTTACCTCATTCATGGGTAAGCCAAATAATTCATTTCATTCTTTTGTTACTACACCTAAACCTGTTGATAGATGGGATATGAATGATTACTCGAGTTCTAACAGGAATTGCAAGGCTACTAATGCTCTCTTTAACTTTGTCACACCTGAGGAATTTCATAGAATTTGCACGTGTAAAGTAGCTAAAGATGCATGGGATATCCTTAAGACAATACACTAAGGCACAAATTCTGTTAAACGATCAAAACTTCAAAGACTCATCACTAATTTTGAAACTCTTATAATGAGAGATAATGAGTCTTTTGATGAATTTTACGCCCAAACAAAGTGATATTGTCAATTCTAGTTTTACGTTGGGCAAGAAAATTCATGAATCTAAGATTGTTGCTAAAATTTTGAGAACCCTTCCCGATCGCTTTCAATCAAAAGTTACAGCAATAGAAGAAGCTCAAAAACATTGATACTCTAAAGTTGGAACAGTTGATTGGGAATTTACAAATCTATGAGACAAATCTTCTCTCAAAGAAAAAACAGAAAGATGCTTTAGCTTTCAAAAGTTCTCATGAGGATGTAAATAAATCTGATGTTGATGATGAATTTCAATATGAGATGTTGGCATTGTTCACTAAACAATGCAAAAAAACTTTGAAAAAGAAAATGTCAAATCTTAAGGATTCAACTTCTAAAGAAAAAAGGAATGAGAAACTCAAAAGTTTTGTAAAATCTGACAAATCTAATTCTAAATACCAAGAAGTTAAATGTCATGAATGTGGTGGTCTTGGTCATATTTCTCTTGAGTGTCCCTCTAAGAAAAACAGGAGGAAAGTGCTCCCAGTTATTTGGGATGATGAAAGCAAGCCAAATAAAGAGAAAGATGAGGGAAATTTATTCATGGCTGTCATGCAACCTTGAACAAAAAGGCATTGGTTGCTAGGACTGATCTTCCTAGAAAAAACTCTAATGATGAGTCCTCTGATAGTGAAGAAGAAGATTTTGAGAAAGCCTATGAGAAGATGTACAAGGAATGAGGCAATCTCACAGAGCAGAATTTTATACTCACTTCAAATCTAAAGAAATTTGAGGAGGAAAAAGATTTCTTGAAGAAAGAACTCGATGGGGTTCAAGCAAAAATTGGGATCCTCATCATGGACAAAGCCTCACTGATTGACAAACTCAACACTTGTGAGAACGAAATAAATTATTTTCTTAGTGCTTATGATGAGCTGAAAAAGAGAGTTTGCATTCTTTCAGAAGAGTTGGAGAAGAGAGCTGAAATAATAAAGGAGGTTGGAGAAAAATGTGCAAAAAAGGAGCTGGAACTTCTAGGAACCAATGCTATTCTTAAGCTTTGGAACACCATCTCAAAGAACTTGAATGAAGCCCTTAGCACTTAGCAAATGGGTTTTGATAAGAGCGGTCTAGGCTAAATCAAAGTTGTCAACTCTGAATCCAAGTTTTCCACCTTAGCCAATTGTCAAGGAGTGCAAGGGTTTGTCGCTGCAAAAGGTAATACTCTTACTACTCCTCTTGTTGCTCATATACCTAGAAAGAAAAATGACATGTATGTCATCATTGTGGTAAGACCAATCACATACATCCTTATTGCTTTGATTTGTATGGTTTTGTTAGAAGAAGTAATAGAAATTCTAATACTTCCTGGGTGGGGAGACAATCTTTCATATCAAAACATAATTTTGTTGAAACTCCTCACAACAAAACTAGAGCGATTTGTATTAGAAAAAGTGACTTAATATGTTTTGTGGTTCACACCGCCCTTAAGGCTCATGACACTAGTATGTGTTTCCTTGATAGTGGTTGTTTACGTCACATGTCTGGTGACAAATCATTTTTTACCATGATCAATCGTTTTGAAGGAGGTCATGTCACATTTGGAGACGGTAGTACTTCTAAGGCCATTGGTAAGGGATTTATAAGTGCTTTCGGACTACCAAAACTTGATAATGTTTTACTTATGGATGGACTCAAGGCAAATTTGATTAGCATTAGTCAAATGTGCGAATCACATCATGAGGTTTTATTTTCAAAAGACAAATGTCAAATTTTGGATTTACAAGGAAATACAGTGATTCATGGAATTCTCACATCTGACAATTGTTATGGGATTCATTCCATAAATGACCTTGTCATTCAGCCATCATGAGCAATGTTGATCTTTGGCATCAACGGCTTGGACATATTAATTTCAAAGGTCTAGCCAAAGTGGCCAACAAAGAACTTGTTCGAGGCATTTCTAAATTGGGATAACCAACCAACACTGTGTGCAGATCATGCCAATTGAGTAAGCAAACCAAAACTTCTCATAAAAAGATGAATCATTTGGCAACCAAGCGCCCCCTTGAGCTTGTTCACATGGATTTAATGGGAACAACATAAATCGAAAGCATTGGAGGTAAAAGGTATCTTTTCTTACCTGTTGATGATTTTATTTTTATTTTATTTTATTTTTTAATTTTATTTTTGTTTTACTTGGGCAATGTTTTTGAAAGAAAAATCTGAAACTTTTGAGGCTTTCAAATCTTTGGTCCATAAAATTCAGAATGAACAAGGGTGGGTTATTGGGCAAATCATAAGAATCTGAATAGATCATGGTCGTGAATTTGAAATAGTTCTTTTTTGAATTATTGTGATTTGCACAGTAAACATGAATTTTTCGCTCCCATAACTCCTTAACAAAATGGAATAGTTGAGAGGAAAAATGATGTTCAAGAAATGGCTAGGGTCATGCTCATTAACCAGAAACTCCCTCTCAAATTTTGGGCCGAAGCTATTAATACTACTTGCTATGTCAAATATCGTGTGTATTTGAGGCTTGAAACTTTGCACACTCCTTATGAGCTCTGGAAAGGAGTAAAACCAAATGTCAAATATTTCAAAACTTTTGGAAGCAAATGTTACATCTACAAAGATAGAGAACAATTGGATAAATTTGATTCTAGGAGCGATGAAGGTAATTTTCTTGGTTATTCCACTACAAGTCGTGTTTTTCGTGTTTATAACTTTCGCACATCAACTGTTATGGAATCCATAAATGTGATTGTAGATGATGCAGGAAGTTGTACAGCCTAATGTGAAGATATGGAACAAAGTGGAGATCTTGTAAATGACATCGTGCCAATTGAGCATGAGAAAACTGAAACATCAAACAAAGAAATTATGGAGGTTTCAACTCATGAGAAAAGTAAAGAAGTTCAAAATGAAGTATGTCCAGAATCATCATCCTGTTCAACTTTGACATTGGAGCCATCATCAAGGGTAAAGCATAATCATCTTTTGCAACAAGTGATAGGTAATGTCACCGACTGGATGAAAACCCGAAAACAACTTCGGGAAGAGGTATCTCATTTTTTTATGTGTCGATGATTGAGCCTAAAAATGTAAAAAGAAGCTTTATATGATGATTTTTGGATAAATGCTATGCATGATGAACTTATCCAATTTGAGCGAAACGAAGTTTGGACTTTTGTTTCTAGACCTAAAGATACCAATATGATAGATACTAAATGGATTTTCAAAAATAAATCTAATGAAAATGGTATAGTCATTCGAAACAAGGCTAGGTTCGTAGCTTAGGGATATACTCAAGTTGAGGGTGTGGATTATGATGAGACGCTTGCCCTTGTTACATGTCTTGAATCTATTAGAATTCTTTTTGCCATTGCATGCTACCTTGGGTTTAAATTATATCTAATGGATGTCAAAAGTGCATTCTTGAATGGATTTCTCAAAGAAGAAGTTTACGTTGAACAACCTAAAGGATATGAGGATCCACATCACCCTTCCCATGTCTACAAATTAGACAAAACTCTTTATGGTCTAAAACAGGCCTCTAGAGCTTGGTATGAGAGATTGACATATTTTCTTGTTGATAATGAGTTTCAAAGGGGCAAGGTAGACAAAACATTGTTTGTTAAAAGAACCAAGGATCACATTTTTGTTGCCTAAATTTATGTGGATGATATTGTGTTTGGATTAACTTTGGAATCTCTCGTGACATATTTTTCTGAATGCATTACACTTGAATTTGAAATGACTATGATGGTGAGTTGTCTTACTTCTTGGGTCTTCAAATCAAACAATTGTGTAATGGAATGTTTGTGTCTCAAACCAAATATGCTAAGAATCTTGTGTCTAAATTTGGTCTTGAGTTCACTAAGCATGCACGGACACCCATGAGCACTAGTGTTAAGTTGTCTAAAGATGATACCGGTAAAGATGTTAATCCTACACTGTATAGAAGCAGGATTTGAAGTCTGTTGTATTTCACAGTGAGTCATCCTAATATCTGTTTCAGTGTTGGGGTGTGTGCTCCATATCAGTCTTGTCCTAAAGAGTCTCATTTATTTGCTGTAAAACGCATCATTAAATATGTAAATGGAACTTTAGGATTCGGGATCTGGGACTCTTTTGACTCCTCAGTTGATATTATCGGGTTTACTGATACTGATTAGGCAGGATGTGTTGATGATCGAAAAAGCACATCAGGGGGTTGTTTTTACATTGGTCACAACTTGGTGTCTTGGCATAGCAAAAAGCAAAATGTCATTTCTCTCTTCACCGTCGAAGCAGAATACACTGCTACTGGAAGTTGCTGTGCACAAATGCTCTGGACGAAGGAAATGCTTCATGACTACGGTTTGGACCAACATAAAATCTCTTTTGTGATAACACAAGTGCTATCAATAATTCCAAAAATCCTATCCAACACTCACGTACAAAACACATTGACATTCATCATCATTTTATTCTTGAGTTAGTCAAATAAAAAAGCTAATATTTTCACTAAACCTCTAGATCTACTCAGGTTTGAATACCTTAGAAAGTCTTTAAGGGTTTTGCTCATTGAATGATTCTCTCGTTTTTCCTCAAAATGAATCTTGTGTTCTTAATTTGTTTTTTGAGTTTTGCAAAAAATGATTTGATCATTCTGTGTGTGATTCACTTTGTTTTGAAAGATTGAGGATTGATGAAATTTTGATCTCATTCCATACACATTCTCAAGAGGACTAAAAGTTTAGCGTTTGATTATGAGAGATTCTGATAATGTTCTTCATGATTGTGTTCTCATCTCTTGAGGATTGTCTAGGTTCAAATGACTGATATATGATGAGAAGAGCAAAAACTTACTTTGTGTTTTCATGAAAGGCCAAGGAAAGGGCTACATGATTGAGTGTGTTATAGTTGTCATGATTCAGAGAATAAAATTCATGTTTCACGGATTTAGCTACCTCTTTGTAGTGTGAAAGCTGCATATGACAAACATTTTGTTCCCTTACCTTATTTAAAAAAAAAAAAAAGAGAGAAAGGAAGGAAGAACAGTGGGGATGAATCTTTGAAATGGTAAAGCTCACTAAATCATACATTGACCGGAAGAAGACTAACATCCAATAAGCAGAGTGCCATAATTTGTGATGTGAAAAATTCATGTTACTATCTTTATGACAGTGTTAAACTTGGTGGTCCTTTCACACAACACACTTTATATGGGATTCAATATTTTCATCTTTTATCATTGTCATAAAAATGAGTAGTTTAGCCCATCTCTTGAACATTGTCATATTTGCTTAAAACACTTAGTTTGATTATACTCTGTGTGAGCACAGGATCCACAATTCTCATCTTGTTGGTGTGTTTTTAAACTGTATAGTATGTCTTATCTTTTTTTTGGTTCAATTTTCATCTCTCTCTCAATTTTTTCATCTTCTAGGTTTGTGTCTTTTTGCTATTCTCTTGAGTCTTGTTTTGGGTCCCTTTGTTGTGTTGCTTTGAGGTGCATCTGTTAAGGGGGAGCACATTGCTGGTAAGCAAGTTGAAGGGGAGCAAAGACTGTCTTTTCAAGACCAGCTGTTTTTGATGCAAGCTTCTCAGCTTACTTTCAAGATGAGATGCAATTGTTCTTTTTTTCATCTAGTTTTGTTTTGTGTTCTTCATCTAGCACTTGGTTGTTTTGGTTATGTTTCCCTTTGTCAATTTTAGACAAAAAGGGGGAGTAGGTATTTGTGTGGGTATTTTCTTTTGGATTTATGCAATATCTGTTGTTGAGTATAATGGTATTTCATAATGCAATTGCATCTCTTGAATTCACGTTTCTTGTAGAGATGAAATACTGGGTTTTGTCTCAGAATTGCCAAAGGGAGAGTAGGATTTGTATCCTACGAGTTTTTTTATTTTAGAAAATTCCTTTCTTGACAAAATCGATTTATTATTATTTCATTTTGTTTATTGTTTTTATATTATCTTTATTGGAATAATTAAATCGAGATTTAGTTTGATATGTTTGACAAAAAATGTGGCTTATACCATGTGTGTGTTGTTTGTTGATTATCTATCTTGGAATAATCAAAGTATGTTTTTTTTGTGGAAAGAGTGGCAAAGCATGGTTGAATGAGCAGAAAATGGAGTAAGAAATGAGGCTGTGTACCTGCAAGATAGGATGACAAAGCATGGGAGAAATCATGGCTCATATCATGATTATTATCTAGTAATATCTTTCTTGGATTGATATTTTAGATTAATCAACATGTGGCTTGATGCATAGACTTTTTGACAAGGATGGCGAAAAAAGGAGGCTGTTTGTTTGGTAAAAGAAAGAAGGAAATCGTGGCTCAAAATGTGGAGAAAAGGTTCTGCAAAAGTCAGAAATTGCAACTTGTCTACCATGCATAATTGCGGCAGTGACCAGGCCACGAACACGCCGCGGGAAATTGGCTCCCAAAAGTTTTTCTCTATAACTTGCGAAGGGGTCTTGTGTCTGCGACCAGTAGCTCATGCTTGCGACCAAGTGGGTTGCGCTCGTGATGGTGAAATGTGTATAAATACCTTGCTTGTTCCATGGTGTTTTTGGGATCCCTTGTGTCTGTATTTCAAGTGTCTTTTTGAGAGAGAGCTGTAGTGAGGTTACATTGTTAATATTTCTCTCATGTTTGCTTGATGACTCATTCTCATTTGTTCTTTCATGAAAATCATCAAGTCTAAACCAAAATGACAAAATAGTTCATGAGTATTCTTGACGAGTGAGTGTGTCGTGGATTCGACATCTCTCTAGTGAAGGCGAATATCCATAGATTGAAGGATAGAGTTCAGTTACTTGTAGGTCTTGAGCGAGCATGTGAAGCCTCCAAAATATGTATTCACTTTAAAAACCCTAATGTTGAATTATTTTCTTAAAGCCCTCGATTACTTGAATTATTTCGAATCTTGTCGGTTAGCAATTTTTTTATTTTCTTTTTTTCAAAACAGGAATTTTCCTAGCCGGATTAGGTTCCCTAACCTAATTTAATTCTACATAAATTACATGTATTTAACACCAAGCCCTTACTTCTTTATTAAATTCAAAATAAACCACAAAAACTAGGACATGTACCCTAATATTATTAGTACCATCAATCTTGTAATATATATACATATATACACCTAGAGGAGTGTGCCTAGACATAAAATAATAAAGAAATTTCCCTTCACCCTTCCCTATGGCTAGCCTTCCTAGAAGAAAGTGAGAAACCAATTTTCAAGAACCATGATTATGAAATTCTAGGAAACCCAAACCTAGTGACCTAGACCTAGGTTGCAAATCTCAAGACTAGTTACCTTTCAACTAAAAATCAACTAATTGATGCCTAGACTTATGATTTAGCACCTTAGTTACTCCT
The DNA here is from genome assembly GCA_025200525.1 of Camellia lanceoleosa. Classification (NCBI taxonomy): domain Eukaryota; kingdom Viridiplantae; phylum Streptophyta; class Magnoliopsida; order Ericales; family Theaceae; genus Camellia; species Camellia lanceoleosa. Next base: position 102,282,240 of record CM045761.1, on the reverse strand, counting down.
ATCCCTTTTGACACCAAGCAAGATCCTAACTTTTCCATCCATTTTCAACTAATGGGCCTTTTTGTCCTTTTACATCAAATTGCCTATAAATATCAACACACCCCCCTAGCTTGCAAATACACACAACACACTCACTCACACACATTTTGGTTAGAGAGAGTGAGGAGAGCAAGGAAGAGAAATCTAGAGGAGAAGAAGGAGGAAGAAAAGAGAGTTTCTTGTGCAAAGCTTGGAGGGTAAGCCACAAACACAACCTTCTCTTTTATTTTCCTTCTTTTAATACATGTTTCTAAATAATGTGTTTCAGATCTGTTATTAAAGAGTTCTTATGTTAAAAATGCTAAGATTTGAGTATTGGTTCCATCTCTCTTGTATTTTCCCCATTTTGGTCCAAAACCATTTTTTTGTACCATTCTCTCAACTTTGCAAAGGCACTCCTTCAAACAAATTTCCTGAGTTAAATATATGATAGTTAGCATATTTTATTCACAAAAGAAATGAAAACTTTCCCTTGGTGGAACCCTTTTCTCACAAATCTTCATGTTTTGGACAGTCTACCTTAGAATCTGTTTTTGCAGCCCACTTTCAAAAATTCCAGAAAAATGTAAAAAAATATTCTAGAACTCTATTTTATATCAAAACCTTCCTTAAGGAGTTAGATTTCAACTAAAATTGGTTTCATCGAAAAACATTAAGAGGTTTGAAAGAAAATCAAGTTTTCATAACGGTCGACGGATCTGGACAGATTCTGGACAGCGCTGGACTATTTTCTAAATAACTTAAAATCTGGAAAAGCAAACCCATTTCCGAAAAATGTTCTAGAAACTAGATCAAATTCTTTACGAACCATAGGAAGACCGAGTTCGGTGGATGATCTAAAGTAGTCCTTTCGTATTAATCTTCACGTGATGCTAAATCTGGAAATTTGTTATGTATGGATGTTTTGCGCCCTTGTATTCATGAAAATGTTTAATGGCTTATGATCATATCTTGGCAAGATGTTGTATGTGCGTGTTATGTTATTTATCTTTCTTATCTTGAGGATGCATGCTTATGTGGATATTATTATATTGTTTAGTTGGACTAACCTTGACTTAAAACACTTAATTCAACGGGAAACCTAATTGGGTGGATATTGGGTTTTCGAGCACTTGAATAATGAAAAGATGAGAATATGTGATATATGGTTTGTTGGGATGCGTTCCCTATTTTGAAGTTAAAGTCTTGCGCAAATGGTTTTCGGAACCCTTGAACGGAGCAGTTGTATTCGGACCCTAGGTGGTTTGGTGTGAGGAGGGATTTGGGCAAGGCCCTATTTTACCGTCTCTTTTGAGGCCCTACGGTTGGCACTACGCGGTATATAACCGTTGGTAGGCATCTGAGGTTAGTTCTGCAACAAAGCTGCAAAAGAGGGGGCATACCGAATAATCCGCGTCCGATTCTTGTGGTTGGGAGGACGAAATCTCTTTGGGGGATTTATAGATTACTGACATCTAACCTAACCATTTATTTATTTATTTATTTATCCATTTATTTGAGTAACATGCTTTACTACTTGGTGCTATAATTGTGATTGTGTATTGGACTGGAAAAAATAGGTGGGGTGTGTGTGTGTTTACTGGGCATTCAAAGCTCACGGAGTATCATGCCAGGTGAAGAAGCGGAACTCGTAGCTGGAGACGACGAGCCCGAAACCTTCGAGGACTTTTGGCTATCTTAGGAATAATAGAAATTTTCTTTTTGTTATTTTGTAAGAACTCATGTAGAGTTTAAACTTTCTATTGGGATGTAATGTAATGAAACAATCTTTTGAATTAAATATAAATGTGGTTGTTATGTATTTATATTCTATGTATGAACCTTATCGTTGCTTATGAGACCTTGTGTCAATGCCTGGTAAGATCTGTCAAAAAGGCAGTGCGCTGCCTAAGAAAGCTGGACTTAGAAGGGAGGCTATTTTGACTCCTCCGGCGATCTGGGATCTTACTTGGTTATTGACCATAGGACTCACTAGTGACTCTCCCTTGACTGCAACCTATAGTGTAGAATCGGGGCGTCACGGAGCACGTGTGCTTGGATTGGTTGGTGTAAGAAATTTGTTGTATTACTCTTCTTCATAGTGGATTGTTATTGTGGCCGAGAGTCCGTGGTTTTTTTTTATCACATGCTGGTGGATTCCAACTGTAGTTTTTCCATGAAAAAATCTTTTTGTTTTGTTTGCTCCTTGTTCTTTCTTTTATTGTTGAGCTCGGTTGGTTTGAATCTATTAAAGCAATAATCACAAGATCATGGGACTATAATTTTTCAAACATAATTAACATAACATTTTTATGCTTGAAAACATAGGATTAAACGGGGACTATGTGTATCTTGCTAGTGAAGTAAACAATCCCAAGTAACACATTCAGTTGTTGCAATGATACAATGGTTCTGTTTTAGTAGCCCCAGAGTAAGAATGGAAACTATGTACCAGTTATAGCTACTTCCTATAATGCATACTACAATGTATAGGATTAAACAACAGATATAAGGATAGTCTGTACTAGCAAATTTAAATTTGAACCTCAAAACTCATAGATAATGCAAAAGCACTAAGCAAAAATTAAAAGTTCATAATTGTGGTAGGAAATGCCTTGGAATTCATACAGTGAAGAAATAATAGCCACACCAGATTACATATTAGGGGTAGTGTGGGGTAGAATCAGCAAGATCCCTTCAAGTGATGTTATGCTTACCATCTTTGTATATTTGTTGAGGAAAAAGAAAGAAAGGATTTCATAGATTTCTCCATAGATCCGAAAGACATTTGAGCGTTTTAAACTTTTTAGACTCAATTGTTGCTCAAAACATAAATGAACTTATAACCCACTTTATTACAAAGATTCCTCCATAGACATAATTTATTACACAAATGGAGTCTTAATCCTTGCTCAAATAAGAAATCTCAGTCCGAGTAATCAAAAAGTTCAAGGTTAGACACAAGTGAAGGATGCTCCATGATAGCATTTACAGGGTATACATCTCTTTGGATTCCTATTTTGCCTCTTTTGTGTGTGAAATGCCTTTTGAGACAATGAATCATTTGATCAATCTCACTTTGTAGCTGACGTGAGACTTCAAGCTCGCTAATCGAGGAGTGTTGTCATAGCATCTCAACGAAACGTGCCTTTGCCACCTTCAAATAGAAATCACAGCAATGGTGTTCACATTTGACTCATTTTGCAAACAAGTCAGTTGGAACTCCCAAATATCTTGCCATGTATGGACATTTGAAAGCAACGCAATTGTAATCTCTCAATGGTTCTAAACTATATAGCGAGAACCCATCTATGTAGAAATGTTAGTCTCCTAATAAATCAATATAACCACCAGCATAATCTAGTTTGGGTGATTGCCGGCGGGAAATCTCACCCATATTGAAACTAGATGGTTTTAGTTGCAACTCGTGAACATAGGTAACGAGATATTGTAAGTGGCCCAAATGTCCTAACATTATAATTGACTACTCACTACTTGACAACATGATGTGACATGGCTAGTAACTACAGGATAAAATGATTGACAATGCGCTGCAAAATATTCACTACAATGGCATGACATTGGTGTGACATGACTACTCATTACATACAAGGCACGTGCCATAAAATATATGAGATAAAGCAACCTCATGGGCACGGGCATATACAAGGTATAAAAATCAAAGGAAGATAAGTAAACAATAAAATAAATGAGATAAAGCAACCTCTAACTTGTGGTTCACATTAAAAAGCAACAACACCTTGGCCTTTGACTTGTGATTGAGATGCAACATCACCTTGACCTTTGACTTGCGTTTCATTTTGCAATGCTATTGAAAAATCTAGAAATCTCCTAGATATTGATTTGTGATTATGTATTAATTTTAAGCAGTAAATATCAATCCCAATCAAACAATCAAGACAAATCAACACAATGATTTTACGTGGAAAAACCACAATTGGAGTGCCTCCAATTGTGATTAAAAAACCACGAGTAAAAGCCACAAAACAATCCACTAAGAAGATATAAAGGAATTACACAAGTGTTTTCTCAATTACCTAGCGAATCTACGCCCGAATTGAACTGACCCCAATGTGCTCCTTCCAACCCTGTCTTCACCTCGGAATTGTCTTGCCCAACGTTGAATCCACAACGCCAATGTCGAATCATGATGATGAGCCACTTTAGAATCCACCAAAGCTTTAGGCTCAAATTCTCCAGAATCCACCGAAGAACAACTCTCTCTTTTGTGTTGAATAAGCAAACAATCCTTTGATGTATCCTTCTTAAACCATGAATTGAATACTTAATTAAACATAAAAGAAAACTAGAAAAGAAACTCCAGATATAAACCCTAGAACCCTCAAAGAAGATTTGGAAGTCGTAATCCTAGATTTGGAGCAACTTGAACTTTTATAGAATCTGAAATCGCGAGGTCTACTCGAGCGTAGGAATGGATGCTCGAGCGGGGACTCTATATCACGTGTTCCAAACCAAGATGTACGCTCGAGCGGGGAAATGGACGCTCGAGCTTAAAAACACGCCTCATAGCATATTTGCAGACAGGTCAAACTTCTGGAACCAAGCATTCTCTACTCGAGCGGGGAAATGGACGCTCGAGAGGACAGGCAACTTTGAATGCATTTTTGCATTTTGCTTCGGGGGCATTTGTAAGAACCCGAATATAAAAATTAAGTAAATAATTAAATAGTAATATTACAATCTCAAATATTTTGGTGGTGAATTCTAAAGTGCAAATTAAATATTATTGGTGGATCTTTTAATTAATTTTAAACCTAAAATAAATTTATGATGAAAGTCTTTAATTTAGAGATAAGGTTTATTATTTAAAAAAAAAAATAGAATAGAGGGTGTGATTTGAACTCTTGACCACAAGGTTAATATATATAAGACTCTTACCATTTGAGTTGCATATAACTTATATATATGTTTTGTATATTTATTTATATATTTGACCTACACATGTTTTAGGTGTATCCAACCACCAGTATAAAATAAAATAAATACAAACCCTACTCTGTTATTTGTTCACCACATAGGGCAACAACACAGCAGCCACGGGAGAGACTTTGAGAGAAGAAAAAAGAAGAAGAAGAAGTTGCAATCAAAGAACTTTTGGGTGTGTGGTAGGGTTCTAACTTTCTTCTTTATTTTATATTTGTTCTTTATCCTTATTCTATTTTATGATTTAATTTATTGATAGGGAGGTTGTAGGTTTATGTAATTTGTGTATATATATACTGTTAAGAAATCTAAGGAGTTAAATTCATGTATAATGAATGGTGTAATTCTTAGTCCAAAAAGTTTGTACAGAATCACAAACTTTAAAAATCAAGAAACCATATCAAACGAATGAGTTTTGAACTGAAATTTTTATAGTCGATTAATTACATATTGAATTGCATATCTAAATTTTCTCATAATTTTTGGGAGTCAAAATCTATATAAACTGATGCGTTCAAACATGACCAGAAAACTAGTTTTAAACAGTAAGTTCGGGAGTGTTGTTCTCTTTAGGTATAAATCCGAAAATTATCAAATCAGCGTCATTAGAGCCAGCTACGAGTCTAGTTTCATACCTTTTTTGGCCTTGCATTGATTGCTCATGTATACTAAGAGAACAATTAATTTATTTAAAGTACTGTAGAAAACAACCTATTTAGATATAATTAATTGTAGATAATTATTTTGATAAGAAAATCAAGTGAAACCATTTGGGTATGAAACTTAGGATATATTAGTTGATATCTGGAGGGTTTTAGAATTTTTCGAACAACGTGGAGTGGGTTTTTAATTTTCAAAGTTAGCGAATAGATTGGGAAAACTAGTTTAAAATTCTATTTTATCTTGAAGTTACTTTTAATTAAGTTTCGATTTGAACCCATGTCTTGAGTGATTTTAGACCTTGAAGAACATGAACTTAGGTAATATTTAAGAGTAACGGTGAGTTAGGTTGAGCCGTGTTAGTGCGCTTTAGTTTGGGGTTACTTAGTTCTTATTCTTTAGTATTTTTAAATTAGTAGTGACGTGTTGTTTTCATACTTGGTTCAGGGCACTAGTTGGACTTTCATACTCTATTCGAGAATTATATTATTTCATTTTCAGGTGAGTAGTTTCATGTTACATATTTTTATAAATGTACCCCTACCCTGAACTGTTGGAAAATTAAAGTGTTGTTTCAGGACTAAACTATTTTGATAAATTATTATATTATCAATGGAATCAAATTATTTCTGAAACATGTGTGAATTTGGCATACTGTAAACTATTTGTTTTGGTCTCATGTTTATAATGATAAACTACCATGTTTTGCGAAACTAATGTGCATTGATTATTGAGACCATCTGTGTATTTAGTCCAGGGAAATTATTCCACTGTGTGTGGTGACTCTGGCCATTAGGGAACAAATCAGAGTTAGGCCGTGATGACTCTAGTGCTCAACGATTGTAAGGAAAAGACCCAGGTTAAGCTAGGTAACCTTCAATCAGATTGTCTTAGAGAAAAGGCCTGGGTTGCCACCCTAAGGATGACTCTAGTCCGGTATTGAATCCAACGGGGCTTATAGTCTTGAGAACTGTGTGGCATGTTAGTTGTTATTTCTTGGTACCCAGAATATTATTGGTGTTCATGTTGTAATCTGTTTTAAGTGGAAAATGTCATTTATCATGTTCTTGAGAGACATGAGCATTTTTACTATTGAACTGTGGGACCTTCTTTTTGAAACAGATTCTCTTTACTAAATTGTATGCCGATCTAGTTTCTGTGATATATGTCTTATTTTGGAATTGATCCCTGTTTTCAAAACTATATATACTATCCATGTCGCTACTCACTGAGCTATCAGCTGACTTAGTTGTTTACTATTTCCAGGTGTTAGAAAGACTTAGAGTGGACTTATGGCGTAGCGAGGACTCAATTGCATGGACCTCTAGGACATTCATTTATTTTATTTTAGATTGTTATGTCAAGTTTGTGCATATTTATATTTATTTTTATTGAGGTTCATTTAGGATTATTTTGATATGTGGGTTGTTTATATCCCATAAATTTAGATGGTATTGATTACGGTTGGTTTTGCCGTTTATACTTGTGCATGACATTGGATTGAGTTTTGGTTATGTATTAATGGACTATTTTATTATTATTCAATGTGTATGGATTCGTATTTAGGCTTACGTGTGCCTTGGGCTAAGGTCCTATGGGCCATGGCTGGTCATACCCAGGTTTGGACTGTGACAGCGTTGCCCCTCAACCCTGCCGTGGCGCTGTCCTGAACCCGCCAAGGGGCGCTACCCCCTGGACTTCTGCGAACTGACCGGGCAGCTCGATCCCCGTCATAGTCAGCGAAGTGGAAAACATGAAAGAATTATCTTCTGAAACTTCTCTGTAAGGCACAATTCGAGTTGGATTTGCATCTAAGTACTCATAACCTCACTGAAATAAAAGAGAGAATAAAAGTACAACTGAAAAGAGTTTTGTCAAATGGGATTGTCAAGAATAAAAATCTAACAGCTATATATAGTTTTTTTATTACTCTCTGGAGATTTTAGTTGCGCTAAGGCAATACTTGAACAATCCTAAATGACAACATCTTGTATCTTTGCAAGAACGGAGCAATACATCCTCTCTCAAATTCATTTTGTAGCAAAAGGCTGTCGTTCTTAACCATTCTTAAGCTTGCGAGAACTAACCATAACAGGGCCTAAAATATATTGATTGGTAAGATAACAAACCTTCATACTTAACAAGACCAAAAATTAATTTAACAGTCACTTGAGAGTAGACACTTTGCAAATAATTTTAACCATTCTCCATGAGGGAGTGGTGTTGTCTAGGAATAAGAGCACATTTCGAAAAGGAAAAGGGTAAATGACAGTTATAGTCCCTAAAGTATGCGCTCTTTGTTAGTTAAGTCCCTTAAGTTTTAATTTTGTCATTTTAGTCATCAAAATTGTCAATTTGAGTCAATTTAGTCTAACGTCCATTCTTCTCTTCACTTCAGCATAAGGCATTATTGGAAAAAGATATCCATACATGGGAAAATGTGTAGCTAGGTCCTTGAAGGAACTTTCCTACCTAACCTAACTACTTAACTAATTGTATGCAACAGAGTGGGTGTAGAACATAATATGGTAAACAATCAGCAAAGGGAGAAAAAGAGTTGAGAAAGAGAAGAAGTTGAGAAAAAAAGGGTTTTTTTTTTGGGGGGGGGGTAGAAAATACAATGAACACTCACTCTATGCCATTGTAGAAGGCCTAGTCGCATGACAACTTCATGGACTGATGCTAACCCAGGAAGGACATTTCTTGGTTATAACAAATGTGAGGTAACATTGATTTCTATAATCTCTAATATCCTATTTTCTTTTCATTTCATCTTTTGATTTTTTAGTCAACTAGAGATAACACATTTTTTGTAGGAGGCTGGCGTAGATTCTTTGTTTGGTGATACCCTCATGTGTGACAGAACAAGGGCAGTGATACCTGGGCTGCTAAGGTATGTCAATGGGTTGGGTTGGGTTTATCATGGTTGATGTGGGTGTATGTTGTAAAAGGGAATGCAAGGTGAAATCATGGTTGGTTTTTTGCTGTAAAAGGGAATGCAAAGTGAAATCATGGTCGGTTTTTTGCTGTAAAAGAGAATGCCAAATGAAATGCATAGTATTGTAATTTATTTTCTAGTAATGAAGACATGCAAAGTTAAACGCATGGCATTGTAATCTATTTGCTAGTAACGAGGGCGAGAAATGGAAGAAGAAAGTGAGTTTTTTATTTTATTTTATTTTAAGAAATGGTGATGTGAGGCAACGGATATAAACTGATGATGTAGTGAGTTCGTAGGAATGAGGAGGCAATAGTAATAACACACTGAAATACTGATTCTAATTTCAACTTGCTAACATTGACCTCTGCATGACAAAGGCTTGTATTACTAACTTGAATCCACTTTAGACACAACAAATAATCCATCATATATCTGGATGCTTAGTAGAAAGATTATTTTTTACTGAACAATGTATCAATTTCAAAAATAAAATAAAAATTGTACTACTATCAAGCTAATACTTGAAGAACTTTCCTTTCTTCCTATAACAAGAATATGAAAATGGAACCTATATTGATTCATTTGAATACGCTATCCTTCCCTCCCAAATACCGATTGTTTATCGCTTGCAAACAGGCAATACTTCTTCCTCTTTAATTTCCTTTTATCAATCAATCAACCCCGCCATTGCCATTTTCAGGGTAATGATCAGTGCCTCGTTCTGTTGCTGGTTTTTGATTAGCCTCCTCTCTTTTCTCATAATCAATGATGAAGTGGTCAGCGTTTAAGGGCTTGATAGGCTTGTACAACTTAATCAAATCCATAACTCTCAATTTGTACCGCCTCAGAAACTTTTCCAATCCATTTACAATCGTGTAGCCGTCTGAGTCATTATCAAACTTGAACAACATACGCCACGATTCATTGCCTTTAGCATCAGTAAAATGCAGCCACTTCAACTTAAAAGCATCACCATCAGTCTTAATTGTTTGGAAATGAACTATTATTTCTCCTTAGGAATGATGAGCCCTCTGCATGTCATGTCAGTAGTCATCAATGGCAGCTGGAATAGAAAATTTTCCCTATTGAATTTCCCACTATTAGTAGCTAATTCCTCTCTTTTGACATGTTTAATCAAATAATGGTTGTTCCCTGTACATGGGACAGGTCTGTAGAACTAAATCAAATCCCTAGCTACTAAATTGTGATTAGCAACGTAGCCCTCCCACCAGCTGCTTGTAATCATGAAGTCACAATGCACTTGTGAGTGCATGAGTGTCGCATCCCAATTGTGATTTTGACTGTCAGAAATTTTAATCTTCGCCTTGGATACTCGTCCAGGAATCACCAGAGGAGGTAGATAGCGTGATGCTAATTCATAACTAAGAAACAGTGCGCGTAGTAAAGCAGTGTCATCAATATTTAACTCCATCGCAAAAAGAAAGTCTTTGCCGAAGGAAAGAAATAAAACAAGTACTCCAATAATAATCAGTCAAGATAGGCTAATGAAGTACTCCAATAAATAATCAATCAAGATAGGCTAATGTGTTAGCTTTTGATAAAACTTTCTTTAGAATAAACTATATTTTGTATTGAATTTTTCTCACTTATTATTCATATATTTTCCCCAAAGGCTTACATCCTTTCATATAGAGAAGTTATACATAAGTTCAATGAATAAGATCCATGAACTTAAACAACCTTACAATTAACTAGGTACATGAATATAATCTAGACAATGTACTTAATAAATATAAAATACATGAATATAAAAATGCATGAATACAAAGAATGTATGAACTCAATGTATCCAATGCATGCGATGTATCCAATGTATCTAATGTAAATATGGCATTAATTTTAACACTCCCCCTTAATGCCATATTGTGTGACACCCAACATTTCTCTAAAAAATTCAAATTTGTCCCTTGGTAGAGCTTTGGTGAAGATGTCCGCAACTTGATCTTCAGTCTTGCAATACTTGATTTGAATCTCATCATCTTCCATAGCTTCTCTAATGAAATGATGTTTGGTAACAATGTGTTTGGTACGAGAATGGTAGACGGGATTCTTTGCCATAGCAATAGCAGACTTATTATCACACATGATTGGAGTAGCTTCACCTTGCTTCTCACCAAAATCATCCAAAATTCTTCTTAGCCAAATTGCTTATGTAGTTGCCAATGATGTTGAAATATATTCGGCTTCTGCAAATGATTGTGTCACAGTTTGTTGTTTCTTGGATGACCATGAAATTATGCCAGATCCAAGAGAAAATACATACCCAGAAGTGCTTCTCATATCATCAACACATCCGGCCCAATCACTATTACAAAATCCAATTAACTTTGCATCAAGAAATTTCTTATAAAAAATTCCATAATCAAGTGTACCTTGAATGTATCTCAACACTCTCTTTGCTACCCCAAAATGAATTTGGCTTGGACTGTGCATGAACCGAGACAATAAACTTGTAGCATACATGATGTCCGGTCTTGTAGCAGTTAAGTACAACAAACTTCCAACGAAACTTCTATAACAAGATGCTTTAGCTTCTTTGCTTCCATCTTCCTTTGACAACTTTTCATTCACAATCAAGGGAGTAGCAATTGATTTGCAATTCTTCATTTGGAATTTCTCAAGAAGTGTTTGAGCATACTTATTTTGGAAAATAAAAACACCACTATTGTTTTGGTAGATTTCAATGCCTAAAAAATGATGCAATAGTCCCAAATCACTCATTTCATATTTCTTCATCATCTCCTTTTTAAAATCTTCAATCAATTTTTCATCACTACCGGTAAAAACCAAATTATCAACATAAAGTGAAACAATGACAATATCGGTTGTACCTTGCCTCTCGATGCACAAAGTTGGCTCACTTTTGCTTCTTTGAAAACCCTTTTCATTGAAGTAAGCATCAATTTCACTATACCATACCCGGGGTGCTTGCTTTAGGCTATATAAAGCCTTCTTCAACTTGTACACTTTATCTTCTTTGCCTTTGACAACAAAGCCTTGAGGTTGATCAACATACAATCCTTCTTCTAATTTTCCATTCAAAAATGCTGATTTTACGTCAAGTTGGTGCAAGAACCAACCCTTTTGAGCCGCCAAAGCAATGACAGCTCTAATTGTATCAAGTCGAGCCACAGGAGCAAAAGTTTCTTGGAAATCAATTCCAGGTTGTTGTGAATACCCTTTTGCCACAAGTCTTGCTTTGTTCTTTTGAATAGAGCCATCCTAATTGAACTTTGTTTTGAAAATCCACTTCACACCAATTATTTCTTTTTCTTTCGGTTTCTCCACTAACTCCCAAGTCTTGTTCTTCTCAATCACATGAATTTCATCTTCCATTGTTTTCTTCCATGCTCCATCTTTAATTGCCTCTTCAAAATTTTCAGGTTCAACAATGCATAAATTGCATCTTGCATACACATCACTAAGACTCCTTATATTTCTTGGAGTTGAACTTGGAGATGAAGAACTTGAACTTGAACTTGAATTTGGAGAAAATTGTGAACTAGCAATTGGTGACAATCTTTGTGGAGATTCAAGAGTTGCAACATCTTCAACTTGTAGACTTTCCGATTTTTCATTGAAAGCAATGCTTTGATCTTGGACTTTCTTTTCCTTCCAATCAAAAGACACCTTCTCATCAAAGAGAACATCTCTACAAATAATCACCTTCTTTTGATCCAAATTGAAGAGTCTATAGCCTTTGGATTTTGAGCTATAACCCACAAAGATGCATTTCTTACTATTTTCATCAAGCTTGTGCCTCACTTCTTTTAGAACATGAGCATAACAAATGCAACCAAACACCTTCAAGTGATTCACCGATGGTTTCCTTCCACTCTAAGCTTCAAATGGAGTTTTGTCCTTAAGAGCTTTTGTAGGACATCTATTCATCAAGTAAACTGCTGTATACACGGCCTCACCCCAAAAAGTTTTGGGTAGCCCCTTCTCATGTAGCATAGACTTGGACATCTCTATGGTTCAATTCTTCCTTTCTTCCACACCATTTTGTTGTAGAGTGTACCCAACAGTCAATTGCCTTTCCATTCCAATATCTTCACAAAATTTCGTAAACTCATTTGAGTTATATTCTCCGCCTCTATCACTTCTCAATACTTTCATCAAACAACCACTATGTCTTTCAACAAGATTTTGAAATTTCTTGAAGATAGAGAAAACTTCACTCTTTTGTCTCATGAAATACACCCAAGTTATTCTAGTAAAATCATCAACAAAGATAATAAAGTACTTGTTACCTCCATGAGTTGGTGTATCCATGGGTCCGCACACATCAGTATGGACAAGCTCCAATCGTGCTTTAGCTTTCCATGCTTTCTCTTTTGAAAATGACTCCTGGTGATGCTTTCCAAGTGCACAACCTTCACAAATATGTTGCACTTCATGAATGGTTGGCAACCGAAAAACCATATTGTTTTGTTGTAGATGCTTTAAGCTTTGAAAATTCAAGTGCCCAAATCTTTTATACCAAAGCCATGAATTATCAATCACATCCATCTTCAAAGCCGCATTTTTGCTATACTGGAAAATGAGAGGAAAACTTCTATTCTTCTCCATCTTGATTTTTGCTATAACTTGGCTTTTCCCTCATTTGTAAAAAATTTTGCAAAAATCGTCTTCCAAGTGAACAAGATATCCATGCTCCATAAGTTGTCCAACACTTAGCAAATTTTGCTCCAAGTCTGGAACTAGGAGAACATCGGAAATGAATCTTGTACCCATCTTGGTTTCTATAGCAATAGTACCTTTTCCTTTTGTTTGGACTAAGGCACCATTCCCCATTTTTACTTGAGAATTGGAGGAAGCATCCATTTTCATAAAAATGCTTTCATCTCTTGTTATGTGATTGCTACATCCGCTATCGAGAAACTATACATCCTTGGTTTGATCCGATGCCTTGTGACAAGCATAGAACATGTGCCCTTCATTTTCTTGCTCCTCAGAAAAATTAGCTTGTTGAGTGCTCTTGACTTGGCAATCCTTCTTAACATGCCCAAATTTGTTGCAATTGTAACATTTTGGCTTTCCTCGAAACCAACAATCTTTATCAACATGATTGCTTTGGTTGCAAATTCCACACTTTTGTTGAGTGGACTCTTCATTTTCCTTTCTTTGAAAATTAGACCTTCCTCTTCCTCTTGCATTTCTTGCTTTTCCGGTTGCATTTCTTTCTCCTCCTCTTCCTCTTCCTTGGAAATTAGAGGTACTAACATTGAGCTTGGATTGAAAGGCACTTTCAATTGACTTTTTAGATTGCCTACTCAACCTTTGCTCAAATGTTTTAATTGAACCCATCAATTCTTCAGTACTCAAATCAGCAAGATCTTTAGTTTCTTCAATGACAGCAACAATGGGATTGTATTTCTCTGGCAAACTTATCAAAATTTTCTCAACAACTCTTTGATTAGTAATATTATCCCCATAAATTTTCATTTGGTTTACAAGTTCCATAACCCTAAAAAAATAATCCTTCAACAATTCCATATCCTTCATCTTTAAATTTTCAAAATCTCTTTTCAATGATTGAAGTTTGATGGTTCTTACCTTCAAGTTGCCTCTATACTCTTTCTGAAGAATATCCCATGCCTCCTTCGCTTTTGTTACATTGATAATTCTTGGAAAGATTGCTTCTAAAACTCCTTGTTGAATAAAAGAGAGAGCCTTTGAATCCTTCTTCATTTGCTCTTTTAATTGGCTCTTTTGGGGATTTGTCAAAGCTCTTTCATCTTCAGGTTCCTCGAACCCATTCTCAACAAGATCCTAAAGCTCCGTATAGACAAAAATAGTTCTCATTTTCACATACCAAAAATCAAAATTTTCACCATTAAAGATAGGAGTGGATACATTTTGGTTGTTGGTATTTGCCATGGACGTCGGTTTGTTCTTCTTCGGGGCTTGTTTTCCCGTATCCAATCTCTATGCCCAGCTTGCTCTTGACCCAACCAAAGCTCTGATACCACTTATGTTAGCTTTTGATAAAACTCTCTTTAGAATGAACTATATTTTGTATTGAATTTTTCTCACTTATTATTCATATATTTTTCCCAAAGGCTTACATCCTTTTATATAGAGAAGGTTATACATAAGTTCAATGAATAAGATCCATGAACCTAAACAACCTTACAATTAACTAGGTACACGAATATAATCTAAATAATGTACTTAACAAATATAAAATACATGAATATAAAAATACATGAATACAAAGAATGTATGAACTCAATGTATCAAATGCATGCAATGTATCCAATGTATTTAATGTAAATATGACATTAATTTTAACATAATGAACTCTTTCTCATGTACTTCCTAATGGTTGCGAAATGATGAAACAGAAATTCACAAAGATGGCATTGAACAAAAGAGCAATGATCTTTCAAACTAGTCATAGGGTTGGAAGTTAATTTTGTTTCTCTTCTTGGCATGCAATTGAAAGTAGCATTATTGTTACATATATATGATGTCTATGTATATAAGTATACATTAAAAAGATTCAAGTTTTTCCAGTTAAGAAAAAAAACCCCAAGACACTACGATTACACTCCTCTATGAGTCATTTAATTAGATTATTCATTCAATGAATATATGGAAATATCTACAGCAGATAGTGGAATTTCCATGGAAGCCCAATGCAGCCACGAGTTCGACTGGTTTTGTACCAATGATTCAATTCATATACTGTGTAACCCTCAATCTTGCAGAGTTCAACACAAAACAACCAATTTATATAATGAATGTATGTCTATCCTTCAGCCTAATGTGTGCAAAAGATCATAGAACACATTTAACAAAGATGAAAAATCCTAGGGTGTCTGTTTGGTTTCCAAGAAAAGGGAAAACCGACAATTTACCTTTGGAGTTATTTCATTATGAAACCAAATTATGTTCTTTTTCTTTTGCATGCAACCAAAATATATATTTATCAGTGTATGTTGCATAGCTGTGTATATAAACATGTATTCATTCATACAAAGATACACACAAAAAGATTCAACAACTTCATATATGAGTTTCTTGGTGAAGAACAAGAGGAAGTTTAGTTACCCTAATTTTGATTCTTCTCCAGGAGCAGGACCAGCTAGGGGTGAGCATAGTCCGGATTGGACTGGATTTGGATAAAACCAAGACCAATCCGTTATTTACGGTTCTTGAAAAATTGGAACCAATTCAATCCGTTTAAATCATGGAACCAATCCGAACCAATCCATTTAAACACGGATTGGATCGGTTTAGGACCACGGATTCATATAATTATATAACAAAAAATATATATATAACACTTTAATTTCATAAAAACATAAACATAGCGCTATATTAGTTCTACAATAGCAACATGTCTTTCTATAATAGCGACATACTATTCTAGAATTGAAACAACCATAAGAAAATTGGTTTCACCATAAGTACTTAGATCATTACAAATTAAAACTAAAAACTAACAAATAAAAGTAATAAAAGAAGATATTATGCGGGTTTAGGTTTGAGTTTAAGTTTTATATGGAATAAGAGAAAATACTATGGAGGAGGATGTATAATAAAAATATAGACTATTTGTATACGGTCCGGATCGGTTCCAATCCGGAACCATGGGGTTCAATCCAGAACCAATCCGTGGACTACGGATTTTTAATTCTTTAATCCGGAACCGAACCACGGATTCAAAAAACCAATCTAAACTTATCGGATTGGATTGGACTGGATCGGATTACGGATTTCACAGATTCCTTGCTCAGCCCTAGGACCAGCATGAGGATTGACAGTATGAGATGGAGTTGATGACATTTCTGCATTTCCTCCTTTGGAGACATCTTTTGCTTTCTCTTCTTCTTCTGACGTCTTTATCCTTTTTCCTTTTTTATCATCGAGACCTGTATCAATGTCTTTGGCTCGAGACATTTTTCTTGATGCTTTCTTGAATATGATGGCTCAGAATCTTAGAGAGAGAGAGAGAGAGGTGGGTAAAAGAAAATATGTATATATATGTAGTTGTTGGTAATATATATATGTATGAATTTATTGCTATCAAAGTGAAGTTGAGTATAGGAAGGCGGGCTAATAATAGTTTCTCTGCGATTGGAGTAGAGTTTGTTGGCCGTTTGATGATGTTTATCAAAGAATCAATTATTTTTCTAAGTAAAACTAATTATTGTTAACTTAAGACAAGAAGCACAAGCTCCTAGATTCCTAGCCTTCAAAACAAAACTAGGCCACTCATCAAAGCAAAATAAAAAAGAGAAAATAACGTATAAGTGGGAATTGGCGCTATTATTTACAAAATAGCAAGAAATTATAGAGAATTATAACCAAGGTTTTAAATAATGGTGATGGTTACCTGTAACGGTAGCATTGTTGTGGTTGTGGAGTGTAACAGTCATAGCGTAATGGTGGCGACAACTGAAACTGTGAATTTTTGTAATTCTTCGTACAATTTTAAGAAAATATACCGATACGCATGTTTTTATTTCATAATCACATTTAATGAGTTTAAAAATGATTTTTAATATTTTTGTAAAGTTCTTTAAAACATGATCCAATATATATATATATATATTAATTTTTATATTAGTTTTAACTCACTATGGAGATTTTTTTTTAGATTTCTTTGCTTTACTAATTATACTTATGGATAATTTCCAATTTGTTAAGAAAAAGATGAAATATGTTTAATACTAAAAATAATAGTCTCACATAAGTTCAAAATACAAAATGTGAACATAATACTAATGAAAAAGTACATAACATGAAATTTAAGTTTTGTTCGATAAATTTAACATAAAATTAATAGATATAAGTTAATATTCAAACATAATTGTGAGAATCCGAATATACAAATCAAGTAAATAATTAAATAATAATAATTTTACAATCTCAAATATTTTGATGGTGAATTCTAAAATGCAAATTAAAAATTTGGAAGGTCTTTTAATTAATTTTGAACCTACAATAAATTTATGGTGAAAGTCTTTAACTTAGAAGCAATATTTATTATAAAAAAAATAAAAAAATAGAGAAGAGGGTGTGACTTAAACTCTAGACCACAAAATTATTACATAAGGCTCTTACAATTTGAGTTGCATATAACTTATATATGTATTTTGTATATTTATCTATTTATTTGACCTATGTGTGCCCACCACTAGTATAAAATAAAATAAACACAAACCCTACTCTATTATTTGTTCACCACACATAGCAGCAGCAGCAGCCACACTAACGGGAGAGAGATTGAAGGAGAAGAAAAAAAAAAAAAAGTTGCAATCAAAGAAGAACTTTTGGGTGTGTGGTAGGATTCTAGCTTTCTTCTTTATTTTATTTTTGTTCTTTATCCTTATTCTGTTTTATGATTTAATTCATTGATGGAGAGGTTGTAGGTGTATGTATTTTGTATATATATATATATATATATATTGTTAAGAAATCTGAGGAGTTAAATTTATGTATAAAGAATGGATGTAATTCTTAGTCCAAAAATTTTGCACAGAATCACAAACTTTAAAAATCGAGGAATCATATCAAACAGATGAATTTTGAACTAAAATTTTTACAATAGATTAATTACATATTGAATTGCATATCAGAATTTTCTCATGATTTTTAGGAGTCAAAATCTATATTAACTGTTGCGTTCAAATCTGTCTAGAAATTGGTTTAAAACAATAACTTCGGAAGTGTCGTTCTCTTTGGGTATAAATCCAAAAATTTTCAAATTAACATCATTAGAGCCGGTTACGAGTCTAGTTTATTATATTTTTGGCCTTGCATTGATTGCTCGTGTATACTAAGAGAACCAGTAATTTCTTTAAAGTGCTGCAGAAAACAACTTGTTGGGGCATAATTAATTGTAAATAATTATTTTGATAAGCAAATTAAGGGAAACCAATTGGGTTTGAAACTTAGGATATATTGGTTGATATCTGGAGGGTTTTGGAATTTTTTAAACAGTGTGGAGTGGGTTTTTAATTTTTAAAGTTAGCGAATAGATTCGAAAAACTTATTTAAAACTCTGTTTTATTGATTTAAAACTCGTTGCTATTTGCCCTTGCTTTATTGATGTATTCCGTTTATTGATATCAATAAATTTGTTTCCTTTTGTTTTTTTTTTTATAAAAAAAGTTACTTTTAATTAAGTTTCGATCTGAACCCATGTCTTGGGTAATTTTAGATCTTGAAGAACATGAGCTTAAGTAATATTTAAGAGTAACAGTGAGTGGGGTTGAGCTATGTTAGTGCACTTTAGTGTAGGGTACTTAGTTTATTATTCTCTTTAGTATTTTTAAATTAGTAGTGACGTATAATTTTCATACTTGGTTTAGGACACTAGTTGGACTTTTATACTCTGTTTGAGAATTACATTATTCCGTTTTCAGGTGAGTCAGTTGCGTGCTACATATTTTTATAAATGTTCCCCTACTCTGAATTGTTGGAAAATTCAATTATTGTTTCAAGACTAAGCTGTGTTGATAAATTACTATATTCTCGATGGAATTAAATTATTTTTGAAATATGTGTAAACTTGGCATACTGTGAACTATTATTTATGGTCTCATGTTTATAATGGTGAACTACCATGTTTTGCGAAACTGAATTGTATTGATTATCGGGACCATTTGTGTATTTTAGTCCAGGGAAATTATTCCACTGTGTGTGGTGACACTGGTCACTAGGAAACAGATCCGGGTTGGGCCATGATGACTCTAGTGCTCAACGATTATAAGGAAAAGACCTAGGCTAGGCTAGGTGACCTTCAATCGGATCGTCTTAGAGAAAAGGCCTGAGTCGCCACCCCGAGGATGACTCTTGGTTTGATATTGGATCCAATGGGTTTATTGCCTTGAGAACTGTGTGGCATGTTACTTGTTATTCTTGGTATCCAGAAAATTATTGGTGTTCATGTTGTAATCTGTTTTAAGTGAAAAATGTCATTTATCATGTTCTTGAGAGACATGAGTATTTTAACTGTTGAATTGTGGAACCTTTTTTTTTGAAACATATTATCCTTAGCAAACTGTATGTCAATTTAGTTTCTGTGATATGTATATATATATATATCTTATTTTGGAATTGATCCATGTTTTCAAAACTGTATATGCTATACATGTTACTACTCACTGAGCTATCAGCTGACTTAGTTGTTTATCATTTCCAGGTGTTAGAAGGACTTAGAGTGGACTCATGGCATAGCGGGGACTCAATTGTATGGACCTCTAGGACATTCATTTATTTTGTTTTAGATTATTATTTCAAGTTGTGCATATTTATTTTTATTTTTATTGGGGTTCATTTAGGATTATTTTGATATGTAGGCTATTTATATCCCATAAGTTTGGATGGTATTGATTACGGTTGGTTTTGTCGTTTATAATTATAGCATGCTATTGGATTGAGTTTTGGTTATTTATTACTGGACTATTGTATAGTTATTCAATGTGTTTATGGATTCGTATTTAAGCTTACGTGTGCCTTGGCCTAAGTCCCTATAGGCGATGGCCGGTCATACCCGAATTTGGGGTGTGACAATAATTATGTGAAAAAATAATGAAATCTTGTAGAACTTGAATATTAGACATTCAAACACATGTCTAGATAATATTTTTACTTATATTCTATGTAACTATAAAATAAAAAGAGAAAATAGCATTATATTCAAAATTTAACAGTCGTAACGGTGTTGTAATGGCAATGTAATGGCCGTTCTAGACTTTATGTGACAGTGGTGACCGTTATGGTTATGAATTTTTTTCATACCATTATAGCAGTCATAACGAGTGACAGTAACCATTACAATCGTTATGTAATGGTTGCAGCCACTTTTTAAAACCTTGATTATAGCAAATATGGGTGGGATTGGTAACTTTAAAACAGAGCAAGATAAAGGTAGGTGGAGGAGAAGTTGAAGCGGAGAAGGAGGTGCAGAAGGTAGGAGGGGACTAATGGTTGGTGGCAAAATGCACAAATAACACATTTATAGTGCAATTATAACACTTCGTGTTTGGGGTCGACATCATGACCAAAGCAGTCAAGTCCTTACTCATAACCCAACTCTCACTAATTAGGTGTTGACTTCTAGTTGCATGGGTTAACTCCTTAAGTTAGTTTATAAAACACAGAAGCTCAAATGTGAGACTATGTCAGCGGTGATCTTGAGGGTTTTGGGTGATTGTTGTAGCTGGTTCTGTGGTGACTAGGTTGCTGGGTAAGGTAGAAGAGGTTGGGGGTGGAGGGGATTGAGAGTATGGTGAGTTGAGGGAAGGGGTTGGGTGGCAAAAGAGAACTATGAAGAGGGTGGGGTAGGTTAAAAAGGGTCATAGTGGTGTTGGAAATGATGAGAATAGTTAGGAAGAGTAACAAGGTGTGTGAAAAAGGGGTAAGGGTGGTAAAGGAAAGCAAGGAACAGGCTAGGGTGACAGAGGAAGGTAGGGAAGTTAAAGGATTGACTAGCAATGGCAAGGAGTACTAGACTATTTTTTTTTGAATAGCAAAAAAAAAAAAAAAAAAACCCTTTATTGATGAAAATTGCCAAACATGAATTACATCAAATAAAGGAAAAGGAAGTGCAAAAGGCATCAAAGCAAACCGCATGATCCCAACTAGGTTGGCACCGCAAGGAAAGCCCAATCATTTGCAAGCACACCTCAAGGTTGAAGAGAAAACAAGCACAAGATACACAGAAAAAACTAAAATAGTCCACCAACAAACTCCCCTCTGCATCAGTCCAGCAGACCACTACCACGACCAACCCAAACCACAACCAACAGACCACTACCACTACCACCAACATGCACCATCACAGACCTCACACGAATGCAACCACACTCCAGAGAAACCAAGGCCAATACAGAGCAATATACAGCAAAATACCAAGCTCTAGGCCCCTGACCAAAGCATACACCTCCCACGGAATTGGATAATGGACTGATACAGCAAGCCTCATTAGTGATACAGACCACACTCTAGAAAAACAATAGCAAAACACAAGGTGATGCAGACCACACTCCACTACAATCCTATTGCCAAGAAACAAGGAATTGGATGATGGACTGATGCAACAAGCCTCATAGTGATGCAGACCACACTCCAGAAAAACAACAGCAAAACACAAGGTCACAATCCAAAGTTCAAGGTCATCTCAATCATCACCAATGTAAATACTGACCAAACAAAAACAAAAAATAGCAGCATGAAGGATAGGACAGCAATAGACATCTTTACTCAACCAATACCCTTACTGCAGAACCTTACCTATTGCAGGTTGTTCACAATATCAGTTACTGAAAACCCTGAGAAAGAAGAGCCAGCAGCTTTGCTCCACATCGCAACTCGTACTTTAATGACCTCACATAGCTCCTCAAAATTTGGATGAATGCCATTAAAAATGCAATCATTTCTCAGTTTCTAGATAGACCAAAGCACAACCAAAGGCATGGCCTTCTAGAACACCCTCTTTTGTTTCTCATCCTTGTACCAGCCCACAATTCTAATAAACAATGTACAGTACCAGGTTGAACCCACAACAACCCCCATCAATTTAGCATATGTGACCAAACCTTCCAAGCAAAAGGGCAATGCAAAAGCACATGATTGACATTCTCCACTCCCACATTGCAGAAAATGCAATTCACATTGGCCTCATTAGAGAGCACTTTAATTCAATGCAAAAAATTGGAAGCCTTTATCCTCCCTTTCCATGCCAACCAACCAAAGAATTGAGCTCTAGGTGAAGATACGTTGTTCCATATAAGATCAGTTACCTTACACATTGTATGTAAAGAATTATCGCACCACTTATAAGCAGAGGATACAGTGAAGTTTCCTGATGGGTCTGCTTTTCAATGCATAGAATCAGCCATATTTTCCCTAAGATCTAGAGCATTCATCAGCAGCAGTTTCAATCTATTCAAATCCTTCACCTCCCACTGAAAGAGTGATCTTCTGAAATTAAGGTTCCACTCCACCTCACTATTCCTTCTAATATGCATCACATTCACAGATTCAAACTTATCCAAAGAAAAGGAATAGAGCCTAGGGAAAGCTTCCATCAAGCACATATTAGTGCACCATGTACCTCTCCAGAATAGAGTGCTTTTCCCATCCCCAATCACTGGAGCAGAGTTTTCTTTAAAGAATTCCACCAAATCAGGTCTAGTTTGAGCAACACCCAAAATGCTAGCCCAGATGCATGAGTTCCTAGTGTTATCAACAGGTTCTGGACACCATCCAACACCAACCTGATTGTATTTGTTATGAATCACCTGTTTCCACAGAGCATTAGGTTCAACCCCAAACCTCCACCACCATTTCAATAAGAGACAATCATTCATAAGTCTAATCCTTTTTACTCCTAAACCCCCCTGTTGTTTGCTTTTTGAAATGACCTTTTATTTGACCAAATATATTTTCCTTCTAAAGCCATCCCCTCCCCATAGAAAATTCGATTGAATTGACACAAATTCTTTAGCAACCCTTGCTAGCATTTTGAACAAAGATAGATAATATATTGGTAAGCTAGACAACACATATTTAATCAAAGTCACCCTACCAGTAAAAGAGAGGAATCTTCTCTTCCAAGAAGCAAGTCTTTGTTTGCATTTGGCTAACACTGGCTGCCAAGTTCTTTTTGACCTTGGACTTGCGCCCAGAGGGAGACCTAAGTACTTCAGGGGCAAACTTTGATGTAGACAATTGAGATTATCAGCAAATTCCTTGGATGCTTCATCTGTTAACCCAACTCAACACACCACACTCTTGTGGTAGTTAATTTTTAGGCCTGACAACACTTCAAAACATCTCAAAATCCTCTTTATGTTATTAACCTCCCTCCTATCAACTTCACAAAATAGAATTGTGTCATTTGCAAATTGCAGATGGGTGATCCTAAATGCACTTAATCCAACTACTGCCCCTTTGATCAACCCCATCTGATTTGCTCTTTCCAGCAGGATATTTAGGCCCTCATCCACAATGTTAAAGAGGAAGGGAGATAGAGGGTCACCTTGTCTAAGACCTCGTTGTGCGCTAAATTCTGAGGTTGGCAAACCATTTACCAAAATAGAAACTCTGGCTGATGAGACACACTTCCTTATCCAACTAACCCATTTAACCCCAAAGCCAAAATTTGAGAGCATAGTAAATAAGAAATTCCAATTGATTGAGTCATAAGCTCTTTCAAAGTCTAGCTTTAGGACAATGCCACTCTTTCTACTCTTCTTCCAGCCATCTACAATCTCATTGGCTATCAACACTCCATCTAAGATGTTTCTGCCCCCAATGAATGCTGATTGTGTAACACTAATAATTCAAGGCAACACTGTTTTGATTCTGTTTGCTAATCCTTTTGCCAAAATTTTATACAAAGATCCAATGAGGCTAATAGGCCGGTAATCATTGAAACCAGAGGGGTTCTCATTCTTAGCAATCAAAGCAACAAAAGAGCTATTAATACCTTTGACTAGTTTTGCATTTTGGTGAAATTCCTTCATGAATTGCAGCACATCTGCCTTGATCACCTTTCAACACTTTTTAAACACCATAAGATTAAGCCCATCAAGACCAGGTGCTTTGTTTCCTTCACAACTTTTAACCGTAGCTTCAATATCAGCTTCCGAAAACTCAGCTTCCAAGAGCTGGACAGCTTCTCTACCCTCAATGGATAAGAAAGGCCCAGATAGCCTTGGTCTAATACGCCATGATTCAGTAAATTGGTTAATAAAATGTTGTTGAATTGCATCTCTTACCTCCACAAGATCCTCCTTAACAGTTCCATTAATTACTATTGAGCACAGAGAATTTCTGGTTCTCCTAGAGCTGACCATAATATGGAAAAATTTTGTGTTTCTGTCTCCTTGTGTTGACCACTTGATTCTAGATTTTTGTATCCATGCCCATTCCACCATTTTACTTAGTTTCCAAGCTACGCCTTTAGCCTATCTTCTCCTAGCTTGCTCTGCCTCAGATAAAGGTCTTTCTTCAGCACTTATATCAAGTGCATGAATCTCCTCTTCAACTTGATTAAGTTTATGCTCCACATCACCAAACACTTCTTTAGCCCACTACTTCAATGCTAGTTTTAATATTTTGAGCTTCTGGAGACACTTGAAACCAGCCCATCCCACCACATTAGCTTCTAGCCACGTATTCTCCACAAAAGATCTGAACTTAGGATGTAGGGTCCAAGCATTTAGCAATCGAAATGGAATTGGACCCCAATCTCTCTCATCCTCCATCGATAGAATAGGACAGTGATTAGAGACCTTCTGAGGCAGCCCCCAAAGCTTAAAATTAAACATTTGTAATCATTCTGGATTAAGCAAGAACCTGTCAATTCTACTAATTCTAGATTTTTGTATCCATGCCCATTCTAGACTATGATAGATGTTAGTTATTGGAGTTACAAAGAAGAGCATGAAGAAAAGGAAAAAATTGTCTTAAAAATTTGCAATTCCATGTCTTTATAATTAATATTACAAACCTTGTGATTCTCAAAAACTTCCCACGGTTTTGTAAATAGTTATCCAATTCCCACTTAAATGTTCTTTTAAGACAAAAGCCATGCTGATTGCTAAGTAAGCTGAATTGTTAAAGATTTATATAAATAATGCTATATACCTAAAAATTATATTGGAAATGAAATACAATCTGTGGGGATATATTTTTTGAGTACCAGCACGTGGCCAAGGTGATGCCGACGTGTCAGTGGAGGTGCCACATGTCCAGGTCGTAACGCCGAGGTTATCTTTGAAGATATCGGAATCCGGGATAAGCGGATAAGGGACAAGAGTCCTAGAATGAGGAAGGACTTCAGCTTGGATAAGGATAAAGCTCTTAGGGAGTTTATCATTATCTATTGGAAAGTCTAAGCTAAGCACTGAGCAGAAGTCCATTGAAGCTAGGCTTCTATTTGGACTAGGATTGTGCTGGTTATAAAAGAAAGGCACCCCCATGGGTCTAAAGTACGCAATTTATATTCAGAACAGTGAGTAAGCACTATTGATTATCTTTGAGAGATATTTGATTACTGACTTAATCATTGGAGTGCCCCCGGTGGACGAACCACTGCCGGAATCTCTTCTTTCTATTGCAGGTCGTTTGGGCTTATCCTATTCTGGCAGTGCTCTCCAGTTGAATACTGAGTTGGCAGTGTGGTCGAAAATTCACTCACACAATTTGGCGCCGTCTGTGGGAAAGAAAGAAGAATAGATGGCTAACGACGGACAGAAAGGGAAGATTGGGGATAAGACTCCTACTGGGAGTGGAAGACCTGTTGGCCTTGACATCGAAGAAGACAATTGCAACAAAGAAACTTGTGACCAAAATCACGGAGGAAAGGACGTCGGCCAGGAAGGCAACGTACCAAAGAAAACGGACTAAAGCGTGTACTACAACGAGGACGACCTCTAGGTATGGAAAGAAAGATGCCTGCGGGGGGACGAGGAGGTAAAGACCATGGCGAACAAATTGGCAGACTTGCAATCGGTCATCAATTTCATGATGCAAAACAACGTCATACAGCCACTGTTCCCGCTGGAGGACACGCCGATTCCAGTGGCCAATGCCCAGAAAGGAGGGCAGAAAACAATCCCTGTAGCCCTCCAGCACGCCAAGAGGGAAAAACACTCTCACCGGCCGTCAAGGGAGGTCAAGCGAGGAGAGTCGAGAAGGGAAGAATCTCGAAGGACACATCGCACCAAGGAGGCAGACCCCAGAGAACATCGGCATGTTCAAAGACAGGAGTTGTGCTTCAACGCAACTAATGGAGAAAGCTCGAAAAGGGCTCACAACGAAGCTGAGAGCAGTGCACCTAAAAGATTGAAATCAGGAGATAGCCGAACTCCTGGGCAGACTAAGGAGGACTTAAGAGATTACCTCAAAAGGAAGCAACAAAATGCCGAGGTAACTTCCCCTGTTAAGCCAAGAACACCATTCTCGGTGGAGTTGGACAAATTTGAGGCACCAAAAAGATTCAATATGCCGAGGTTTCAGATATACAATGGGAAGTCGGACCCCAACTTTCACGTCGGATTATACCTGAACTCGATGTCACTGTACACTGGGAACAAGCCGTTGCTCGGCAAGGTGTTCCCCTCATCCTTTAGGGAGATTGCATCGGATTGGTTTCACAAACTGCCAAAGGGAAGTGTGAAGACCTGGGAAGGCCTGGCCGAGATGTTCGTGGCCAGGTTCGTGACAAACAAACTATAGCCATTAAGGGTGGATACCTTGATGGCTCTGAGAATCAGTGAGGATGAAGGCCTTAGGGCCTACCCAAAAAGGTATTATGAGGTGTTCAACCAAATACCTGAATGCAACCAAGAGGTGGCGGTTGTATCTTTTAACAATAGCCTAAAAAATGATTGTG
This sequence comes from Camellia lanceoleosa, assembly GCA_025200525.1. NCBI lineage: Eukaryota > Viridiplantae > Streptophyta > Magnoliopsida > Ericales > Theaceae > Camellia > Camellia lanceoleosa. Next base: position 102,255,268 of record CM045761.1, on the reverse strand, counting down.
CACTACGAAAGTCATTGGCAAAGACATTGCCAAAAAGCATGGAGGAGCTCATGGCTAGAATTGAGAAATACACCAGAGCCGAAGAAGACATGCCAGGGATTAAGGCGACAAAGCAAGAGAAAGCAAATGGCTCACCGAAGCGAGGTCGAGGTAACAACGGATCCAATAAACAAGAGATATAACTGAGAACCGCATAGGCAGTCACGACTGTATTCCGAATCCCAATTCACAAAGTCCTGGATAAAATCCGAACCCAACCCTATTTCAGAGCACCGGCAAGGGTTTTAGGAGAGTTTATGGAAAGAAGCCTTTGGAAGCATTGTGCTTACCATAACAAATATGGGCATCTGACTCAGGGTTGCAGAGCCTTGAAGTCACACCTAGAAGACCTGGTAAGGTAAGGCCATTTGAGGGACCTTGTAGATGAGGCCAGGATAAGGGAAGAACAAGCAAGACTTCCTCAGGCACCAGCAGCTCCACCATCCCCAGCATAGCAGCCGCAGGCAGGCGGACCTTGGGTAGTTAATGTAATTCACTCGAAGGTTAACAAGAACAAAATACGGGGGGAGACCCAGAAGGTAAAGCACTTACAACATGTGTACCAGGTCTGACAGAAAAGACCTCGGGCTAAGGAGTGCTAGGAACCAGTAGTGTCCTTTATTGAAACCGACCTGGAGATGGTACAACATACGCATAACGATGCCCTGGTAGTATCCCTCCAGGTTGGGGAATGCTAAGTGAAAGGCATCCTAATTGACCAAGGCAGCTCTTGTGACATCATGTATGTCAGATGTTACAAGGAGCTAGGCCTTCACCCAGATGATATGGAGCAATCCAATGGCTCAATGGTCGGGTTCAATGGAATGCCGACATGGTCACTGGACACAACAAGCTTGGAAGTGCAGGCTGGCACCAAGAAGATAAAGACAGAGTTCATTGTAATTGACAAACCCTCCCCTTACAATGTTATCTTGGGAAGGCCGTGGTTGCATGCAATGGGGGTTGTTCCCTTAACATTGCATCAGCTACTGCGGTTTCCAACAGAGCATGAGATAGAAGAGGTCAGAGGGGATCAGTTGCAGGCAAAGAACTGCTCCATGGCAGCAATGAAATCCACCTGCAGCATACGAAAACCAGAAGGGGCGAAGACCGAAGACGAGGACGTGGCAGTCCTAGGGGATGTCGGCAAGGAGCCAGCCGAAAAGAGTGAAGAAGCCCTAAAAAAAATCCTCGTCCTATAGGGGGATGAAGAACGCTACTTCCATCTTGGCTCGGGCTTAGCCGAAGAAGAGGAAAAAGAACTGGAGGCGTTCTTAAGAGCAAACATTGAAGTGTTTGCCTGGATGCCTTACGAGATACCTTGTAACGACGAATTTTTTTCCCTCGCTTCGGCGGGAGAGGGGGCCGCCCGCTTTTTTTTGGGGTTTCCATTTTTTTTTTCGACCTACGAGTTTCGATTTAGATTCTTTCTTCGAGCGGGGGAGGGGCCGAGCTCGACGATTTTTATCCGAGCGCAAGGAAGGCAAGGTTAAGTTGAGCGGTCAGGTGGTTCAAGGGTTGGTTTTGGTTGCATGTGGATTCAATTTCGTAGTGTTTTTTCAGATGTATTTTTATATATCATATGCAAAGGCTGCTATCTTAGGCTCAAAGGGCTAGTCGAAAAGGCTCCTATAAGGCTAACCAACAAATCCGCCAACATAATGATCGAGAAGTAGCTAAGCTATGCAAGAATTCTTGGACAATATTCACTACATAATTATAATTGATTATTTATGTTAACCAGTTGAGCGGAATGTTTGGTCTCTAAATTTCAGATGACGTTCTTTGACCTTTTCCAAGAAGAAAAAGAGAAGAATTGTTTGAATGATAGAAAAAAAAGGGGGTGTTACTTTATTATGAATGATTAGTCAAGTATGATTTTCTTTCTACCGCTCGTGATCTTGTTTTGGGAACTCGTCATGGTCGGGGACACCCAGTAAACCCATTAAATTGTGTAAGGAACTATACAAATTGGCACACTTAACGCATGCTATGGGAACTCATTTTGCATAATTGAATTATATATATATGAACATTACAGGTGTGTTTTACGATCAAATTTCGAGGACCTAAATTTTTGTAGGAGGAAGGATGTAACGACCCTTTATTTCCTTCTTCCGGCGGAGGGAGGGAGAGCGCGGACTTTGTTTTTTCTTCAGCAATTTTTCGAGCCGAATAATTGCTTTATGACAAACCGTCATTCATTTTTCCTTCTTTTTCCTCACTTTGAATTTCGAGCGGGAATATGGACGCTTTCGGGGGAATTACAGGACAGCAGCTCTAAAACGAGACCTTTCTTATTTCCTCTTCTCCTAGGGTGAAAAACTTGAAAAACCCTAGCCCAAACCTTGATCCTCTGATGGAGAATAAGAGAAGAGCAATTTTTTTAATTGATTGAACTTTTTTTTGGAGTTTTTTCCTCTCAAGCTTGCCTTTGTTGATTCATTTCGGATTTGAGGCATGGAGGCCAATTGATGGGTTTAAATGATGAATTATGGATCCTAGATGTTTAATCAAAGAGAATAACAAGTTAACTAAGAAACGAGAACGTGAAAAAGCGGGCAAAATCGGTAATCTACTCTGTTTATGTATTACATTTATATATGTGTCTCGATCCGCCATTCTTATGTATGATGTATATGATATGTTGTATTTGGTTTTAAAACTTTACTCTCTGTACATTACTAAAGCTTTTTAAAAAAAGGACTCATGATTGTTGAGTTATATTTACAGAGTAATTAAACATATACTTATGCGCTTCATAGGTAATATTTATCGTGTTTTTGGTCCACAATTTCAATGGGTCAAATTTTAATTTTTTAGCGGATTTGGGGCGTGACATACCTGGCATTGACCCTGAGGTCACTTGCTATAAACTGAACGTAGACAGGTTGGCCAAACCTGTAATCCAACGGGCAAGAAGACTGACGTTGATGCATGTCGAGGCCGTGGAAGAGAAAGTAGACAGACTTCTGGAAGCCAGAGCCATTCGAGAGGTAAATTACCCGACATGGCTATCGAACACAGTGGTGGTGAAGAAAAAGAATGGTAAATGGAGAGTTTGTGTGGATTTTACTAGCCTAAACAAGGCCTGTCCCAAAGACAGTTTTCCTTTACCCAAGATTGACCAATTGGTGGATGCCACTTCAGGACATGGAAGGATGAGCTTCCTGGATGCCTACAGGGGATACCATCAGATAGTTATGTACCCACCAGATGAGGAGAAGACTGCGTTTATCACCCCAAAAGGGCTGTCTTGCTACAGAGTGATGCCTTTTGGGTTAAAAAACGCCGGAGTAACTTACTAGAGATTGGTAACCAAGATGTTCAAACATCTAATTGGCAAAACAGTGGAAGTCTACATCGATGACATGGTCGTGAAGACCAAAGAACTTGAGGGTCATCTGGCCGACCTAAAAGTAGTCTTTGATATTCTTAAAACATATCGGCTCTGACTCAATGCATCGAAGTGTGCATTTGGAGTGGGATTTGGTAAGTTCTTGGGGTATCTGGTGACTAGAAGGGGCATTAAGGCCAGCCAAGATCAGATCAAGGCCATCTTAGAACTGAAAAGGCCAACATTGGCGAAACAGGTGCAAATGCTGATTGGAAGGGTTGCAGCCCTGAATAGGTTCATTAGCAGAAGCTCAGACAAATGCAAACCCTTCTTCAACTTAGTGAAGAAGGCTACAGACTTCTTATAGACAGAAGAATGCAAAGTCGCCCTGGCCGACTTGAAGAGTTATCTGACCACGGCTCCAGTTCTCTCAAATCCAGAACCTGGAGAGGAGCTGTTCCTGTACTTAGCAGTTTCAGAGTATACGTTACGTGTAGTGGTAATTCGAGAAGAAAAAGAGAAGCAAATGGCTGTTTATTATGTAAGCAAAACCTTGGTTGATGCAGAAACTAGGTATTTACCCTTAGAGAAGTTAACGCTGGCCTTAGTAATGGCTTTAAAGAAGCTGAACCATTACTTTCAAGCCCACAAAATTGTGCTGTTGACTGAACATCCCTTGAAGTCCCTGTTGCAGTAGGGAGATCTGACAGACAGAATAGCCAGATGGGCAGTGGCCTTGGGCTAGTATGGCCTGGAATACAGACCCAGAACAACAATCAAAGGCCAAGTCTTGGCTGACTTTGTGGCCAAATTCACTCTAGGAGCCATTGTACATCGGGCTCTATTGAGCCGAAGTGGACGATGTCCAAATGAGCAAAGAGGAACCCAGCTGAAGGCAACAGAACAAAGGAAAAAAGAAAAACTCAGGCCCTGCAGCATTTACATCGGTGACTCCTTTCGACTATTTGTTGATGGGAGTTCAAACCGACAAGGAGCGGGGCCAGGAGTAGTACTGGGATCCCCAGATGGACAGATACTAGAACAATCTATTCGTTTGGGCTTCAAGGCCTCAAACAATGAAGCAGAGTATGAAGCACTGATTGCATGACTGAAACTGGCAGCAGCAGTAGAAGCAGATGAGGTGATAGTCTTTTGTGACTCTCAGCTTATAGTCAACCAGACAACAGGCGAGTTCGCAACCCGAGATGAACGTATGTCAACATACACAAAGGAAATAGGCAGGTTAGTGGCCTTGTTCCAGAATTGCCGACTACAGCAGGTTAACTGAGATGATAACAATCACGCCGATGCCTTGGCCAACCTGGCTAGTGCAATACAACCTGGAAAGGCAATGACAATAATGGTCGACTACTTGTTGGGCCCGAGCATCAAACCACTGACCACAAAGCGTAAAGCAATGTGTGTGGCTGGATGGACGTAATAATAGCATTCCTGAAAGAAGGAAAACTGCTAGATGATCACAAAGAGGCACACAAGATCATATTGAAGTCGGCAAGATTCAGTCTGACAGCAGAGGGACATCTCTACAGAAGATCCTTCACTAGACCCCTTTTGAGGTGTGTACATCCTTTACAAGTTGAAGATTTTTTATACAAAATACATGAAAGAATATGTGGAAGCCACACAGAGGGCAGATCACTTGCTCATAGAGCCATTACCCAAGGGTATTGGTGGCCCTACATACAGAAGGATGCAGAAGCCTATGTCAAGAAGTGTGAAAAGTGACAAAGGTTTGCACCACTGATACACCAACCAGTAGCAGACCTGAACCCAGTATCCAGTCCTTGGCCATTTGCCCAATGGGGCATGGATCTCGTTAGGCAACTGCCCCAAGCAACTGGGCAAAGAAAGTACCTACTGGTAGCAACAGATTACTTCACCAAATGGATAGAAGCTGAACCGCTTACTAAGATTCGAGATGTGAATGTGAAGAGCTTCATATGGAAGAACATCATCACCAGGTTTGGGATCCCAAGAGCACTAGTTGCAGACAATGGAACACAGTTTGACAATAAGCTAATCAAGAGCTTCTGTGCAAAGTTCAAAATCAAGAATTATTTTTCCACCCCAAGTTTTCCTCAAAGTAGTGGACAAGCAGAAGCATCCAACAAAGTCATCTTGGATAGGATTAAGAAGAGGCTGCAAGCAGCAAAAGGAAAATGGGTGGGTGAACTGCCAAGTGTACTCTGGGCATATCGGACCACGCCGAGAAGATCAACTAGGGAATCCCTATTTGCCATGGCTTATCGAACAGAAGCAGTCATTCCTCTGGAAGTCGGCATCCCAGGGATCAGAACCCAGGGAGTAGAGAACGGGACTAATGATGTATTATTAGCCCGAGATCTGGATCTGCTAGAAGAAAGAAGGGAGAGAGGTACAATTCAGCTGGCAGCATACCAGCAGCAGCTTTCCAGGGCTTATAATAAGAAGGTCAACCCAAGGGAGTTTCAAATTGGTGACCTCGTCTTGAGAAAAGTCGTCGACAACAAGAAGGATCCCAGAGAGGGCAAGCTTGGCCCAAATTGGGAAGGATCCTATAGAATCATCTCGGCATTGGGCAATGGGGCATATCGTCTTGAAGATAATAAGGGCAAAGAGTTGCCAAGGCCTTGGAATTCTTGCAATCTTAAATTTTTTTATCATTAAATTTTCTTGTTCTTTGTTATTAGCCGAAGTAATAAATAAAGTTTTAGCTTGATTTTTCACACTTGTGATTGATAAGATAGTTGAGGATGTTTCTAGAATACATGCATAATGAGAACCCAATGGGAACTTAAGTTCACATTAGGGGGCAGAAAGTTGGAAAATGGTTCCTGGCAAGGTAGAATATACAAGCTAAAATCAGTCTAACACTTGTTGAAATTTACGAAAAATTTACAAGTTGAGGTTTGACCAAGATCACGTTTAACACTTGTTGAAATTTATGAAAAATTTATAAGTTGAAGTTAAACCGAGATTATGTTTAACACTTGTTGAAATTTGTGAAAAATTTACAAGTTGAAGTTAAATCGAGATTATGTTTAACACTTGTTGAAATTTATGAAAAATTTACAAGTTGAACTTAAACCGAGATTATGTTTAACACTTGTTGAAATTTGTGAAAAATTTACAAGTTAAAGTTAAACTGAGATGATGTTTAACACTTGTTGAAATTTATGAAAGATTTACAAGTTGAAGTTAAGTTGAAATTTGTGAAAAATTTACAAGTTGAAGTTAAACCGAGATCATGTTTAACACTTGTTGAAATTTGTGAAAAATTTACAAGTTGAAGTTGAACTGAACACTTGTTGAAATTTGTGAAAAAATCTACAAGTTAAAGGTTATATTAAAATAAGTACTTATGTACTTGCCAATGTAAACCGTTGGTAGGTATAAACCGAGGTGTTTCACCCTAAGAAGATTACACAGTTAAGGTGTACATTGAAGACATCCAAATTATTCTAAGTATAGAATCATACAAGACAGTATAAAGAAGACAAACATACAAGCATTCAAAAGAGGAAGCTGTATTTACAGTCAAAAGATAGAATGTCGGCCACATGGAGAGCTTACATTGTTTCAAAGAAAAAGAAAAGTACAAAATACCAGAAGCAAAAGAAAAACATCAAAACTAAGACTCTTCAGCGTCTTGAGGAGGTTGGTTCTGGAGTTCAGAAGACTGTTGAGAAGACATCTCGGCAGCCTTCTCAGCCGCGAGCTCAGCATCTATTTCTTGAAGGGTTTGGTCGAGGCTCTTGTTGGCTACGGGCGCGTCCAATGATGCCTTCTCAGGAGTAGCATCTTTGGGAACCTCCTCACCCTCCTCGTCCTGAGTCAAGTCCAGGACTTGCTCATTTGGAGTAGGGGACTTGGCCCCAGCGGCTTCCTTTGACTTTCTTACCAAAGCTTCATCCTCAGACTCAGAATCGTCGTCAGATTGGCTTGGAGTTAGGGGGAATGGCAGGGCAAGGACGTCAGTATTCCTAAGGGGGGAGTCCTTGGGACTTCAAGCTTTTTTAGTACAGCCATCTGACCAAGGGCGAAACCCTTGTTGCATGCCTGCTTCACCTGTCTATCGTAGTCCACCGTGACATCGGCCACCCCCTCATTGTATGCCTTCTCATCGGCGGCCTTGATTTCAGCCTATTTGGTGGCCAAGGCATCTTGGAGTTCTTTATGGGCCTCGGCCGTCTTTTCTTCGTCCTCTTTTTTCTGGGCTTCAAGAACCTTATTTATGGCATCAGCAGCATCTGCCTTTTCCTCGGCCACGTCTTTGGCTTTAACAGCAGCCTCGGCTTGGTTTGCCAAGGTTTTCATTTTTGCCTCAGCCCTTTTGCTGGCCTTCTGTAGACCAGCAGCCTCTCTAGTCTTATTGGCCAACTCCTTCCTTGTCTCAAAGGATTGCATTGAGAAGGAGTGGGTGTGCTAGATCCCTTGAAAGAAAATCAGCAGAACAAAAGTTAGTAAAATCCTCTGAGTATGAAAGAATGGAAAAAGAGAAAAACCAAGTATGGAAGACTTACTTGAACAGAGTGCTGAAGCATCAGAGCAAAATTTTCATATTCACTCATCTGAGCGTTACGATTAAGATCTTCGGGCAGAAGCAAGGTGGTGGAAAGTGCAACGTCGACCTCAATATCGTTGGCACTGTCACCAGCCTTAACTGGCTTGTCATCAATTGTGATTGGCGAGGCCCAGGGGGAATCATGCTTTAGAGACCCCGAGGTGGTTGCAGAGGATGACCTCGGCCTCTTTAATTTGGTGGACTCAGATGGTTGGACCTCGACAGGCGTCTTCTTAGCAGCAGAAGAGGTCTTCTCACTCTCTACCAATTTTGAAATTGGCAAGGTGTCCTCAGTATCAATCTGAGTCACCATTGCCTTGGGTTGAGCCTTCTTCAGACGTTTTGGCTTTGGTTTTGGCTGAGGCTGGGTTTGTGCTGGTTGAGCATCAACTGAGTTAGGAATGTTGGCCAAGAGATCTTTAGCGATTGCTTTCTGGCAGCCCATCTCGGCAGCAAAAACAGTTCATCGACATTGTCGGTGTTGAGATGGTGGGATCAGTTGTGGAGCTGAGGTGGATGGTTGCTCTGCTGGATCTGAGGTTGATCCTTGATCTGGTCAAGATGAGGACACTGTTGGAGGAGTTGTGGCAGAAGGGGGAGATTGGCTTTTCTTCCTCTTTGGGACATCGGGGAGTACTGATTTGTAGGTTGGCATGAAGTTGAGTACCAAAGGGGCTCTGCGCTTGTGGACTGGCAAATCCAATAACTTCTTCAAACCCTTGCTGGGGAAAAAGGACTTACGGAAGCCTTTTTCTGGTTGGGGAAGAGCTGCAAGAAAAACAGACATTAGAAACAAACAAAGTATTAGAGACTTTAAAAACAAGTAAGTATAAACACTAGGCTCTTACCATTACCCTCTACAAAAACTATTCGAGGAAGAGAATAGAGGTGGAGGTCCTCATCTGGAGTGAACTCCTAGTTCCCTGAGATAATGAAGTAATCATCTCCGGCTCCCTTGTTGGAGTCTGGGAGGTCGGCAACAATTTTGTACTCTGTGGACCTCGGTTTGAGTTAGTAAATATAGCCTTTCTCGTTTTTGAGGCCACACATGGTGTAGTAATATTGGATATCGGCTAAGGTAACCCTAGCATTTTCTTGTTTGGCTAAGGCTATTATACCATTTATGACTTGGTAGGAGTTAATGGCAAGCTGCATTGGGTTCAATTTATAGTAATGGATTATCTCATGGAAGAGGATGTCGAGTGGGAGCCTAAGTTCGCACTCAATGAAAGCTACAACGGGGAAGGGCATAGAATCAATTGTGGGCATGATAGAGTCATCATCCCCAGCCAACCTCAGATGAACGTCGGCCGAGATGTCAAACTCCTGCCTAAAGTGTTCTAACTTGGTCGGAGTGTCTACCCTATGCTTCCACGTACCCATGACGTCGGCTTAATTTTTTGGAGTTGGATTTCAGAAGAAGGTGTTTTGTAGGGGTTATAATGACCTCAGCAAAAACCTAAAAGTGAGCTGGGGTAAGAATTTGTAGGGATCGTTTCAGTTCTTCTTAGAAATTATGAGTTCTATAAACAAATCCCAAACCTAGATCTATAGAAACGAAGATTGGAGGCAAGAATTTGGGAAAAACACGGCAAAACAGAAACAAGAGCAATGATTCAAAATCAAGAATATGGGTGAATCATCAAGAACACTATGACAGAGTGTGTGCAGGGGTGCAAGGCCAAGAACGGTGGCAAAAGTGAATAAATCTGTGAGCAGTATGTGTATTCAAGACACGAATTGGGCAAAACAGCAATGACAACAAATAATAAGGTAAAGCTTTCTCAAGAACTGAAAACCAGGGAGGAACAGTGGCTTACCAGAAAAAGTGAGGCCGATGTGGGGATCGCCGAAGTCAAATGACGGTTGCAGACATGACAGAGCGATGAAAATCACACCTGAAGAGGTGAACAGAGCAAAGTTGCAGAAAGCTTCACGGGAGCAACAATGGCAGACTTAGGAGAAAAAGTTAGAGAGAGGAAAAGCTTCAGAAACGGTGGTGTAAAGTGAAGAGACAGAAAGAGGACAAGAAGTCTTGTCTGAACACAAAAAAGGTGGCAAAGAGGCAATTAATGTGCTTAAAACGACGTGTGTGTCAGACGGCGCACGCGAGAAAAATTCGACTTACAGGCGTGCATTGAGTACGATCCAGTGAGGGAAAAACGCATAGCAGAAACAGTTGATTTATTTTGCGTGACAGCTCATACGCGTGATAAAACTCTTGGAGTTCTTGGTTTGATGAAGCAAGTGACCTCGGCTGGACCTGGTCGTGTGAAGTTGACATATTATGACCTCGGTGAATGAATGATACAGCAATATAGCCGACATGCTATACGATATAACGATATAGGTTCCATCACCTCAGGATGCCAAGGTAATAGAGCCTAGGGGGCAGTTGTGGGGATATATTTTCTGAGTACCAGCACGTGGCCAAGGTGACGCCGACGTGTCAGCCGAGGTGCCACGTGTCTTGGTCGTAACACCGAGGTGATCTCGGCTAGGCCGAGGTTATCTCCGAATATATCAGAATCCGGGATAAGCGGATAAGGGACAAGAGTCCTAGAATGATAAAGGACTTCAGCCTGGATAAGGATAAAGCTCTTAGGGAGTTTATCTTTATCTATTGGAGAGTCCAAGCTAAGCACTGAGCAGAAGTTCATTGAAGCTAGGCTTCTATTTGGATTAGGATTGTGTTGGCTATAAAAGAAAGGCACCCCCATGGGTCTAAGGTACACAATTTATATTTAGAACAGTGAGTAAGCACTATATATTATCTTTGAGAGATATTTGATTACTGACTTAATCATCGGAGTGCCCCCGGGTGGACGAACCACCGCCAGAATCTCTTCTTTCTGTTGCAGGTCATTTGGGCTTATCCTATTCTGCCAGTGCTCTTCAGTTGAATACTGAGTTGGTAGTATGGTCAGAAATTCACTCACACACAATCTAAATTTAAAATTTGTGTAATGTAAACCACACTCTAAATAAATATGATCCATAAATGTACTTTTTTGCATACTTGTGCAATTTATCAACACTGATTTAACAAATGAATTGAGTCTTAGTTGATTGATTATTAAACAAATCAACAAGTATATGCAACAATCTACATTATTAGAGATAAATTTAAAGATGATATTATAAGTCTAAAGTATTTTCCTTGTAGAATACATGAAAGAACACCCAAATTTAAGTAGTTGGGTGACAAAATAAAAATTTAAGGCAATAATATTAACCTGTTTCTCAGTAAAAGAAGCTGAATGTATATATATTATCCCAAATTTATAATTTTCTTGCCTCTCTAACTGTTTTATTTTATTTTTTTTCATCCCAAGCAAAATTCTCACGCCTGTAAACACAAAATTTTTTTCTCCCCATCCTTTTTTATAGCCTTCCATAGACATAAAAGCATACGAGGAAGAAAATTAATGAGAAACGAAAAAGGGAAAAAAAAAAAAAAAAACTAAACTACACTAAACTAATTTGTCAAAATCTTCGGCTCTAACGGCAAAGTTTACTATTTGTACACGAAGTGCTGGTAGGGTTAGGTTCAGTCGACTTCTTCTTTGATTGGAAACTAGTCATCAAGTTTTGCTGAGAACTGATTCATATTATTTTCTTTAGCTTACTGTTATTGATGGGGGAAAAAAAAAACCTCTTCTCCCTGTTCAGCTAGGGTTTTAGCCATTATTTAGCTTGGCTAAGAATTGGCTCAAATTGTATTCTTCAGTGTACTATGATCGATCCCAAAGCTCCCCTAGTCCACCAAGGATGGCTTTCAATCCCTTATCAGTACTCGAAAACTTTGAGTCTCCATCCAAGTTTCCCATATAACCTTCCCCTGGAAAAAATCATCAAATATTTATAAAATGTCATCTAAACAAGGAAAATTAACATTAAAAAAAAAAAAGTTTGACATGTTGTATTAAAATTATAACACATCCATAAACTCATAAGTGGAAGTGGAGACAACACCAATTTTTTTTTTTTTTTATATTGTTTATCTTGTTATTGTCTACCGATGTGAACAGATCATGCAACTGGTTTGTATTCATTGTTTTGAGACTGGCATTTTCTGAATTTATGACAGCATCAAGTACTAATAATTGTAGACGTCCCCGAACGTCCTGGGAAAATCTCGTTTTGTTCATTGGGCTAACTACAGTTTGGACTCAAATGTCACGGTTTTGAATCTAATCTCGCAAAGTGCAATGCAAGACCGATAAATCACCAAAGAGTTCAAATCCGGCAAATCGTTTTGAAAAACAGATTTTTAGAAAGAAGTGCCAAACATGGACTGCTTTGCCAGATACAGAGTCGCCACCTAAATATTTTGTTTTGGGGGGAATTTAGGAAACCTTGACTCGTGGCTATGGCCACGTGTCCGTCATCACCAAAGTTGCCTCGGCTCGGGAACTTGGGTATGATTGGGGAAGGTCATTTCATGAGCACCCCTGCTCGCTCGATCAACGATCGGCTACTACTAAACATGATATTGAGTTTTTGAAAACATATGCGCTCTTATTTCGGTTTATTAGCCTAGAATTGCTACGTGATGCGCACAACATACAAGTATAGACTAGATTGCCTAAGTTGGAACAAAGCATCGCATATCCGTTTGTTTTGAAAACGGGTTGAAGTTTGCTACTCGCAAGTAAGCTAAAACACGGGTTTCGACGAATTATTCCAATTCAAGCAACCCAACCTTCACCCACAGGCATTCAGGCAGTTATATCACATAAGCACATAGCCTCAAGGTAAACATGCTATCATGGCAGTCACTCACACGCATGCTAGGATGCTAAAGCATAAACACTTATCAAGTACTTCGAGCCAAAGAAAGAAGCTAATTAGAAATTATGCTTGAACCCTAACTATGCTAAGAATGCCTAATGCGACACATGCAAAAATGCAACTACAATAGGCTCGGCTATTCTAAGATGGCATATGAGATGTAACAATCGATACATGTATTCAACTTGGAATTGAAATACAATGCAGTTAGCATGATGCGCCGAGCCCGATGCATGCAATATAGATGAATGAATGCAAACATGTGAATCATATAGATACTAATTGAAACATGCCTTAAAACTAACCATCATAAGCTGGTAAATAAAAGGGAGAAAGACGTGGAGTTGGAAGACATGCATCACACACACGCACACTTATTACAAAAGTCGCCCTCTCGCGGAGGGTTTGAATAAATAATATAGAACGAACTAGCTAATCTAAGCTAATTAAACTAGTTATTACACAACCGAAATGAATAATGAATCACAGCTAAATATTACACAACATTAATTAATTAACAAATTAAACTAAGGAAGCAAATAAATTAGCATGCAAGCTACATAAAATGGACTGCCTCAGCTCTATTCCGAATGATAAAGGATGCATGCATGCTCGAGTTGCCTTGTCAGGAAATCCATCGCGATGTCTCAACTTGCCTTTGTTTGCAATTGAACTCAGAAACTTGCACAAAGCTCCAAGGAGATGAAACTCCACCCTGGGAATCTAGGGGAACGCTACCGACCAGCTATAGGCATTGGAGACCACCTACCAACCACCCTTGGTGGTGAAAACCAGAAAAGGTGGTCGGCCTGCCGGAAAACCTAGTCGGCCGGCCAGTTTCTTCTCCTGGTTTCTACATTTTATGCAACAAAGGCAAGAGAGAGAGAGAAGGCAAAGTATTTTCAACATATGTGTACCCGACCACTCTCCCCGTCATTGCATAAGCTCTAGGAAGTGTAGTCCTCGATCCTCGTGCCATCAATTACGTATCCCGATGCATGATGGCCGATGAGTTGAATTGCAGGACTCAATGTGAAATGAATGCACATGTAACCACCTAAAGCCAACAACTCTATCATGGATAGTCAAGAGTGTCGGTGACCAATAATCGAGGCACGTTTCATCACTTTGAGTACGAAATGTCCCTCGTTTCCAGTGTTTAGTGTTTAGACTAAACCCTACTCCAAACACAATGCAACAAACAATGTATGGACAAATGCAACTCTAGCATGCGATCTAAATGCAATGCAACTAAGTGATGCGAAGATGCACGGAATGACATACAAGCATGCAAATGGCATACATAATGCTATGAACCAATCAATGGCACACTCAATGCACATGGATTATATGGCATGCATACACAATGCACTAACATACGCAATGTTATGAACGAGGCATACGCAATGCATGATCAAACATGCGATAACATGGACTATAGGGCATACACAATGCAAGATAGACTTAAACCAAGATGGATAGGCCTCGGCCACACTCAAATCAGTGGCCAATATGATGAAAATGAGGCAACAAAACGCATGCAAACATGCAAGATGCAAGGGCCCAAAGCCTAGGGCACAAGATACAACTGTATGAAAGCATGGAAAGGATGAAATATGGCATACAACAACACATGTTCCAGCTTTGAAATGACATACAAAATGGTCCCGAATCATGCAAACAACTCATGTTATGCATGTTGAATGGCTCAAATACCGAAACTAGTGAAGTGCATTACACTAGAGGTATGCAAAGCAATGCCCAAATGATGAAACCAACTCCAAATAGTCCCTATGAAGGCCCAAAACAGTGGCAAAATGGACTAAGATGATGGCTTGAAATGCACAAAAATGAAACTCATGCAATGGCCCATAAATGAGGTATACAAGCACAACTCTCAAACACATTTAAAGAGTGGAAAACATGGGAACATGGCACAAGTATAGGCTCTGAAATAACATGCTCAATGATGCCAAGACATGGAAACACCTCAAGTTAAGCATGCAAGGGGCTCCAAAACTCGAAGCTAGGCAAGGGTATTACACTACAACCATGCATGGAAAGCATCATTCGACCAAAAGGCCTAAAAACAGAGCTGGGGCAGCCCAAAATATGAACAAAATCAGTTTAGAGCATGGCCAAAATGTGCTAGAATCAAGGGCCAAAACCACATGCAATGTAAGCTAGTGAGCATGGTTTACACTACAAGCGTGTGAAGCATTCAAGAGGCCACTGAACCAGCAAAAGATAGAAGTATGACATGCCAAATAAAGCCCAAAAACTCACTGAAACATGATGAATGCATGCAAGAATGTCATGCTCCTTTGATAGGCTATAAGAGGGGTTATTCTATACATGCAAGAGACACACCCAAGGTGACAAAACCAACCCTGGATAAAGCCTAGGTAGGCCCTAAAAGTTACTGAAAAGGGCCTGAAACAAGGCTTGGAAGTGTGAAAACAAAGGCTCCTTTGTAAGGCCAAAAATGCTAGTGAACAAGACAAGGAGGGAGAGGGTCACCCCTCTCTGATTTTGGCTCTCAAAAACACATGTTAACCACTAAAAATCTGCTGGATTTCAGTGGTTAAAAGGCCAAGCAAAGGTCAACACAAAGGCCTTAGGGCATGGCTCAAAACAAGGCAAAATGAAGCATGCAAGGGGGTAGATGACCCCCAACAACAAAATGACCTTAAACAAACGTGAAAATCACTTAAATATGAACATTTTTTTAGTTGACAACAAAGCTCAAATAAGCATGAAAATGAGGCTAAGAGAAGGATCAAAAATAATGCTCAAAAGAGGGAAAAGTGATTACCCTTGAAGCTCAGCAAAAACCAGCAGATTCAATGCACCAAAAACCAGCTTTTGAGACCTCTCAAGACCCTCCAAGAACTCAGTAACAATCATGGAGGTGTTAGGCTATGAGGTGTGGTGGAAAGGGTTATGAACAAAGCACTCTTTAGGGCCAAAATGTAGAGATATATAGAGGCATATGTCTTTTTGCCTTAGACCAAAAATCTGAACCTGTGCCAAGAAAGAGGAGGGCCTCTCTTATAGAGGTTTCAAGCCAAAGCTTCTTCAAGAAGCTAAAAACCAAGGCTCAAGATCTTCCATACACGTGTATGGAGGATACAATCTGTGCCTTCCAATTGGTACAGCTGGCAACAACTCACAGAGACAAAACTGGAGGGAGTAGGCCAACTAGTTCAGGTGGTCGGTCGACCACTTCCCCTAGTCGGCCGACCAGTTCAAAAGGGTCAACTCAAAGAAAGGTGGTCGGCAGCCCCATTTGATGGTCTCCACATTGAATGCAAGCTAGTGGTATGGTGGGAGACCAGTGAATATGGCTTAAAGACCAAGGAGACTAGCTTCCTGACAAGAAAATTGGCTTACGGGAGGAAAGTGGTCTCCAAGGAGAAAAGGTGGTCTCCCACCCTTGTACCACCTCCCAAACAATGAAAACAAGGTCCATGCCAAAAATGAACCAAGACGGATGCAAAATGAGGGTTCGGGGGTCAAAACGCGTAGCCGGGTGCCCCTAAAATAGGCTGTTAAGCATCGAAGGTGGCGTGCGACCACAAAGGTTGTCTCCCGGGCCACAGTGTCCCTCCAGAGAGAGGAAGCAAGGTGTGTGCCAAAAACCGTGCGAAACGGAGAATGTTAAGCGGTTCCGAACCGAGCCGCGTGGCCGACGGCTCCGAAAACCGGAAACTAGTCTCCAAATGGGAACAGTGGCCTGCGACCACGAAAAGTAGCCTACGGCCACTGAGAGATGGTCTACAAAACCTCTCCCTCCCTCCGAGAAGAGAAAGCAAGACCTGGTCCGCAAACCGAGGCAAAGCATAGAAGGGTCCCGAGGTTCAAAGGTAAGGACCTCAGCCGAAACTCTGAAACCTCAGAACGAGCACAACATGCGCAATCACCAAGTGCTCAATCGATGACATCTGAGTCTTAAGGTCGGTCAAAAATGGGGTGTCTACAATAATTTAAACTTCTGGAGGCCCATTTGTCTCTCCTCTATGGTTCCGTACATAAATGAGATGATGTACATTCACCGCTTTTCGCTGACCTAGCCTGTGTGCTCTATCCATTGCCTGCAAATGTGTTATGTTTGACACAATGGATCTCTCGCAACAAAGTGATGCATTTCTCACAAGTCCCTCTTGATGGAAATACCCAAAGCTTCACATAGCCTTAAGAAGCAAACAAGACCAGATAAGAAAAGAAACTCTAATAATTAGAAAACACTACAAAGAAAACCGTAAGGGATCTTGGGCTCCAATAGTATTTACTGGATCTAAACATGTCATCGCTAATTCAAAGAAGCAAAGTCATTAAATGACTTGAAATCACTGAGGACCAAATTACTAAAATATAAAACCAAGGCAGCACATGCACGGATTAGTCAATTCACTACGCCTTTCCCCAACAAAAAATGGCAGCCCAAGCGGTTTTGAAAGGGTCAAATATATGCAAGCTCATGCGGATAGATTATTTTTATGTTTTGAATACATGACAGCCACTCTTGTCCATTACTGTCCTTCAAAAATCTTTTAGGCTCTAGCAAGTCAAGGCATGTTAATCAGGTTATTCTTAAATAACCCAACCATTGAACCAACCAAAATGTCAAGAGTGAGATAATGAGTCCACCAGAATGAGCGGTCAAGTTCATCCAATTTTGGTACCTATTGTATTGATGATCTCTAGAAACAGCTCGTGCAAATAATTTCTAGTGAAATCCAATAGAACTGACAATTTCAGATGACATTCAGTACAAAACTTGCTCAAGTGTTTTTTAATCTAAAATTCCACGTGGAACACAAGCCATTGCAGAAGAATGGTTGTAATTCTTTATTCTATGTCTGTGAAAAGATAAAAAGTATCTTGCATAGGATTCCAATCATGCTCCACGAAAATGATGGCGTCAGCTGATGATAGAAACCAGGCCCGCCAATGCAGGAAGTGATTACAGGTGAGTGAAATTCATAAACCCAAGACTAGTGTATGTTGCAGACGACAAAAAATCTTACCATGTGTAGTGAGCAGTAAAGTACATCAATAGTAGGGTCTGAATTAAAAGCCTTCACAATTTCAAAACGTTTTTCGGGCACAACTGATCCATCTTGTGACAAATAATTGACACTGCTTTGAAGCATGCACAAAATAATTAGAACAATGGAAAACGTCAATAAGAAGGAGTCTTTTCTTTATGTTAGAAAAAAAAAAATGCCAGTTATCATTCCATAAAGTAATTAAATTGGTTAATGTTATTTTGTTCTACCTTGTGAATATCAATTAGTAGACTCTGCAAATCACACTTGAGAACAACCACGATTTGAATACTTTTCATTTCATAAAAAATGGAAAGATCTAATTTAAGCAATCGCGACCCACATTGCAAAACGTGTGGCTACTATTTAGCTACGTTGTTAAAATTTAAACGAAAACGTAGTTTCCAACCACTCCATCACTTTTAAGGCACACTTTAAAAAAAGTGATTGCAAAACACGCTTTTAGTAATGTGGCAAAATCGTAGTCAATCATTTTATGATGTGTGGTCGACATTTACTCAACTGGATCTCTCCATTTTCTTACAAAATCGGAGTGGATCCAAGCTTGAACAACCAATCAACAAAACTAATAATGATGTTTTTTATCAATCCCCTCAAACACCTTATTCTGCACCTATCAAACACTCCAATCTTGCCAATAGTCTTCAATGTCGATGTGTTTTCTGCATAATTAAGGCCCAGAAATTCTGTGAAATGAAATCTAAGTTTTAATGGAAACAACTGAAACCCTACTGCTCCTTCCCTCGTTAAGTAAAATAAACTCCTTGCCCCTGTCACACTCTGAGCATTATATTTTAATAGTCAATTGAGCAAATCAACTTCCTCAGTCTTGTTTCCTACTTAAAGCTAGACCCCCCCCCCCCAAGGTCACCATCACCTTCCCGTGTCTATATCATTCAATACTTGATCTTGATATTCTCACAGCTACTTCCAAAAGCCCTGAGATTCCTCAAGCCCCTCATATCATACACCCAAGCATCAACTGAAACCTTTGTTTTTTATGTTTCCTTAGCCTACAATGAAACATTTTCTTAGGAACATATGCCAAATTACCAGTGGATGCCTAGATTCCAGCCTTCTCACCATCATGGTATCCATCTCCTCTCCCAAATTAGATTAAACATGGTATTCAGGGAATAATGTCACGGCCTTGGTTGTTTCCAAGCTATCTGTGCGACACTTAGACAATCTTAAGTCTTACTTGATAATGCTAAGTCAGCCTAACTCACAAACTTATAGGAAAAAGAAGTTAGAAAAACACAAGAGAGTTTGAGAGAATGCCTTGTATTCACTTGGGAGAAAGCTTTACAATTCTTGGATCCATTGGAGCAAATGAGCTCCTCTCCTATTTATAGGAATCTTAGGTCTTCTCTAGAATATTCCATAACATACAAGAAAAATCCTATGGAGAAGCTTCTCATGGAAGCTTTCCTTACCCTATAAGAGGGTTCTAGAATTCTCCCTAAAAATATCTATATAAATCTCTACCTCATTCTAGAAATAGTTACAAGGATTTTTTACTATCTCCATTTCTATAGGTGGTTCTAGAAGCTTCTATTGCTTTCATCCTTCTAATATTCACTTGAATATTCTAGAACCTCTTTCTAGATCCTTTTATAAAATTATGTACCATATTCTCATATTTTCTCAAGTCTTACAAGAGCTTCCTGAATATTCCATTAGCCTCCCTTCCTTGAGACTTCCTTTTGGTAGGTAATTTTGTCTGGGTAAGTTGGCGGGACGTGACATTCTTCCCCACTCATGCTCACGATGCCCTCATCGGGCCTTCTTCCTCAAAGTCGTAGGTTTTCTTCTTGACTTGCACCTTCTTAGATTTGTCTTGTTCACTTGCCCTATTGATGACTTAACAACTGTGCATGTCGGTGGACTATCTTCTGTAGAGCCAGTCATCTTCTTGACAATGCCTACTACCTCTTTCTTGTCCGTCCCTGACTTAATATACATAGCTGACAGAAGTTTGAGTTTAGTATTCAACTTACTCACCATTGGTACCATGCAAGGTCCACCTTCCATAATGCACATAATGTTGTTGCAAGGTAACAGTGCTACGTTGAATTCCCGCAAGAACTCCTTTCCTAGCACTACATCATAGTCATCAAGTGATGCTATCGAAAAATTGACTTTTTCGCACCACCCACCACGGTGTTGCTCAACCCCTCGAGCCATGCCATTTACGGGCTTTGCCTTGGTGTTCACCGTCTTCATCAATCCTTGACCCTTGTCAAGTTTAAGACCAAGCCTCTTGGCCTCCTCCGCATTAATGAAGTTGTGTGATGCACATGTGTCTACCATGACTTGGGTTGCTCTCCCGTTGATCTTGGCATCCACGTACATTAAACCCTTATCCCATTGGGCCAATGTAGTAGGCTTTGATTTAATGGCACCAAACAGCTGTAGAGATCCTATCTACGGAGTCTCTACCTTTTTCCGTTCTTCAATCATGGCATCGAGGGCTTGCCTCTTGAGACACTCTCTTGCCCAATATGGCCCGTCACATAGGAAACACTTGGTCTTGGGTTTGAATGTCTCCTTGTTTTCTCTGACCTTGCCTTTGCCCTTTTTGCCAGTGAGAGGTCTGCTGTGTTTTTCCTTGCGTCGAATGCCTTCATCCTCATCTTCTCCACTTTCACTAAAACTTTTGCTGGGGTCACCCTTGGATGTCTTGGCCTTGCCATCCCTACATTTGTACTCAATAAGTGATTCTGTCACTACCATGGCCGTTGCAAGGCCTTGCACGCCTCGGCATTGTAACTCTTGCTTTGCCCATGGTTGTAGGTTGTCTAGAAAGTTGAAGAGCAATTCCTCAGCAGTCATATTCGGGATTTCAAGCATGCGTGTAGAGAATTCCCTAACATAGTCCCGAATAGACTTTGTGTGTTTAAGATTTTTCATGCTCTTCCTTGCTTGATAGGCCACATCCTCGAGATAAAATTGCTTCTTAAGTTCCCTTTTGAAATCATCCTAAGTTGTTATGGTACATGTACCTCTCTCAATGTCAGCATGTCGGCGACGCCACCATAGTGTTGTTGTATCAGCAAGGTAAAGGATTGTGGTTCGTACCTTGGCATCTTCCTCGGTTACTGCCATTGCCTCAAAATATCTTTCCATATGCCACAAGTAGTTGTCCACTTCTTTGGCATCCCTCTTTCCATCAAAAGGCTTTAGCTTTGGCACCTCCACCTTAGATGTCCTCGGCAAGGTCACTGTCACATGCCAAATCCGGGCATGATCGGTCATGGCCCATAGGGACTCATCCCAAGATATACGTAAGCCTAAGCATGAACTCAAAATCACGAAGAATAAATGTGATGATAGCCCATAAATAAATAAATCAAAACTCAATCCAGTGACAAGTCACAAGTATAAATGGTAAAACTAACCATAACCAACTTTCAAAAATATATACTAAATGGAACACAAACCGCCCACAAAATAAAATAATTCTAAATAAAAAATCCAACCACAATATATGCACAAAACTCGACATAACAAGCTAAAACAAAATAAATGAATGTTCTAGAGGTCCATGCAATTGAGTCTCTGCTACGCCATAAGTCCACTCTAAGTCCTTCTAATACCTGGAAGTGATAAATAACTAAGTCAGCTGATAGCTCAGTAAGTAGCAACATGGATAGTAAATATAGTTTTGAAAACATGATTCAATTGAAAAATAAGATATATATCACAGAAACTAGATTGGCATACAGTTTTGATAAAAATAATCTGTTTCAAAACGAAGGTTCCGCAGTTCAACAGTTAAAATATGCATGTGTCTCAACAACATGATAAATGACATTTTTCACTTAAAACATATTATAACATGAACAATAATTTTTTTGGTACCAAGAATAACAAGTAACATACCACATAGTTCTCAAGGCAATAAGCCCGTTAGATCCAATATCAAACCAAGAGTCATCCTCGGGGTGGCAACCCGGGCCTTTTCTCTAAGACAATCGGATTGAAGGCCACCTAGCCCAACCTAAGTCTTTTACTTACAATCATTGAATACTAGAGTTATCACGGCCCAACTTGGATCTTTTCTCTAGTGGCCAGAGTCACCACACACAGTGGAATAATTTCCCTACACTAAAATACACAAATGGTCCCAATAATCAATACACATCAGTTTCGCAAAACATGGTAGTTCACCATTATAAACATGAGACCATAACAAATAGTTTATAGTATGCCAAGTTTACACATGTTTCAGAAATAATTCACTTCCATCGATAATATAATAATTTATCAAAACAGTTTAATCCTGAAACAACAATTTAATTTTCCAATAGTTCAGGGTAGGGGAACATTTATAAAAATATGTAGCATGCAACTACTCACTTCAACACGGTATAATATAATCCTTGAATAAAGTATGAAAGTCCAACTAGTGCCTTGAACAAAGTATTAAAACTACATGTCACTACTAATTCAAACATACTAAAAGGAATAATAAGCTAAGTAACCCCAAACTAAAATGCACTAACACAACTTAACCCAACTCACCGTTACTCTTAAATATTACCTAATCTCATGTTCGTCAAGGTCTAAAATCATCCAAGACATAGGTTCAAATCGAAATTTAATTAAAAGTAACTTTAAGATAAAATATAATTTTAAACAAACTTTTCCAATCTATTCGTTAACTTTGAAAATTACAAAACCCACTCCACGCTATTCGAAAAATTCCAAAACCCTCCGGATATCAACTAAAATATCCTAAGTTTCAAACCCGATTGGTTTCACTTGATTTGCTTATTAAAATAATTATTTACAATTAATTATATCCAAACAGGTTGTTTTCTGCAGCATTTTAAAGAAATCAATAGCTCTCTTAGTATACACGAGCAATCAACGCAAGGCCAAAAATTTAAGAAACTGGACTTGTAATCGGCTCTAAGGATGCTGATTTGATTATTTTTGGATTTATACCCAAAGAGAACAACACTTCCAAAATTACTGTTTAACGCCAGTTTTCTGGACAGATTTGAACGCACCAGTTAATATAGATTTTGACTCCCAAAACTTATGAGAAAATTCTGATATGCAATTCAATACGTAATTAATCTAATGTAAAAATTTTAGTTCAAAATTCATCTGTTTGATATGGTTTCTTGATTTTTAAAGTTTGTGATTCTGTGTAGAATTTTTGAACTAAGAATTACACCCATTCTTTATACATGAATTTAACTCCTCAGATTTCTTAACAGTATATATATAGATACAAAATACATACACCTACAACCTCTCCATTAATAAATTAAATAACAATAGAATAAGGATAAGAAACAAAGAAAGAAGAGAAGAAAACCTAAGAGGCCACAAGGCACAACACACACAAAGCTCTCCTTCTTGGCTACAACAATAATCTTGATGATCGAATCACCTCTCACCTTCCTTCATAAACCCACGGCTGGCTGCTAGGGCGGCTAATGTTGTGAGCAAATAAGAGATTAGGGTTTGTGTTTATTTTATTTTATACTAGTGGTGAGTATAGATAATGCGTGCGCATGTCAAATAAATACATAAATATACAAAATATATATATAAGTTATATGCAACTCAAATGGTAAAGCCTTATTTATTAAGTTTGTGGTCTAGATTTCAAGTCACACCCTCTTCTCTATTCTATCTCTTGCTCTCTCACGTTGTTACTAACTGCTGTTGCTATAGTGTTGTTAGGAACCCTAGGGTTGTTATATATATATATATATATATCTAAACAAAACTCTAAATAATTATCCTTTGTTTTATATTATTTTTTTATAATAAATCTTGCTTCTAAATTAAAGACTTTTACCATAAATTTATTTGAGGTTTTAAAATTAATTAAAAGACCCTCTAAATATTTAATTTGCACTTAAAAGATTCACAATAAAATATTTGAGGTTTGTAAAATTATTATTACTTAATTATTTATTTGATTTGTATATTTGGGTTCTCACAGTCATAGCTCCTCCGGCTATGGCCTTCTTGCACATTGCCACGTTTTGGTGTACCTTCTCAAAGCGGTCTTCAAACTGTGTGAGCATCTCCAACATCTTGGCTTGGAAGGAATCATTGGCCACTTGAGCATCATGTGCCACAAAATTGATGGTGGAAAGCATGCCATCATGGAGTTCCTTGATCTCCCCCTTGAGACCCTCCCCCTCTTGTTCAAGGCTTTGCTCCAACACATCAAGGTGCTCCCCCGAGTCGCCCATGGCAAGTTCCACCTTGGCAAGCCATGTTTCCATGGTGGTCATAGCATCTCATGACTTATCCTTCCTTCCTTTTGTGGGTTCCCTTCCACAGGCTTGCTTAGTCACGGTCTCCTTATGCCGGATGACATTGTTACCTTTTCTTCTCTTGTCTCAAACTTGCTCTGATACCACGTGTCACGGCCTTGGTTGTTTCCAAGCTATCTGTGCGGCACTTAGACAATCTTAAGTCTTACTTGATAATGCTAAGTGAGCCCAGCTTACAAACTTATAGGAAAAAGAAGTTAGAAGAACACAAGAGAGTTTGAGAGAATGCCTTGTATTCATTGGGAAAAAGCTTTACAAATCTTGGATCCATTGGAGCAAATGAGCTCCTCTCTTATTTATAGGAATCTTAGGCCTTCTCTAGAATATTCTAGAACATACAAGAAAAAGCCTATGGAGAAGCTTCTCATGGAAGCTTTCCTTATCCTATAAGAGGGTTCTAGAATTCTCCCTAAAAATATCTATACAAATCTCTACCTCATTCTAGAAATAGGTACAAGGATCTTTTACCATCTCCATTTCTCTAGGTGGTTCTAGAAGCTTCTATTGCTTCCATCATTCTAATATTCACTTGAATATTCTAGAACCTCTTTCTAGATCCTTTTATAAAATTTTGTACCATATTCTCATATTTTTTCAAGTCTTCTAGGAGCTTCCAAAATATTCCATTAGCCTCCCTTCCTTGAGACTTCCTTTAGAAGGTAATTCTGTTTGGGTAAGTTGGCGAGACGTGACATGGAATAAGCTCATGCTGAGTAAGTGGGAACAACCCTTTAGATCAAGTATCATGTTTTGTTGATTGTAAAACCAAAGAATTAATCAAATTCCAATGAACTTGTATTAAGGTGCTGAAAGAATAAAGGCTTGGTTAACATGGATTTGGCACTATTGGATGACACTAGAAAGAGATGATGAGTAGCAAGTTTCTTACCTTCCAACTTCTAAATTCAAATTAGAGGAAAAAGGACATCTTAAAAGTGAAATAAGTAACACCAAATATCACTAATGCTGTGTTTAGTGGGAGATTTGGGAATGGATTTGGAAAAGATGTGTAAAATTAGGTGAAATGTAAGTATATTTTATTTACATTTCACATACTTTTTTCTTTTTTCTTTCCAAATTCCTTTCCAAACCCCCAATCAAACACATCGTAAAGGAAACCATCAGATGACCAACAATTATTTGTCCTTTCAAGATAAAATAAAGCAGTAGAGGACATACTTCTTCATATGGGCATGAAACATGTCTCTTTCAATTATGTCAAGAAAAGCATGCAGCAATGTCACAGTTATATCACAAGAAAGGACACAAGGCTCGTTTTTAAAGATAATTGTCAAAAAACGAAGTGAAATATTACTTTATGCTGGGCAAAATCAAAACTTTGTGCTAGCCAACAGTAACAAAGCTTTCAGAACTTGAGCCAACAACACCTATTCCACACTCTTCCAAAATCTCCTGAAGAGCAACCAATTTTGGAGAGGTGAAGTTTATGAAGTTCTGAAATGATGACAGAATTGGCAGGAAAAAGTTCCAACAAAAGGCAAGAGAATGAATCTGGAATCTTTTCACCATTGACAAGAAATGGATGACTACAAAGTTTCAGCAAGTATTTAAGCGTCTGAAACAAAATAAACATGGGAGAGACATCAGGTACTACAAATGGGATGAACTATTTAAGAAGAATTATTAGTTTATTTGTACAGCATGAAAAACTGCTCCGAGGGAAGCACTTGCTTCTCCTGCATCTACCTTATTTAGTGCTCGTTTGGAATATGAGTTAGCTTTTTATGTTTTTGGTTTTTTTTTTTTTTTTTGACTATTTTAGTCTGGAGTTAAAAAGTCTTATTTAGGATAGGTTTTTTGGCTTGTTTAACTTTTTGACTTTTTGGTGAGGTGTCCATATGTGAAATTACCCAAATGCCCTTGGGGTGAAGGTGTTCCCCATTTTTTTTGTTGATTTACCTGGGCGTGTCGGTTGCGCGGCTGACATGTCAGTCGATTATTTTGGTTTTTTTATTTTATTTTTTTACAAGCAAATTTTTTTTTAATTTCGAGAAAAATGAGAATTTCAGCATTTTTTTTTATAAAAAAATAAGGCAAACTTGTCAAAAATTTTATGTCAATGATTGTAACCATTTGTTGGAACATTTTTTAAAAAAAAATTTTGGTTCATATTTTTTGAAAACAAATTTGCAAAATTATTTTTTCTCTCCTTTTACCTAATTTGTTAAACAAAAATTGGGTAAATCATACTCTTACCTTTTACCCAAAATTGAGTTGACGACCACATATTACGTGCCCATTTTAATTTTTTAAAATTTTTAATTTTTCTATCACAGTCATCAAATCATAATACTGCGGTTTGCCATTGTGCTACCATGCTTAATTATTACAAGTATATAACAAAATTTCTCTTTCTCCAACCCAATAATTTTTCAAAACAAGGCATGTAAACCATTGAAATTTCATTTTTTTTTTTTTTTGTGTGTAAACACATACATATTGTACAACATAATATAATCACATACATCTTGACCGTAGCTGAACAATGTTACAAGCATACGAATAGTAGGTCGACTATTATATGTTTCTTAACATTCCGTAATTATGCATGTACACTAGGTTATCCCGTATGCAAAATCACACCAATGCCATATACGGGTCCTCATCCCCAATCATTAAACCATCCTCGTCATGTGCAACTTCCTGTATGGCATTTACTATTGCCATATCCTCTTTCTCGTTTAAGATGGGGTTAACAATTGTTGAATTGCCTATATTTTTACATATATAGTTATTGAACACCATTGACGCACTAACTAACTGAATTTGCACATTTGCAAAATCATACAGAGGCATATTTTAAATAAACCCCCATTGATTTTTCCTTGCATCAAAAGTGCGTTCCACCACACTTTGTAACGACGCTTGAACTTTGTTAAATAATTCCCAAGGGGTGTTTGCTATCCTATGCCTTTCAGTAGCGAGAAATTGTTGTTGGTGGTAATGATTGCCTTTGAATGGTGCTAGGTAACCTATGCGGTTCGAATAGCCACCATCGACAAGATAATATTTGCCTACAAAAATACCAGAAATTCAAATTACAAACCAAATTTAGTAATTTTTTTTCTCAAATATTATGTATCGAAAATTTGGAAATGGAAATGCAATATGATACCTTCTTCAGGATGTGGAAAAGGGACATTGTCATTTGTTATTATCTCATTGAAAATGCCACTATCGTACACACTTCCTTCCCATCCAAGCAATACGAAGGTGAAACGCATATCAAAATCGCAAGCCACCATGATATTTTGAGTGTGACAGTATTTTCTACCAAAATATGTTGGAGCATCTGGCCCTATAACCCGCGCAATAACATGTGTTCCATCAATGGCTCTGATACAGTCCTGCCAACAACTTAGTTATCTTACTACTTCTAGGGGTACAAGAAATGGTTTTTGTTTGAATGTTGATGACACCAAAAGCACGATGTTTTTCACACTTGTCAAAATTCTTTCCAAACATTGAAATAAACTTAACTGAGTAATGTTTGAAAATAGCATCTTGAAAGGTAGATATTTCTGTTTAAACCGCACGTATGGATATATATGATGCAGACTACATGTTGGCCTGCAATGTACAATAGTGAACTCCTTCATCACCACTAAAACATTATGCATGTGCCGGGACACATTCTCCCCCGAATGTTGGAACCGTTCTTAGATATCGCAATTATGAAACCCTCTCAACACGTGGATAAACATCACAACACTTTCTTGAACAACTAAGCCATGTTGACGTTGCGGTACTTGTAACCTAAAATCATTTACTAACGTGTGACACAAAGATGCAAACACTTCCTTTGGCATGCACACATTTTCCTCAAATCGACCAACATAGCCCGTATATAGTTTGGTTATCCATGCATGTCCGGTCAAAATAGAAGCGCGACATGGCGTCTTACACATGTGTTTCTCGTACCACTCTTGGACATACTGGCATGCTTGGAGGAATGTCCAGTTATTTTGTTGTTGAAGCTGTATAGCCATTTGGTTAAGCATTTCCACTACACCATCATTGTTGCTTTTATCCCCGGTGTTCATCACGTCGATTTCAGCGTCACCTACAACATTAGGAATGGTTGAGATTAGTTTACACGTAATGGACTGAGCTAATGTAATAATAGTTCTAAAATACATTGTTTGACCTTTAAAAATTTTATTTTGCGTGACCATGTCGAACATACCTAACAGATGGGTACAATTGCATGTAATAATCTATCAAGTCATAATAAAAATACACTAAACCTGCTAGTACTTGGTAATATACAAACCAAAAAATATTTGATTGTATTACCAACACAACCAAACAAACGGTACAGAAAGCTAACCAAAATAAATAAATAAATAAGCATAACATGGAAACTTGCCATTGTGAATCTAATTTCCATAATAAAAACCAGACACATATATGTATTCCATCCTAAAAAACACACGCAAACATCATAATTTTTGGAGCAAAGCAAAAAAAAAAAAAAAAAAGAATTAAAAAGAAAAATAAATAAATTAAAAGAGCACACACAACTATCCTGTTTATTATAAGTACAACATCCAAAACCAAGAGAAGGGAAGGCTATATTCACCATCACACCGCTATCAAACTCAGCGAGCCCCGAACAGGTTTGCAAACGGCGCCATAGCACTGCATTAATGATATTTTTGTGTCATCCAGCCTATAATGTGGTCGTCATCGGGCTAGCACATCATCATCTTCGAGTAATTTGCGTTGCCCATCAATGTAGACACAAAATGGAATAACGGTGTATCGAGAAGGGAAGGAATGTTCCTGAGGTGTTACATGCACTCCGAAATTGCGTACAGTGATTCGTTACCTGTGAGGTGCCTGACAGTGACTTGCTGATTTTGGGTTTGAACCACGTTTGTCAAATTATTCGTGCTTTCCGCTATAATTGACGCACCACTTGTTTCCTTCTTCAACTTTGTACAACTTGTTGACGGAGTCCATTTGCTTTACACCGCAGTATCAACTAGTTCCATTGAAGAATCTGAATCCACGTCGTCTGCATGTGCGGGTATCGGATCGACGAATGGCCACATTCTTATACTGTTAACAGAATTGGATGAAACAGCAACAGGTTCAACTACTTTCTCTCATGGGGTCCATTGGTTCTTACCCATATCAAATACCCCTATGAAGATCGTCTCCATTAACTTATGGTGTTCCAAAGTTTTTTTTTCCCTAAAGTTTGCACACACCTTGTTTGTCTATAAAATTGGACATTGTAACATGCAATAGGTGGAAGTTTTACTAGCAACCAAAACGAAAAAATTAATTGTTAACAAGAAAATATGAAATGAAACAAACATGTGGAAATAAAATTTTACTTACCGATTCCATTTTATCCCACCACTCATTCAACACCTGAAACAAACCAGTTTTGATGTCAAAGACAATCCCTAGGATTCCTTTGTTGGAATCTATCAACTTCCTCCAAGCATTCCATTCTTTTTTGAGACTCATATATTTATTCTTCAACTATTTCAGCCCATGTTTTTTCCCATTTTTTTACTTCAAATTTTCTTGCCAATGACTTGTACCCAGTTTGGCTTAGGACTAAGAATGGGAGATTTCCTTTTGTAATCTCATCGACAATCAGCTGCAAGAAAATCCGAGTTGATTCACTATCCCAAGATGCCTTGTGGTTGAACTGCTTGTGTGTTTCGTCAACATTACTACACTTTTCTGTTGCAATGCCTTTGTTTTTGAATGGGTACTAGGAGAAGTACGTATGAAAGCCATTTGGACTAACCACGCATACATGCCAAGTAATTTATGAGCCAAAATTATCACCATCATAAAATTGCATGGGAACACATACATATATAACCATTCCATAGTAATTAAAAACAGTTGGTTACTATGTTGATAATATGTAACCATTGCACAACAATTAGAAACAATTGGTTGCTACGTTAACAATATGTAACCATTGCACAGTAATTAAAATAAGAATAGCAACACATAACATTGATGCAGCACGAGTGCACATAGGAATACAAACATTTGTTGCATAATTTCGTTGCACTAAAATAGTCATTAATGTCTCCCCCAAACTATTCATGGAACGAAAGGCAAAATTAAAGTGATTACAGTCAACATTCTAACAACATTCATGGATTCAAAAAGCTATGTTTGCTTACATACGCAATAACAAAATGATAACGACAATGCACAACACAGAGACAATGGTTTTAAGGAGATATAACGAGTGTTGAATATGTATGATATCATCTCGCAATTGCATGACAATGTTGTTTGTGGAGGAGGCTTCGCACCAACCAATCCAACTGACACAGTGCTAACGAGTGAAAATGACGAAGTTATTAGTAAATTGGTTCAAAATTAAATTCAATTATGACCGTTATTGAATTGGGCACTCACCACATGGTATGGACAAGCAAAATACAGATGCCTTGGATTTTTTTTTAATCTGGATATCTTCACAACACATTAGCCATAGCTACCAACACATATTCGACGTGGCCATGTAGTGGAAGTTGTAGTAGAGGTAAAAGAAGCCATAGCTTGTTTTCTGACCATGTAAAAGACTAAAATACAACAAATACGTTAACATGTAGTTGCCGCATCATTTAGAGTTCAGGAATTGTTTATGTATAAAATGAGAAATGTCCCCATTTGTTAGTAAAAAATGGGGTTTTACAAAAGAAAAAAATGACCACCAATCGATTCCCAATTATTCTAATCAGAAGCTCTCATTATCTAGCAAATGCCCTACACCAATCCCTAATTGGTGCTTGTACAGTTTCTTCCTTCCAATTCCACCTCTTTAATTCCAATTTCATGCGAGTTCTCTCTCTATGTGTGTTACTAACAATGGAATTGTTGATCAACAAGGTAAAGTGGAAGTTGGGAACATTTGGGCTGTACAATACAACCATGCGTATCTACTGAATCACTTTCAAATACAAGATCAAGTGTAACCATGTATAAAAGTAGCAATTCTAACAGTTGCAGATGTAAGATAAATTTAAAAACTCGAAAAAAAAAATGACAACTTCAACAACAACCACGAAAACAAAAAAAGAAAAAGAGAAAAAGAAAACAAAGAGGTACTTTAGCATTTCTAACCCATCAAAATTCAGATAATTTTCCATATGCTTTCTAGTCTATAAACAAATAAATGTTTTATCTTGCAAATTTCTAAAATTTTGTCCATACACAGGACATATATATAGAATGGAAAAAAGAAAAAAAAAGTAAAAAATGGAGGATTCTTACCCAAAAATCGACGTACAAATGCTGCTCAGAATCAAAGAGATGAGGAAAAAAAATGTAAAAAAAAAAAGAGATACTTCAGCATTTGTAACCCAACCTTCTTCACATACTTTTCCAGATGCTTTAATATAAACACATAAATGTTTTGTCTTGCAAAAATGTAAAATTCAGTCCACACACAGGACATATACAAAATGGGAAAAAATAAAATAAAATAAAAAAATTGAGGACTCAATATCCAAAAATCAGCATACAAAAGCTGCCTAGAATCAAAGAGATGAGAAAAAAAAAATGTAACAGACCACGCCACTTTACAAAGATAAATTTTGTAAAGAAAACCCAAAGTTTAGATCTGATGGAGCATCCATCATCATACACTGTTTTTCCCATCTACCAAACAAACAAAGAACATCCACACAACAAAAAATTGGACAATTACTAAATCACCTAGCAGATCGGGTTGAAGAAGATGACATATACCCAAAAAAAATAAAATTAAAGTACCAGACGATCGGTGGTGGTAAGGACGGGATGGATGCAGTGTCGCCGGCGATGTCCACTCCAACGGGCTTGGGCTGTGGACAGCTTTACTATTCTTCTTCGCCATTGAGCATCTGTGTTTTTTGCCTCCTTCTTTCAACGTCTAATAGTGCCTTAGGTGAGAGAGTGTGTGGTTTGAATTGGTGCTGGTGTGAGACAAATAGATTAGCAATGGGTGTAATTTGGTAATTTGCATAGATACTAAGTTGTTCCCTAGCCACGTGAATGTTTTTTTGTCTCTTGTGGCTAATTTAGCCTATTTTGGACGAATGTGGGTAAATTAGCCCAAGACCGGATTGCCAAACCAAGGCTTAGCTTTGCTACACTTGAGATTTTTTGTTTCATGGGTGGACCAAAAAACTGTTCATAAAGTACTACTTGGACAGGACTCAGGTCACAATATCTATCTTGAATAATTTTCTCCGGCAGATCAGACAAGACTTCATCTTTTGTTCTGCGGAGGAGAAAAGGCATGACCTAATAAATACAATATCTTTCAGCAAGATACAAAGCATAGAACTATTTTGATTCTTCAAAGTTATCACCAGCTTAATAATAATAATAAGGAACCTCCTTTTGTAGAAAGTGCCCCTGCTTGTGATGTCCCAAATCCTTATTAAAACAAATTCGGTATTTCAATCTAGAATTTCATTTCCTTTTGATCATCCTTGCTATTTTGGAACCTTATGAGTCTCTTGTTATTGTCTATTCTTTTCTCTAAAGTTATTCGAATACATCCTAGTGTGTTCCGGGGTGTCGTTTTGCATTCTTGGGCGTTGGAGTGATTTCGAGAATGGTGGGAATAAATTTAGTTAGTTGATGTCTCTATTTTGAGTTGGGACCACTCGAACAGAACTTTTGTCGCTCGAGCGGTAACGTCGACCTTTCAGTATCTCGTTTTGCAGTCTAAACTATTGTGAGTGTGTATTCTTCACTCAAACGAATGTTTCATAGATTAAGCGGTCTTTTGCAGAGAGGAGAGAGGTTTTGGGAGTTGGTATTTTTTGCTCGAGTGCAAAATTGTTCGCTCGAGTGGTCTTGGAATTTGAATTGTTCGCTTGAGCATAGGTTTGTTTGCTCGAGCGGTCTGTCTGCGGTCAGCTTCAAAAAAAATGTGTCCAATCACTTAAAAGTTGAGCTTTACACACTTCTGTCCTCATTTTTTCACTTTACTCTCTCTCTCTCTCTCTCTCTCTCTACATTTCACTTTCTTTTATTTCTCTCATCTCTCTTTAAATATACACCCACCAACCCTTATAAATTCCTTAATCCCTCCAAATCCATTCGGGTTTTGACCCTAGTACCCTCATTATTATTGGAGAGCTCACCAATGTCTACGTGGTGTACAGTAGAGATTGAATTTCAACGTCGTTGATTTTGAAGCTTATCTCAGTTTTTCTTCCCAAATCTTAAGATCGGGAGTTTTTTTGAGTTATATATATGATTTTAGTATGTCTAGTTTATTTTCCTATGGTTTTGAATGTAAGGTTTGAGTTTTGTACTGTGGGTTTTAAAAATGTTGAGGAAATGATTTTTCTTGTGAAGATGTACAAATTAAAAATGTTTTATGAACTTATAAAACTCTTGGAAGTACCTTGTGAGGAGAATTCATGAAAAATAAAGGAAAAACCCTTTTTGGATCAAATCCTTGTTTTGAAGAAATTTGGGAAAAAGTGGATTTTGTGAAATATCCATGAAATTGTTGTTAAATTCCTTAAGAAATTGATAGAACCATTCTTATGTTGTTGTGTAGTTGAGATATTCATGAGATGGATAAATGTGTTTTTGGAAAATGTTGAAGATCATGAAATGATATAAGTTTGGACTATGAAACGAATATTGATTGCGAACATGAAATGGCAACATATGTCTCATGGATTTGTATTTTGTCATGATTTTTAAAACTATTGAACCATAGAAGTTCACTTTGAATAAGTGTTGAGAATTATGAAAATATTGTACAAATGAGATACATATATGTAATTGCCTCCCATTTCACTCATTTGCATCACTTAGAATATTGTTCATTACGATAATGCCTTGAAAATTAATTCATTGTTTTGAGAAAACAACTGTTGCTATTGAAATATTTTGGGGTAAATATGTTTGGTAAGTCCAGATATGTGGTGTAATTGGTATTGTTTAAGTTGGCATGAGTGTCTATGGTGAAAAATCGAAAACACGCACGGAGGAGGTACCACATGCCTTCTAGTTAGGAGCCAATAAAGTGGGAAAATTAGTAATATTTGTTATGCTTACTTGCAGATACCAGTTTAGGGATTACTTGTTTACCACCCCATTGTCATTATTTGAATTTCATGGAGATAATGAACTTTTCGATAGGAACATTGCATGTGTTTCAAAAGAATGGAAAACTTATGACACTAGGACATGGAATGGCATGGCATTTGTATTCATGTATATGTGACTACTTAAACATATATACTTTGTTAAGATATCTCTACTGGGTTTTGTGTTCACTCCCAATGGATTTGTGAAGGAAAAGATGTGGTGATCCCACCTAGTTAAAGGTGTGGAATGTCTTGAGAGCACGAGACTCTTTTTCTTTTGTGATCTTTGGCAAGCCAAGGGCTTAATGTGTATGGGTTTGACAACCATTTTTGTGTAACCAGGCTTAAGCCTTGGAACTTGTAACCTTTGGGCATTTATTTTGTTGTTATTTCATTTACTTTTATATTGTCACATGTGCTATGGATTTATCCTTGTCACGCCCTGGATTTACAAGGTCTGACCCACTTGAATGAACCCATAGCCGATAAATAAAAATGACAATAAGATAGAATAAAATAACATCTCTCATGCAAATGGATATTATACAATCAAACAATAAGTGAGTTTATCTAATTTTATAAACCGTATATCCAACTTCTAAGTGAAATGAATGCTCTTTATATAAAACATATAATGATGTGATACATGAAATTGAAATACCTGAAAGCTTACATCATATACAAAGGTGAAACCCTTACGAGAATGGCACTCGACCTATTAAATAAACAAATGCCCCAAGGCCAACAAATACAGGAGCACTCATACTCAGCTCCAACACATCCATTGTCTTATTCCATCTACATTTATGTAACACACCTAAAAAATATTTCTAGCCATGTGGGATGAGCATAAAGCCTAGTAGAGAATATTTCAAAAACTAAATATGCTTCACTAGCATAAATGATCATGAATACTATACATATATACAGTATGCTCAATGCATTATCCAAACCATTTGATTCCCAACAAAAATCCCTTCTTTCCAATCATCAAAACCTTTCATTTATTCAAAACGTTTTCTAAAATCAAAATATCTATTTGATAAAAACCCATTTCCAACACAAGCCCGTATATCACAGTATCAACCAGCAATTACATTGCTAAACCAAAAGCGAATACATCACTAAATAAAAGCAAATACGTTGCTAAACATTTTCCAAAACATCCTTTTCAAATTAAAATGATAATAAATAAAATTGGTAAATTTCCAGGGCTATAGTTTTCATAGTAGTAACTATACAAGTCACTATGCCATTTTACTTGGATTATCCAGATGGAATCGACACCAACTGAGCGGGTTTTCGGTCTTACACTGAGGACACACATGCCAATTTAATTCTACTCTAATACCCCCTTACAGCTACCACTTTAAAACCCCCTTTCAACAGCACAATACATGTGTTCCGAAATGACATTTCAAAATGATCCAAATGTTTCAAAACAAAATACAAGAATTTTCAAAGCATCCCTTCCAAAACATACAGTTTTGAGTTCCAAAATCCATGACATGCGTCATGATATGAATGATTTTATAACTATTCCAAATTTCCTAATCCATATGCAATTTCTAACACACGGCAATACTATCCTCCATCGACAGCCAAAAAATAGTTATCTCTAATGCAATATTTAAAAGATAACAATACAGATATACAATCAAATAATTATAAAACCGCATTTCCAAAACCCTTATCTGTTGGGAATGCTCTAAGTGCCCCAAAATTAAACCCATTTTTGAAATCTAATGATGTGCCAATCTATGAGAATATCTAAGTCAGTTCTCTCTCTCTCTCTCTCTCTCTCTCTCTCTCTCTCTCACTCACACACACACACACACACACACACACACACACATACAGATATTCTCAATCATTAGTCAATCATATCTTTCACACGTCATTAGATCTAGAAAGTAGATCAAGAAAATATACTTCTATATCATTTTTCATTATTTTATGACTATCCAACTAAAATGCTATTTTCTCAGCCAAAAAAAAAAAAAAACTTTATATGGCATTTCTCATTAATATTTTGTCCAACTACGAATTGTTTTGAGAACTATTAGAAATCGGGTCGGGTTTCAGACCTAGATTTAGGTACCTATGGTGGCATAATCTATGACCCATGTAGTAACCTTATCAGTTTGAACTTCAAACCACCTTATCCTGGGGATAATGGTGAATAACCCACAATCTCATCTCCTGGGGAGATAGAATTGTGAGTGGTTACATCTCTTGCATATATACATATTACGTATTATGGTGATATGGGTTTTAACTGCATAATATTTCTAGAAAAAGTCTCTCTCTCTCTAGCTCTCTGTCATAGAAGAACAACCATGCCTTTGTATTGTGAATAGTGTTGGCAGTTCTTTAGTACTACTCCACTCCTGGGAATTACTCGAAAACATCAACGGGCACGTGACTCACCCACACGATCCATGGATTCGGTTTGAGCGTAAAAGGTATTCCCAAATTTGTTTATTTTCACTGATTATTATTTCTTATTTTTTTCTACATTGGTATCAAAGCCATTGTTGGGTGTTCTCGTGTTATTTATGCATGAATATATATATATATATGATTTGTACATAAAAATTGATGTCTTTAGAACCATCTCTGATCGTCCTACATTTCATATATGTTGTAGTTTGTATTATTTAGATTATATCCGTAAATTTTGCAAAAAAACAGACGGTTGGATTTTGAGAAAAATGTAAATTTATATTTAATTTTCGTAACTTTGACTGGATGTTGTTTTTACATGCTTTGTTTTCATACGAAAATTATATATTTGAAATCCTTATTTCGAGACCTTTGAAACGGTATATTATTGGTCTGATTCCGACTTACAAATTGAGAGAAATCATAAACCTTAATTTGGGTTCGTTTTTGTGTTTTGGTGGTTCATTATAGAAGATGAAATGTCAAAAATCTACACTCACACTCTCACTAGAGAGAGAGTGAATTGAACTCCTTATTTTAGATACTCTCGAAAAATTGAGTTAGATACTCCCAAAATAGAGCCGAAAAGGAGTTTGAAAGGTGGCACATGGGCCCCACGTGCTGAAGGTTGCATTCATTTGCTTTCAAGCACTGATGGGCATTGACACAAGCGCAGATGCACTCTAATGCGCACTGATGCAAGCGCTGTGCATACACTGACGCGCTAACACGCACGTTGACGTCAGTGCTTACCCAAATTGCTGACGTCATCTGCTGATGTAAGCACTGACAAAGGCGATGTGACTATTAAGGCTATATTTGCTTCTTCTTTTTTTAATTTAAAAACTACTTTAATTGCTTCTATATTATTCGTTATAATTCTGATTGAAGCATGACTTATACCATTGGACTCATAATTCATTTTTCTACAATATGTTAAAAGTTCATAATTGTTTGAAAATTAAAAAAAAAAATCATTAATGAATAATTCAATTTTTTTACGTTAAATTGCTCGTAGGGGAGCATGACTTGGATTCTGGACTTGAAATTTTTATAGTAGACTACTAATTTGTCATCTTACATACTGGTATGATTGTTTTTTTTTTTTTTAAATTCTGTAATATTTATTTATGATTTTCTATGTTATTATTAATTCTAGAAAATTCTAGAAAATTATAGAAATCTGTTATGGCATTATTTAAATACTGTATACATCATGTTAAGTTTTTTTAAATGCGTAGAACTTGTAGTATGTTGTTATTTTGAATAGCATGATTTATTTATATTGATGAATTTTAATTTCATGATTAAATTAATCTAGCGTGTTTTCTTTTATGAATTATATTGAGATGTTATCATGTGGAGTTAAATATTTTATCACGCTTTAGACATGCCATAGTTAGTGGGTTGTTGTTCGATTGAGAGAAATCTTTGTAGATTTATTACTGAAAACCAATATATTGCGCATGAATTAAATTAAATTTTGGATAATTGTCATCTGTGGCGCTAGAGATGATTACGAGTATAACGGATTTTCAATCTTGCAACTTGTGTAATATTGTTACTATTTAATTTAGATTTTGCGACAAATTATATTGTGATGTGTTAATCAAATTAATCCCAATGTGCATTTTTTCCTCTAATTGATTTAGCTTATAGAAGTTAATTTGGCTAATCCAGACTTAGTAAAGATGTTCAAATGTGAAGAATGTAATCCCATTCTTTAAATGAGCAAAAAAAAAAAAAGTCTTTGAGACTTTAAGTCAGACCTTAATTGAGCCAAAGTAAGGAAACATGACTCAACGCCATTGTGGT
Organism: Camellia lanceoleosa; assembly: GCA_025200525.1. Taxonomy (NCBI): domain Eukaryota; kingdom Viridiplantae; phylum Streptophyta; class Magnoliopsida; order Ericales; family Theaceae; genus Camellia; species Camellia lanceoleosa. The sequence continues at coordinate 102,216,785 of CM045761.1, read as the reverse complement.
TTTGTTGCCTTATTTGGCACAATAAAAAATGATGTGTGCATTATCATTAGCAGCATGCTAAGCAATTTTGATTGGCAAGATTGGAGTTGTGGGATTTGTAAGCCATCAATAGATCTAGATGTGACCTTGACTATTGAGCTGCGCAGATTGACTTTGTAATTTGACTTTTAATAATGTTGCATCATTAGATGAAGCTATATCCAAGAGTCACGTCATCCAAGAAATGCGAGCTTAAATGAATTTGTAATGCCCTACTAATACATACAGGAACATACCAAGGCAGTCATAAACTAGTGAATGTGACTTCAAACTCAGCCACTAGTGTATTAAGCTGGAGCAGCTCCTCAAACTATTTCCTTAACCGCTCCCTAGCTATGGGAGGGAGGAACTTCTCTTGGAAGACATGCACAAATGCCTCCCATGTGTGTTTGACTCGGTTCTTAATGTACTTCCACCGTTGCCCGGCCTCTCCTTTCAACTAATAGGCTGCTAATGCCACCCGCAACTCATCCTCCCAAATGTCCAAAATCTTGAAGGACTTGACAATTTGCTCTAACCATTTATTCGCCTTCATCAGGTCGGGTCCACCACTGAACTCGACAGGGTTTGAGCGAAAGAACTCCTTTTTCAAAAAGGAAGCTCTAGTTACTGCTTCCACCGTCCTGACCGCTTGCTCGACTCTAAGTATTTCCATGGACTCCCAAAGAGCCCATGCCATCTCTCTGGTTAAGGCCCTTATAGCTTCTTGGGCCGGTGGAACGGGTATAGTGTTTTAACCCACTCTTTCTTCTTACGGAGGGATCTCGGGTTAGGTTAGAATGTTGGAGCTGTCCTCCTAAGATATTGGCTAGTTCCATAGCAGTCAAGGACTTCCAAGTAGAAAGAGTAGTGATCAGGTGCCTTTCCAAAAGGATCTCGATGAATGCAACGGACAAAAATCATATCATAGAAGTTTAACTCCACACGCATACAATCACATACATGCACAAAACACACAAGACACTCTAAGCATTCCGTTCTGGCCTAGGAACCCTATTGTGACACACGTCACTTCCTATAATCCCAAGGTATTCTAACCTATGGCTCTGATACCAATTTGTAACGCCCTGCTAATACATATAGGAACATACCAAGACAATACCATAATGTACCCCAAAGATCATCTTTCTCATTGAACTAGGATTTAAGAGATTACAATTCAACAATTACATTTCCAAAACACCCTGGTTTCACTTTCCAGTTCAATAAACTAGATGGTCTTACAAAAATAATAAGCCTCAAGGCGTACAAAATACAAAACAAATTCAAAAGTCTAGGTACAATGCCTTCTACATCATTAACAAAATATTCTCAGACCAAACTTTCCAAATTGAACTACTGTTTGTCTTCCTCAACTCATCAAGGATGTGGGGTATCATCAATTCCTGAAAAATGAAATAGGGTTAAGGTATATGCCCAGTAAAAATACATTTAACCAAGTATTTAATTATTCGAACAAGCATGTGACATCATTGAGACAAACACCATAAGGGGTTTATGTACACATGCAATTATTGTCGATCATGTAAACACCATAACAATTTAATCAGCATATTTTACATCCCACATCATTCATCATCACATCCAAAGAAAATAACCCATATGTCCTATGTAAGAGTCCAAGCCAAAACACAAGCTTTTTTTTGTTTAAAAACCATCCCCACATTTACCGACTATTATACGGCAGGACATGAGCATCCAAAAATCATCCGTTTTTCCATTTTTGCGGACTACAATATGGCAGGACTAGTGGACACCCAAAAAAATTTTCTCACATTCGTCCAGCGATATGCCTAGACAGGACAATTGGGCACCTTTAACTTCCCCCGCGCGAGTACCAACACAACTTACACAACATCAAAACTGACTCTTACCCGGACTCATGCTCTATGGACAATTCATCAAATTTCCATTCAATCACCAAACATTCAACATTGTCAAGCATACAACATCACATAACATGCAAGGGAACCACCACCAAAATCACAATTCCATCTCCACAATAATATTCTTATATCTCATTTCCTCATTATTCACAATATTCTAATACCTTAAGGAAATTCTCAATTAAAATACCCTTCTCTACTCAATTTGAAATTAGGGTTTTATTACATTTGGGACTTTCTCTATTTCTCCATTTATACGTGTTTCCATTACTATAATATGCATATTTGATAAAAAAGAGTTTGGGGAATTTCAATTAAAAGTAAGGGAAAAGTCTACTTTATGTAAATTAAGAGTTTATTATAACTTAAACATCAACATTTCATCTTAAGCCACAACAATACCACAATTACTTCTTCAAAACAAAGAAATACAAGGTCAAAGGTAACCATACCTCGATGATCAAGCAAGATAGAAAAGCTTCTAGGAGAATCCTTTCTAGATCCAAATTTCAATTGGTAAAAAAGTAATGTCTTCAAGTCTTCTTCACTTTTTGGTAAGTGATCTTGGCCAAATCTTAGCAAAATGGAAGGTATTTTAGAGTGAGAGTATAGGGTTTTTTCAAAAATAAGGAGAGAGGAAAGAAGATAGAAAAGAAAAAGGTAAGGAAATGATTTAGAATGTCCTTTTTAAATTGTTGATATTACGCAGACCGCTCGAGCTCAACTTCCTACACTCGAGCATAAGACACAAACTTGGAAGGCTCGCTTGAGCGACAAATCTTTTGCTTGAGCGTAAAATGACAAGTCCCAGAAGTTTTTCAGAGCTATAGGGAAACAACTGGGAGCCAACATTCTCCGCTCGAGCGCACTTCTTGCGCTCGAGCAACCCACCTATAAACTCGCGATATTCTGAGAGCTACAATTCTCCACTCGAGCGCAACTTCCTTCGCTCAAGTGGGAACCTGTAACAAATGTCACAAGTTAGTCATTAAGTGTAAGATGAGTAACCAGTATGAGCAGTGTTTTGCTTTCTATCCAACTGATGGGAATGAATGGAGCAAAATTTCACGCACTATGATAGTGTGCATTGAAGTATATCACTTGGAGCTAAAAGATTAGCGTTTAGAAATTGCAAAATCTATTATCACTAAGTGAGAAGAGTGTGAGACATGAGGAGGTGCTTCTTTTTATGATTCCTTAACTAGGCTAACTCTTTTGAATGTCATTTACCACTAAGTGCAAAAGTGGTAGCATAGTAATGAAAGGTCAAGGTCAACAAGGTTGTTATGACTTTAAGAATATGACACATTGCTCGTGAGAGCATTCTGTTGAATTAGACTCTGTAGCCTAATTCCTGCTTAAGTTGCTTCAGGAGCTGTCATAGATTGATTGCTTATTCTCTCTTTCTTGTGGATAGTAGAATTAATTGCAACTAACTATGAAGCGAGAAACAAAGATGGCAAGAGGAATATCGTCATGTTTCAACTAAATACCGTAAAAGTGTATAGAGAATAAAATTGACTTGAAGATTCAGGGGATTAGCATTTACTAGTTAAATTTGCGACCTAAGCACATTAGATATTTCTATGACATCCTTTTATGATCTATTAAACATGAGTTAGACATGAGTCATTGCCTAGTTGGACCTAAGCCTTACACTTGTCTTCGAGAACTCACACATTAGGATGATTGGAATTAGTTTATGACATTGGTCATGAACCGGTGGCTTATTATACTTAATCACAATGATGAGAAGGTGACATGGATGGCTTAAGTAGGCGTTCTTGGGCCCACTCGCTTGCGGCATCTTGCTCTCATGTGAATGTGAAACTTTGTTCATAATGGTTGCACACAAGTAAGTTAGAAAGCCACAAAAAGGCATCTACATTGGCACATTTGGTCGTGGTAGCGAATGTGAAAATTTTCCACATCATTACTGGGTGATTAAGAGGGAAACATTCATGATTGCTCCGCAAAATGATAAAGAGTCTAGGATAGTGTCAAAGGCACTCTAGTCCCTTGTTTTTAGAAAGTGGATCAATGGTGCTCATTTTAAGATGAAATCTTTGAGGATTAACCATTTCTAGGATTTGGTTAACTTTCCACTATGACGCGAAACTGTTCTAAAGTTATGCCTCATTTGGATAGTCATTTTTAGGGCATAAGGCTCGCTAGATATCAAAAAGTCGCACCATTGAGAAAGTTGTAAATCATGAGAATACTTTCTCCTAGGGAGTAAGGCTAACTTCGACTTAGGCTATGATTGACATAAGTTCGGAACTTTACTTTGTAGACATTGTGACTCAACTTCTTGTTGGAGAATTGAATAAGTAACGGATTTACCTTCTACTTTTATGGCAAAAAGTTAGGAGTGCAAAAGATTGTCAACTCCAATAAATCTTTTACAGCTCAAAATAGTTATCCAAATAGTGATTCTTAGATTTCATTGAGCCATGATGGGCCAACGATGATCGATGAAGACCATTGAGGCATGATCAATGGTCTAAAAGAAATTTTTCCTTACTTAATCATAATGAGCGAGGAATTTATAGGGTTGTTGCTACTTAGGGTTGGCAGTCATCTGCTTTAGACATGATGGACATAGGTGATGTAATTTATATGCTCAGATGTTCCATCCTTAGGGATTGTTCTGGGATAATTCTCAGTTTGTCTTTGATGACTTACACAAGGAATATCCCAGAATGATTTTAGATGTGAAATTGCAAACATGTTGACTTACGTATCGGTAAAAGCTAGAGTCTCAACTATTGAGTGAATCCTTAGATTATCTTAAACTGAAACAAATGGCTTCTATTCCTTGATCTTTTGTTGTGGAAGCCTGAACTACGCTATGAGGATATGTTCGGCATGATGAGTGTTATCTTTTGTAGATGGTCAATTGAGTAGTTTAGACCTTAACCTTGCTTATTAGACTGTGGATAGGATGCTTTAATAGTAGTGTATAAATTTGCCCCTTATAAGATTCAATGCGCTAGTTGGGTGCATCTTGAATGAATGCAAATTGGTCACTAGAATGTCTTTAGAGAGGTAGTTGCACATGAGATGGTGATCTTGAATCACTTCATGTGAAGCGCACATAGTGGATTCCGTTGTACATGCTTATCGCAAAAGGTCTTGATAGGGCACAAACTGTGATTATGTTTTTCAATCGATCGCTTATTTTTGTGAGTTTATGGGATATTGATGATATTATGTAGCAGATGATGATGTCAGCAGGCAAGATTGGCTCACTCACACGAGCAATCGCCCTTGGCGCTTGGGAGCGAGTAAGGATGAGACTAGTGTTTTATCCACTATTTATGTCGCCTTGGTTGCGGCCAAGATAAGGTCGTGTTAAAGACCAAACATGGATGTTAGTATCCACTTTTCATGTTCTGCCTGTTATGATTAGCCGGATGTGAGACCTCATTTGGCGCCTAGAAGGCGAGCAAATAAAGAATTCAGGTTAGGCACTAGAAAGCGACTTGTGTGCTTAAGAGCGACTAGACTAAGATCTGTACGGTATATCGAGTATGACATCACTCTTTGGAAGAGTTTCTCCACCGTAACATGTATTCATATTACATGTGCTTGGAGACTGAGTAATGAAGTAAGAGAATGGAGCCCTGCTTTCTCACCGTGTCATTATTGATATACTTTTGTATCCTTTTGTGACCTTTAACTATGTCATAAGGTGAGGGGTTGATGTTCTGCTACTTTGGTATGTTGCCTATAGTCATGTATGATTCGGCCTTAAGAGACATCGCTGGGAAAGTGGTCAACCCTAAACTAAATGACATGAAGGCGAAGGGAAGATCATTTAGTATTACACCTCTGTTGTATATTTACTCTCGGCAACCCACATCACTTTGTATGAGACGCGGATTGGGTGTGAATATATTGCATGATATGAGAGGGTCGAGCATGCTCTATAAGAGATTAGAGATGCCTTGGTTTGGGGTATATGAACACTATTTTTATATTTAGGTTCATGTATCTATGCTGGCTCTTTTGAGTTTCTAGTGTAGAGCTCCAACATGCAAGTGTCTTCAGTGGTTGCACAATCAATTGGCAAGCATGAGGTTGTTCAAGGTTTGGGCAGATTGAGATGGAGATAGAGATAGAGATGTAGCACTGTCATGCCAACCCATATGCGAATGGGAGATATTGGAAATTGGGTTGGGTTTCGGACTTGGATTTGGGCGCCCATGGTGGCATGACCCATGACCTATATAGTGACCTTATCAATTTGAATTTCAAACCGTTTTATCCTAAGGATAAGAGTGAATAGCCCACAATCTCATCTCCTAGGGAGATAGAGTTGTGGGTGGTTACATCTCTTGTATCTATATATATTACGTATTATGGTGATATGGGTTTTAATCGAATAATATTTCTGAAAAAAAAGTCTCTCTCTATGTCTCTGCCATAGGAGAACAACCATACTTTTATATTATGAATAGTGTAGATAGTTCTCTATTAGTTCTACTCCATTACTTGAAATTATTCGAAGATATCACTGGAGACACTTGATTCATCCACATGATCTATGGATTCCGGTTGAGCGTAGAAGGTACGCTCGAATTTGTTTATTCCCACTGATTATTATTTCTTTTTTTTTTTTACATGAACTAATTATTTTAATTGACTTTTTAAATTTTTATAAAAAGATATGTAAAAAAAAAAAAAAAAAAGTAAAAACATTGACTTTATAATAATAATTTTTAACTTTTTAATTATTTTAAGTGATTCCTAAACTGCCGCCAATTAAATACATGTATGTAATAACTACGCCTTACTCTCATAAAAGACAACCTTGCACTGGCAATTGCAGCATCCAAACTAATGAGAGAAAGATATTTGGCAAACACCAACACCTGTTTCCTTTTTCTTTTCTTTTTTTTTTTTTGGGTAAACTGGAACTTCATTAATTAAAACTGAAATACAAGGTTCTGAGATAACTAATCCTCCATGCATCATCATACAAATGATTTGCCATGCAAATAAGAGTAGGCTAAAAAATATGCAAATTATCACTTACATGAGATGCTTGATTTGCTAATACGTCCCCGCAACCATTTGCCACGCCGTACACATACTTAATTGTTTGAACCCCAGGCTGACTCATCAGGAATCTGCAGTCCCAAATTCAATTGCTGAACTGTGCATGCAATCGTTTGTATCCATGATAAGCTGAATAACAAGTAGAGCTTCAACTTCAATTTCAATGCTACAATATCCTTTAGCAAGGCTGTGCCTGTCCTTAAAATATGTACACATGTAATGACAAAATCAACAATTGTAATGTGTCAAGACATTCTCAACCCCCAACAAAAACCAGTAATTCTATGAACTAGAAACATGATATATGACTCGCATTCACTCACAAAACTTTCATGATTATTTTCATGAAAAGTTTTTCATAATACCTAACATTGCTGATACATTAATATAATCTTAACCACATGCTATATTTCTTAATTATTTTCATGGTCTCAAAGTCGGGGACAATAGACTTTTTAAACAAAAACAGCTCATTCACACTCCCACGATCTCTTAATTTTACCCAAAACATGATGCTTCCCACAATATACCAAATTAATCCTAACCACACTACATTTCTTAGTTGTTTTCCTAGTCTCAAAGTCTGGGACAGTATACTTTTTCAACAAAAACAGCTCATTCACTACCCCACGCCTCACAAGAACCACGAAGCGATGTTGGATACCCAAAATTTTTTTTCAGAAATTTACTCTGGTCATATTTATTTTAAGTCTGAACCCTATTACAAACCTATTATACAAGAGTGAATATGAACACAACTTTGGGAGTTCCCAGCTTTATCACAAAGCCTCAACTAAGGCAACAGAGTTGCTCTCAAAAAGCAACTAAACTTAACAAACAAATCCATAAATCTACAACAGCATATCCCCACATGCCAACTCCGTACTCAATAATTCTACGTGCCCAAAATTTGATGATAAAATTAAACACAATACACTTGCAAAAAGTAAATCCTACCAATCAAACACAGCCTGCTCTTGTTAGTGTTATATACCCGATTCTGTTTTCAAACATCATCCAAGTTGTATAATTCTCACTCTACCAAACATCATCCGTGTTATCAACTAAAAACCCTTTTCTCTCTCCATTATTTTCAACCTTATCTCTCACGAACACATTGCAAGTAGTAGCATTGCTCATCTCCAAGCCATTGCTAGTAAATTTCTTAGCCTTCATAGCCTCACCTTCCCAGTCCGTCCGCATCAACACAACATAGAGAATAGACACGGCACATGCAACTTGGGCTGATAAGAGCCCTATCCAGAGACCACTAAAGCCAACCCTGAGGAAAAAGGCTAAGCCAACAGCCACAGGAGTGCCCACAAAGTAAAATGAGATGAGGTTGATGCGGGCACCCACGGCAGGCCTGGCAGTGCCACGTAGGATACCACAGCCTGTTGTTTGAGGACAGTTGCCGAGCTCGCAGAGGCCCATGATTGGCATGACCAAGGCAACTAAGGCTTTGACTGGCTCATCGTTTGTGAATAGGCCACCCCACCTTTCCCTGAAGATCACTGTCCATACAACATTGATGATACCGATCACCAATGCACAGCTCAATGCCACCATTGCGGCCAGCTTAGCCTTGTATGGCTTCCCAGCTCCAAGCTCGTTTCCTACCTGCACATATAGTGCAGCAGTTAATGTTAAATAGAAGGGTATGAAAAAATTTCCTTCAATTGCCAATATGCAATGAATATTTTGGGAAAATTGTAGATAAGTGCAGCAGTTAATTTTTTTTGGGGTGGGTAAGTCATAAATTAAAAAACCAAAAATATACACAGCTACAAGGGGCATGGCCCAGGACCTAAACAAAACTATACAAACAAAACCAACCCATGAAGAGCGGCTGGGCAAATGAAACAAACAAACTAAAAATCAACCAAACCTAACAAGAGCAAACCAACCAGATTTGGAATAGTCAGAGCTGATAATTGGATGGGATTTGAAACAACTCAATTAAGCAACCTAGACTCCGTATGTTAAATAGAAGGGTATGAAAAAATTTCCTTCAATTGCCAATATGCAATGAATATGTTGGGAAAATTGTAGATAAATAAGAAAATTCATTGTAAATCAAATGGACAAGTGAGATGTGCTTTTGATGCAAGTGAAAGTAGTGACCCGAGCACAATTCTCTCACATGCAATGTTTATGGGGCACTAGTTTGTCTCAAATCAAATGCAATATTTATGCATCAACTTGCAAATATCAAAAGAAAATGATTCTTGATACATGATTATGTCCAAAGAAAAATATGATTCACCATTATGGAGGGACCTATCATAGTGTTTATTGTGTGGATCTATGTAAACTAAGATCTATATCACAAATGGTACAAATCACCAATTTTGTATCATTGTTTTGTATGATCATCTACATAGATTCTTGTAATTGGTTCCCTATTTAGAAATAATCATTAAGAAAATAATGAAGGTGAGTAATATATTTTCATGTGCCCCAGCAATATAAAACAGGGGAAAAAAAGGTAATATATAATATTGCTCAATCTATATATCCTTAACGTAAAAAAATGCGACTTAGTGCACAAGACTCGTGTTAAAATGTAGTCTAGAAATAGCAAAATGAATGCAATTTTACCCTAATTTCTGAAGTGGCAGTTTTCACAACTCAAATTTGTACAAGGAACAACCTATGAAGCAGTGCAGATGCAGAAGTGCGCCCGATCTGGCAAAATCTCAAAAAAAGTAGGGTATGCAGATGCATTTTATGCGCCAATAAATATATATATTTTTATTATATATAATAAAAATTATAATTTATAAAATTTATTATATATATTATATATGATCAATTATATTATATATTATACATGATCAATTATATTATATATAAAAATTTATTATATTATTATATATTATATGTATGACCAATTATATATAATATATCTTATAATATATATATATTATATTATATATCTTATAGAAGTCAAAGACGAAGAGGAGCAGAAGAGAACAGAGGCGAGAGAGCAAAGTGACCGAGAGACGAAGAGAGAGAACAAGAGAACAGAGGCGATCGAGAGCGGAGAGAAAGCGAGAGGCGAGACGATCGATCAACGATGAGCGTAAGATCGGTCAAAGAGAGAGACGATTGATCGATCGATCGAAGAGAAAACCCTAGAATCGACGCCTCTCTACACTATCAGGTTCGATCTCTTCCATTTCCTCTGTCTCTCTCTCGATTCCCTCTATAGATGTGTTTATGGTATGTTTAAAGCACGAGGCTATCTCTCTCTCTCTCTCTCTCTCTCTCTCTCTCTCTCTCTCTCTCTCTCTCTATGTATGTATACATGTAGTTTGAGTATTTTTGCCCGAGAACGCATTCCATGGCGTGCCTTCGCATCCATGCCGCATCAAATGTACCAGACGTGCAGACTCCCTTTGCCGTGCAGATGCACGTGCAGTGCAGTACTCGTACGGCAACATTTTAGGAGTACCGGTGCTTCTTAGGGAACAACAATCCTCAAAAGAATAAGACGAGTCCTTATGCAAAAGAATAATAATTGTTTTCAAAATAAGCCTTTGAACTGAACTCCTCTACTACACCCCCCCCTCTAAGTTTGGATCACACCCCCCCTCTAAGTTTGGATCACACGCGTAGACTTTCATACTGGAATCCAAAGTCAGCCGGACTCGTACCTTCCTAGACTTTGACTATGGAGAAATCTTTGTAATCAACCCAAGCAAGAATGCAAGTAAGCTTATTCGTCCTCGAACATAATTCGATTAATTGAACTATTGATCACTGTTTTAACCGAACTCAAAATTGTTTCGACAATTAACACAAATCACTTTAAATTGCCATCTACTTAACAACAACTAATTATTATATCACTGTGTGCCTTTCAAATAAATAACTTAAGTAGATGCTAAAATCAAAATGAAAGCCAATGGAAGCAAGTGACCTTTTCAAAGTGTACATCAAGTATAGTATGGGCATGAAAAGGTGGATAATATAAGGTCACCTGGTTCACTTTTGTTACAAGTATAGTTTCATCACATACCAATGGAATAAAAGAGAGCATGGGCACAAAATAAAAGGTAGAAAGAGCGAGTGAAGACACTTGTCCTTGCTAAGATTTTTCCAATCACAATCCATTTATGATGTGGGTGTGGGTACCCTACAAGTGGAAGTGTGATGCAATCAAATAACAGATTAAAAGCATAATCTTCACACACACACACATTCATGCATACCAGATGACATGAAAGCAACCTAAAGTATTCTCCTTTTCTTTACCTAACAAAATCAAGTGACTTTTATTATATATCTCATAAATTGATTGCAAGTGTAGTTAGGCACAAAATATATATATATATATATGTATTTTGTTTTTGTTGCGAGAGGACAAGATCATTTTGGTTCGTGCAAAAGCTTCACCAACATCGATATAATTTTGAAAAATAGTTCAAAAAATGTAAGGGAGAAAATCCTCTCCAATGCTACTGGAGTTCATCACGTGTCCCATTTGACAATCTATACCGTTCATTTTATAAAATCTTACGTGTATATTATCTGTAAAAAAAAATCAAATTGATTTGATATTCATAAATGCATAAATTTATTACGCTTTTTGAAAAAAAAATAAATGACCTATTTTCAAAATTATACTTTTTAAAGACAAACATAATAAAATTATATATTTATGAATATCGGATCAATTTGATTTTCTTTTTTCAAAAATGATTCGCGTGTAAGACTATACAAAATGAACCAATTAGATTGTGGCGAGCCCCATTGACTAGCACCCTCTAATATGGATGGGAGATGATCTCCCAAATATTACATATAAACAAATTTTTTATCACCAAACAAAAAGACAATTAAGTTCGGTGTGTATTTAATAATATAGCCCAACCATATTTCTTTCTAACAATAACAAAATCTCATAAAAAAATCTGCTCAAGTATAACATTATTCAAAATACAATTGTTCTAATCTAATTATAAACTGTGTTTGGCTATTAAAAATACAATTGCCTTACTCTAATACTAAACTCGGTGTTTGGCGACAGAGGAAAAAATAAAATAAAAAAACACTGGGCCACTTCAGGTAATTTCAACCGTTACATAGTGTAATTGCTTGCATCATTTGAATATTTATGGACCCAAGCTTATTTATGTTAAAAAATAATAGATTATTTTTAAAATTGTGTTTATCTATTTAATTTAAATAAATAAATATAATAAAATCATACAACTATGGAATCAAATAAATGATTAATTACACCAAAAACCCTTTTAGTAAATACCACTTTACTTCCCTCACATATGAATCGGTACATTTTGACATTTCAAATATGAATCTATTCTCATTCAAAAAAAAAAAAAAGGAAGTATGAATCTATTCAACCTTTTAGACCCTTTTAGAGGGTTTATTTGTACTCAGGATCAAAATATAAGGAGGTAAAATGATACTCCCAACTAATCAAAAGCGTGTTGATGTAATTAACCATCAAATAAACAGTTCATATGTCAAAACCGAATCGATGATAGGTTCATACCCCAACTCCACCTCCTCAGTCACTCAAGAAAAGCCAAATCCCAGTGAAAATATTCTCATAAAGGTGTTTGGGAAGTGGCTCAGCTCCATTTCAGTTGATTTTTTGATTTTTTATTAAAAAGAATCGAAAAATATAAAAAATAATTCAAACAGGAAATATCATATAGTATTGTCACATGTACTTTCAATGATTGGTAATGTTATACAGTATTTTGAAATTATTTAATAATTTTGATGAGAATGCAATTTGTTTGTGTAATTGATATGATTAATGATTAAGAAAAGTATGAGATTAAGAAAAATATGAGAGAAAATATTGTCTTCAATATCCTAAATGATTGCCAGAACTTGAAAAGTATGTCTATTTTTTTGGACTTAATAGCAATCACCTTATTTGGTTCTACAATTTTCTAAATTTAATTTTTTGAAAATTGAGTTTTGATTTTTTGTATTTTTTTTTATTTTTAGTGATTTTTTTAATATTTAAACAAAAAAATTTTATGTTTTAAATGCACTTAAGCTAGATATACTTGAAACAGGAAAATGTGTAAAAAAATATTTTAAAAAATAAATAAATACAGAAGAATATAAAAATATACTGAACTTTTGTACTTATTTTTACTTTTTTGATATTGAGTGATTTTATTTTTTTTAATTCACAAATGTTAACTATATTTTTTAAGAATTTTTTTTTTTTAAATTCCTGATATTAAAATTTTATAAGATAAATGACATACAATGCTTTCATAGTAATTGTGATCCCTCAATATTTTTGCAGCAAATATTTGACTCAAAGAAATTTGTATCCGACTCTGTGAAATTTTGGCCTCCGACATAGAGAAATTTTAATTTTTACAAAAAAAATTTATCGCAAGACTTTTGGTAATAAAAAAAATCTTAAACATCTCCTACTATACAAAATTAGAGAAAAATATTTCACTAATTTTTTCTACTTTTTAATTATATTTATATTAAGGCCTCATTTGGCATAACAGTTTTAATCTAAAAGCCAAAACAAATTACAAAAAAAAAAAACCAAAAAGCGCATAGCCTATACCAAAAAATCACAAATTTCTTTTTTTTTTTTTTTTTTTACACATCTTTTCGTAAAAAAATAAAAATTCATTTTAAACATACTAGTTTTTTTAACCATATTTTAGCTAAAAAAAACCAAAAATTATTAAAATAGCATGTTCTCAAATCAAGCTTAGTATATTTTAAAAGTAAAAATTTTGCTTAAAATATTTTTAAAAAAAAATTACTAAAAACAAATAAAAAATACAAAAAACAAAAAATTTAATTTCTAAAAAATTCAACTTAGGTCTCGGCTGGCATGTTATAGTATTAACTTAAAAATCAAAAAATTATTAAAAAAATCAAAAAAATCAAAAACTTATACCAAAAATTCAAACATTCACTTTTTTTTCTATTTTTTTTATTTTATATATTTTCGTAAAACACTAAAAAATTATTCCAAAATATACTAATTTCTTACCTCATATTTTAACCAGAAAGACAGAAAATTACTAAAATAACCCGTTTCCAAACCAGGCCTCAGAAAATTAGAACAAAATAAGGTGAATGCTCTCATATTTATATAATTAGACCATCTCCAACTTTTACTCAAATCTATCTTCAAATTTAAATTTGATGAAAAAATCTTAAAAATGAGCTCCTACAGTTTCATCAAAGTGATATCAAATAAAAGAAGGTAGATATTTCATGAAATAGTAGTGTTGATCTTTACCAAATTTAAATTGTTAACCGGATGTCAACCAAACGACAAGACAATGTGAAAAAAATTAAATCAAAATTTTAATTTTAGTATTGGAGTGAACGGTACCAAATCAAAAATTTCATCAATTTTTAACTCAAATTTAATAAAAAAATTTATTGAGATGGTGTTACATATAGGTCCAAGGATACCAGTCCCAAACATCCCTATTCTCATTTTTCAAATCACTCATAACTATTAAATATGCAATGATTATGAGTGATTTGAAACAGCGGGACAGGAATATTTTTGGGACAGAGATCCTTGCTCTAGATATAGACATATGTATACAAGTAAAGGTAGAATGGAAGAAAATGAGCTTACTCTGGCAGAAACACAGCCAGCCAAGGCCATGGGAAGAGTATACATGAAGCTGGTAGTCTGAATAAGAATCCCGGTAGCTGCCACAGTGTGTCTGGGAGTCTCCAAATACCCAGCAAGCACCGTCACTATCTCATACCACCACCACTCCAAACATATCCCTAAACAACTCGGCAACGCCAAACCCAACAGCGGACCCACCCCACCCCACACTCCTCCAATCCCCACCTTCCATCTCCACACCTCCACTCTCCCGTACCCGTACACGTACCCCCCCATCAGCACCACCATCTGCAGGTTCGTCATCACCGAAGCAATCGCCACCCCCCTCACCCCCATTCCCATCACCACCACCGCCAAGTAATTCAACGGCACGTGGAACATCACCGCCACCAGGCTACAGTACATCATCGGCTTCGTCACCCCCTGTGACCTTAGATAAACCCTCATCGGCTGTAACAGCGTGTTCGTTAACAGGTCCGGTAGGGAATATATACAGTACGTCGCCGCCATTGATGTGATCTCTCTGTCTTGACCCATCAACACCATGATGTTCTCTATGTTTATCCATAAGATGGATATGGGTATTGTTGCCATTACGAGGATCAAGATCATGCGGTGGAGAGAGACTGAGAGTAGGTCCCAGTTTTTGCTACCGTAGGCTTGGCTACACACTGGTTCTAGACCAGAAGACAGACCGTTTAAAACAGAGTAGCCGGTGATATTTGTGAAGCCTATGGAGAGCGCCCCACCGGCTAGCTCTAAGCTTCCGAGCCTTCCTAAGAAGAGGACTGAGACCACCGCTCGAACGTACACCAAACAGTTCATTGCTGTTATTGGCAAAGCCAAACTCCATAGCTCTTTCAGCTCTTCCACAATCTATTCACAGACAAGAAACAGAGCACTTTAGAAATGGGTTATTAATCAAGCTCTGTTTTTATGCTTGATTCACTGAAAAAATAATAATAAAATGCATTTTAAATAGAATTAAGGGTCAAATGAATATTGTTATACCTGTGTGGTTGTGGGGAGTTTGGGGGAAGAAAAATCTGGGTCTTTGTCTTCCATGTTGGAGATAGATTGAGAAATGGGTTTGAAGAAGATTGATTTTAATCAATAAGAAAACGGATGACCCAACTTGCTATGTTTTGGTTTTGAGTCCTCATAATTTTTTATGGGTAGTTAGTTCATGAACTTAGGAGAATCAAAAGATTTTGTGTTGAATAAGAAGGAAAGGCCAAAAATGAAAGCATTGAATACAAGAAACAGAGGTAGTGTTTGACAAGATAAAAGGACAATTTAGTAGGTAATGTTAATGTAATGTTATGCGTAGACTCTTTTTTTCCTTGTAGGTATGTATGGTTTCTATGTCTGACGAGACGAGGATATTTATAGAGAAGGCTGAAAGGAAAAAGCAAAGGACTTCCGAATAGGCGGCGTCTGTGACCTACTTACTACTAGACGTAATTGGAGGGAGGGGCTGCTTTGGGGCAGAGGAGAGTTGAGTTGAAATGACTAGAAAAAAAGTGGAAAAGGATGTTTACAGACAGAAATTCAGCGAAAACAGTTCCGATTCAGATTAACATTCCCATCAGCTCATTTATATTTTATATTAAAATAATATTAAAAAAATTATTTCTTATTTTAATAATTAATTTTTAATCTACTTCTTCTAACAAATTTACTATTTTTTTCTTAAAATATTCAACTTGTTTGATTTTTTTTTTTTTAAATAATTTTTAGAAAATTTTACTTTTTTATTTTTTCATATTTTTTTATTTTTATTAAATTTTTTTAATATTTTAAGTAATTTTTTCTTTTAATTTTTAGATACACTTAACATAAATACACATAAAAAATATAATTTTTGTGAAAAAATCTTTTAAAAATTTAATAAATACCAAAAAAATATGAAAATTTAGTATTTTTTCATATTTTTATGTATTTGTTAAATTTTTAAAATATATTTTCACAAATTTTTTACTTTTTTAATTTATCTAAGTAAAGTAAAAAAAAATACTTAAAATTTTAAAATATTCATTAAAAATAAAAAAAAAACACATAAAAATAAAAAATTTAACTTTTAAAAAATTTAATTTAAAAAATTCAAACCAAACACACTAATTATTTCTCTTTTCTTCCACTTTTTCATCCACTTCTTGTGATGAGAAGACCCAAATTTTTCGAGCAACAAAAATAAGCCCCATTTTTCGAATCATCTAGGCTATAAATGGGTCTTTTTTCAGACCTAAAGTCTCTCCACCAAGCTATTCATTTTATTTATTTATTTTTATTGTTTCTTTCAACAGAAATAGAAATAGAAATATAAATTGAGAGAGATACAGAAAGAATTCAGGTCTCTGGAAGAGTGAATTCCATGGACAAAAACTAAGGAGTGGTCGACCGGTCAGATGTTCGAGAGGTTGACCAACCAAATGTCCGAGTGAACGATCAGCGAAGCAAATTTTGCCCAAATCACTCATCTGGAACATTCGAGTGGACGACCATTGTCAGATATGAGAGAACTTTAATGACTCCCTATAAATAAGGAGTCACTGTAACAAATATTAGTTTAGAATGGCTTATAAGGGAGCTGATGGAGTGGTTTCAAACCCTTAAGATAAGTAAGGGAATGGTTTAAAGAGTCTGTCGTAGATGCTCTAATGGCAAATACATGGCAACCAACAAGGGATTAAAACCACACATTCTTATTACAGTGCATATGTTTCACTATGGTAAAAAAAAAAAAAAATCTTGCTCAAAATGTAAAACAGAAGAAGAAGAAATTGGTGTTCCAATTTCAACTCTATTCCAGCTCTAGAGGCTTCCTCCGTCGTCCCTCTCCTCCGTCGTTCGGTGTTCATTCGTTGTCTCCGTCACCGTCTTCTTTTCCCTCTCCGTCTTCTCTCTCTTGCTCTAAAAGCATTTGTAGATCTGTCCTCCAACGTCCCTCTCCTCCACCGTCTAACATCTTCAAGTTACTGCACCATCCGGCATCATCGTCCGACGTCTTCTCCCTCTCTGATCTCTGTCCCTCGTCCAGGTCAGTTTCTCTCTGGCTTCTGTTCTCTCTCTCTATACTTACACATATACATACATACATATTGTACGGGGGTAAAACATCCTCTGTTCTCCGTACTCCTTGAACTCAAGCTTTACGTAACATTGCCTGACCTAAAAACAGAAAGACGGTGAGCTATCTGGCGGTGTGCTGCCAGATAGACCCTCCAACGATCAAGTCAACACACTTGAAGACCAAGAAGAATGGAAAAAAAAGCCCTTTAGAGAGAGGGAGTTGCTAATTTCTCTGATTACTTACCCTCAACGTTCCTCCATCCTCACTTTTTTTAGGCTGACCATGCAGTCTCTGGGATTGTGGGTGCACTACCTCTGTTGTCCTTCCCTAGATAGGTGGTTGTGCCCCCCTCTACCTTTCTTACACGTGTAGAGACCAAAACCACCAAACAGTGTTTGTGGAACCACCAAACGGTATTGACGCGTACTAGGAGTGGATTTCCCCTTCATCACATCATTGGTCCAGGTAGCACACAACCAAGCTGTCACAACCGACCTATCCCTTGGGAAAGAAACACCACCATGACTAAGATGGCCAAACTATAATAAGTCGGTTCACCTGAACTGACCGGCCGTGAGGCGTACAGTCTTTTATCTCGGCCCAAATTCATTCTGGTATGTACTCGGCTCGATCCCAATGCATCACTGCGGATCCAATCGAATGTCAGGCCGATTCATAGCTTGGCTGGGCATACACATGCCTCTGCACTCTGGTCGGCGATATTGCTCGACCATGCATGATGGGCCGGGAGCTATGTCGATTCAGTTCGGTCAGACACGGTTTGGTCTTCGTAAGGTCCATCACCATATCCCGCACTATCATAGTTCGGCTGTATTGACCGGCACAAATCTCTCTCTCAATTGCCCTTTAATCCCAACTGAGCTAAGCGTGATTTGGGATTATTGTTCTGACCGAGCTATCCGAATTGGTCGGTCATCAGGGATTGCACCAGCAATCTTGTCATCAATCGTCCAACCGTACTGACAAGCCATCTTTTTCGATACCACGTGGCTTCACGTTATTGGTCACGTACAACCCCACAGTTGTCTCCCTCACGTACAAAATTCAAAAGGCTGCCGCCCTTTGGCTTCCCCCCCATTTTTATACACAAGTGAGAGGCCACACACGCCTCTACTATTCATCTTCCCATTTAAGCCAAACCCTAGCCCTCAAATCGCCAAGCTTCTGCCACCGCTGCTATCACTGCTCTTCGAGTTGTTTTCAGCCATCTTCGCCCTCACAAAGGCTGCAGACAAGGTCGTGGTCCATTGGTCTTCGCTTGGCATCCATATTAGTAAGTTTATATGCCATTCCTTTTCACTCTCCATTTTTGTTCTTCAAGTTCTTATCTGGGACTGTTGGTATCCTACCTGTGCCTCTCCTATTTGGGGTAAAACTAGTACACATTAAGGAAAACTAGAATTGAAGAAGCGGATGGGGCCTCCGTGCCCCTCGTTTCCCTTAGTTTCAATGCACAAACTTCACATTTAGGATGAATAGCATGAACCCTGGGTAAGACCGAGTAGAATCTAACTTTTAGATCCGTAAACAAGATGTTAGCCGAGCAAAAACTGGTTTGTGGTCTCCTCTTGAGGCTAAGACCGAGCTGAAAATAAGGAGCTAGAACCAATCTAAGAAGGCCAAATCGGCTAGATAGTTGAACCGAGATAGGATAATCGAACTGGTCAAACGCCCCAGGACCATTTACCGAGCTAGAAACTTCCTCATAACAGCCGTGCAATTTATGCCGCACTAATACTTGGGCTTATTTCTTAATAATGCAGAACAAACTAGGACCGACCAGGCTTATTCAGCATTAAAATTGGTGAGGCTCAATGTCCGAGCAAACAATCACCAAATTTTTACCGAGATATGACCAAAACCAATTGAATAAAACTGGGATAGATGGGGAAGTATTGGTTCATGGTCAATTCTCTTGGGGCGTTGGCCGAGTTCCGTAGAGAGTACCATATCCCGGACGATGTCCATTTGGAGTTGGCCAAGAAAGAAGACACTTCTTGGGGCGAGCTGGACAAATACCCCTTCACGATGGTGTCCATTGTGGAAAAAGGCCTGCGTTTCCCAGTCCAACCCCTGATCTGCGAGTTTTTGAGGCAGAGTAGGCTGTGCTCGACCCAAGTCTCCAACAATACATACAAAATAATAAACGGCATGGGCGAGCTGAATAGGATACTCGGTCTGAATCTCGGCCTCGCCGAGATATTTCATCAATATATACTTAGCAAAAATAAATGAGGGTTTTGCTGGTATCTCAAGGTCAGGAAAGGCCGAGCAAAACTCATCGAAGATAACCCGGACAAAGAGACCAACGATGATGATTTCTTGTGGGTGTCCGGTAATTATGAAGACACCGAAGCACCCATACCGGGATGGTACATAAGAAAAGATTTTAGGAGTGCTGGTGAGCATCTCGGTATATATTATTTTTTTTTAAATTGGTCTTTTTATTGTCGATCTAGCACTTGCCTTCCTGTTGCAAATTATAAACTCTTAGTAGAGGATTACTCTAGCGCAAACCAAGAGGCCATTACGATTGCGTTGCGGCACCTAGCCGAGGAGCGAGAATCTCACAAGCTGCTTGGCTTCGAACCGAGCTACCGATACACGACGCCGTGCAGGAGCAGGGTGACCGACTTCCTTCGAGCACCTTTTCCAGAACCAGATCCCAACCTTCCTCCAATCAAATTGGTTTCTTTGACAATCGAACAAGAGATGGCCAAAATTCGGGCTATAAAATCAATGATCACTGGTAAGCCAAGTGATTCTCAGCCATCGGAGATAGCTGGAGGAACTTTTTCCACGCCAGCTGTGCAAGAGAATGGGGCTGTGCTGGCCCTCGCCAGCAAACAAGCTGCAAGTCGGTCGAAGAACGAGAAGAAATCCTATCGAACAACATTTGGCAGACGAAGATTCCACCGAGCATGCTTCTGCCGACCTAGAAAACCAAACTGAACAACCGATCACCGAGCCATCGGCTCGGTCCAGTGCCCCTCCAGTCTGGTCACCCGAGGTGACGTATAAAGGTTGGGCCATCTCCACCGTTGACCGCAGTTATGCGGAGGGCGAGAGGGCTTACGAATAGCAGATGGAGGAGACCAAGGACATTTTTTTCCAATGCGGTTGGAAAGCCGCTGTGGAAAAACTTGGCCTTGGCCAAGACTCCAACATGGTCCAAAACCCACCAGCCGCCTTTATCCCGGTCCACATACAAGCTTACACCAGCGCCGTGCATAAGAGACTAATTGAAGAGGCAAAGTAGGCAGTTGGGGCAGAAGTCACTACCGCACAACCGACCGAGCAAGATCCTACATCCAAAGCTTCTAAGGAAAGGGCCCAAGATCGCGAGACCAAGCAGGAGGTTGATGCGGTGGTCGGCACTCAAGGTGGTGACGCTGAAATGGTAGCCACCGAACAGGCTGACATTGTCGACTTAGATTGATCTGTTTACTTCTCTGTTTTCTTTTTCTTTTTTGGTGTTGGTGTAACCAAGCTTCGCTACACTTTTGTAATCCCTCTTTTACAATCAATAAAAAGTTTTAACTCTCTGCTCGCTATGTTATGTGAATCTTGTTCTTCGTTTACCTTATGCGATTGTCATTTTCTTCAGTCTAACGAGCAAACCTACCTTAATTTAAAATATTTGTTGAACACAACACCAACATCTTAAGCAGGAAAATGTCAGCTCAATGAGTGAGAAAAATTGGCCCCGCATCGGTGAGCAAGTAACAACTCGGGCTATGACGAGGAAAATCTACACTTCGCTCGGTGAACAAATGTTAACTCGATCGATGATGAGCCAACCACCTTCACGATCCGAGCAAAATTGGCCTGCCTCAAGTACAAATCGTGGAGTATTGTCTGCACGGCCGAGCAATATCTGTTCAGCCTCAAATCCAGTTGGGCGAAACACGAGCAATGTCAGCTCGGCCCTAGAACTGGTTGGGAAAAACACCAACTGTTCACAGTGGCGAGCTAAGTCAGCTCAGCCTCAGCTTTAGTTGGCCGAAGCACCAACTATTTGTTCTAGAGGGCAATGTCAGCTCGACCCTAGTGCAAGTTGGGCAAAACACCAACTGTCTATAAGGGCGAGCAATGTCAGCTCGGCCCTAGGATAAGTTGGGCAAGACACCAACTGTTTGTAGTGGCGAGCAAAGTCAACTCAGCCTCAGCTCCAGTTAGGCAGAACGCCAACTATTTGTATGGGCTAGCAATATCAGCTTAGCCCTAATGAAAGTTGGGCAAAACGCCAACTCTTTGCACGGCCGAAGTCAAATTGTTGTTGGCTTCTTGCCCCTGGTATTTTCATAGTAGCTCAATATCCTTATAATGTCTTTGTACAAAAATGCATAGTATAAGAAAAAGGTGGGGCTATCTTTCATTACATGTCAGTGATTTACATCAAGTGCCAAAAGGCCAAGGTTCAAAAGGCAAAGGAATAGAGAAGATTACATTTCAAAAGTAAAATATCTTGAGATTAGCTGCATTCCACGGTCTGAGGATAGCTTTACCATCTGAGTCTTCCAGATGGTATGCCCCTTTGCTTGCAAGGCCAGTTACCTTGTATGGCCCCTCCCAATTTGTTCCTAGTTTGTCTTCGTCAGGGATCATTATGTTGTCCATTACCTTCGTTAAGACCCAGTCTCCGATCCTGAATAGCTGAAGATGCACGGCCTTGTTGTATTTTATGGAGAGTTCTTGCTGGTAGGTCACTATGTGGATTAGGGCCCGTTCCCTTCTTTTTTCAGCCAGGTCAAGTTCCAGACCCACAGTTTCATTGTTCAAGTTTGGCTGAAAACTTTCAGATCGGATGGTTGGCATACCGATTTCTAATCGGATGACAGCCTCCATACCATAAGCCAAGGCAAATGGAGTTTCCCCGGTCGAGCATCTTGGCGTGGTTCAGTATGCCCAGAGCACATTGGGGAGTTTTCCAGCCCACTTCCCGTTGGCTTTCTCCAGTTGCTTCTTCAACCCGTCCAGAATGGTCTTGTTTGAAGCCTATGCTTGACCATTTGACTGAGGGTAGGCCGGTGCTGAGTTGTAAAACTAAATCTTTAACTCTTCGCAAAATCTGTGAAAAAGTTTCCCATCGAACTGAGTGCCATTATCCGAAATGAGGGCCTTCGGGATACCGAAGCGAGTGATGACATTCTGCCAAATGAACTTTTTTACATCTGTCTCCTTGATGGTTGCCAACGGCTCGGCCTCAACCCACTTAGTAAAGTAGTCGGTAGCAGCGATGAAAAATTTACGGTTGCCCGGAGCTATTAGAAGTGGTCCCACAATATCCAGCCCCAAAGCGCGAATGACTAAGGACTTGTAAGGGAGAGCAACTCTCTGGCTGGCTGGTAGATTTGGTGAGCAAATTTTTGACATTTTTCACACCTGTGAATGTGTTTCTGTGCGTCTGCCTGCATGCATGGCCACCAATAACCTTAGGAAATTGCTCAGTAGGCCAAAGTCCTGCCCCCAATATGACTCCCGCAGATGCCTTCATGAATCTCGAAGAGGAAAGCTTCTACCTTGTCAAGGTAGACGCACTTTAGGTATAGCCGAATGAAAGACTTCTTGTATAAGGCGCCAGATGGAGAGAGCCAAACCCGCTCTAATTTGGCCCTGATCTTATTGGCCTCCTTCTTTTCCATAAGTAGAATTCCATCCTTTAGGAAGGCGACAATGAGGTCCATCCAAGATGGTCCCAAGTCGGCGTAGAGTACTTCAGGCACCTCTAGTTCCTCAATGCTTGGCCGGGGTAAGAATTCTATCATCAAAGAATTGGGAAAAGTTGTTTGCATGGATGCTAGGCGAGCCAGTTCGTCAGTTGCACTATTTCTCTCGCAGTTAATTTGTTCCATTCTTATTACCGCGAACTTTTTGATTTCTGCACATACCAACGCCTGATATTTGGCCATCATTTCATTCCTGGCCTCATACTCCAAGGAGACCTGATTGACCACCAGCTTGGAGTCGCTAAATACCATAAGTTACGACGCTTTCATTCTCAATGCACTTTTCAATCCGACGAGGAGGGCTTCATATTCCGCCTCATTGTTGGATGCTGGGAAACCGAGTGTGATCGCGTGCTCGATAGTCAGCCCATTTGGGGAAGTTAGGACGATCCCCAGCCCTGCGCCATGTCTGTTAGAGGCCCATTCGACGAAGAGTTTCCACATCTTGCCAATGAGCAACTTCCAGCAGTCGGAGGGATTTTGGGAGCTCCTCCACTCCGAGGTACTGGTCGGTTCATTCTGGTCTCTTTCTACGTCCCGGTCAAGCTCGTGTTTTGGTAGGTTGTTCGGTTCCTTCATTTCTTGTTTGGCTTTCTTTTTCCCTTCTGCCACTTGTTGTCCACCATATGCCTCTACTGTCTGAGCCATAGACTGTGCCAAATTCGCGTTAGCCAAATTGACAGGGCAAATAGGGTGTGTTCCTGGGGCAAATTCCGCCACGAGGTTGGCAAGAGCTTGAGCTTTGATGGCGGTGCATAGTTGGAACTTGATATCGTATTACCCCAATTCCACGGCCCACTTCAGAATTCTACCGGTAAAATCCGCCTTTTCAAAGAGCACCTTAAGTGGAAATTTGGTTAGCACAACTATTGTGTGGACATGAAAATAGTGCGCTAGCTTTTTGGAAGCCATCATCAAGGCCAGAGCCAACTTTTCTAGCGGCAGATACCTTGATTCAGCAGGGAGCAGGGTCTTGCTTACGTAGAAGATGGGGAGGTGCTGTATACCTTCAGCACAGATAAGGACGACGCTTACCACGTGTTGAAAGATTGCCAAGTAGAGATACAGCTCTTTGCCCGATTTTGGTGTGACCAGGATAGAGGCTGAGGAAATGTACATTTTTAGATCCACCAATGCACGGTCGCATTCATCATCCCAAAAGAACTTGGCCTTCAAAGTTTTGAAGAAGGGCCTGCAACGATCTGAAGACCGGTTGATAAATCAGTTTAGTGCGACTGCCATCCCGGCGAGATGTTACATGTTCTTCATGGAGTTTGGATGCTCCAGTTCTTCTAATGCCTTGATCTGGGAAGGGTCGGCTTCAATTCCTCGGTTCGTGACTAAAAAACCTAGGAATTTTCCGATGCCAACTCCGAAGGCACACTTGGAAGCATTCAAATGTAGTTTGTGATGTTTAAGTATGGTGAACATTTCTGCCAGGTCAGCGAGGTGTCGAGACTTCTCCTTGCTCTTTATCACCATATCATCAATGTAAGCCTCCATAGTGCGGACAAGAAGGGGAGCAAACATCTTGGTTACCATCCTTTGAAAAGTTGCCCCGGCATTTTTTAGTCCGAATGGCATGACCTTGTAGCAGCACAGGCCTCGTGGAGTGGTGAACGAAGTGATCTCTCGGTCTGGTTCATACATGGCTATCTGGTGGTAGCCACGATGCACATCCAGGAAGCTAAACCTCTGATGGCCAGCGGTCAAATCTACCAGCTGGTCGATTTTTGGGAGGGGGAAACTATCATTTGGGCGCGCAGGGTTGACTGTCTTATAATCAACGCACATCCGCCATTTACCATTCTTTTTCGGCACTACTACCGTGTTTGAGATCCATCTAGGGTATTGCACTTCTTCTATTGCCCCCGCTTCCAACAAGTTCTTGATCTCTTCTGCCACTATCTCGGCATGGTGCAAGGCCGAGCGCCGTGTCCTCTAGATGACCGGCTGTGCATTCAGAAAGGCATTCAACTGGTGGAAAATGAAGCTAGGGTTGACACTAGGCATATCGTAAGGCGTCCATGCAAAGCCCTCCATGTTGGAAACCAAAAAGTCGACATAATCGAGCCGCTCGGTGCTAGACAGAGATGAGCCCAAAAGAAAGAACTGACTTGGATCACTCTCGTCGACGCGTACCTCTACCAAATCTTTGACCAATTTCTCCTTGGCCTTTCTTCTTACGTCTTCCGAGACTTCCTTTCCTTCTAGACCCTCTATCATTTGCACGAAGCCTTTGGCAGTTTGGCTGCCATTTACTACGATGAAACACTGTTTTGCCATCACTTGGTCTCCCCAAACCTCTTCTACCTGTCCAGTCAATGCTGGAAAGCGAAGGACCTGATGGTAGGTTGATGCTACTGCTTGCATGGCATGCAACCAGCCCCTGCCCAAAATTAAGTTGTAGGTTGATGGGACCTTAAGCACCCAAAATTCCACTTGCTTCGTGATCGATCCCGCTTTGACCGGTAATATGATCTTTCCGATCGGCCATTCTGGCTGAGAGTTAAAGCCCACTAGAGGAGACGTTGCGGGGGCCAAGTCCTTGTCCTCCAACTTCATTTGTTTGAATGCATCATAATACATGATCTCAACTGAACTCTCCGGGTCAATCAGAATTCTTTTGATGTCGAAGTCTTTGATGCGGAGGGTCACCATAAAGGCATCATTATGAGGCACTTGAATTCTCTCTAAGTCTTTGCTTGAAAATGTTAGGACGTCTTTTACCTAGGTCATTCCTTTCTTTGAAGTGGGCTAAATGAAGAGCACCTCCCTTATGTGCTCGGCTTTCTTGATCATCCCTCTTAGCTCGCAGACTCTTGCCGGCTCAATGATGCCATGGATGACATTGATTACGCCTTGCGGCGTTGCATCTAAGACGGTGAGGCCGTTTGGCTCTGCCTATCCCTGGAGAGCGGTTCTCATACCGCCGTCTATGTACTGGTCCAGATGCCCTGCCGCCAGCAACTCCTCCAAATGTTGTTTGAGTGGCATGTAGTCCTCCATTCGGTGCCCTCGTTCTTCATAGAAGGTGCAGCAATACCTCGAGTTGAAACCTCTCTGCGTGTTTCCCAACTTGGCCAGCCAACAGACATAAGGTTCACCTTGGATTTCACTCAAGATGCGATAAATAAGGATTTTAAAGACAGTGGTGATGCCAGTTCGCGCTTTCAACTTTCTCTTGGCATTTTCCTCTTCATCATGAGGAGCGTTAGCTCGGTCGTTTCTGCGTCTTTTGTTCCTATCATCGTAGTTTGAGCCACAACGTTGATCTTTAGACCAGTCATTTGGGCAGTTGTCCTCCTACCCTACTGAGTGAACCTTCTCCGCTACTCTTTTGTCTACCACGACCGGATTCACCTTCTCAATTGCGGTAGTGGCATCATCCTCTACTCGAATGTGTTTGTTGATCCAAAGCATCAAAGATTCCATGGTTGTGGGCTGGTGCATCGTAAGTGAATCTTGCAGCCTATATCCGACTGGGAGACCTCGCTTGTATTGGGTGATTGCTAGATTGGTGAGGCAGTCAAGGATCTCATTGTAGGTTTCCCAGTACTTGGCATTGTATATCTTCAAAAAGCCTTCAGATTCCATCTTGATGCTTAGGAGATGATCGACCTCCTTCGGAGTTCGAGTGTTGGTTTTGAATCTGGTGACGAAGGCCTCTGCTAGCTGTTACCATCCCTCGATGCTCCTCTCCGGAAGCCTTTCGAACCATTTCAGGCCCAGTTCTCCCAAGCTTGCTGGGAATATGAGGCACATTAAGGCATCATTGCGCCGGTGTCCAGCCATTACTTACCGGTAATGACTTACGTACATGTACGAATCCGTCTTGCCGTCGTATAATGTGAACTTGGGCTGGTGGAATCCGGGAGGGACCGCCGTGCTCTCTATTTTTGGGGACAGCAGGGTAACGGTAAGTCTTACTAGCTCTCTGTCCACTAGTACTGGTGCCATCACTCTGGGCATTGGCATTGCCACTTCCTCACTACAACAGATTTGAGGACTCAGCCTTTGCAATGCCAGCAGTCTTTGGATCTCTCTACGGCGAGCCCTCTCCTCCAATACGTTCCTCAGGTCTCTAGAACGGGCGAAGAAAGAGTATCTCGACGACGTGAAGGACAGTAACTACTGTCGCGAGTGTAAGGTTGACCCACCTGTGGGTCAGAGTCCCCTACCCATAGCTTCTGGTGATAGAGAGGGAGGGCATCCTATCTTGGCGGTAGCTGCCAGAACGAGGGGGCGGGGTGCACTCATTATGGTTGCCCTCTCCAGCAACACCCTTCCCCTTTATCTGGCGCTTCAGCGCCTCCATTTCAACCGCCATCTTACGAATAAGGGCATCCTAGTCTTTGAGTTTATGCTTCAGGCGCTGAGCATGCGACTCTCCCCATCGTCGGCGGCCCTCTGGACTCTTCGAGTGATCAGTACTCCTTGTGTGTTTGTCTCGTGCACCCCTGGAAGAGGTCTCCAAGCCTGCCATAGTAAGAACAGCAAGAGGGCCATCTCTCCATCGGACAGACTCTAGCGTGACACCATCGACAACGGACAGTGGAGTTTCGTTATGGTTAGCCATGGAAATGGTCGAAAAAGCTTGAAGAGCAAGGTTTATCTGTCAAAAGAATTTTCCCACATATGGCGCCAATTGTATGGGGGTGAAATATCCTCTGTTCTCAGTTCTCCTTGAACTCGAGCTTTATGTAACGTCATTTGACCTAAAAACAGAAAGACAGTGAGCTGCCCAACGGTGAGCTGCCCGACGGTGTGCTGTCGGATAGACCCTCCGACGATCAAGTCAGCACACTTGAAGACCAAGAAGAATGGAAAAAGAGCCCTTTAGAGAGAGGGACTTGCTAATTTCTCTGATTGCTTACCCTCAACATTCCTCCATCCTCACTTTTTTTAGGCTGGCCATGCAGCCTCTGGGATTGTGGGTGTACTACCTCTGCTGTCCTTCCCTGGACAGGTGGTTGTGCCCCCTCTACCTTCCTTACACGTGTAGAGACCAAAACCTCCAAACAGTGTTTGTGGAACCGCTAAACGGTATTGACGCGTATCAGGAGTGGATTTCCCCTTCATCATATCATTAGTCCAGGTGGCACACAACCGGACTATCACAACCGACCTATCCCTTGGGGAAGAAACACCACCATGACTAAGACGGCCAAACTATAATAAGTCGGTTCACCGAAACTGACAAGCCGTGAGGCATACGGTCTTTCATCTCGGCCTAAATTCATTCTGGTATGTACTCGACTCGGTCCCAATGCATCACTGTGGATCCAATCGAATGTCAGGCCGAGTCATAGCTCAGTTAGGCATACGCATGCCTCTGCACTCTGGTCGGCGATATTGCTTGGCCACGCGTGATGGGTCGAGGGCCGTGTTGATTCAGTTCGGTCAGACACAGTCCGATCCTCGCACGGCCCATCACTATATCCCGCTCTATCGTAGCTCAGCCATATTCATCGGCGCAAATCTCCCTCTCACATATATATATATAAATGATTTTTGTTTAGAAATTGTAGTTGTATTCTGTAATAAAATATATATATATATATATATATAAACATATATTCAAGAGCTATTCTGTTTGGAAATTGTAACGAAACATACATTCAAGAGCTTGCATCATGAATTGATTGTTAGGAAAAAAAATAAATGAACAAATTGAAACAATAATCTGTTATAATCTGTTTTTAATTTTTGAATAATCTGTCATTAATAGCTTGCATCATTATAATAATCTGTTATTAATTTTGGACTTTGTTAGCAAGCACAATCCAATAAAACCATCGTATTCATGACAACAATAAAATAATTTATTTTTGTTTCGCTCCGTCTCAGAAATCCGAATAGTTGTTTTTTATGACATTTAGGACAATTTCTGTTGCAATATGTCAATTGATCTGACATACTACCGGTAACACTTGAAGTTGACATCTGCAAAAAAATGAGAAAGGAATAAAACAGTTTACAGGCAACAAAGGGACTACTATTAATATAAGGGGGTGATACAGAAGGGTGCAACAATATATAGCATTTCTCATTCAACATTCAAGAATCTATTGCACTAAACAAAGATCAACAGGTGACATTAAATAATGCTCATCAAAGGTAGAATCCAAACCCTTCTAAACAGTGCCAAAGAAAAGAAGTTCAAGAATCTATTGCACTAAACAGAAGTTCAAGAATCCATTCTCTTAGCATTTCTCATTCAACATTTAAGAATCTCTTACATGACACAGTATTCCAAACTGAAAATGCCCATCATAAGCAAAATCCAAACCCTTCTAAACAATGCCAAAGAAAAGAAGTTCAAGAATCTATTGCACTAAACAGAAGTTCAAGAATCTATTCTCTTAGCATTTCTCATTCAACATTCAAGATTCTATTACACTAAACAAAGATAAACAATTGACATTAAACAATGCCAAAGAAAAGGTTATACATACAACATCTCATTCTCTTACATGACACTGAAATTGCAAACTGAAAAATATTGCATTGAGAAATATTATTTACAGGAAAGAAGAGGACTAAGTGAAACTGTTTGCTTACTAAAATTGCTAGATCAAAGCTTTGAATTAGCTCTGTAAACTGAAAAATATTGCATTGAAACTGAATTTGCAGATTGAAAATCCCATTTTTTGCAAACAAATTGGTAGTTTTTTTATTTTCTTTTGTCAAAAAAAAAATGTAATTTATGATTTTGTCAAATGAAGCTCAAAGGATGAATCAAAAGCACAAAAATACAAACAAAGGGTAGCAGGGTAGTGATAGAACATAAAAACCCTAGTTTCAAAAATCAAAGGCAAAATCCAAACCCAAACAGTCACAATTTATGATTTTGTACAGAAATTCAAATCAAAACAAAAACTCTACAGAAATTTAAATCAAAACAGAAACCCTATAGAAATTTAAATCAAAACAGAAACCATAGTTTTCAATTTCTCAGGTTTACCTGTGATTATTGTTGTTCTGGTAGGTAATAAGGAGAAGTAACCAAATCTCCGCCTTTAGTTGTGGTGTGTCGGCTTCGGTCTCTCATTGTCGAGTGTGAGCGAAGAAGAGGGATGAAAGAGAGAGGTCGGAGAGAGAATCAGGGGCATTGTTGTTCTGGTAGGTAATGAGGAGAAGCAACTAAATCTCTACCCTCAGTTCTAATGTGTCGGCTCTGGTCTCTCACTATTGAGTGTGAGCGAAGAAGAGGGAGGTTGGAGACAGAGTCAGGGGTTCAAATCAGCTCTGGCCTCTCATCAGGAAGTAAGAGGTCGAAGACAGAGAGAATCACGAATAGAGAGATCGATCGTCGATAGTCGGCGGAGAGAGAGTCAATCATTGTCAAATAGAGAGAGAGAGAGGAGGGAAGAGAAAGAGCAAATAGAGAGAGAGAGAGAGAGAGAGAGAGAGACAGAAGAGCTTCGACATTTATTTTGGATTTTGAAATCAAAAATGAGAAAGAGAGAAAAGGGCGAGTTATTAACAATGGGCCCCATATCAACGCCACGTCATTAGTGCTTGCTCTAGAGCTCCGAAGCATTTTTGTAGTGAGAAATAGTTACCATTGGAAGACATAATAATAATAATAATAATAATAATAATTAAATTTAGAGATTATTTTTTTGGATCATATTATTTTTTTACATATATATATATATTTTATAAAGAGTCAAAAAAATATATTAATCTAGTACATTCCAAACAATTCCTTAATTTTCAAGTCCAGTGATGTGACAATCAATTAGGCTATTAAATGCAACACTCTCTCATATTTTCTCTAATCATCAACTAATCATATCACTTACATATTATTAGGTCTGAAAATAGGTATAGAAAATGGACTTATATATCATTTTCTATAGAGTAATCAACTCTGCTACGTAGCTCGAAACATTATGGCTCGAGTGGCCCGAAACCTTGTCTTCTTCTTTCATATCTTCTCTCCCTTTCTCATCTTCCCAAAAATCCTTCACTTTTTCTGAAGAACAAAACCCACAAATCTCTCATTAATGGAAACCAAAACCAAAACCACTCACACTCTCTCTACCTTTCTCTCTCCTCCACTTCTCACTTCTTCTCCATCTCTACATAGTTTTCACTCCTCTTGATAACCATCTCATTAGCCGTGGATCAATCGCCAACACAACTGTGGATAACAGGGTCTTCGTTGGTGACTTGACGAAACCAAAGTTGATTTCTCTTTCTTCAGGTGAATCAATTTCTCTCACCAATCCAAACCATCTTCAAATTCAACTGCACTTTATCAAACAGCCAGAGTTTTCACCAAAGCTTCGAGTTACGTGTTCGAAATCAAGAAAATTGATGTTAATACTTACAGAATAGCTTCCATGGAAAGTGGATTATCATCTTTTCCAAAGAATGCCCATGAACAGTGAAGCTACAAATCATAAAATTATTTACCTCCAACCTAGATTCAGATATATAAAGCAAGAATTTTCACAGAAGCAATAAAACCCAGCAAGAATTTTCCTCCTCTATTCCCCCTCTCTTTTTTTTTTCTTCTTCTCTCTTCCTCCTCTCTTTCTCTCTCCTGTTCTCAAACCAGTTTTAGAGAAAAGAAAAAAAAATTCCAAAACGACGTTGTTTTGAAACTTCGGGCTACTCAAGCCTTGGAAATTTCGAGCTACGAAGCTTTATTCTAGAGTAATTATCTTTTTTTCTGAGAATTTTATGTTGGTAATGTTCCTGATCAATAACAGGGTTAAAAATTATTAAACTCTAAGAGTATTATATGTTCATATTCCTTTTCCAATCATCATTTAATATGTTCCATCATATTCCTCTATCACCTAATACAAAATTATAATACCTTTCATTCTCCACCAATCATAATACCATGGAGTACCATGTAACCGTATTCCGGGAGCACCTAATAATCACTGAAGAATTACATGGTGTTAAAAATGAGAAAATGATGGAGAAATGACTTTATCTCATTAGATGGAGAAATGACATTATCTCATTAGATAGACACATAATCACGTGATCTTCCTAACCCATAGAATAATTTCTAATTACTATGGGAGAGGGGAAAAAATGATATACAAAGCTCATGTTTTATATTTGTTTTTTAAATTTAATAATGTGTAAGATAATTAGTTGATAATTTTTTTTAAAAATTGCTATTTTAGTATAAAAATTGTAATCACTTTTCAAATTCAATAATGTAACAACCAATAATATCTATGACAACTCTTATTCTCCTATCTTCTGTAATCATCAATCAATTATTTAATTACACATTATTAAATTTTTTTTTAAAAAAATGAGTATAAAAAGTAAACTTATATATTATTTATCATTAATTTAAAAAAAATTAAATAATATAGAAGAGTGATTGATTTGTTAATCATTAAGTTTGAAAAGTAAATTGAATTTTTGAGTTTGAATAATATTATTAGACAAAATAAGAGACCGGCTCGTGTTTTGCACTCTAGCACTAGTATAATGTTTTTTTTTTTAGAAAATAAAATGAAAGTCTATCTTGAATAGGGAGGGCAATGTATCCTGATCCATTAGATCCTTAACTCTAATGAGATGGGTTCAGAGATGGTTGAATAGGATAAGGTTGGATTTAAAGAAATTTTTTAAAAACTTGATTGGATTCAAATCGGGGGTGAGAGAGAGTATTTTTTTACCCAAATCCTATTTGACTTAGAAATATAGTAATAAATAAATAAATAAATAAATAATAATATTATATATATATATAATGGATTCAGTAAGTTTGATTATTATTTGAAATTGTTTTAATTACATGTCATTCTTAATTAATAAAATGGTGCAAAATTTTATTTGTAAATAATATTAATTCAATTTTATTAGATAATTTGTCAAAAGTATCACATGTGACATTTTTCAAAAGTACCTAATAATTTTTAAAACTATTTAAATAGAAAAAATTTAAAATAAGTGAATTTGTATTTAGTATAAATAAAAATTGTGATAGGAGACTGTACGAGCACGAAATATTCAGTACTTATATAATCGTGTTGATCAAGCTCGTGTTTCTCCAAACGTAGTCGTATGGCCTAAAATCACAAAAATGTCAGTTAGCCGACAAGTGTGTGCAGAAAATCCCTCTAATGCTGAAGTTAGCAAATATGATCAACAATAAGGAAAAACTCTATGAATTCGAATACTAAAATTGCAATACTTGATATTAAGTTAATTATGAACTTTTATAAGTTTTGCATGGCAAACTACTAGTAGGACTTTAATTCTCATTCCCAGAATCCTACTAGGAATCATCTTCTTAAAGGATCATGCCCATCCTTTAACACCTTTTCTACTGGCAATCAAGCAAAATAGCAGCCGAGCAATCGTATTGCTCTTAACCTTACTAGTACTTGAGACAACCGAGCAATGCACAGAGCCACGCTAACCCAACGAGGCGTGCCACCATGCTAATGTTTCGTGGCACTCCATCTAGCTCGGTCAACGCTATGTGCCCAATTCCGTTTAACCTTTTGATTGGTCTTGTGACGCCCTAAAAATCGGGAACATCAAGGAATATATTAACAAATAAATACACGATTTATCTAAGGTTACAGGAGAAGGAAACATCACTAATGAGTCCTTTGATTAATAACTATAGACACCCCATTTTTAACCACCCGCAAGACTTAGGTGCTTGGTTCGATACACTTGATGATGAAAGTTGAATTGTTTGCTTTGAATTCACAACGATTCGGATTCAATCAGGCTCTCGAAATAACCTCAAATCTTCAACATTTACCTTGTTTAAACCTGTGAGTTTTATTTTTGGACCGTTTTCCACTCTGAGTTGAGTTTGAACCAAAAAAATAGGGGAGGGCATCAAAACCGGCCGTGCATCAGTGATGGTCAGCCATGGTTATGAATGGTCGGCCAGCCCTTGGCGGCAAAAAACACTATTCTAAACGGAAGCCCACCAGTTGTCCATTTTTGAAGATATTTATCACTTTTTGAGCTCGAATTCTATAAAAACGAAGCTGTGTGATTGTTTTGAGGGTTGAACAAAATTTAGAGAGCCTATATACACCTTGAGAGCTCCTCTCTCCTCCTTCCATTGCAAGCAACCTTTGAGCTAACCTAACTTCCTTGTGTCATCTTTATACTCCATATACAACCTTGTCTCACCATCTTAGAGCCTTGGTTGATCTTGGAGAAGCATAATTCAAGCTTGAGAGTGGGTTGCAACAAAGTTTGGATCACAAACAACAAGCTTACCCCTTGAAAGGTATAAGCTTATTTTCTTCTCTCTTGCTTTCATTTCTTTCATTTGCTTCATAATTCTTACTGTTTTTTGTTGTTTTGAGTCTATTTGAAGTGTTTAAGGTTGGATTTGAAAAGCTACCAAAAGGATAGAGAGAGCTTGCTCTCTACACCTTTACCTATAGCTCAAACCCTTCATTTTCCACTCTTTTTCTTTGATATCTACACTAATTTTTAGAGTTTTCAAAGGGCCAAAAATCACGTTTTGAAGTTTCAAAAATGGAGGGGTTAACCACCCCTTCT
Source organism: Camellia lanceoleosa (assembly GCA_025200525.1). Classification (NCBI taxonomy): domain Eukaryota; kingdom Viridiplantae; phylum Streptophyta; class Magnoliopsida; order Ericales; family Theaceae; genus Camellia; species Camellia lanceoleosa. Next base: position 102,181,826 of record CM045761.1, on the reverse strand, counting down.
TGTTCTTGCTTACTAACCTTCATTCTTCTCTTTGTTGTTTAGCTTTTTAAGCTCTTTTCATGCATGTTTAGCCTCTATTTTTCATGTGTTAAGGGCTGTTTTAGGGCTGTCCAAGCCTTTTAAATTGATTCATGCTTTGTTTAGTTCATTTGTTGTCTCATAAGTTAGAATACATAACTTGTTACATGTTGTTCTAAGCTTTCCTTTGCTCATTTCCATGTTTAAAAGTCATATTTTAACGATTAATCCACCATCCATCTCTTTCATTCTTGAGAATGGTTTCAACTAATTGATTGAGATTGTTTAAGACATGTAAGAGAGACTCTTACTTAATGGCTTAATCTTTTTGAAGATTTATTGCCAACGGTGTGGTCTCTCTCTCATGCTTTAGAAGAATCTCTCGTTTGACATTACTTCTTGTTTAGAGGACTTCAACATCACCATGGACAAATGGACTAAAGAATGGCAAGGCTTAATAAAATTAGCTTATAACTTGGATCAACACACATAAAGAAAGTGGCTTAAATTGCTTCAACTTATGCCAAGTTCCTTGTGTCAAGAATCATCACATGCTAATCTATGGCATTTTGACGATTCTTGAAGTGTTGCAACCTTCCTCTTTGAGTTCATACTATGACAAGAGGGAGGGGTGGTCTTATTCTTTGCATTTTATTGACTTTTGTCCAAAATTGCATCCAAGACTATCAAGCAATCATTTTGCTCATTGATGGCTTTAGAATCAATTTCAACCTTCTCTCGAGGCTTTCCCATGACAGAGAAGGAAGAAAGGGACAAACAGAGCTTGAGGACACTTTGTCTACACTAGTTCACCTCAGAACACAAAAACAGAGCTTTGCACCAAATTGATGCACGGCCGGCCCTTAGTGTGTGGCCAGCAGTGCAATTTTGCAAAAAACAAAGGCATTGGCTGAAGGTGAAACAGAGGCGGCTTAGGCAGACAAAGTAGCTCTCAGGCGTTGTGCATGCAACCTTCATCCATTTTCACTTACGCATTTTATCGAATGTAAATTAATCTTGTTGTAATTAATTGGTTTGAAGCTAATTAATTCGTAAAGTGTTGTAACTAATTAGTTAGTCAATTAGTTATTCAAATTCATTTTTTAATCAGTTAGTTAACTAGAATAGTTAATTGATTCAATTGTTGCAATAAAGTAGTTAATTAGCTTAGCTAAGTTAATTATTATTCATTCATTCAGTTTTGTAATAGTTAGCTTAATTTGGACTTTCGGACATTGATTCACACCCTCATACGTGAGGGATCAAATAATGTAATAATGTGTATGTCTTTCAATCCCACGTCTTTCTCCCTTTTATTTATCTGCTTATGATGGTTAGATTTTGTTTAGTTTATTTCATGTTTACATCCACTTGTATTGCATGCATCGAGACTTAGTTTATCATTATAACTTGCATTGTCGTTTAAATACTTCTTTGAATACGTACTTAGACCGCATGTTCTCAAAATTGCTTCACATATCATGTTAAGTAACTGAGCCTAAGTAATTGCATATCGCATGTGTCGCATTAGTCATATCACATAGTTACGAATCATGTATTTTTTCTAACTCTTTTGTTTATTTTGGCTTGGAGTACTAGGTGAGCCTTTACTCACTTTAGCATATCGCATGCATGTGATTGTTACCATGTTTAGCATGCTTGCCATGAGGCTAATTGCTTAAATGCTAAACTGCTTGAATGCTTGTGGATGAAGGCTTATTGCTTGAATTAGAATAATTTGAGTAATGTTCATATATGATAACTTTTTCAAGTGGCACATATTTTGAAACAACTTTTGAAATAAACATGACTCGAGATGTTCCAATTCTTGCAAGTTAGTCTATACTTATGTATGTGCGTATCACATAGTAATGATAGCCTAATAATCGGAACAAGTGATGATAGCCTAATAGTCTATAAAGTACATAAGATTCATATCATGATTAGTAGAGGCCGATCTTTGATCAGGCGAGTGGGGTGCTCAATTTATGACATTTTCCTCTCATATCTAAGTTTCCAAGCCGAGACAATCTTGGTGATGACGAACACGTGGCCTTTGGCACGAGTCATGGGTTTCCTAAATTTTCCAAAAATAAAATATTTAGGTTGCGACCCTGTATCTGGCAAAGCAGTTCAATTTTGGCATTTTTATTCAAAATCGATTTTCCAAAAAATTTGCCAAATTCGAACTCTTTGGTGATTTTCTATTTCACATTGCACTTGTAAGATTAGATTCAGAACCGCGAGAGTCCGAACTGTAGGGCTTATATTCAAACTTCCGAAAGGGGGCGCGAAAAAGCCGAGCTACAATAACTAAGTAAGATCCTAGGAAGATTGGAGTCAATATAACCTCCCTTCGAAATCCAACCATCTTAGATAGCAAAGCTACTCTTTTGATAGCTCTTAACAATGTATTATCACAAGGACTACATGAGTTGATGAGAAAACAAGAAATAGGTAATATAAAAGATATGCTTAGATATATAATAATTACAAAATCATGTATTAAATACAATAAGGGATTTATTACTTATAATCTTAAACCAAGTTTACAAAACTAGTTTCTAATTCTCCTAGGGTAGCTATACGTCCTCAAATGTTTTAGCCTTACCTTTGACCGATCTAATAGTCTTCAATACCTGGCATGAAACGCCATAAGTTTTGAATGCCCAGTAAACGCACACACACCCCATCCGCTTTTTTCCAATTCAATACACAATTGCAATTACAACAAGCAAGTAATGAAGCATAATATTCAAGTTAATAACAAAGGTTAGATGTTAGCAATCTAGAAATCCCCCAAAAGATATTTCATCCTTCCAACTGCAAGAATTGGACATTAAACTATTCGTAACTCCCCCTTTTGTTGCATTGTAGAACTTACCACAGATGCTTGTAACAATTATATATTGTACAGTGCCATTGGTGGACCTCAAAAGGAGCAGCGAAAAGAAAAAAAAAATTATCATCTTGAACCCAACCTTATCCTTCCAAAAAAGGTTTTATCCTCCTAAATGTCCCATCTAGACCCAACATTATCTTACCCAATCAAACCATTGCAAAGAGTCTCAATACGTCCCTTCCATTCTAGGGTTAACGCAATAATTGCTTGCGCAAGACTTAACCTTCAATTAGGGAACACCTCCCATCAATCCATACTTAACACATTATCATATCTTCATTATTCAAGTGGTCGAAAATCCAATACCACCCCAATTAAGTTTTCCGTTAGTTAGATGTCTTAAATTAAAGTTAGAAGAACATATCAAGATAATAATATCCGCATAAGTATGAGCATCATCGGTCACTATGGTAAGAAACATAACTACAATACATGCAAAGATTATAACAAGTTATAAACAAGTGATAATAAGCATTTCCATGAATTCAAGAACATAAGTTCATCAACAAAGTAAATTTTCAACTTTGGTGCACTTTAAAGATTGCAATTAAAGAGACACTTTTAGATTTTTCCTAGACTTGGCATTCCTATGATTTGTAGGGAATTTTATCTAGTTTTCATAACATCTTTTAAAAGTTTCATAGCTTTCCTAGATTTTAATTATTTAAGAAATACTCCAGCACTATCTAGATTCGTTGACTATTATGAACATCGAGTCTTCTCTCAAACTGCTCACTCTTTTTCAATAAAACTATTTGTCCATGAAAGCTAACACTTAGATTTTTACATAAGAATGAGGTTAAGGAGATTTGTCTGCATTTTTTTTTTTTTATAATTTTTGCAAGTTGGCTGAAAAATTGTTTCTTTGAGCAAAAAGCTTGAAATAAGAGAAAAAGTAAGAAAATGGGATAACCATGGATAATTTCTCACTTCTATAGTGATGAAAACATGCTAAATAATATATATTAAACTCAAAAATTCGGATTGAATGTGTGCCTTTGTAAATTATGAGAGATATGTGTAGAAAAAGATAGTTTTGTACCAATTAAGAGAAAACACAAGTAAGGGTGAAACAAGGCTCAATTCTTTTCATTTTCAACACAAGAACACCAGTGTAATACCTCTAAAAATAATATTTAGAACCTCTAAAAACATGTATTTGAAAAAGAAAATAGAAGGAATGGAGGTAATGTGGCTTACTTGGTACCTGGGTGAGATGATTGCACAACTTCTTCCTTTTCTTCCTCTCCTCCACCACCAAGCTTTCTCTCTTCCTCTCTTTTTCCCTCCCTCAACCAAATGTAGTGTGTGGGTGTGTATATGTGTTCAACAAATGGGGATGAGTGGTATATTTATAGAGGATTTGATGCAAAAAGTCCAAAATGCCCATTGGTTCCAATTTAATTGAATAATGCCTCAATTTAGTTTGAATGTAATGGAATGAGGGATGATTAGGACCTTAATCATATAATTAATTAAAATCTAGTTAAGTTTAGGGCTAATTAAACACTTCTAGTTACAAGTACACACACACACACACACACATATAGCAAAATCTATATTGGTACCAAATTCATTATTGCTCCAAAATTTCAAGGGATTTTTGTACTAGTATATCCTAATAAATCCTAGTGTATCCTAGGGGGGAAAAGTGGCTGGCCATGTGCTTAAGATTTGGAGAATTTATGTGTACAATTTGATGTAATATTTGTAGACAAAGATTGAATTAAGGTACAAACATATATATTTGATTGATTTTAGAGAATATTTGATTTGATTCTCATTATAACCTATTGGAGGTGGTATGACGGTTAGCTATGATGAAGATTTGGACGGATTTTATTGATTTATTTTGTGTACCATAAATTTTTCATGTGCAACTTTAATTATTGGTACAAGGATGTATATATATATATGTAATGATACTAACTTAGGATCAATTTGTGATTCAAGAAAAATGTGAGGGTTAAGGCCATAATTTATGAATTGAAACATTTATTTAAGTGTCGTATTAAATTAGGATTTGGGTATTTAATTCGGTTAAAATTTCTTTATTTCAAATTAAATGACGAATCGTAATGAGAGCCAGAAATCTAGGTTTTTGAGTGGCAATTATAATTAGGAAATTAATTTAGTTATTATTATTATTAGATCTTTGCAAATGATCCTCGAATTTTCAGGTTTCATCACGGTTTGCGAGTTTTTGGTTGGTGCGCATTTTCGACTCTATAGCTAAAATTGAAAACAAATAAGGAATCGATGGTCTTTATCGAAATAATTCAGAAGTAAGAGTCTAAATTAAATTACAAAGGTCAGGGGCCTCATAGTTAAATAATTAATATTAATGTGTAGAAACGATTAGTAAACTATCGCGGTCAATTAGAGTTTGTATAGGTTCGTTTGCGATGCGTTTTCGATTCTAAGGTTAATTTTGTGAATAAACACAAAATTAAGGGCTTTATTATAAAATCTCAAAAGTCAAGGACTTAATAGGGTTTACAAAAGTTATAATGAGAATCAAATCAAGGACTTAATAGGGCCTTAGAAGTCTTCTTAGATAGCTCGATTCACTCACGCCTTTTGGACCAAGCTTGCTCGGTCAAAACAAGCAACACATTTGCCTTATTTGAACTCCTTTACACGACCCAAGCCATGCAGTCTTCCAATCCATAGTCTGGTCAACATAAAGGGCCTGATTTAGCCTGACCCAAATATCACGACACAAATTCCCCTCTTGAAGACATAATTTTGATTTATTTTGACTAATAATAATTGTACAAAAATGTAATTGTTTTAATTAATTAATATTAAAATATAATTTTTTTCCCATAATTATATTGGAGAGAGAGCCCAAGGCTCGATGAGAAAATGGTGAAAGGTTGGAGAAAGTTGGTCATGATATAGTCAACGGACTAGACTTTGGGAAAAATGTTTAAGATTCAAAAAAAAAAAAAAAAAAATCTCATAATTTGATCTATAAAGATGTGATATAATACATGTCAACTTTTAATTTGTCAAATACTAATTGCGTGGGATATATCTCTCTTGTCATATTACAATGAGTAAATTTAGAGGTTCAATTTGTGAGTTTCTAACACTACTTAGACTTTGGTTAGTTTTCGATGGAGAAAAGCTAAAAATAAAACTTCACTATTTCCATTCCATTACATTAATGTAAAGGAGAATTTTCATTCCATATTTAATAATTATGAAATAGAAACTTAAATTTATAATTATTTTAAATTAAAATATATCACTACACTCATCATTAAATGATATAGTGAAACCTCTCTATAACAAATATGCAATGAAAATGATCACAATCCTAAAACACACAGAATTATTTCACAATTTGTTCACAAATGAGACACAAAGGGTGAGACTCATATGTGTGGACCTACAAGTAGGTCCAACCCTTTGGGTCTCATTTGTGAACAATTCTATGAAATTATTTTATGTTTGTAGCACATGTCCTCCCCTTTGATGGCATTAGATCAAACCATTTTTCAGCAACTTTAGTTATGAATTTTTTAAGGAAAATAATGATGAATGTTTTGAAGGAAAAAAAAATGAGATTAATGGTAATTTTTAAAAATTTTAATGTTTAAAGTTATAAAATTTGTCATGAGTATGTAATTATTTAGAAAACATTTCACTGATTTTTAGTCATTTTTTATGGTTCCCATCATATTTTATGGATATTAGATATGTGCTTCAATTCTATTTGGTTTTATTTTTATAATCTTTTTTCACAATTTTTTTTAAAGATTAAAAATTAAGTTAGTGAAAAAAAAAATAAAGAATTCAAAATATTTATCATTTTATCTTTCAGGAGAGTAGAAATAATTTTAAAAATTTTAAAAATATCTTTTTGATATTGATTTTAATCAAACTAGCTTTTATTTTATTTATTTAAATTCTAAAAAGAATTTTAAAAAATCAAACTAAACATAATGAAAATCTTCTATTACAACTATGAAATGGATATGGCCAATAATTATTATTGGTCTTTGTTCATCAATTTCAGCGCCTGTTGTTTAACCATGTCATTGTGAAAGGGTTAGGCTTCTATTGAGACTGAAATGTGTTGTTCAAAATCGTAAAGTTGTTTGTACCGAAAATGACCGGCCAATAGGAGCATGCCACGTGTACATGTAGTGATGAAAGATGGGTGACTTTAGCAAAATTGTTTGGTAGCAATTTTGGGTTGCAATCATGGTTTTAATGGTGATGAGATCAAATCCCTAGAAAGGAGGACATTATCATGTGGGCCCCTTTCTCTCTCTTAATAAATAAATACATATATATATATATATGTATAGATTAATTATATATATGGATATTAATGAATTCAATAGGTAAGGCGCTTGGCCAAAATCTAATAGCCACTACATCCATTATCCAAAGTGTCTAATGGCCACAATTCAAATGTCCAAATAGTTGCAAGATTTTATGGGATCTTATATGGGACACTTGTCATCTACATAAGACCCCACCCACCATTCAATGGCTCAAATTAAGAGGCAGTCATACCCATGACCATGTCTTGTGGAATATACCACCAACATCCTAAAGAGGATGAACAAAGTGGGACATGTGTCACTTCAGAAGAGGTTCAGCACCCTACTAACCGAAGTTGTTGTAGATTTTCAGGAGGTGATTAAACCCATGACCAAGTCTTGGGAAATATGAGGAGGAACAAAGTGGGACATGTGTCACTTCAAGAGAAGGTCAACAACCCACTAATCGAAGTTGTTGCAGATTTTGAAGAGGTGGTTACAGATTTCCAAAAGGCTCCAGCATCTATAAATACAATAAATGAAGATGAAACAAAGTCCACCTAATCAATCCAACATTCAACACAACTTAATACATAGCCCAATGCTATTTATCCTTAGTTTAGCCATAGTTCAACTTAAGAGTAGACTTGAAAGACATCTTTGCCATAGATTTAGCCTTAGATCATGACATCCGCGTCAAATTAGTTGTTTTTTGGCTTCATAGGTATTGTTTTGAGATTTACATTGTGTTTCAATTCCATTTTGTAACTCAATTTCATATTTTCAAACTTATTCTTATGCTTTTGTAATTTTCAATTCATTGAATTTATAAAAGTATATGTTTTAGTATTCATTGCCCTCTATTTATCATTCTTTTTGACATTAAAAACTTCATGGAGATTTTAAGTCCTCTTAATTGAGGCAAAACAAGAATCAGAAGGTCTTTTATCCCTTTGAGCCTCACACAACATCCTGTTTTCAAAAGTCAAATTTTTCATCTACTTAGGCACTGTTGCCTTGGTACATCTGGAAATCACCTAAATCCTTCTGTGTTTTAGCCAAAACTTGTGTTTTAGTCAAAAAAAATATATTTTTGTATTTTTTGCACTATCTTTTGGCACGCCTAGTAGGACCCATTGAGCTACTGCACATCATGCTTTTTCAACACAACATGTCTTATTCTAGGAGTTGCAAAGTGCCACAGAAGAACTTAGAAACTGTCACATTAGGGGGAATCCTGAAGTTTTTCAGGAGATTTTAATGAGATAAAGGAGTCCCAACAGGAGCTTACGAGGACTATCAACAAGATGGTGGCTATGTTTGGAGACAGAATACAATTGTCTGCTCAGTATATTACCCTACAGTTTGGAACCATTGGATAACAATCAAAAGGCATTGTACCTAAAGGTCCAGTGATCGACGTTCCAACATTAGAGGGCATCCGGTTCAGAGGACCTTAGAAAGAATGGTTGATCCTTCTATCCAACAGTCAGGAGTTTAGTGGATTATTGTAGAAGATTTCATCGCACCAACATGGAATCCTCTTAACCCATTGTTCAATTCTTCTACAGTTGGTCTCAATGGGCAACATCCGTTTGTCCAACCCCCTGCTAATGTATCAGACATTTATAGTTCAGAGTCACAACAACCTTCTTCTGTGTAGCAAGAGTTCTCTCAAGAGTTACACCACACAATAAAAGGCATCAAGAATTGTTTTGAAAGAGCAAATCAGGAGATTCCTTGTTCTGTCATTACATCCTTGAAGGAGCTCACAAGGGCCATCAATGAGATAATAGCCATGTTTGAAGAAGAGAGACAACCGTTTTCACAGTCAGTTATCCCACAAGTTGGAGTAATGAGACTACATCTAGAAAGAGTTTTCCTCAATCTACCAAGCGCTCCTCATTTACAGCCTCCTAGGGTCTCTCAAGTATCCTTATCCAGCACTTCTATTCCAGGAGGTCTTCATTTATACTCAAGGGGCATCCTCCTAGGAGAGCACTTAAAGGAATATTTAGCTTTGCCAATGGGCAAGAAAGTGAGCCCGTCAACAAGGCCTAAGGTCAAGCAATCTGGAGTTACAATCCGTTATTCAATCCTTCTATGGTTGACTTAGGGGGGGCAAAACTAGTTTGTTTAACACCACTTTCATCAACATGTCGTAGTTCCTCCTTTCATAACTCCTCTGAGATTCTATCACTCTTCATCATTTCATAGCCCAATCTTAGGAGGGCAAGGAGAAGAGCGTGGGGGGCATCCTCCTCATAGGTCATCAAAAGGTGGGAACAACCTTGCCAAAGATCCTTGTCCTACAACCAAGCAAGAGATCGAGCCTGAACTCAACTCTAAAATCAAGTCAAAACTCAAGCTTGAGGTAAGTCGAAATATATACCAAAAGATCCAACAAAATTTTCCTCTAAAATGTGTACAATGGGGACAAAATGATGTTGGAGAAATTGATGATATTTCAGTTGGGGGCATAAATTTTCTTTTTATATCATAGAAGGTGATGAGCATCCTTTTCCTCATCCTCTATTAGATGAAGACCTTTTCGGCATCTCTCAAAAAGCTGAAAAGCATTACATGTATATGACAACTTTTGGTTAAGTATAGGAAAACTCACATCCACATTGGGTTTGTGGGGCACATCAAAAGAGAATATTATTTACATAGTTTTCACAAAAATGAGAAGGTGATTGCAAGAAGTCTCAAGTGACATAGAAGGTTTCATTGGCCGAACAAACATCTCCATTCTTCAAAATGATTCATCAAAAAGTTTAAAGGAGATGTTGAAGGAATCAAAAAGTATAAATCAAGTAAGAAAGTTTGGCCTATGACAAATTTGGCTTTTTGAAAAAAAAAATATATAAGTTATCTCATGTTTGAGGATCCGAATCAAAAGTTTCAGCCTTTTAAAATGTCTAAGAAGGCCCAACATCAATTTCAAGCCTAGCATGTCACACCCCAATTTTTAATCACTTGGAAACATTACCAAAAGCCTGTAATTTATGTCCATTTTTTTTTTTATTACAAATATCTATTACACTTGAGTAATAGAAACATAATAGTACATGTTCTCTCTCATGATGAATACAACAATAATAATAGTACATGCCAAGCTCTCACTACGGAGTTACAAATAAATAATTACAAACATGAATGTGAAAAATTCATTCTTGCATATCTACTATGAAATTACACATAACAGGCACGTGAACTTCTTAATCCTCCAACCAATCAATTCGAATTCTCTTCCTGCAAGAAAAATGAAACAATAAGGGGTGAGCACAATTGCCTAGTAGGAATCTCATAGTTCAAAATCAATAACCATCTTATAGATAGAAATGATCATGCATGCAGCATGATACCATATAGTAAAGTGACGTTTTTGTAATTTCAAAATATCATATATAGAGTACCTTTTTCTCAAAAGTTATTTGAATATTTAAGGAAAACCTTTAGCCATAAAAATTATCTTTTATTATCAGAAAGCCATAAATCCTTTTTGAAAACAAACTTTCTTAAGGAACAACATCATTTTAAATTTATTAACCAATTCCAAAATATTCCTCATTTAATTTCCATCTTAACATTCCTCATTTTCATTTCCATTTTTCTTTTTTACTAATTACATTAATTATAACACCATAACCTCAAGTTCAAGTTCCCTTAATACTCAAAACAGCCCTCACACACTCCATTCCCACCAGTCTATTCATAATTGTTGTAACTCCTTAATATAGAAATCCAAATCTTCTCTATAGTCAATAACAATTACATCACATCTACATTTGCATTCTCAATTATAATCCAACATATTACAACTACATCACATCCACATTTATATTATCAATTAGAGTTTAAACATAACACAAGAATAACAAACCCTTTTTAACACAATGTCTCAATTATTTACAAAACAAAACTCAAAATTTTCCCTTATAGTCACAAGCAATCCAATGAGTCCATCATTACCAACCTCTAATCCAATTACCATCTCATTTTTCATTCTTTCAAATAATGTCATATCAAACACTGGATCTATTAACAAGTCATCTCCATGAGTCACAGGCTTTACCGATCACAAGCCAAAAGGAAGGTGGAACCTCACGTTTTACCGGTCACAAGCTTAAGGGAATACGAAACCTTACGCTTTACCAGTCACAAGCCAGGAGGAACACGGAACCTTTACAATTCCCAACATACCACACGCTTTACCGGGTGTTACTCTGGAAGAAAGGCGAAACTTATTTCAAGCGCCATGCTTTGCTGGCTCAAAATACAGCGGGAAACGGAGCCCGAAACAACATTGCATTCCATAAATTTTACCAAGTCATCCATCATTGTGATTAGTGGGCAAAGCCAACACATCATCCATTATTCTCGTAACGCAATAGTTCAAAACACATCCACCATATGTTAAAATTCCATTTACATAACAAGTACACATTATGTTCCACCACCTTTTTCTATTACCCACCAAGTCATTCATGTGTTCATAATTTTTGGGTTCAAACTATTTCTTTACTCTTCCATATTATTATCAAGTCTTCCAATTCAATTTTCACAGCACATCGATTATCAATTACTATATGAGGCTATAAATTAAATCTCTAACATTAATTCCTTTTATACAACTCCTTTACGTAACACCGTCATATTTCATAATCTCCCATTTATTGTTACTGACACTCATCTTAACCCAACCTTGACTTAACACAATTTAACATAACTCAATGCAATTCAACATAACACAATAAGATTCTTAAATATTCACTTCATCATTTTATCACAATTTTCACATCATCCTTACCATTAGTAATTTCTTTTCCCCAAGTTTGGTTTTATATTATAACATAATTTAAAATATTGCATTGAGGGCTCAATCGCAACTTTTACACAAATTTTCAAACTCTTTAAAAATTTAATTAAACTTGTACATGTGTAATTGAACACCTCAATTCCATGATTCTACTATCAATTTAAGCAAAACCATCATCTATCTTCATAAGCCAAACTAGGGTTTTTAAGAGAAATTAAAGTTTTTCACAAGAACACATTTTATTCCAACCCTTCTATTATTTTTACACCCAAACTCATGACCCAAGAACATAACCCAACAAGTAAACCCAACTCTCTTCAAACCCTAACCCCCAATCTCATGATTCATTACAATATGCATAAAAATATAAACTTTTGTATTTATATAAAGAAAATACCACAAATCTATCTATAAATAAGGGTATTGAAAGAGAACTAGAAACTCCTACCTCTTGAAACAAAGAGATGACGACCCAAAAATTACTAGCGACGAAACCACGAACTATTCGGACCAAAAGAAGCCCTTGACGAGATCTACACTTTTTCTCAAAGGACCAAGGTGAAAAGATCACTCTAGGTGAGTAGATCTACAGATTTAAGTGAAAAAGTTTGAGTTTTAGAGAGAAAGGAGAGAACTCACGGTTTGAGAGAGAGGAAAGAAGGGAAAAAGTGAAATAAAAATATGTGTGGAGCCTATTTATAGTAGCAAGGTAATAATAGAATAATAGTCCCAAAGTCAAATGAAAAGAACAAGTCAAAACCCCCCAAAAACTAGGGCCCAAACCAGCCCAAAAAGTTGAAAATTACACGTAGGTGTCGACCCTTCAGGAAAAAAAGCAATCTGTGCAACAGGTAAGGTGTCGACCCTTAGACAGGAAGGGTCGACACTAAATTCTAGCAACCAACACCCAGATTCTGCAAGATAAAAGGGTTGAACCTTCTAGACTGGTGTTGACCCTTGGGGCCAACAACAAAAGGCAAGTGTCGATACCACCAAGATTGGTGTCGACCCCAGAATAAGATTTTCATGCTCCCAAACAACTTTTCAATGTAAACAAGCGTGAAGGAACAATCCCAACGAGTTTAAATCAGATTATACTCCTCCAAAACCAACATTCAACAACCCCAAAAACTCCCAAAAATGAAAATAAGGGAATTAAATACACACTCCAATAGATTAAAGGATGCGGGTGTTACATAGCAAGTAAGCCTTCTTACCCAATGAATAGGCCTTGAGGTGTACCAAGCCTCTTACACAAGAGTTTTTGACCTTTCAAAATGTTTGAGAAGGCCTAATTGTAGTTCAAGTTTGTCTAACAATTCAGGTCTTCCAGCACATTGAACAAGCCTCATTTATAGTATGCCAGAAGTTTCATACAAGAGAGCTAGATATCCACTTCAACATTCTCTTGTAAGAAATTCATCCAAGCCCAGTAAAGAGAAAGGAGGTCAAAACAAACGAGTTTAGATGTTGGTTCATAATTGTCTAAGCTTTGTTTAGGAGGTCTAAGATCTTGGTGTATACATGAAAGGCAGTAATAATTTAGAAGGTCTTAAAGAAGCTTTATTAGGTCTGTAGAAGGTAGTTTCAAAGGTCTTGATGAAGGCCTATCAAGTCTGCAAGAACTAACTCAGAAAGTCTAGTAAGGATTAAAAAGATCTTAGAAGAAGTCTCTAGAAGGTATCTAGAAGGTTTGATGCATTTGCAACAGTTAATCCAAAAAGACAAGTAAGAATGATAGAGTACTTGTTGAATTTTATCTCTGAAGGTCTGCCTATTAGGAAAATTTTGTAACTGGCAATCAAATCAAGCCTCATCATTTGCTCAAGAATAAGGCTTGCGAGAGATAGTGTTTGCACCGAAAATGACTGGTCAATGGGAGCATGCCATATGTACATGTGGTGATGAAAGATGGGTGACTTTAGCAAAATTGTTTGGTGGCAAATTTGGGGCTGCAATCATGGTTTTGATGATGATGAGATCAAATCCCTAGAAAAAGGGACATGATCACGTGGACCCCTTTATCTCTCTTAATGAATATATATGTATATATATAAATATATGTATATATTAATTATATATATAGATATTGATGAATTCAATAGGTAGGACACTTGGCCAAAATCTAATGGCCACCATATCCATTATCCAAAGCATCCAATGGCTACAATTCAAATGCCTAAATAGTTGCAAGATTTATGGGATCTCTTTGATCAAACATAAGACACTTGTCATCCATCTAGGACCCCACCTACCATCCAATGGATCAAATCAAGAGGCGGTTATACCTATGACCAAGTCTTGGAGAATATACAACTGACATCCTACAAAGGATGAACAAAGTAGGACATGTGCCACTTCAGGAGGAGGTTCAATACCCCACTAACCGAAGTTGTTACAGATTTTCAGGAGGCAGTTAGACCCATGACCAAGTCTTGGGGAATATGAAGAGGAACAAAGTGGGACATGTGTCACTTCATGAGGAGGTTTAGCACCCCACTAATCGAAGTTGTTGCATATTTTTAGGAGGTGGCTACAGATTTTCAAGAGGCTCCAGCATCTATAAATACAAGAAATGAAGATTAAACAAAGTCTACCCAATCTATCCAATATTCAACACAACTTAGTACATAGCCCAGTGCTATTTGTCCTTTGTTTAGCCCTAGTTCAACTTAGGAGCAGACTTGAAAAACATCTTTGCCATAGATTTAGCCTTAGATCATGAGATCTATGTCAAATTAGTGCTTTTTGGCCTTTACAGGTATTGTTTTAAGACTTAGATTGTGTTTCAATTCCATTTTATAAATCGATTTCATGTTTTCAAACTTCTTGTTATGCTTTTGTAATTTTCAATCCATTAAATTTATAAAAGTATGTGTTTTGGTGTTCATTTTCCTCTATTTATTACTTTTTTTTGTTGAATATGGGAATTAGAATATATAGGATCTTTTTTATTTTTTAGTATTATGTATATAATTAGTGATTGCCTTATTTATATCATTTGCTAAATTGTATCATGAATCTGTTATATATACATGGCCTCTACCTCATTTATAGGTAAGCCAAATCATTGTTTTCATCTTTTTCGGTATCAGAGCCAACCCTAGCTGCCTCTCTCTTTACTACCCATCACCATCGATTGCCTCATTCCTTCTCCCTAGCCATCGACAGAACTCTCCAGCTCTTTCTAGCCACCTGACAGCCCTTTCCAGTCCTTATTCTCCACCCGAAAGCATTACCTAGTCCCTACCCAGCCCCCAAAAGTCCCTCTTCACCACCCTCTTCCCCTCGACAGTCATCTACAGCCACTACCAAGGCGTTTCTGGTTACCGACTAGCTTTCTTTGTGACAATTCGTTTCAAGTGACCACTCGAGCGATGAAAAGACTGCTCAAATAGAGATGGAGTGCTCCAACTAGTTCGTTTTGCAGGTCGAGGGACTGCTCAAATGATCAAGTGGTCGCTCGAGCAAAGAAAAGGGGGTTCCCAGTATCTTGTTTTGTAGGCAAAGATAGTGAGAGGTTCCATTCACCACTCGTGCGGTCTACACAATATTAGACACTTAAAAAATGACTTTTAGATCATTTTCTTCACTTTATCTTTTCTCTCTTCTTTCCTCTCTCTCTAGCTACGAAAACCCTAGCCACCTCTCTCTAGAAATCTTCTATTTCTACTTAGATTCACAACCCCATTGCATGCAAAAGTTGGAGTTTGGTTAAGGATCAAGCTTTTACCGATTGGATTAGGATTTCACAAAGAGTTCTTTGATAATCTAGCTTTTTGGTCTTAAATCTTGAAGTATGACTATTTTTAACCTTGTATCTCTTTGATTTGAAGATGATTATGTGGTGTTGTGATGGCATTGATGAGTGGATGAATGTTTGAGTTTATAAATTAAAACTTTCTTACAAAAAAAGTATTTTTCCTACAATTTTCTTAAGATTTCTACTTTTAGTCATGGATTATGAAAGTTTTTCAAGAAAATTATTATTATATATGTTGGAGGGTCAAAAGCCCCAAATTTTATTGTAGACCGGCCCTAAGACTTTGGCGCTTTCTTTTGTTTACCCGATGGTGAAAATAAGAATGTGTTTCTCACAAGCCTCAGTAAGAAAGTTGGAATTTGTGTTTCATTCCTAAGCCTGTTTTGGCCCGGTGTTCAAGTCTTGTTCAAATCGAAAATTTCATTCCGCATTTTGTTCCAAGTACTTTCATAATGTTCCAAGGCTCATTTTTAAGCTTTAAAATAAAACATTTTCTCAAGAAATCGAGCAAAGAACATGATGAAAATAGGAGGAAAGGATGATAATTTTGTCAAAAAATCATGTTTCAAGCAAAACAGTCAGGCCACGAACAATATTTTGGCTAGCTAGCCAAGTTTTCAGCTAGCCGGCCAATTTGCCCAGAAGCAAGGCAGTTTCGACAGAATTCTTGTAGAAAGCGTGTTGGTCATGCCATTTCAGATCTTTCTTAATACATTCATACACAATATGTATACCTAGTTACCCTCCATTGTCTTTATTTGGCCTCCATTGTCAAAAGAGCATTTGTCACTTCCCCAAAAAGGGACATCCAATGCAATCATCCTTGTTACCCCATCACCCTTGTCCTCTACCTTGTCCCTTCTCACCTGCTCCATTGAGTCTTGCATATTATGTATCTACTCATCTTTCATTGTCAAGAGAGTTGGCCTCTTCAACAAAGTCCTTGCTTCTTGCCGCCTTGTGTCTTTGTTTTCAACCTTGTCCCTCACCATCTTTTCCACTAAACACACTTGCATTGCCTCTATGGAGAGGATCAGATTGTTAGAAAGGGAGAGGGATTCAAAAAAGAGAGATAGATAGAGAGAGAGAGAGAGAGAGAGGAAAAAAAGAGAGAAAACTTTGGTAAAGAGAGAGTTTTTACCAAAAACCAAGAAGTTGTTTTTATAAACCTCCATTTTCTTTGCACACTGATATACCATCTTGAGAACTGAGAACACACTTCCTAAACTTGAGGTTGGTCAAAAGAAGTGTAGAAATCAAATCCTTTCCTTGGAAGGTGAATTTTTCACACATTTATTTTCTTGTATTTTCTTTCTTATATTGCTTTCTTGCTTTAATTTTGTATTATAAACTGTTGTAATCTAATTGAAAGTGGTCAGTTGAGCCACCCATATATCCCCTACTTGTTCTTTCTTTGGTGTTGCAACAAAACAGAGTTTTTGGCCTGGCCTAATTGGTCAACCGGCTACCTTTTTGGCCAACTGGCTAAGTTTTTGGCTGGCTGGCCAACTTCTTCTGGACAGAACCCAGCAGTCTTTCGGCATCGAGCAAAACATTCTTCGATGGCCTTCGAGGCCCCATGAAGCTTCTATTTTTCTTTTACTTTAAGAAAGATTTGTGAGGGTATTTTGTTTTAATATTTTTATCCCTTTCCTCCCTCGTTCAGATATGTAATATTCAAATGATATAATAATTCTCTGTCCTGTTTCTTTCTATCATGTTCTTTTACTTGCTTTCCTTATCGGTAAATATACATTATATATTGTCTTGTCATCATATTTATGCTTTTGCATCCATGTTTTATGCCTTAAGATTCAGCTAAATTTACGTCTATGAGTTTAATCAATTATTATATGATTTTGCGTTACCTCATATTCTTTAGATAATTCACATGTCATATACTTGAAATCAGATCTTTAGTTGCATTTCATAAGTGAATTGCATTAGGATTTTGTATACAGAATCATGCATATTTTGCTAACTTTGTTTTGTAATTGTTTGTGGGACATCGGTAAATATGTAAGTTTTTTGTGCTTTAGCATCCCATTTTTGTGTGTGTGTGTGTTTTCTTATTATTTTTAGCATCTTACCATGTGGCTATTTTCTTATTTGACATATCTCTATGAATGCCAATGAATGGAAGTTGTGTTGTTCAATTTGGAATAATATCGATTTTCATGTTTGTCACCTCAATTTCTACTAAGTTGAACATTATTCAAGCTCTTTCAAAATACATAAAATCAAGTTATTCCAAAATAAATGAAACAGTCTACACTTGTTTTGCTTTACATAATAAATTTTAGGATTTATTAAATAATTGGAATATTAACATATAAAGTTAATAAAAATCATATCATGGCTCAGTAAAGGCTGATCTTTTGATCGGGGTGAACGGGGGGTGCTCAATTAATAACATTCCCCCCTCATATTTAAGGTTTCGAGCCAAGCATCCTTAGTTACGGCAAACAGTGGCCTTGGTACGAGTTATGAGCTTCCTAATTTTTCCAATTTATTAGGTGATGACTCTAAGATCTGGTGATGTAGTCCATTTCTAACATAGGTTTTGCAATAAAATGAATTTTCTATAAAAGTTGCCAAATCTGGACTCTCATCTACGTTTCACATTGCACTTGTGAGACTAGATCGAAGAAGTCAAGGATCCAAACTATTTAACACGTGCAGGTACCCCCGGATGGTGTTACAATTTCTGGCGACTTTGCTGGGGATATTAAGAAACCTTGACTTGAACTCCATGATATGATTTTTATTTTCAATTATATATTCATTGCATTTCATGCATTAGTGCGCCTAAGTCCCGTGCTCGTCACCCGTTATCCTGGACGGCTATTCGGCTTTGGGTGGATAGATGGACATGGTCTCTAATATGGTGGAAGCACAAGCCTTGGAATCAGGATCACCACGTACCGCTTAATCCCCTGAATTGGGTAGGTATATTGGTGTCTTGCTGAGGTACTCTTCTTGACCAAAAATGACCTAGTGCATATAGTAAGCTCTAGTAACTTCCAATATTAGGACAGGATGCTACCCCATTCTAGGATGTATGATGCCACTTGTTTAAATAGTGAAATCCTAGACCATTTCAAAGCCAAGACAAGATAACCCTACCTTCCATAGAGGTGTGTTGTTCTCTTTCTTACTATGTACAATGTATGGGAACTATATAAGGGTTCGTAAATTTAAATGAATGGTTCAAGCACGTCAGTTTGTGGGGTTCAATTTTTTCAGTGGGGTATACAATGATCATTTGTACGAATTCGGTCAAAGTGCTATCGGAATTCTGATTTGGGGTATTGCTTTTGGTTTTCTTTTTGCTAAGTCATTTAAGCACCATATCTTCAAAAAAGTCTGATATCCCACAAAGTCTACTAGTATAAATAAATAGAAATTGTGGGATATCTGACCATTTCTGTGATTAGGGAATGACCACCTGTTGATTGCACAACCTTTATTATGAATGTGGTGGATGGCCCACACTTTAACTAGCGATTTGAGAATGGTTTTATTCTTAGTTTTGAATTAAGTGTTGAGTCTAAGTTTGATTTCACCAAGTCTATAGAGTTAGGATTAGGCTCGAGTCATTCTAGCAAATCTCAGTTTCGTGGTTTCGGGGGTGATAACCCGGACATCACTGTTCTATCTGTGTCTGTCTTTTCACTTTCTTCTGAGTTTGTTTCAATCATTAAGCTAGAATTTCTTAATGAAGATGCAGTAACTTTCACCTACTTCTTTGTGCCTTTAAATCATTACATTGACCAAAATTTTCAAAACGTTTTCCAAAACTTTAAAAACGAAGAGGAAGAAATTTCTCGAGATTTGTAAAATTTGATTGGCTTAAAGGAAAAAAGATCTACTAACCCCTTAATAGATTATATCATTTTAGTTAACATGGGTACTGAGAATAATCTTTTCTTGGTCTAGATTAGTTCTCCATTGTCTTTAGAAAAGCATGAGCGATTAGTCGCTTTATTAAAAGATTTCAAAAAATATTTTCGTGTGGTCCTATGAACACATACTTGGAATTATCATGAGATTGTACAACATAGGATCCCTTTCAACCTGAGGCTCGACTCCCCCAGCTTTCAAACTTTGATTCTGAGTGTCCAAAAATCAAGCAGAATATATGGTGTGTATAGCTGGATTGGAAGCAACCCTAGAACTAGGGACCAAAAGGTTGGATGTGATCAAGGACTCAACTTAGTCACCTACCTAGTCAGAATGAATAGCTGGTTTGCTAACTCTTTGGCAACCCTAGCTTCAATAGTGGATATACCGATTGGGATTAAGATGCATTTGATCCTCACAGAGCAGATGATAACCACAATAGAAGTTCAAGATGAAAAGCCTTAGTGTCACGACATTTTAGAAAGTGCCCTATGCCTACAAGGGCAAATGCTAAGGATAAGGTATCAATGCATGATTGCCAAATCCCATAATTTGAGAGAAGATTTAGTGTTAAAGGACAATCAAACTCCTATTCGCAACCCTAGGAGCAAGTTGAGAGTCATTCTCATGGATTTGGATGGCCTAGAGATCTTATGACCAATCAACATGGACAAGCTACAAAAATACTATCCGTGAGAGGCTAGTTGGGCTGAAAACCCAAAATGGTGACCCAGGCAAAAGTTAAAGCAAAAAAAAAAAAAAAAAAGCTTACAAGGTTGAAAATCCAAAAGGGCGACTTTGGCAAAAGTTC
The DNA here is from genome assembly GCA_025200525.1 of Camellia lanceoleosa. Taxonomy (NCBI): domain Eukaryota; kingdom Viridiplantae; phylum Streptophyta; class Magnoliopsida; order Ericales; family Theaceae; genus Camellia; species Camellia lanceoleosa. Next base: position 102,161,327 of record CM045761.1, on the reverse strand, counting down.
GAGCACAAAAGGAGAGTGAAATACCCGAGTGAGGCTAGATTCCTATCTTTGGAATATATTGGCAGCTTCATCGTGAAGTTTGGCTCCAACTATTTTCAACTCACTCATCCAGTCCATGATTGATTGGTGTATCTTTATTTAACTCGATTGTCCTGTCCATGTTCAAATTGGGTTATCTTTATTCAGTTTGGTTGTTCTACCTCTTCTTTGTGATATTGTAAGACAGATCAAGTGGTAATGTAGTTTATCCTGCTTAGATTATTTAATTTGAGGTTGTGCACCTCAAGGGTTGATTCCATGTTGGTCGGGTAGCAGCCATTTGCAAAAAAAAATTTAAGGACTTTTAATGAAGTCAACTAATTTTCTTGAAAATTATTTTATTTTTCTCAAATTGGACCATTTCTTGGACCCAAAAAGGAAAATTTTCAACGTTCACAGCTTGACTTACATGATTTCAAAATAGAGAGTAGAACAAGCATACTAATCTAACTCTCATGTTGGTCAAAATCTTTTTAGCAAAAAAAAAGAAAAAAGTCAAAGTAATGAACTAGGAGTATGGTCGAGTCAAGAATTCTATCTTCTCCCCACACTCCCGAGTCTCATGTTACATGTTTTAGTCGACCGGCTAACAATTCAGTTGGTCGTCTAAGGTTTTAGTTGACTCCAGGTGTGTTTCCTGATTGTTTCAGCCGACAGACCAATTATTCAGCTGGTTCATTAGTTCGTTCAACGGGCCAGTTAATGAATCTGCTGGCCCATCAATTTTTCAGCCAGTTGGATGACAAATCAACTAGTTGGTCAATCAATTAGTCAGCCAGCCAACTTTGATATCAATTTAGAATGAAAAACTGTAGAATTTGTATAGGCTTAATGGTTTATCTTTTAGAGTTATGTTTTGAGTGCCTTTCATTTTAGCAAGTGTAAATAGGTGTGTTTGGATTGTTTTTGCTTTGTTTTTCTTTCATTGAATCATTTTTTATTTCTAGTCAGTTGAGGGCACAATGTTCAATTCAGAACTCATTAAAATTCAATCATTCTCAGATTCAAGTTCAAGAAGACAAATGTTTTCATGCTCAAGTGCTATGCCATTTTACGCCATGATGTGCAAAAACGAAACTCATTTTATTAAACTTTAAGGTGAAGTCCCCCAATTACAACATAACAAGAAAAAAAAAATTCAAAAACAACAAAGAAGAAATCATCTGAAGTATTGGTGCTCCTTCCTAAACAAAAAAAAAAAATAATAAATAAATAAATAGAGGATTTTTTCATATTTCCTGTTGTAGCTCAACAGCGAGTGTCAAAGGCTGACTTCACGTACAGACAACTTCATCGCTCACCTCCACTGCCAATTCCCCCGCATTAAGTTGTTCATTCCAGGAAAGGCTTCGAAGGCCTTGTCTCAAAATTTGTAGGATTTCTGAAGGAAATCATCCCTCACTGGCTATCAAATGAGTTATACCGAGGCACCAGGAATCTTTCCATATTCATTGCTTGGCGCTTCAATTCCTTATTCTGCCTCTTCAAATTGCTAATATCTTCTCAAGCATTCTTGTACATACACTGGAGCAGAGTGAGTTGTGCATATAACCGATGTACCTTATTTGTCATATTCTGCAGCCAGTGAGACAAATTGGAGACTACGATCATGGTCTCCACACAAGACTTCAATGTGTAATGATTGGCATCGATATTAGACTGTGCTGCCATCAGTTGCTCGACTGACATCACAGGGAAACTGAAAATAGGTAGGGGCAGGGGCAAGGGCACTCTATCGAGCCTCAAAGAAGCTGGTGTTAGGAATCACAATTGGGGAATCGTTAAGGTCAGGGAAGAGAGTGAGAGGACAGAGAAGAGACCATGTCAAGGGAGAATAATGCCCAAAAGAGAGGTTGTAGAGTAATGGCAGAGGGAGTTTGTTTTGTAGCTTTTTGCTCTGTCTCTTTCGTAGGCCTCGATTTAAGAAGATGGAAGAGAAGAAGAAGCCAAAGAGGGAATGCTGAGGCAATCTTTGACAAATTAAGGTCGGTCCAACTGTTTTTGGTTAGGCGCCGTGATTGTTGAAATCGCACGCCAAACACGGCACTCAAAGAAGACAAATAAAGGAGAGAGAGATAAAAATAGAGGATGAGAATATATATGTATATATATAGTTTGTATGTTTATATATATATATATGTATGTATGTATGTGTCTGTATATGTATATGTATGTATTAGTCTATGTATATGGTTTGTCTATGCGTATATACATGTATATGTATGTAATACGTATTTTGTATATAGTTTGTATCCATATATGTATAGATGGTATGCATAAAAAAATACAAAAAGAACAAAAGAAAAACAAAATCAATTTGTGCATTCATTTGTTATGCATCCATCATATTATTTTTGCATCATATCATCATATTGCATATTGAATGTCTCACATTGCACTCTTCATGTTTTTGCATGGAGCATCACACTTGCACTATCTATTACATTTGTTATGCATGGTTACAACTATCACACTGTTGCACCACTTGGCTACAATCCATTCACATCAACATTTGATTACAACCTTTTTCATCAGTTAATATAGACCCCTTTTTTGGATTGATGGTTAAAACCACTCGGTTAATACTAGCCCCTCTTCGGGATGACGATACTATCCCTTTTCATGGATTGTCAGTTAAAACCACCATCAGCAAATACCTCCATTTTCTTGGGTTGTTGGTTAAAACTATCCATCCGTTAATACCTCCCTTGTTTTGGGTTGATGGTTAAATTTTTTCATCAATTAATACCTCTCTTTTTGGGTTGATGGTTAACACTATATTTTCTTCTCTCATGTGAGTGTGTTTGGATTGTACCCCTTGTTATGCGTCATATCATTTGCACAAGGTTTGCCTCGTATATCACCTATTGCATTGTATTGGGGAAAAAAACTAGCTTTGTGAAGCATATAAGTCCAACTTTTAATTATATTTCTAGCATATCATTTGTATTCTGCCCCTGAACTATGCTAGTTTGATTCCTTGCAAGGGAACGTAGGCAACCTTCTGGTTCAACCAACAACATTTGCATCTTGTTTGTTTGCCCAAGTCTTATGGCTTTGTCAAAACAGTCGTCTTCAAGCTTTGACATTCACTCACCTCAAGAAATGACTTCGAATTCTATCAAAAAGGAGCAACTGTAGACCCCCTATTTCGACTAGCCCTAAGACTTGGGTGCTTTCTTTTGATTACCCGATGATGAAAATAAGAATATGTTTCTCACAACAGCCTCAGTAAGAAAAATGAAATTTGTGCTTCATTCCTAACCCTAAGTCTATTTTGGCCAAATGTTCAAGTCCTAGTCAAAACTTTCTTTCCCCATTTTGTTCCAAGAATTTTTGTAGTGTTCTAAGGCTCATTTTTAAGTTTCAAAATAAAACATTTTCTCAGGAAATTGAATAAGGAACAGTGTGGAAATAGGAGGAAAGGATGACAATTCTATCGAAAAATCATGTTTCGTGTAAAATAGTCAGGCCACGGCCAACATTTTAGGCGGCCGGCCAGCCAAGAAATTGGCTAGCCAGCTAATTTGCCCCGAAGCAAGGCAATTTAAGCAGAATTCTTGTTGAAAGCGTATGGGTCATGCCATTTCAGATCTTTCTTGATACATTCATGCACAAGATGTATACCTACTCACCCTCAATTGTCTTCTTTTGGCCTCCATAGTCAAAAAAACATTTGTCTCTTCCCCAAAAGAGTGCATCCAACGCAATCATCATTGTCACCCCATCATCCTTGTCCTCCACCTTGTCTCCTCCCACCTGTTCCATTGAGTCTTGCGTGTCGTATATCTATTCATCTTTCATTGTCAAGAGAGTCGGCCTTTTCAACAAAGTCCTTACATCTTGCCACTTTGTGCCTTTGTTTTCAACCTTGTCCTCCACCATCTTTTCCACTTAGCACGCTTGCATTGCTTATATGGAGAGGACCAGATTGTTAGGAAGGGGGAGGGATTTGAAAAAGAAAGATAAAGAGAGAAAAAAAAAAGAGAAAACTTTGATTAAGAGAGAGTTTTTACCAAAAATAAAGAAGTTGTTTTCATAAACTCCCATTTTTTTGGCACATTGATATACCATCTTGAGAACTGAGAACACACTTCCTAAACTTGAGGTTGGTCAAAGGAAGTGTAGAAATCAAATCCTTTCCTTTGAAAGTGAATTTTGAACACATTTATTTTCTTGTATTTTCTTTATTATATTACTTTTCTTGCTTTGATTTCGCATTATAAACTGTTGTAATCTAACTAAAAGTGGTGAGTTAAGCCACCCACATATCCCCAACTTGTTTTTCTTTGGTGTCACAACAAAACATAGTTTCTAGCTTGGCCTAATTGGCCATCCAACTGCCAATTAATTGGCTGGATGATACCTTTTTGGCCAGCCAGCTCACCTTTTAGTCGGCCAGCCAACTTCTTCTAGACAGAACCCAACAGTCTCCCGGTGTCGAGCAGAACATTCTCCGATGGTCTCCAAGGCCCCCTGAAGCTTCTATTTTTCTGTTTTTCTTTTACTTTAAGAGAGATTTGTGAGGATATTTTGTTATAATATTTGTATTCCTCTCCTCCCTTATTCGAATATGTAATATTCAAATGATGTAATAATTTTCCACCCCACTTCTTTCTATCTCGTTCTTTTACATGCTTTTCGTATCTATAAATATGCATTATATATTGTCTTGTCATCATATCCATGCTTTACATCATTGTTTTTTGCATTAAGATTCGCCTAAATTTGCATCTATGGGTTTAATCAATTATTATGTGATTTTGTACGCTGTCTCATGTTCTTGAAATGATTCATATGTCATATACTAGAAGCCAGATCTTTGGTTGCATTTCATGAGTGAATTGCATTAGGATTTTGTATATATTGTTTGTGGGACGTCAGTAAATATATAAGTTTTTTGTGCTTTAGTATCCCACGTGTGTGTGTGTGCTTTTTCTTATTATGTTTAGCATACTATCATGTGGCTATTTGCTTATTTGGTATGTCTCTATGAATGCCAGGGGATTGAGGTTGTGTTGTTCAATTTGGAATAATATCGATTTTTGTGTTTGGTAGCTCAATTTCTGTTGAGTTAAACATTATTCAAACTCTTTCAAAATACATGAAATCAAGTTGTTTCAAAATGAATGGCACAGTCTCTACTTGTTTTGCTTCACATATTAAATTTCAAGATTTATTAAATAATTGTAATATGAACATATAAAGTTAATAAAAATCATATCAAGGCTTAGTAAAAGCCAATCTTTTGATCGGGTGAGTAGGGCATGCTCAATTAATGACTTCCGTCCTCATACCTAAGGTTATGAGCCAAGCATCCTTGGTTATGACGAACAATGGTCTTAGCTCGAGTCACAAATTTCTTAATTTTTAAAAAATATTATGTGGCAACTCTAAGATCTGGTGATGTAATCCATTTTTGGCAAATGTTTTGCAATAAAATTGATTTTCTATAAAAGTTGTCAAATCTAAACTCACATCTATGTTTCATATTGCACTCGTGAGACTGGATTGAAGAAATCGAGGGTCCGAACTATTTAACATGTACACGTACAACCCGGACAGTGTTACACTTATAAAAAACCTAATTTTGGAGTTTCAGAAATAATGTAATAAAAATGAAATTGACCCTTAATTCTTTAAATTGATGATTGGCTTATGATATTAAAGTGGTATTTGAATGGAGAATTGTGAACTTAGAATGTTCTTGAGATGTTGGATATTGTCACTTTATATTTGTCACAATTGCTTGATTACTTTTATTCTAATGAATGTATGAAAACTTGGAAACTTTGGAAAGATTATTAAGGAGGAGGTAAATAGCATATGAGTTTGGGTAGAGGGTTGGTCTTGGGAAAGTGTTGTGTATGGTTGGTACTCGTGTCAGGAAGTTTAAGTACCCAATTGCCCCGTCTTGAGTTTATCGCCAGACAAATGTAGGGAAATATTTTTGGATCTTCACTGGTCTTACCATATTGTAGTCAGTAAAAATGAAAAAAATAGATAATTTTAGGTGCCCATTTCCCGCCATATTAATAGTCGACAAATGTGGGGAAATGTGATTTTATGTAAATTATAATATCTAGGTTTTCCTTGATTTAGTCTTTAACTTGTGTTGAATTCTGAGAACGTTTTGGGTTGTGATGATGCCATATGGATCTTTGAATAACTAGAGACTTTGTTAAAAAAGTTTCTACTGGGCATCTAGCTCATTCCTATCTAACAGTTCAGGACTTGGTGATGTGCCACCACCCCAGTGAGAAAGAGATAGAAATTTTGTGTTGGTTGGAGCATGAGCTTTGAGCATATGTGTTTTGGTACCGCAAGTCCATTTTATTGTAACAATGCATGGCCTTGATATTTGTAAGCCAATAAGGAATTTTTGTATCGTCTCCTCTAACTTCTTGAACTATGTTAATGTTGATGTAACTAAAATTTGAATATGAAATTTGTATTTTTGAGACTATAGTTCAATGAGAAAAAGGGTGTTGGATTAATGTTGTTGGTTGGCGATGAATGGTTTAGAATTAATTATGTTTTGACTAATGTTTTTATTATTAATAATTTGGGGGCATTACATTCTTACTGGTCCAAAACAGTTTGCCAGCCCTTCTAGGGTAGTCTGAGCTTGGTTTTTGCCCTCTCAGGAGGTTGTGTTGATGTATTAAGCACTTTTTCCTACTCTTTTGCTCCTTTGGGCTACTAGGTTTATTCTGTAGCATTTATTGGGATACGCCATTGAGTTTTTTTTCGGGTTCTTGGGTTTTTCTAGACTGTTTTTCTCTGTCTCTGTATGTTTTTCAACCCCTATCATCCCACCATGACTAACCCATCCCTTGTTGCATCTGATGTACCCATCAAACTTGTCCCAATGAGTTTTTATTTTTCTCTTTCTCATCACACTCATATTCATCGCATTATGAGTGTAGTGTTGAATGGGAAAGATTTTGATGCTGGGGGTCACTCTCTTAAACTCTATTTAGAGGGAAAAGGAAAGACCTATTGGCTCTCATCTTCTATCTAGCCTGTAACAACAGATCCTACAGTGCCTAGTGGGATATAGATAATTTCACTATTCTAAGATGGATGTTTAACTCCATGGAGGATCGTATTTACTACATGTTTCTTTATTATGACACGATTTCGAGTCTTTGGTGTGCCTAGTCTTAGATGTATGCCCATGCTCATAATGATGCTCGCATATTTGAGCTGTATCAGGACATTGCTTGTGCCTCCCAATCTGCTTTGGGTTTCTCTGTGTCAAGGTTCTTTAGATACCTTTAGTCCCTCTGGGAGGAATTAGCTCAATATGAGCCCTTGACTAAGTTACCAGCAGACACCGCCGCTCTTGTGTCCGCCTTGCCCACCAGCACATTTACTAGTTTCTGATGTATTTAAACTCTGAATTTGAATCTCTTTGAACTCAAATTTTAAACACATCACCCATGTTGTTCCTCTATGAGGCCTTTGCTATCATTAATGGTGATGAATGTCATCGACGTCTGGTTCAGCCTACCACTACTCTAGTGACTCATGTCTTACAAAATAACCCTTACTGCAAACTCTTATTCTCGGGGTTCTACGGGTGTAGTTATCTGTCATCATTGTGAGGCTCCTAGTCATGTCAAGGCTCATTGCTTCAAACTTCATCCTGAGTTGAGGCAACAATCTTCTCACACTCATAATTCTGGCCCACTTCATACTACTGCTTTAGTAGAGGTCTCTCATACTTCTGGGTTTTCGAGTATTTCTACTTTATAGCAGTTATAGACTCAAATTAGCCAGCTTTAGACTCAGCTTGAGACTTTTACCACTAGTTCTTTTGGCCCATCACCCTCAACTACTGTCACGACCCAAACTTGCCCCTGTAGGCTTAGCATCGTAACCGGCCAGTAATCCTAAGATTACTGAAGGCCTCTGAAACAAATTCATAATATAAGGGACTAGCGGAAGCAAATAACAAATATACAATGTCCATAGAGCTGTGCAGACTTATATGGGACGGAAAATTTTAAACTTTATATTAATGCATCATTCTTACATTATCCAAATACATATAAAACAAAAGGGACTTAGTCCTAATACAGATAACCAATAACTTGTCCAAATAAAAGAAAAGAAAAATCAAACTTAGATTGATTACAAACACTTCCACAGAACTTAACCACAAAAATACTTCTGGAAGCTCCTCGGGAGGTGCACAGATTGGTTGATAAAATAGAACCAATACTGGAAGTCTCAAGCCTGATCACCTACATACATAATATAACCAATGAGCTAGAGCCCAGTAAATAACAACAGAGTAAAGATTTTATGAATGATGTCCATAACAGATTCAGAAATCAGAATTCATATTAGAAACAGATTTATATACATATTCAGCTTTGTAAGCAATCATACGTGGTACATCCATTAGCGCTAACAAATCCTTATAAAGACCCATATATAGAGCAGATGATCATTAAGACACTTATTCATATCAAATAGATGATTCTGCACAATCTTAACAAATAACCATATAATTTTCACAGATAGTTCCATGATTGGAACCCTTAGAGATCCCTAGTACCAGGAACAGATAACAAATAGTAGATTCACATAATGCTAAGGATACCACAATACATTTAAGAAATTAGACAATCATTCATCTATACAAAAAATATCATTTTAGAAAACAGCGCTTGTCATATCCATCAGAAAATACTTATACTTGAACATATCTTTACAAGGTTGTTACTCACAAATAGCTCCAGAAGCAGAACAGATGAATCAGACAGATCAGATGGATATTGGCACGTGACCTACACAAATACATGACAGATACACATTGAAACACAAACTCTATAAACACTTGTCTTATTCCATTTCTTTCTAGGTGTGTTTCTAATCCTTATCCTCATAATCGTAGCCTAAATAGCTTAAGAATGCCTAAGATGGAATGAAGGTGCAAGTATGTACTTTGAAACTCTTATCAAAATTTCAAAAAATAGGGCAATTCACTCGAGCGCAACTTTATTCGCTCGAGCGGTTTGCAAAGTCTGTAAAAGTACTAGGAGCCCTCATTTTCCGCTCAAGCCAAGATTGAAAATAAAGGGTGGTCGCTCGAGCGGTCTTTCGGTCGCTCGAGCCAACCATCAAACTCTGCAAAACTTCTGAGAGCTTGAAATGTACACTCAAGTAACAATTTGGTCACTTGAGCGATGCGATAGTTTGGTTGCTGAAGCGATGCGACCAAATTTTGGAATTTCCAGATTTTAATTCCTAGTTCAAAATCCAATTTCAAAGTACTAAAACACATTCTTTTGGGCCAAAACTTGAAGAAACACTTGAAAACTTGTAGTAAAACATGAAATGAAGATCAATTCACAAAATTAAGGCCTAAAAGCTATTCAATTCTTCAAAATCAAATCAAAACTATGCTCTTCTCTACATGTTATGAACCTGCTTGTAATAATCTAAGTTCTCTATTTTGAAAACATGATCAAGTGAGACAAAATGACATAGAACATGATGAATTTCCAAAACCAAGTTGAAATAATGACATGCATGAGAGAATTCTTGGAAGTCAACTTCAAAACAAGGTGAATTATGCATGCATGCATGAATCATGCTCAATTCTACATTCATAACTTAATTCTAATGTTTAATCTTCTAATTTCCTTAAATTCTCACATTATTTAACTCAAATTCATAAATGAACATTTGAATTCCTACCTTAAACTTTGAATTAGCAAGTGTTGATGCTTAATCTCTCAAATCCTTCTAATTCTCCTTTCAATTCTCTACAATATTCCTTTTTCTCACTCTTAAATCTACTCTCTCTCTCTCTCTCTCTCTCTTACACTTTTGTCTTCAAAATGGTGAGAATGAGAAGTCTAGAAAGTCATATTAGCCTTATATAGGCTCAATTAGCTTAGACTAATTAATTATGATTAGAGCTAAGTTAATTTGACTTAATAATTAATTTATTTTAATTATTTGATTCTGAATCAAATTCTAATTAAACCTACCATAGGGTTCTAAAAATTCCAAAAAAAAACATATAAACATAGTCAATTTCATATTCGAATGCCGATAAGGCCTTTAATTAACAGAACAAAGCAGAATTCTGAATAGATATTCCTACGGCTAACAAATAAGAATGCAAAACACATATAAAATGCACAATTAACGCATAATCTCATTCTTAAAACTTAATTAGCAATCTTAATCATGGATTATGGGCTAATTACAAATCGAGGTTGTTACAACTACTACTACTCTCACTATAGGCACTTCTATTACTTTCATGTACGATTTACTAGTCCCTCATAGGTTTTGGATTCTGGGGCTAATGATCATATGACAAGTGAGTTTTCTTTTCTTTTATCTTGTAGCTTGCTTTTTGTGCTCCTCTCAGATACGATTAGCGCTACAGTTTGGACTCTCATGGTTCTGAATCTGATTTCACAAGTACAATGTGAAATCGATGAACACAAATGAGTCCAAATTCGACAAATCTTTTGAAAAATTGATTTTGAATAAAAAATTTCAAAAATGGACTGCATTGCTAGATTTTAGAGTTGCCACCTAAATATTTTTGAGAAATTTAGGAAACTCGTGACTCGTGCCAAAGGCCACATGTCCGTCATCACCAAAGTGTCTCGGCTCAGGAACTTAGGTATAAGAGGGAAAGGTCATGAATTGAGCACCCCATTCACCCGATCAAAGATCGGCCTTTACTAATTATGATGTGATTTTTATTTACATAATATGTTCTTGTTCCGATTATTATGCTATCTTTACTATGTGATACAAACAAGTATAGACTAATTCACAAAAGTTGGAATGTTTTGATATCATTTTTGTTTTGAAAATGTACCACTTGAAAAAGTGATCTCATATGCACATCAATCAAATTATCCCAAGTTAAGCGAAAAGGCTTCATTCACAGGCATTCAAACAGGTATATCAACTAAGCACTTAGCCTCATGGTAGACATGCTTGTTATGGCAACAATTACACGCATGTAATTGGATAAAACAAAAAAATACTCACCTAATACTCAACTGAGGCAGGCCAAAATAGAAGAAAAATAGTAAAAAAAATGCTTAATCCTAACGATTCAAATGACTAGTGCAATACATCCAACACACAATTAATAGGCTCGACTACTACTATGGCATGTGAGTCAATTCAAGATATGCAATAAAAGCACATATTCGATTAAGAAAGTTGGAATTGACATTAATTAGTATGATGAGCCGAACCCTTATGCATGCAAGATGAATCAATGCAAATCATGGAAAATGCTACGTAAAACATGATGTCATACAACCATAATAAGCAGATAAATAAAAGGGAGAAAGAAATGGAAGTTGGAAGAGATATACACATTATTACATATTTGCCCTCGCGTAGGAGGGTTCGAATGTCCAAGTGTCCGAATTCACTACTTATTACAAATCCAAATGAATGAATAAGCTAGATTAATTAATTATTACAAGTTCAAATGAATCTAAGTAATTAATGACAACACACTACTATTAAAGCACTGGTTTCATGAGCCATGAGAAGTAAAGAAGCGCATATGCATGAATGGGGAATATCCACCTGAAAACACCTCTATCTTGATGCAAGAACTGTTCTGTTTTGCGGTCAGAAAAATAATCTATTTTAGCCTCACTCTGCTCTATTCTACCATGAAGATAGTACTGTCTGCATAAAATAAAGTGGTCAGCTGGCCTTGAAAAATGGTTGGCCGGATGGACAGGTGGCCGACCGGCCACTATTTTAGAGGTTTGCCCTGCTACAACAAAAAGGAAACAGAGCACAAATAGAGATGTATGTCCTCTCTGCCTCTCCCTATCATGGAATTGATCAAAGAAGAGGTAGACTCAATTTGCAAACCATCAATCGACGCAAACTTGTTGCGTGATGATCTATGAATTGATGAGACAAAGTCTCAATAAATGAAAATAAAAGACCAAAGAAACCTCCTCCCTATCATGAAGTTACCTCTCTAGGGAAGTTGTAGACATCGCCTCTCGAATCATTAACATCACCAATGAGTATGTAATGACTTGAGGCGCAATAGGTTCAATTAACGTCTGATTGAACCCATTGTTACTCTTGTTACCACTTTTAGTCCAATTTTATCAACCTATTTTATTACCTTTCCATTCTTTAATCATTTTAGTCCAAAATTGAGAATTATGTCCACTAATAAAAAGAAGTATCAAACAAGAAGTTTTTTTTGACATGAAAGAGATGTAATGCCCTAGTAATGAACCTCCGAAGAGATTAAACCATTAAGAATGGAAGGTGTCTTTCTCATGCTTAAACAACTATTGTTGGAAACAACTCTTAAACAAAGAAAACCAAGAAATGAGGGAGGTTGCAGAAATTATGATTACAAGTGTGAGAAAATGTATGAAAACTATGAAATAAAAGCTATCAACTCAAATAGGTTGGTGTTTAAGGCCTAAACCACCAAACCTATGAGGACTTATAACACTATAAGCAAAATATTCAAAACATAACTAAATAAACACATCAAAATAGTCTCAAAAACAACAAAAAAAAATGCCAGAATTAGTATGAAAAGCTAGAAAAAAGTGAGTTAAAATAAGAGAGAAATGAAGCTAGTAAGCAAGCCTAAGGAGGGATGGCTAACCCCTCCACTTTTTGGACCTGAAAACCACATATTTTATCCTTTTAAAACTCTAAAAATTAGTGGCCAAAAGTTGAGAAGGAAGCAGGAAGCACAAGGACAAAAGCTTGGAGAACAAGGTTCAAAGAAGGGTGGTCACCCACCCCCCACCTTTAATAGCTTTAATTCATGAGTTTCAACCCATAAAAATAGTATAAAAATAGTATGAAATCAGCAAGAAAAGAGTAGGAAGAAGTAGTGTAAGGATGGTAGAAGTTATACCTCTTGAAGAGGAGTAACTCCTTTGTTCACAAACCACAAAGTATTCACTCTCAAGGGCTGCGATTTGAGCTCAAGTACCTTAGCAAGAAAAGCCAAATTTTTGGTTTAGGAAGTGTAGAGAGAGAGTGTGTAGATTGCAAGATAGAGAGAGAAAATGATTGGCAAGTTTTTGGCCTTTGGTAATTTTTTCTAACCTAAAAACATAAGGTATGGTCTAGTATATATTAGAAAAACGGGTTACTATCTCGGAAATATCCGTATTGAGCCAACTAGAGTAGTGCATGCACATGGGGGGACAATTGACAATAAATATATGTTCTGCCGAGAAACCTGGTCGGTCGGCCACCAAAAACTAGCCTCCCGAGACACATGGCTGCCTAACCACTTGAAATGGCCAAAATTCTCATCAACTGGCCGGCCGGTCACCTTAAGTGGTCAGCCTGCTACTTAGTGGCCGGACTACTATTTACAGACAAAAATCTGTTTTTAAGCTTGATTGCAAATAGGTATATCTCTCATCCGAACTCGGTTTTAGGTGATTCTTGAGTCTAAATTAAAGCCCCGGAAGTATACTGTCCAAGGGTGATGGCCTCACATCTAAATTCTAAGTGTACAAAGAGAAATAACTAATTTAGTGAAGGCTACTCATTTCTTTCTTCATGGTTTAATGCTCAATATTTTCCCCAACTAGTTTTCTTCCCTCCCCTCTATAGCTCGACTTTTTCGCGCCCCCTTTCAGAGGCTTGAAAGAAAGCCCTACAATTCAGACTCCCGCAGTTTTGAATCTAATCTCACAAGTGCAATGTGAAATTAATAAACACCAAAGAGTCCAAATCCGGCAAATCATTTTGGAAAATCGATTTTGAATAAAAAATGCTAAAATTAGACTGCTTTGCCAGATACAGATTCGCCACCTAAATATTTTATTTTGGGGAAATTTAGGAAACCCATGACTCATGCCAAAGGCCACGTGTCCGTCATCACAAAGTTGCCTCAACTCGGGAACTTAGGTACGAGAAGGGAAGGTCATGAATTGAGCATCCCCGCTTGCCCAATCAAAAATCAGCCTCTGCTAATCATGATATGATTTTTATGTGCATTATATGCTCTTGTTCCAGTTTATTAGGTTAGTATTACTATGTGATGCGCACAAGCAAGTATAGACTAAAATTGCAAGAATTCTAACAACCCAATTTCATGTTTGTTTTTTGCGAAAAGGGTTTGATTTTGCCACCTCAAGTGGGCTTAAAGTTTGCAAATTTGCCACTCAACAAAGTGGGTTTTAAACGTATATTTCATTGAATTGTTCCAATTGAAGTAACAAGCCTTCATCCACAAGCATTCAAGCAGTTATAGCAATTAAGCACTTAGCCTCATGGCAAGCATACTAGTCATGGCAATCACTTACACTCATGCAACTATGCTAAAGCACTAAAGCTCACCTCGTACTCCAAGCCAAAAAATAAACTAGTTAAAAAAATGCATGATTCCTAATTATATAAGATATGCAACACATGTGATATGCAACTAATAGCCTCGGCTACTAATATGGCATATGAGGTAATTTAATAACATGCGGTTAAACACGTATTCAAAGAAGTATTGAAATGGCAATGCAGTTTGAATGATGCGCTAAGCCTCGGTGTATACAATACAAGATAAATGTATGCAAATGTAAGGTATGCTAACTGAAATGTGATGCTCATAATCTAACCATCTTAAGCGGTTAAGTAAAAGGGAGAAAGCCGTGGGGTTGGAAGACATGCATATTATTACATTACGCTCTCACGAAGGAGAGTCCGAATGAATTAGGCTAACTAGCTAAGAATTAAAGCTAAGCAAATTAAGCTAACTAAGCTAAACTAATTATTACAAACCGAATAAATAGCTAAACTAATTACCTAATTATTACAACACTTGAATCAACTAGCTAATGAACTAATCAATTAAATAATTACAAGACAATTGCAACTAATAATAAAACTAAGTAATTAACTATTCTACCTAGGGAAATGAAAGATGTGCACGCACATGCTCAGTTTCCACCGGAAAAGACCTCTGTTTTGCTCTCAAAAGCCTCTATTTGCACAGTTGAACACTTCCAGAACCATTTTGCTCCACCTTACCAACATTCTGCTGAAACTTACATCAGTGGCCAGCTGGCCATCAATGGTGCTCTACCGGCCATCAACGGTGCTCTGCCAGCCACCTACTGACCATGGAAAGTGGCTTGCCGGCCACTGATGCATTGGTTCATCTTGCGGTAACAGAGGACAAACAAAGCATACGCAGGGTATTTTCAAGGGTTGTCTGCACAACTCACCCCTCCTTTTCATGAACAAATCCAAGAAGTTGTGAACTTAAGTCACAAACCACCAACTCAAGCAATTTTATTACATAATGGCTTGTGATTCAAGATATGCAAGTTCAATAAATGCAAAACAAGACACAAACCTCCTCTCTTTCATGAAAGATCAAGAAAAGAAGTAGACCTTGGAGACTTGGATCATTTCATCACTAGTAAGTATGAAATGGCCCAAACTTCCTTGTGTTCAATTAATGTCCGATTGAACACACAAGTTATTAGCTTGCTCATTTTTAATCCCAAGTTTTAGTTACTCATTTTAACTTACCAATCATCCTTTAATCCGATTAAGTCCAAAGGTGAATTAAAGTCCTCTAATGGAAAGAGGGCTCAAAACATAAGTTGCTTTGGGTATGAAAGAAGCATCATACCGTTGGTAATGAACCCCCTAAGGGATTAAACCATTAAGTATGAAACCTCAATTTCACACTTAGGCAAGCAAGTGACTTGAAACCACTTTCAAAGAAAAAGCAAAAGCCAAGAAAGGAAGGAGGTTGCAGAGATGATTAGTGCTGAAATTAAGTGTTCAAAGCACTAAAAATATGCAATCAACTCAAACAAGTGATGTCTAGAGGCCTAAAACACCAAGCTTGTGAGGACTATTACATTAGAAGAATGCAAAACAAGACTCAAATGACTTAACCGATCCAAAACAAAGCTAAAACAGTCCAAATTAGAGGCTAGAACATGTTGGAATTAAGCTAAAACAAGCTAGAAAAATAAAATAAAGCATGGCACCAACTAGGCTAGCAAACAAGATACAAGGAGGGAGGGCTAACCCTTACAAATTTGGACTTCAAAACATAATTTTCACTACTAAAAATACTCTGAAATTCAATGTTTAAAGGCCCAAAAAAAGATGGTTTGAAAATGGGAAACAAAGCTAAAAAGGCTTTACAAACAAGGAATCAAGAAGGGTGAGCCACACCCCCTGACCTTAAATAGCCCAAAACACCAATTTCAGCCCATAAAAATAGAGTTTTTTATAGCCCAAAAATAGCAGGAAAAGGTAGAAAAACAAGTATGCAAAACAAGCTAACCAAGCTAGTATTATACCTCTTGAAGAGAAGAGTGATTCTAAGCAACAATTCAAGCCAAAACCAACTTCAAGAGCTCCAAGAAGGCCTCAAGGAACCTTAGCTCAAAGGTGATCAACTTTGGTTAAGGAAGTGTAGACAAGAGTGTAGTGTAAGTAGGCTAAAGTGTAGAGAATTTGTAGAGAGAGAGAGAGAGAGAGAGAGAGAGAATTGTAGAGAGGGGAAAATTTTTGAGTCTAAAATTTTCTAACCCTTCTACAAGAGAGAGAGAGGGTCTCTATATATAGAAAACACGAAATTATTACAAGTAGATCCAGCCCTCCATGTGTGGACAAATGGAAGCATCTGTGCAAATAGCTGGCACAGCTGGCATAAAATATCTGCAGAAAACACTAGTGGTCAGCCGGCCATCAATGGTGGCAGGCAAGGCATCATTGGTGGCTGGCAAGGCACATCAATGGCCGACAAACCACAAATGATTGCCGGCAGCCTCCAGGGATGGCCGGCAGGCAACCAGAGGTTGCAGGCTGAAAAGACCAAGGCATGGTCCAAAAATGAGACAAAAAGAATGCAGGGTTTAAAAGGCTCAAAGTTGTGGCGTTCTGCTGAGAACTTCGAGCACTTAGTGAGCAGACAAACTCATCATCGGGTGTACATGCAAGGACGTCCAAGTTGTAAGGGCCGTCAAAAATGGGATGTCTACACCCTCCTATTTCCTTCAACTCCAAACCTATAAATAAGATTTTTCAAAGAGTTCACCTCCCTTCCATTTATTTCCACTTTATCCGTACTTGGTTTACCAAAAAATACAATATTTTAATTGAAATGCGAGCCTCAGAACATTGTAGAAGCATTTAGAAAAATATTTTGAGAAAAGGGCTTAAGGTCTAAAATAGTTTTAGTCCAAATGGGGTGTAGGGTTGGGATTAGAAGCTCAAAACTGAAGCTTCTTTGCTAAAGAACTTGAACGATTGTACAACGTACTTTTCATCATCAAGTGTTCAACCTGAGGCGCCCAAGTCTTAAGGGCTGTCAAAAATGGGATGTCTATAGTTGCCCATCTTTGACAGAGCTCGAAGTCATGGAATGACATGAATGAATGTCAAAGCCCAAAATGGACCCATTTTGACAAGGCCATAAGACTTGGTCAAAGAAACAAAATGCAGATGCAATTGGTTGAACTCAAAAATTGCTTATATATCCCTTTGCAAGGAATCAAACCAACGTAGTTCAAGGGCAAGATGTAAATGATACACAATGTAATGAAATAATCGAATCACATGCAGTGAAAAACACACAACTACCATAAAGGAATGGAGATGCAAATCAAAATACGTTTAACATAGAAAAGGTGTTGGAACCCTCAAACCACAATTCTTGCGAAATAGGCGCATACACATGCACAACTATGTTTTTTCGCAGAAAGAGTACAAGTAATTGGGTGGTATGATATAAGTAAGGAATGATCTACTAGGGAAAGATAATGATCCTAAATGTTGAATGTAACAAGACAAAGTACAAAGCAATGGATAAAATGGATGAAGTGAATAAGAGGCGCAAGCCGAACTATGTCTTACCTAGAACAGGCATGGACAAAAACCAAACCACATCTAACATAGAAAAGGTGTTAGAACCCTTAGACCATAATTCTTGCAAAATTGGCGCGGATACATGCAAAGCTATGTTTCAACACCGGAAAAGTATGAGCACATGCCAAACTAAGCTTAACATGGAAAGGATGCAGGTAATAAAATGGTATGATGTAATGGATGTAATGGATAATGAAGTAAATGCATACGATAAATGCTATATGCAATGCGGTAGAAGTACTAGATAATAGATACGATGTAGCAGCTAGGAAATGGTGCCTTAGAACTTTAAGGCTTCTTCCTGCATCTTGCACTTCCACACGATAGGTACTACTTTTGTCCCTAGCTATGTTTGCAACTTTCCATATTCTCCAACAAGGTGACAGACTAGGTTGGTTCAGTATCCAGAATTGAGGCGCATACAAGCTACCTCAACCTATGGGGCTGCCATACAGATTTCAAGCCGAGAATACACCCTGGGTATTTAAACCAAACTTTAGTCTCGAAAATTCCGAACCTTTGCATTCTAGGCCTCGGCCATTTAAACTCTAGTTTTCACCGTCTTAGTTGGTCTCCTAGGAACTCATTGCCAAACACAATCAGGTGGCTATACCAGACTGCCTGAAGTTGTTCGGGCACGACAAACACCAAAGAAATTGTATCTTTAGAGGATTTAAGGTCTCCTAGACCCAGTGAGTGCACAAGATAGTACAGATGAGGTACACAAAATAGTGCGAGGTGAATGAATGCACAAAACAGTGTTATGTAAGTGAATGCACAAAATAGTGTTGTGAGGGTACACAAAACAGTGCTCTGTGGGATGAATGCACATGACAGTGTGATACAAGTTGCGTAAGATAGTGCGATACAGGTGCACAAGGCAGTGCCATGAAAGGTACACAAGACAGTGCCATACAAGGTACACAAGACAGTGCCATGCAAGTTAAATGCACAAAACAGTGCGATGTACGGTGAATGCACAAAACAGTACGATGCAAGGTGTACAAAACAATACGATACAAGGTGAATGCACAAAATAATGTTGTGTAGTTTGAATGCACAAAACAATGCGATGCAAGTGGAATGCACGAAACAGTGCAATGTACGGTACACAAAATAGTGCTATATAAGGTGCACAAAACAATGCGATACAAGGTGCACAAAACAATGCGATGCAAGATGTACAAAACAGTGCTATATAGTTTGAATGCACAAAACAGTGCGATGCAAGTGGAATGCACAAAATAGTACGATGTACAGTGCACAAAACAGTGCGATACAAGGTGCACAAAACAATGCGATGCAAAATGAATGCACAAAATATTGTTATGCAAGGTGCACAAAACAGTGCTAGGTGGGATGCACAAAACAGTGCGGTGCAAGGGTAATAAGCAGTACGTAAAGTAGCGCATCATGTACCTTATGAAATAAGTGTAGGGAAACTTGCCACAACTTATTGAAATGTAATTGAAAAACACTGTGGAAGGTAACTTGACAAAACTATGTTATTACAAGTATAGAACAAAGTCAAGAGCATGAGCAACCAATTACGCAGTTTAACTCAACCAAAGTATATGAGCATGCATGCATAATCCAAAGCACATGTATTAATCAGAGGGAAGATAGAAATCCCAAGAGAGTTTTGAAATGGCCGGAGACAACTTTCGAAAGCTGAATCATATCAGAAGCATCATGGGGGTGAGCTACCCTAACTCAGGGAAAAGTGCCCAACAAGTGGCTTTGGGCGGATGGAGAGAAAGGTTGGATCCGTGTCCCTTGTTCAAATGATGACCTAATCAGATGTACTGAAAATTGCCCCTAGTGTCCAGTCATCGGCCACCGGTTGGGTTCATGCGCCTTGTTCGATGGATGGCCCGATTAGATGTACTGAAAATTGCCCCTAGTGTCTAGTCATTGGCCACCTTTTCAACATTATGCAGGCACAAGTAATGGGGATCATTAGATCCTAGAACGATTGTCAACCAATCAGACTCATGCTTCTCTTCTTTCCCGACATGTTGAGAACTTACTCTAGTCCCTTCCAAAGCAGTGATGGATTCCTCATATATACTTTGCAATAATCATGAATGCAATGCCCCTTGTATGGGCACTCTCAGTTTGTTTATGAATTCCCCACATGGACTTGTTTTTGAGTTTGGAGTGAACACTCGTGTATGGAATTTTGACCATGCCACTCTGTTGAACTTTTGAGCGATAGACTCGCTAAGGTGACTCGATAAAGAGCGCTTTTGAGCGACAAACTCGCTATGGTGACTTAATGAAGAGCGCAGACTGAGACAAACACCAAGTACGACACAACAAAACTCACAGCTAACCCAAAAACAGAAAAAAGACTCAAGGTAACTGATCATTCATAGTGCCCCTAGTATTACTTATGTTCTCTTTAGAAATCAATTTCGCAAAACTCGAGTTTCGATTCCCTTTTGTTGCTCAAGTTAGAGATTCTACGAATAAGTTCAAGTATTGAAAATTGCTTTACTTGTTGATTCAAGCTAGTTCTTTCTTACCCAATGCAAGTATGTGTAGTAATAGGTGTAGCTCATGGATTGATGCGAAGCTGACAACGTGAATTGGGCAAGGTTATCGGGTCGAGATGGATGAGATGGATGGTTGAGACCGAACTTCAAGATGAAGTTACCTACATATCCCAAGAATGGGAATCAGGTCAACGTAGTTCATGGATGAGGTTCCCTCGGGTGTTGACACTCTCCTTTTGCGCTCTAACTTTTTCCAAAGTCGCCCTTTCGGATTTTCAACTTTGCGAGCTCTATTTATTTGATTTCTCATTTTTTATGCTCTAACTTTTGCCTAGGTCATCCTTTTGGGTTTTCGGCCTAGCGAGCCTCTCAAGGATAGCGTTACAACATTTGTGGTGAATTTGATCAATAGTCATCCTTACTCTAACACTAGAACCAACTTCGCCTTGATTTGAGCTTGGTTCTCCATTCTCTTATGCATGTCTTCCTCCTTTTTTTTTTTCTCCATTTTTAGGGTTGGTTCTTATCATGGTTACTTCCTCGTACTAGCTTTCCTGAATTCAAACAAAAGCTCCCTTTCTCATAGTTGATTGGATTTCATTCCAATAAATGCCCATGGCTTGATGGTTGACTTCTTTTCCCTTTTCGTTTCATTTTTTCTTTTCTTCTTGGTATCTTTTTTCTCTACTTTTTTGTTTTGGTTTTTTTCTTTTCTTTTTTTCCTTTTTCTTTTCTAATTTATTTCTTTTTGGTTTCTTTTATCTATTACTTTTTTGAAGTAATGAAAACATTAGGGGGAGAAATTCTATGATTATGAAGTCTGAAAGCCGCCTTGTACTTGCCAAAATGATTGCCTAATGGCAAAGAGAATCCCCAGGACAATGTAGATTACCACGCACAATTCTGAACCTATCTTTGTAAGCTTTGCAAAAGAAACAGCTTAAAATTTTTGAAATCATGAAGGACTTTACGACGACAATCCAGAATTCACTCAAACCATTTGGGGGATCCTCCTCAACAGTCACACTTATTAATGGAATCTCATTCAAAAACAAACAAAAAAAAAATTGAAGCTTTTCTATTTTTAAATAGTTCGCACATGAATTACTATAGACACAATAAAATGATCAAAAACATGACTCTCGTTTTCTTATTATTAAAACAACAAAATAAAGACCCGAGGGTACACGAGAGCTACTCAAAGGAAAAGACTCAACTGACACAACAACACAAGAAAAGTCAACGAAAATAAAACTCATAACTCAACT
The DNA here is from genome assembly GCA_025200525.1 of Camellia lanceoleosa. Lineage (NCBI taxonomy): Eukaryota > Viridiplantae > Streptophyta > Magnoliopsida > Ericales > Theaceae > Camellia > Camellia lanceoleosa. Next base: position 102,139,618 of record CM045761.1, on the reverse strand, counting down.
ATTTAGAAGAAATGACTCAAAACAAAATCAACATCTTGGAGACTGTGGGAGCCGTATAATTAAAGACACGAAGTCTGATACGCACAGGGAGCCGGGTGTTAAACGGCTCCATTCTGCTCTGCTAAGATGCCGAGTATGACTCTCGGGCCGAGTATACTGGAAAGAGCATGTCAGGATAAAATAAAAGAATGAATAAACAATTTAAAAGTAGACTCGCCCCGAGGTCATGTAATGGCTATAAATACAAGAGCTTCAGATTTATAAAGGTATGTAAGAATTACTTAGAGACTTAGCAAGCAAGCTTTCTTGAGAGGAACTAACTTGTCCGTCGGAGTGCTAATTCCGCACTTCGACGGAGTTTGTATTTTTGCAGTGACTAGCAGAGGCTCATTACGCCTTCCGATCTCAAGAGTATTTCCAAACCACATTCACCACAATTGGCGCCGCTCAGGAATACTCAAATATATCCATGGAAGGCGGACCGACGATCCTCCGATAGCCACCGACGCGATCGCACAGGAGACGACCTCACCCCAAATAATATGCTCTAAAAGAAACCATTGCGCACGACGCACCTTGGCTTCGACTCGCCAACGATTCTAGCACAGGAGGCGATGCAAGCAACCATGGAACAGCCATATGCATCAAACAGAGTCCGACAAGATCATCGCTGAGAACGAACGCCGCGACTGCCTCAGAGAAAGCAAAGTCTCACCAGTAAGACTCAAGGTTCTCGAGCGATCCTCAAGGGCGGTCCTCGCGACTAACAATAAGAACACCGGTCAGCCGCGACCTCAAAGGATTACGTTGAGGAAGTGACAGAGGACGATGTCGCCCAAGAGGCGCCCGCTTGACACCGCCCATATGATATACAACGCCGATAGCCCCGATCAGACATACAAATTCAACCACTTCCAAACCTTCGAAGCGACCACCACCAAAGAAAGCGACCCCGGCTCCGAGAAGCGGTAAGCATCACCTTCGACGACTCGACGGCGCGGCCACACTCCTCACGCGGATCCTTCGTTGTCACGCCACGCATATAGGTTTACCGTGAGAACGCGCCCTTATCGATCGTGAAGTACTTCAGAGATCATGTACCATCGAACCTTCATCAAGCTCGGGTTCAACGACTCGATCTAACTCCGCCCCTATCCACTATTCGCTTCAACGCCACCCCGAGTATCCATTGGGAAAATCACCACCCGTCTGCTACCGCTCGAGAACGGTGGTCGCGAGTTTTTGGTCGTCAGCTACCATCGCCATACAATCTCATCATGGGACGATCGTGGTTACATACCCCGCAGCCGCCCCAAAGACTCTACCACCAATCGCTACGCTTCCCAACAGAGCATGGCGTTGAGCAGATCCGCGGCTCCCGTCGCCACCAAGCATGTTACCTTCGCCGCCAGACGCCAAGGAACCGCAAGTAAAATCCGCCGAGGTGCCCCGAGAAATCTCGAAGACGTTGGACGCCAACCAAACGAGAAGGCTATGGAAGGTTTAGACCGAGTAGACATCGATGGAAGCCCTAAAAGTTTTTATGATCGGCGCTCTCGAGCCAGTCGACAAGCAAAGAATCGATCACTTTCTTACTCGGCAACCTCGACGCCTTCGGTGGACCCCATATGAAATGCCGAATAGACCCACGGTCTCAAAGATCACCTCAATGTCGACCTCAATGCAAGCCGATCATTCGTAAGGTCGGCGATCCTCCGCAGAACACACCGCCGTTGTCGAGGAAGTTGACAAATTGCTTGACGCCGGCAATCGAGAGGTCACCTATCCCACGTGGCTCTCCAACACAAAGGGTGGTAAAAAGAAGAATGGCACTTGGCGCTGTGTGTCGATTTCACGGATCTAAACAAAGCTTGCCCCAAAGATCGCTTCCTTGCCTAGAATTGATCAACTGCCGATGCGACGGCACGCCACCGCCGATGAGTTTCTCGACGCCTATAGAGGCTACCATCGACGCCATGAATCCAGATGATCAGACAAAACCGCATTCCTCACTCCAAGAGGAACCCATCGCTACAGGTCATGCCTTTTGGATTAAAGAATGCAGGGCGATTTACCAACTACCGTCACTACGATGTTCAAAGAACAACTCGCACACTATGGAAGTATACATCGCATTACATGGTGGTCAAATCTAAAGAAGAGCAAAACCATATAGCCGATCCGAAAAGACATTCGACACCCCACGCAAGTACAGAATGAAGTCAATGCTTCCAAATGCGATTCGGATCGGCCTGCAAATTCCTAGGCTACATCACAACCATCGAGGAATCGAGGCCAACCCGAGGCAAGTTACAAGAATTTTAGAACCCGCCTCTGCTCACCAAAGAAGTCCAAAAGTCGATGGAATGGTCACGACTCAACAGATTTATCACCGATCTACGATCGCCGCAGACAATTCTTTCAAACATTACGCCAGGCGTAGCTTTAATGGTCCGTGGAATGCGAGGCGCCTTTAATCTGCTCAAGACCTACCTCCCGACAAGACTCTTCTAACAACACCCGCCACCGGTGATCCCCTCATTTTATATCCGCGCCTTCGATGCCGTCAACAGATTGTTAAAAGAGGAGGAGGGCAAGAAGAACAAGATACTACGTGAGCAAGGCGATGGTGGACGCCAAACACGCCATTTATCACCGAAAAACTCGCCCTAGCCCTCGTCATGGCAAAGAAGAAAACCGATGCACTACTTCCAAGCACACAAAGATCAAGGTGTCGACAGACTTCTTCGATCAAGATTCTAATGCGTACATCGTATGGTTTCAAATGGGCTCGAACTCTGACAATATGACATTCGCCACCCAAAACCGCAATCAAGGGCGTGCTTGCCGACTGTGTGGCCGAATTCACAGAGGGCTCGCCGACCTCAAGCCCGGGATCTCCACCAAAAGCCGGTTACGCCAAAGCCAGATTGAGAGTCTACGTTAGACATCCGCGCTTATATCTGATGGATCGCCTAACCAACGGGAAGCGGCGCGGCGTCAGAATTATGTCCCCAGACGGCGCAGTTATTGAACAGCCGCCAAACTCGGCCAAGCATCAAATAACGAGGCCGAATATGAAGCCCTTTAGCCGACTACTAACGCACATGTTCTTGCACGGCGATCG